>LR738711.1:861298969-861319649 GCA_902687465.1 Secale cereale
GGGGGGTCCTATTTATAGGGGAATTGCGGGGTCCCGTGGACCGGTGCGCCGGCGAGCTCCGGCTCGATACTACAGCGTACGGGAGGCGACGGGAGCGTGTCTGCGGCGACGTCCATTAGAGGAGAGAGGAGGAGCGGGGAAGCTTCCAGGCCGTGTGCGCGTGTGAGGCCGAGGAGTGGGTGTTGCGGGCGGCCGGTGCGCGTGTGGCGACGGCCACTGGAGGGCGCAGGAGGAGGGGGGACAGCGCCGGGGTGGTTGCGGACGTCGAGGGGCATCGACTGGCGTGAGGGGGGAGCCCGAGGCTGTCGGGGGCAGACGATTGGCCGAGGATACAGTGCGTGGGCCCACTGTAGCGCGCTCTGGAGCGCCCTTATCGCATGCCACGGCATGCCATTGGGCCTCTGGACGCGTCCACCGTGTCTGGGGGGGTCCAGGGTGATGCAAGAAGTTTGTCAGCAGCCTTGGATGCTCTGGAGAGTCAAGGAGAGAGAGAGAGGAAGCTGGTGACTTGGTAAGAAATGGCTGTCCAGCAGGGTGAACTAGGGTTTTTACCCCTCAATCATGGAGCTGGGGTCCTGGGGAAGTTACTGGTGGTAGCTAGTAACTAGATGAACGTGTGGTAGAAAGTTGGGGCCAAGGTAAAAGGTGAAAGTGATCAAGAAGAGGGTTTTAGTAAAAAGCCAGAAGGTGTTTGATCAGTGTTTGGTCAAGCAAATGATCTCCACTTGCCATGACAATTAACAGGATTGAATGACATGTGAAAATAGGGTGCTTCACCAAATTTGGGCTGATTTGAAGAAACTAGCCAATGTAACTTTGGTGAACCCTAGAAATCAACAGAAATGGCTTCATCTTGTTTGAGTCAAGCTAATCATCTCCCCTTGATGCACCACTTGGTGTAGTTTCATCATTTGGGGTATTGATCATGCCCACAAAGTTTGAAGCTCCAGGTAAAAAGTTGGTAATGTAAAGTTGTTCAAATTTGCATTTGAACAGAAAGGGTTTTGGGGTGTTCTGGTCAAGTTGCTCTATTCCAAATCTTGTGCCATTTGGTCTAGATGCCTTATTAGGCATTTCTAGCATGTGCACCAAGTTTGAGAGCATTTGGACAAGTTTGGCAATGTAAAGTTGCTCAAACTTCAAATATGGACAGAATGGTAATGAAGGGTTTTGATGATGTTTTCTTGCTTCCCAAGGCATGGGACTTGGCAAGATCATCAAATATGTCATATATGACATGATAGAATTTCCCTGGAATTTTTGGAGAATATTTCCTTTGTAAATATTTCAAAAGCTTGAAATATCCAGAAAGGTTTTTAGAGGGATTAGCCCATTATTTTGAACATGACCAAGTGTTGAAACTCTTATATATGGACAATATATGTCCTCTGAGTCTCCCTGAATTTTGGCAAATATTTTTGAAATACTTAAATAATTTTTCCCTATTAAAGACCATTTCTGGCCTTAAGAAAAAACTTTTAAATAAAATAGGAAAATAACTTTTAAAATTATACCTTTGTGGTTTCTGGGAGTCCTATGACTACTAGGTCTCAAATATACTTTTTGAAATAACTTTCTCACCCTAAATCAAGTACTTGCAGTGCAAATCTCAATTCAGGGGTTTTTGGAAAACTAAATTTATAAAATACATTTTGGCCAAATTAATTTTGTAAGAAAACACTATACTGATATATAACACTTGGCATGATCATTGGGCAGAAGTTTTGGGTATGGAGATGAATTCTACAAAAGGGAATAGTTGACTTTAATGAGCACATGAAAAGCACATGAAGAAAAACTCAACTCCAAATAAAAACCAAATGATGCCAAAAAATTTTGCTGGTCCAAATTTTCATGCTTCATTGATGCAAATAACATGTTACAAAATGCAGGGTGTGATAGACCTACCCCCCTTACAAGAATCTCGTCCCCGAGATTCCTAAACTAGGTCTTAAAAGAGATCGGGAAACTCGGATCTAAGATAGTCTTCACGTTCCCAGGTTGCTTCTGCTTCGGTGTGGTTGCTCCACTGGACCTTTAAGTACTTGATGGTACGGCTTCGCGTCCGTCGTTCTGCTTCGTCCAGAATGCGAATGGGCTTCTCGCGGTAGGTCAAATCAGGCTGCAGATCAATGGCTTGGTGATCAACATCCTTCTAGAGATTGGGCTTGTCCGGAACTTGGAGGCATTTCCGGTGTTGTGACACATGGAATACATTGTGCACATCGGATAGCTCAGGTGGAAGTTCCAACTGGTAAGCCACTTCTCCTCGTCGTGCAGTGATCTCAAAGGGTCCGATGAACCTTGGTGCGAGCTTCCCGTTGACGTGGAAACGCTTGGTTCCCTTCAGAGGAGTTACCCATAGGTACACATGGTCCCCGACATGGAAACTCATGTCCCGACGGTGAGTGTGAGCATAGCTCTTTTGCCTTGACTTGGCTGCCTTCAAACGTTCTTTGACTAGTTGGACTTGCTCTTCTGCTGCGCGGAGAATATGCGGTCCAAAGACTATTCCTTCTCCAGTCTCTGACCAGTTGAGGAGTGTGCGGCACCTGCGTCCGTACAACACCTCAAATGGTGCCATCTGAAGGCTTTACTGGTAACTGTTGTTATAGGAGAACTCGGCAAAAGGGAGACAATCTTCCCACTTGGCTCCATATGTCAAGACACAGGCTCGGAGCATGTCTTCGAGAATTTGATTTACTCGTTCTGTCTGACCTCCGGTCTGTGGGTGGAAAGCTGTGCTGAAAGATAACTTGGTTCCCAAGGCTTCTTGGAACTTCTTCCAGAACCTTGAGGTGAACTGGGTTCCTCGATCTGACACAATCTCCTTGGGAACGCTGTGAAGACTTACGATTCGGTCGATGTAGAGAGCTGCCAGCCGGTTGCCATCATAAGTGGTCTTGACAGGAATGAAATGGGCCACCTTGGTCAAATGATCGACTATGACCCAGATAGAGTCATGTCCTCTATTCGAACTTGGTAATCCAGTGATGAAGTCCATTCCGACTTTATCCCACTTCCACTCAGGAACCTTGAGTGGCTGAAGCAATCCAGCGGGTCGCTGATATTCTGCCTTGACCCTTTGGCACACGTCACACTTTGCAACATAGGTTGCAATCTCTCTTTTCATCCCGTGCCACCAGTATCGTGCCTTCAAGTATTGGTACATCTTGGTTCCTCCGGGGTGGATGGAATACGGAGTGTCGTGGGCTTCTTGCAGAATCAGGTTCTTCAGCTCTGTGTTGTTTGGTACGCAGATGCGGCCTTTGTACCAAACAATCCCGTGCTCGTCTTCAGAAAATCCTGGGGCCTTGCCTAGCTTCATCTTCTTCTTGATGCCTTCAATGCTTGCATGTCCATCTTGTGCCTTCTTGACTTCGTCCATCAGGGTCGGTCTGACTTCCAAATGATCCAGAAATCCAGGGTGACCAATTCCAAACTGAATTGTTCGAGCTTTTTAAACAGGGCTGGCTGTCTTTCTTGAATAACGGCATTCAAAGAGCAAGCCTTCCTGCTTAAGGCATCGGCCACCACGTTAGCCTTCCCGGGGTGATATTGAACACTGAGGTCATAGTCTTTGATGAGTTCCAACCATCTCCGATGCCTCATGTTCAATTCCTTTTGGGTGAAAATGTACTTCAGACTTTTGTGGTCTGTGTAAATCTCACACCGTTTCCCTAGGAGGTAATGCCGCCATGTCTTCAAGGCATGAACTACTGCCTCTAACTCAAGATCGTGAGTAGCGTAGTTCTCCTCATGGGGTCGTAGCTGCCTGGAGAGGTATGATATGACTCGGCCTTCTTGCATCAGAACGCTTCCCAATCCGGTTCGAGAGGCATCACAATATATCACGAACTCCTTGTGAATATCAGGTGTTGCCAGGACTGGGGCGGTGGTCAATCTCTTCTTGAGCTCTTGGAAGCTCTCTTCGCATTTTGGCATCCACTCAAACTTCTTGTCCTTCTTCAGGAGCTGAGTCATTGGCCGTGCAATGCTAGAGAATCCTTCCACGAATTTGCGGTAATAGCCCGCAAGTCCGACGAAGCTTCTGACTTCCTTGACGGTCGTTGGAGATTGCCATTGGGTCACAGCTTCGATCTTTGCGGGATCAACTGATAATCCTTCTTCGGTCAAGACGTGACCTAAGAATCCAACTTTATGCAGCCAGAACTCACACTTGCTAAATTTGGCATACAGTTGGTGCTCCCAAAGCTTGTCTAGGACCATCCTTAGATGCTGCTCGTGCTCTTCTTCCGACTTTGAGAAGACAAGAATGTCGTCGATAAAGACAACAATGAACTTGTCCAAATATTCCATGAAGACTTTATTCATGAGATACATGAAGTAAGCTGGAGCATTGGTTAACCCAAAGGACATGACCGTGCACTCGTACAGGCCATATCTGGTTACGAATGCCGTCTTCGGAATATCTTGGGGTCTGATCTTCAGCTGGTAGTACCCAGATCTGAGGTCGATCTTGGAGAACACCTTGGCTCCGTTGAGTTGATCAAACAGATCTTCGATCTTGGGAAGTGGATATTTGTTCTTGATTGTAACTTCATTGAGGGAACGATAGTCAATGCATAAGCGGATGGTACCGTCCCTCTTTGCCACAAACAGAACAGGAGATCCCCAAGGAGAGGCACTTGGGCGGATAAATCCCTTCCTTAGCTGCTCTTCCAGTTGCTTCTTCAACTCGGCTAATTCTTCCGTCCCCATTCTATAAGGCTTCTTATAGATGGGTCCTGCTCCGGGCACGAGCTCGATGATGAACTCAATGTCACGGTCAGGGGGCATTCCCGGTAGCTCATCCGGAAAGACATCAGGATACTCACATACCACTGGTACTTGCTCTAGCCCAACTTCAGACAAACAGTTGACTTGAGCGGCTTGAGCGGAAGAGGAGTTGGAAGCAAACTTGACTTCGACTCCTTGGTCATTGGTCACAGTGACTGTCCGATTGGCACAGTCTAACAAGCCTTGGTGCTTGCTGAGCCAATTCATGCCTAGGATCACATCCAAGCCTTGCGATCTCAGGACGATGAGGTCTGCTAGGAAGTCTACACCGTTAATGGTAATACTGACTCCTTTACAGCCTATCTTGGCTCTCATCTCGGCTCCGGGGGTTTGTACCACCATAGGGTTATTCAGGGGTGTAGGGGTCATGCCACTTTTTAATGCAAATCTTTGAGTGACAAATGAATGCGTTGCTCCAGAATCAAACAAGACAGTTGCAGGTGCTGAGTTGACAAGGAACGTACCCAGCACGACGTCCGGGTCTTCCTGGGCTTCTTCAGCAGTGACGTGATTCACACGCCCCTTCCCATGGTTAGGTGGATTGCGAGGAGCTGGGTTCCTTGGTGGCATCCCGCGGCCTTGTCCCTGGTTCTGCGCATTGGGGCGCGGGGCATCAGGCGTCTTGTTGGGGCACACCCTTGAGATGTGTCCGGACTGACCACATCCAAAGCAAGTGACTTGGTTTGGATTGATCTTGTTGCCACCACTGGTATTGGGGTTGAAAGCTGGCCTTGGGTTGGCATACTGCTAAGGCTGAGGGTTGGTGCGAGGTGCAGGAGCTCTTGGTTGCTGATAGGCTGGCTTGGCCGGGGCTGACTGCCACGGACGAGGCTTCTGGTTGCTGGAACTTCCCTTACTGACCATCTTGTGCTTGCGACTGTCTTCCAAAGCACGCCGGTTGTCTTCAAGCATAAGTGCTTTGTTCACCAGGTCAGGGAAGGATGGGCAGTCGCACACGACAAGCGAGTATTGCAGAGTCTGATTGAGGCCTTCCATGAAGCGCTCCCTTTTTGCACCATCAGTGTTGACATCTTCAGGGGCATACCTTGACAGAACACTGAACTTCTGCATGTACTCCTTGACAGTGCCACTTCCTTGCTTCAGGGCTCGGAACTCACGCTTTTTGATAGCCATGATTCCGAAAGGAATGTGGGCCTTGCGGAATTCTGCCTTGAAGTTTACCCAAGTGATGTCTTGTTCAGCATGCATGACCTTGAATCCATCCCACTAAGCTCTAGCAGTCCCCCCGAGGCAGTGGGCTACATAAGCCACCTTCTCGCGGTCTTCGGTGCATCCGACTAGTTCTAGTATTTCCTCAATGGAGCGGATCCAGTCGTCTGCATCCAGGGGTTCAGCAGTCTCGATAAAGGTTGGCGGTGCATGCTTCTTGAACTCTGCCAACGTGGAACGTCCATTGCCATTCCCCGCCGGTTGGCGGTTGTTGGTGACAGCTTGAGCAATCAGCTGAAGGGCTGCAGTGTTGGCTTGGCGTTCCTCCCGGGAAGCTTGGAGAAGCTGAGCCATGTCCATGTTCAGAGGAGGTGGTGGTGGAGCTTGGTCGTTGGTTTGGTTGTGGCCTGCCTCTGACTGAGCGGATGCTCCGGCTTCAGGCTGCTAGGTAGAGGTACCAGTACGAGTTACAACAGGCATCCTGTTGGAGTGGTAAAAGGTCTCATGACTCGAAAGAGGGAAAGCAAGATAGATGGGTGCCTAGTAAGGGGGTGGGTGTGACACTAATCAAATCATGCAGGGGCCGAGAGGCCAAACACATTCATTTAAAATCCAAATGGGTGATGTAGTCGTTTACACATTCCCGAAGGAAGAATACGACATACATCCAAACACAACAAAAGCAAACACTAGATGGTTTCATATGAACCATACAAGGACTCGACTGCGAATAGGGGTTACACGACCTATCCTACCGTAGAGTTCACAACTGGCATATCCGAGTAGCGAATAATGCCTAAGCGGCGGAATGCTCGGTCGCGTATTCGGGCTCTTCTGGGTCTTCCTCCTTGTCTTCATCTGTCTGGGCCCCCTTGTCACTTGAGGGTGTGGGGGAGTGGAGGAGTTGGACACGACGGTGCTTCGTCAGTGGTGCAGGGAAAAGCTTGCGATATTCCCTTGCCGTCATCCGGCGTCGCCGAGGTGGTTCTTCATTCTTGGAAGATACATCCTCGGAGGGCCTTCCGCCTCGATATGCGATAGCGGACTGTCTAGAAGGTGCTCCTTCCTTCTTGATCCTATTTGTCTTCTCTTGAGCTCGACGAAGAAGTGCCTTGGTCTTGTGAAGTTCTTCTCGAAGCTTCATTGATTCCGAGGCCAAGTCTTGTGCCAAGCTGCCGGCACATAGACTGAAGTAGGTCTGGAACCGAAGCGAGAGTCCTTCCTTCAGTGGAGGGGCTAGTGCGCTGCTTTCTTCTTCACCTTCCTTCCGGTAAGGTAAGAAGCGAGTTGTCATCTTGGCTGCCATCTCCGGAAGAAGCTCGCGGAGACGGGTTAGTGCCTTGAGTGCAGCAGCCTCGACAGCGAGAGGTAGTGTTGCCATCTGGGGTCCCTCGAAGAACCAACTTGTGGGAGGATCGTTTGCCTTCACGATCACTTCCACATGGTACTCCACCTCAGTGTCGCTAACCCAATGCTCAAGATAGGTGAGGATGGGCGCTCGGTGGAACTGACACTCCTGGAGGCTATCCTTGAGAAGCAAGGGAAACCCAATGGTCATGTGCTCTTCGGGCACAGCGGCCATCTACAAAGGTGGAATAGGAGGGGTTAATAAGCTGATGAAATCTCAGGTTTAGAAAAGAAGAGAGGTTCAGAAGGTTTTTTGAAAAAGGGTCTCATCTAACTAACGCCCATGCTAACTAAGGCTTCCTACAGTCAGGATGGCTCTGATACCAGCTCTGTGGGGACCCCGACTTAGAAGTCGAGATCACCGAATGCATGTGTACAGTGATCACAGAGATCAATGCTTACTGAACACACAGACGCTGAATAACAAGAGTCTTACATCCATACATATCGTCTTACACAAATTATGGCCATTATGGCCAAGTCTTACATGGATAAAGCCTCACGGGCTGAATAGCAAATAACTCAAATAGCGAAAGTCTTCGATAATAGGTAGAACCCATGCCATCTGCCTTAACCCTACAGGCATTCTGACTGGGATAGCGTCCTAGTTCTCATGATCGTCTCCAAAGAACTCTTCCTCAAATTCCTGTTCCTCCATGCCTGGCCAATTAAATAACCAGTGGCAAGCCAATGAGTACTTTGAATGTACTCGCAAGCAACCCATGATGTGGTTCAAAGTAACAATGCAATTTGAACAATAATGAGCAATCTAGCATTGGGCTAGAATAAATATTCTACCATCAAGTTTATGCATAATAACTCGCGTAACCTCGAGGACAGGTTACCGACATCAACATGAATATGATTCAACTCATAGAGTCAAGTCACCACCTTGACTCATCACACACATACTTTCACCGATGAAGTAAAATTCTGGACATAGTTTAAGTAGCACCACCCAACTGTCCATGACTGTGGACACGACTATTCGAATAGTTTTACACTCTGCAGAGGTTGTACACTTTACCCACAAGATCCGGGGAACTTCCGTGTCATCCATGACCCGCGGTACCTCAAGTACCCGGGGTAAGCACCCGGTCATTATCTTTCCTTAGACGACACTAACATAGAGTCCACTTGTTGGTACACGACCCTCGGGTACAAACAATAGATCACGGGACTTGCCCAAATTTCAATGTCACGCGCACCCGAAGGGACCAACAGTGTGTCCGGTGCCCTGTAAAAACAGTCATGGCCGTCTATCCAAGCACAACCCCGTCCCGGGAAAGACCTCAACTCTTCCCGTCACTAGTAATGCGGGCACCATGCTAGTATCGACCTAAGTAATCAATAAAGCCCCGTCCCATAAGGGGTAGTGTTGTTGCACATGTTTGGTTGGGACGGTAGTCACACATAAATCTAATCCATTATTTCACCCATGCACAAAATTTTACCGGCACATCACTTCTTCCTCAAGTGATGACCTCACTCAACATCACCCTCGGGCATTAGGGCCACCCGATGGGTTCATGCAAAGATTTCAACCACGAAGGTTCATGTCACACATGCATCACTATTCATTACTATTAACCATATGCATTGCATCTAGCACATGGCAAGATCAAGAGTAAAGCATGCATCATGTGGTGGTTTCAACTAGGTCACCAACGTAACCCTATCATCATGCATCGGAAACAAACGGGTTCCGAAGAACAAGTGTATCATGGTCAAAGGGCTGCTTGCCTGGATTGGCTTGGTCTTCAAAGTCTTCAAATCCTTCTCCTTCTCCTTCTTCAGCAACTTCGTCAAATACGGTATCTATACGTCGCATTATAACAACGGAAAAATAAGACCACAAATAAAACAGAAAAATCAAAGTGCTCAGAAAAATGTCAACTCATTTTTGTTAAATACTAGAGGGATTTCTAAGATGGGGAAAATTCTCAGTTGGAGTTTTGGAGTAACAGAATGGAATCTTATGATTTTAGAACAGGGTTTTATTGCTCAAATTTGAATTTAAATTTGAACAGAACAGAAAAGTTTCATGGATATGAGTGAAAGTGACACCATTAAATAGGTTGGAATATTACAAGAATTTAGGAGTTGGAATTATTTCATTTGGACCAATATTCTTTTCTGTAAAAATGTTTGAAATAATTACAGAAAGAAAAAGGAGAAAATGCCCTATGCAACTGGGCCAGAGGGGCCACAGTGCACGGCCCAGGGCATCCAGCCCGGCTGCACGGGGCCCGCCTGTCATCTCCAACCTCACGGCCACGGCGACGGCGAGCTCACCGGCGTTGATTCCGGCCACGGCGACGACAACGGAGGGCAGGGACGGGCTCAGTGTTGAGTTGCGGAGGTAGTGGAGGTGGTGCGGCACGCCGGGGAGGTCGGGTTCGTCGGCGGCGAGGTGGGACGGCGGAGGAGCTTCGGGAGGTCGTCGCTCCGGCCGATTCCAACTGCCACAGAGAGGGGAAAGCGAGGGGAAAGAGTCAGTGGTGTGTGGTGGTTCCAAATCGGGCAAAAGGAAGGGCGGAGGAGGCCTGTACTGCGAGATCACCGGTGGTCCGACGCGGAGGAGCTCCGGTCGATCCCGAGCACTGGAGCTCTTCGGGGATGAACTGGTGGTGCTGGGGTGTTGCTGGGGATGAGGAGAAGCTGCTGGTGCTGTTGGAGAGGCTCGGGGGGGGGGGTCCTATTTATAGGCGAACGACGGGGTCCCGTGGACCGGTGCGCCGACGAGCTCCGGCTCAATGCTATAGCGTACGGGAGGCGACGGGAGCGTGTCTGCGGCATTGCTGGACGAGTCCTACGTCCATTAGAGGAGAGAGGAGGAGCTGGGAAGCTTACAGGCCATGCGCGCGTGTGAGGCCGAGGAGTGGGTGTTGCGGGCGGCCGGTGCGCGTGTGGCGACGGCCACTGGAGGGCGCAGGAGGAGGGGGGACAGCGCCGGGGTGGTTGCGGACGTCGAGGGGCATCGACTGGCGCGAGGGGGGAGCCCGAGGCTGTCGGGGGCAGACGATTGGCCGAGGCTACAGTGCGTGGGCGCACTGTAGCGCGCTCTGGAGCGCCCTTATCGCATGCCACGGCATGCCATTGGGCCTCTGGACGCGTCCACCGTGTCTGGGGGGGGGTCCAGGGTGATGCAAGAAGTTCGTCTGCAGCCTTGGATGCTCTGGAGAGTCAAGGAGAGAGAGAGAGGAAGCTGGTGACTTGGTAAGAAATGGCTGTCCAGCAGGGTGAACTAGGGTTTTTACCCCTCAATGATGGAGCTGGGGTCCTGGGGAAGTTACTGCAGGTAGCTAGTAACTAGATGAACGTGTGGTAGAAAGTTGGGGCCAAGGTAAAAGGTGAAAGTGATCAAGAAGAGGGTTTTAGTAAAAAGCCAGAAGGTGTTTGATCAGTGTTTGGTCAAGCAAATGATCTCCACTTGCCCTGACACTTAACAGGATTGAATGACATGTGAAAATAGGGTGCTTCACCAAATTTGGGCTCATTTGAAGAAACTAGCCAATGTAACTTTGGTGAACCCTAGAAATCAATAGAAATGGCTTCATCTTGTTTGAGTCAAGCTAATCATCTTCCCTTGATGCACCACTTGGTGTAGTTTCATCATTTGGGGTATTGATCATGCCCACAAAGTTTGAAGCTCCAGGTAAAAAGTTGGTAATGTAAAGTTGTTCAAATTTCCATTTGAACAGAAAGGGTTTTGGGGTGTTCTGGTCAAGTTGCTCTATTCCAAATCTTGTGCCATTTGGTCTAGATGCCTTATTAGGCATTTCTAGCATGTGCACCAAGTTTGAGAGCATTTGGACAAGTTTGGCAATGTAAAGTTGCTCAAACTTCAAATATGGACAGAATGGTAATGAAGGGTTTTGATGATGTTTTCTTGCTTCCCAAGGCATGGGACTTGGCAAGATCATCAAATATGTCATATATGACATGATAGAATTTCCCTGGAATTTTTGGAGAATATTTCCTTTGTAAATATTTCAAAAGCTTGAAATATCCAGAAAGGGTTTTAGAGGGATTAGCCCATTATTTTGAACATGACCAAGTGTTGAAACTCTTATATATGGACAATATATGTCCTCTGAGTCTCCCTGAATTTTGGCAAATATTTTTGAAATACTTAAATAACTTTTCCCTATTAAAGACCATTTCTGGCCTTAAGAAAAAGCTTTTAAATAAAATAGGAAAATAACTTTTAAAATTATACCTTTGTGGTTTCTGGGAGTCCTATGACTACTAGGTCTCAAATATACTTTTTGAAATAACTTTCTCACCCTAAATCAAGTACTTGCAGTGCAAATCTCAATTCAGGGGTTTTTGGAAAACTAAATTTATAAAATACATTTTGGCCAAATTAATTTTGTAAGAAAATACTATACTAATATATAACACTTGGCATGATCATTGGGCAGAAGTTTTGGGTATGGAGATGAATTCTACAAAAGGGAATAGTTGACTTTAATGAGCACATGAAGAAAAACTCAACTCCAAATAAAAACCAAATGATGCCAAAAAAATTTGTTGGTCCAAATTTTCATGCTTCATTGATGCAAATAACATGTTACAAAATGCAGGGTGTGACACGGTGCTTCAAGGACATATGCTTTCTTGGCAGCTATGAGGACGATCCTCAAGTTACGGACCCAATCTGTATAGTTGCTACCATCGTCTTTCAGCTTGGTTTTTTCTAGGAATGCGTTGAAGTTAAGGGCAACATTAGCGTGGGCCATTTGATCTACAAGACATATTGTAAAGATTTTAGACTATGTTCATGATAATTAAGTTCATCTAATCAAATTTAATGAACTCCCACTCAGATAGACATCTCTCCAGTCATCTAAGTGATACATGATCCGAATCGACTAGGCCGTGTCCGATCATCACGTGAGACGGACTAGTCATCAACGGTGAGCACCTCCATCTTGATTGTATCTTCTATACGACTCATGTTCGACCTTTCGGTCTTCCGTGTTCCGAGGCCATGTATGTACATGCTAGGCTTGTCAAGTCAACCTAAGTGTATTGCGTGTGTAAAACTGGCTTACACCCGTTGTATGCAAACGTTAGAGCCTGTCACACCCGATCATCACGTGGTGCTTCGGAACAATGAACCTTAGCAACAGTGCACAGTTAGGGGGAACACAATTCTTGAAATTTTAGTGAGAGATCATGTTATTTAAGCTATCGTCGTTCTAAGCAAATAAGATGTAAAACATGATAAACATCACATGCAATCAAATAGTGACATGATATGGCCAATATCATTTTGCTCCTTTTGATCTCCATCTCCGGGGCTCCATGATCATCATCGTCACCGGCATGACACCATGATCTCCATCATCGTGTCTTCATGAAGTTGTCTCATCAAACATTACCTCTACTACTATGGCTAACGGTTAGCAATAAAGTAAAGTAATTACATGCCGTTTTCAATGACACGCAGGTCATACAATAAAATAAGACAACTCCTATGGCTCTTGCAGGTTGTCATACTCATCGACATGCAAGTCGTGATTCCTATTAAAAGAACATGATCAATCTCATACATCACATATATCATTCATCACATCCTTTTGACCATATCACATCACACGGCACATGCTGCAAGAACAAGTTAGACGTCCTCTAATTGTTGTTGCAAGTTTTTACGTGGCTGCTATAGGTTGCTAGCAAGAACGTTTCTTACCTACGCCAAAACCACACCGTGATATGCCAATTTCTATTTACCCTTCATAAGGACCCTTTTCATCGAATCCGATCCGACTAAAGTGGGAGAGACAGACACCCGCTAGCCACCTTATGCAACTAGTGCATGTCAGACGGTGGAACCCGTCTCACGTAAGCGTACGTGTAAGGTCAGTCCGGGCCGCTTCATCCCACGATGCCGCCGAATCAAGATAATACTAGTAACGACAAGTAAATTGAAAATTCGACGCCCACAAAACTTGTGTTCTACTCGTGCATAGAAACTACGCATAGACCTAGCTCATGATGCCACTGTTGGGGATCGTTGCAGAAATTCTAAAAATTTCTACGCGTCACCAAGATCTATGTATGGAGTTGCTAGCAACGAGAGGGGAGTGCATCTTCATACCTTTGAAGATCGCGTTACAGAAGCGTTGCAAGAATGCGGTTGGTCGAGTCGTACACGAAGCGATTCAGACCGCGGCCGAATCCGATCTAAGCACCGAACAATGGTGCCTCCGCGTTCAACACGCGTGCAGCCCGGTGACGTCTCCTGCGCCTTGATCTAGTAAGGAGAGAGGGAGAGGTTGGGAAGACTCCGTCCAGAAGCAACACAAAGGCATGGTGGTGGTGGAGGAGCGTGGTACTTCGGCAGGGCTTCGCCAAGCGCTACAGAAGGAGGAGGAGGAGTTGGAGAGGGGGAGGGTTGCGCCAGGGTTCATGTGCAGCAGCCCTCCCACCCCCTCTATTTATATAGGGGCAAGGGAGAGGGGGACCGGCCCCCTCAGATCCAATCTGAGGGGGGGCCGACGGCCAGGGGAGGAGGCTTGCCCCCCAAGCCAAGGGGGGCGCCCCCCTTAGGGTTTCCCCCCAACCCTAGGCGCCTTGGGCCCTTGGGGGGCGCACTAGCCCACCAGGGGCTGGTTCCCCCCCTTTGCTAAGTCCACTTGTGTCGGTGTACTAAAGTAGGGGTACCTTAGTATCCCGAACTTGTGCACGGGCAGTCGCAGCGTCCCGTGGCAGGGCTTGCCGTGCGACCGCCAAGGTCCACTATGTTTCCTTTGGAGCCATTCAAGAACAAAGTATTTAAGTTAAAGAAACAAGGCCCCGGCAAGAGGAGCTTGCCGGGAAGGCCACTCCAGGCTCAAGACCACTTCTTTAGCACAAGGCCCTGGCAAGAAGAGCTTGCCGGGAAGGCCAAACATGGCATTACAAGAGACTTGCCGCGACGCGCCACGCGTCCTGGCAAGGCCCGGAGAGCGACAAGCTTCCGGGTGCGACAAGATGGCGACCGCGGCAAGGTACTTGCCGTGGCAAACTCCCACCAAGTACCCGCGCTCCAGCTCATCCGCCCACGCGTCGCCCTGGGACCCTTCCAGGCGCACGTGGCGGAAGGCTGTGCAGCCTGGGGTGTACGGTGGCAAGCTGTGATGACAATGCCACCATCGTGGCGGACGGTGGCGCTCTGACGGACGCTTTTTGCACTGTTTGGGCGACAGCAACGGGCATTTAATGCCCTTGTCCCCTGCCGTCAAGGTTAGGTAGAGCACTATGCAAACGCTGTTCCAACTACCACCCATTTCACGTTTTTACCCTCATCTGCGTTGCCACCTATCGGTGACCCCTGTGACCTATAAAAGGAGGCCCATGCGCAACGTAGAAAGGGTTCCGATCATCGATCACTCTCACGCTCGGTCCTGTTAGCGATCAGCGTTGTAGTTCTCCTCGCTCCCGAGCCAAGAACGCAATACAAACCAAGGCAGGAGTAGGGTTTTACGCCTCTGTGCGGCCCGAACCTGGGTAAACTGCTCGCGTGTTCGCCTCGATCTGCTCTTTGTGCATCCTCCGCCCCCTTGCTGTACCGAAAAGAGCTTCCCCGACAAGCTCTGGCCCCGACAAGGATGGAACTGCGCAGATGCAAGAGGAAGTGCGGAAGAAGATGGTGCAGCGCCCAGTCTACTTTGTCAGATCCCTTCTGCAGGGGGCTAGATCAAGGTACTCTGGTGTGCAGAAGCTGCTTATCGGCCTTCTCATGGCCTCGAGAAAGCTGCGCCACTACTTCCAAGCACATGAGATAACAGTGGTCACTCGCTTTCCCCTGAAGAGGATACTCCAAAATCCATAAGCAATAGGCAGGATTGTCGAGTGGGCACTAGAACTGTCAAGCTTTGGCCTCAAGTTTGAGAGTACTTCAACTATCCAGAGCAGAGCATTGGCAGAGTTCATAGCAGAATGGACACCAACGCCAGACGAAGAGATCCCAGAGACGAGCATCCCCGTCAAGGAAGCAAGCAAAGAATGGATAATGTATTTTGATGGTGCCTTCTCGCTGCAAGGCTCCAGTGCCGGCGTGCTGCTTGTCGCACCCACCGGAGAGAGCCTCAAGTACGTCGTCCAAATGCACTTTCCCAAGGAGCAAGCAACGAACAATACTGCAGAGTATGAAGGTTTGCTTGCCGGCCTCATAATTGCGGCAGAGCTTGGGATCAAGAAGCTGATTGTGCGGGGTGACTCGCAGTTGGTCGTCCGCCAAGTGAACAAGAGCTACCAGAGTCCATTGATGGAAGCTTACATTGACGAAGTGAGAAAGCTTGAAGAGCACTTTGAAGGCCTACAGATGGAGCACGTCCCAAGAGCTCAGAACGACATCGCAGACGGCCTGTCAAAGTGTGCTGCACTAAAGCTACCTGTGGAACCAGGGATCTTTGTGCTCAAGCTAACTCAACCGTCCGTAACACCATCGACTGGACAGAGTAAGAAGAGAAAATTGGTTTCTGGCGACTACTTACCGGCAGAGCTTCCCGAAGCCGCCGCCAGTAAGGTCCCCAAGGTTAACGACGGGATTGCTGAGGAGCAGTCTTCTCCTGCAAACCCTAGGGTTTGTATAGTAGAAGCAGATGCTCCCGACAAGTTTTGCTCCGGCAAGCTTGTCGGGGAGTGTCAAGTTCCGGCTGAGCCGCAGGTTCTTGCGGTGGAAGCTGACGCTCCCGCAGCAGCACAATTGCCTTTAGTCCTTGTTGTTGAGCCACATGCTCCAGCATGGGCGCAGCAGATTGTCCGTTTCCTCCAGACAGGAGAACTTCCCGAAGGGCAAGAAGAAGCTGAAAAAGTAGCCCGGCAGTCAAGTATGTACCAGTTTGTCGGCGACGAACTGTACAGAAGGACACTCAACGGTGTGAAATTAAAGTGTATCCCCCGGGAAGATGGACAGAAGCTGTTGGCAGAGATACATGGAGGCATATGTGGTCACCACATTGGCGCAAGAGCACTTGCCGGCAAGGCATTCCGGCAAGGTTTCTTTTGGCCAGAAGCCCTCCAGGATGCAACTGCACAAGTAACCAAGTGTGAAGCGTGCCAGTTCCATTCCAAGCAGATACATCAGCCAGCTCAAGCTCTCCAGACGATCCCTTTATCCCGGCCATTTTCGGTCTGGGGGCTCGACATCCTCGGCCCTTTTCCCCGCGCAGCCGGGGGCTTTGAGTTCTTGTACGTTGCCATCGACAAGTTCACAAAGTGGCCGGAAGTGGAACCAGTGAGAAAGGTGACCGCACAGTCAGCAGTCAAGTTCTTCAGGTCGATTGTTTGCCGTTTCGGGATCCCTAACAGGATCATCACCGACAACGGAATGCAATTCACAAGTCGCACCTTCATACAATATGTCCAAGACCTTGGTGCCAAGGTCTGCTTCGCTTCTGTTGCTCACCCGAGAAGCAACGGTCAAGCGGAGAGGGCAAACGCTGAAGTGCTGCGCGGACTCAAGACAAGAACTTTCGACAAGCTGCACAAGTGCGGAGGAAACTGGATCGAGGAGCTGCCGGTGGTTCTTTGGTCGATCAGGACGACGCCAAATCGAGCCACCGGGCAGACACCCTTTGCTCTAGTCTATGGAGCAGAGGCAGTTCTCCCCACGAAACTCGTATACGGGTCGCCTCGAGTGCTCGCTTATGACGAGCTCGAGCAAGAGCAGCTGCGGCAAGATGATGCGCTGCTCCTCGAGGAGGACTGTCGTTAGGCTGCTGTACGAGCTGCTCGATACCAGCAAGCTTTGCGCCGCTACCATAGCCGCAAGGTTAAAGCCAGAAGTCTCGAGGAAGGCGACCTTGTTCTTCGGCGCGTTCAGTCCGCCAAGAATTCCAACAAGTTGACGCCGAAGTGGGAAGGCCCTTATCGGGTGAAACAAGTCACAAGGCCCGGTGCTGTCCGCCTTGAGACCGAAGAAGGCTTACCGGTGAGCAACTCCTGGAACATTGAGCATCTTCGCAAGTTTTACCCATAAGGCGCGGTTGCCGTGATCCGCTCCGGCAACCACCTTTTGTACAAGTCTTTCCGCAGTTGCATGTAATCCTTTGTACAAAGCCGGGCGCAGACCCCGTGCATCAGTAAAGCCTATGTGCCTCGCACAACTTATCATTTCATGCCCTTTTTACTTTCTTGCATGTACTATCTGACACCTTGTGCATCACCTATCCCCGGTAAGCAATAACGAGCCACAAGACTCCATATCTCTGTTTCCTCTCCTTTCTTTTCTCACAAGCAGAAGAAGTTTCCCTCGCGCACAAGTTTGCTGGGGGGGAAGGAGATAGTGGTATGGACCAAGCGCCGTTCAAGAGAGCTTTGCCTTGCCGGGAAGCAAACGACACAAAAGCTAAGTTGCTAAAGTTTGAGCGATCAAATTTTTAAAATTTTAAGTTATCTTCCTTGAACGACCTCGCTTAGTATGGAAAACCTGTGCGCGGAGGAACCAACTCGTAGCTAGTCGCGCCCTTACTTTGTTTCAAGCACGCTCAACGATTTAAGTGTGCTGCGACTAGTGTCGCGCCCTTACTTCATTTCCGAGTTCGCTCAACAACCTAAGTGTGCTGCGACTAGTTACGACAAGGTTTCTTGTCGGCAAAGGCATCGCCAGCAGGCTGCTGAAGTTCCGCACTCAGCGCTCGCGGCAAAGGTGCCTACGCCGGCAAGTTCCCTAAAACCGTAGGGTAAAAACATACAAGGCAAAGAAGTCAAGTAAAGGAAATAACGTCGCATTAACTACCCAAAATAAAGTTATGTTACAAAGCAACTTGTCGTAGCTCTAATAGACTATCGTTCATAACGTGGTTGGCAGCGACAAGGGAAGAAGAAAGTAAACAAGACTAATCCGTGCGGTCGCCCTCGACCCTCTTGATGCCGCCCACCTTATTCACAATAGGTGCGACAAGGGCCTTGAGCGCCTCCTGGTCAACGTCCGGCGGCAAGGTCCTGAGGACGTTGGTGAGGTTGAGGCCTGGGTTGCGGTGCGCTATCTTCATCAACACCTTCTCGAGGGCCCCCGCGCAGAGCCTGCGCGACTCGTCCGCCAGCTGCTTTGGGATCCTTTCCCGGAGCTGCTGGAGGGCCGGCGCCACCCCCCTGAAGAACAAACTCAACTTGGCGCTGTGAGGGAGATTCTCGTCGGTGGAGTACCCGAGGTGCTCCGCCCCCAGCTCCGCCAGCTCCTTGTCGACGTCGGCAGCGGCGGCAACAAGGCCCTCTGTCCAGTGCTCCACCGTCAGCCTGAAGTTGTTTTGGGAGATGGCGGCGCTGTCCAACAGCGCCTTCTCGGCCCTGAGCTCCTCCTTCAGGTTCGCCTCCCGCTCTCTGGCACCGTCAAGCGTTGTGGTGAGGGTGGACAGCTTCAACTCCAGATCGGCGATGGAGTCCTTGGCGACGGCGAGCTCCTTGCCCTTGTCGGAGAGGTGGACCTGCAGCTCGGAGTGGCTGTGGGCGTCCTTCTCCCTCTCGAGCACAAGTGCGGCAACCTTCTCGTCGCTTGTCTTCAAGTTGGCCTCCAGCTGCGCCACCCTCATCTCCAAGTCCCTCTTGGCGGTCTCGGCAGCCGCAGCAGCATCCTTTGCTTCCTGCAGAGCTCCGCCAAGAGACTGTTCACACGCGACAAGCTCGTCCTCGTGGCTGTCGAGGTCGATCTTCCGTTGCGTCAATTCGTCTTCTCGCCGGGACAACTCCTTGGCGGCGAGCCGTTGCTGCTCCTCTGCTTCAGCCTTCTCAAGAATGAAGGCCTGATGCGCCTCGGCAAGCTGCTCTCGCTCCTCCGCCAAGGATCGGAGAGCTGCTTGGTTGTTGGCTCGGAGCTCTTCGGCGCGCTTCTCCAAGTCGGCGCCCGCCTTGGCGGGCAGAGCCTCTCGGGACTCCAGCTTGGCCTGCCGTGCGCGGTACCAAGCCAGAAGTTTGCGCAGCAGCCGCTCCTCCTCGGGCTCGCTGCTGCTGCTTGGCGCGTCGACGAGCTTCAATCCAGCGGAGGCAAGGACCTCCCCGTCGAAGACCTCTCCCTCCGCAGGCGCCCTTCACGTTGACGCCCACGGGAGCTGGATGAAGACACCGTTGCCGGCCTCCAGATAGGCGCCTGGCTCGGCCGCGGCAGCAGAGGGATCGGCAGCCGGCGCAGCGTCTGACGCTCCTGCGGCCTCAGGGCCGTCAGTGCGACTGCCGGTTCCTCCTCAGCTGCCGCGCCAGCAGCCTTGGCGGCCTCGTCAGCGGCGGGCTCGTCAGCACCGGCCGCCTCTTCGGTAGCGGCAGCATCGCCAGTGTTGCCGCGCGCGTCCTCCTCGACGGCGACCTCCGTCTCCATCGGCTCTGGGACGGACGGGTCTGGCAAAAGAAAAGAAGAAGAAAGAAAAATAATCAAGCAAATATCCAAAAAGAAGATCAAAAGGAGAAAAGTTCAAGGTTTTACCTGCGCGGGCCTCTTCTTCGGTGGGGTTCCTTGCCGGGGAATTCTCTCTCGGCAGCGTGGTGGTAGTTCCCACCGGCGGAGGGCCGCTGGCGCCGTCCCTTGGCGGCGTACTCGCCCTTGGCGGAGTACTCGCCCTTGGCGGGGTGCTCGCCCTTGGCGGGGTACTCGCCCTTGGCGGAGTATCCTCCCTTGCCGGGGAGCTTCCCCTTGGCGGTGCGGTCGAGACGTGCGGCGCGTCGGGTGCGGTCTCCTGGCGCTCCTGATGTGCACAAGTCAACAAACAAAACATCAAAAAGGATAGAAGACCCATGCGCGCCCGACAAGCGGAAAGTGGACATAAGACTTACACTGGGGGCTGCGCTGGGGGCTGCTCCGGGGAACGGCTGTCTGGTCCGACGAGCTTGTCGCAGGCGCACCCCCTACTGCTGCGGCGGGCTCGTCCGCGATGACGATCACCGGGACTTTGGCCCTCTTCGCCGCCCTCTGGGCCAGAGTCCTGGAAGAAAGACAAGATCAGAATCAGGCAAAAGAAATACAAGACAAGAACCAACAGAAAACCAAAAAGAAACAAGAATCGCGAAGACTTACTCTTCTTCCTCCTCATCGTCGGAGCTTGATACGTCCAAAACGTATCTATAATTTCTGCTTGCTCCATGCCACTTTTGGGTGATATTGCTATGATATTCATACACTTCCATACACTTTTGATCATATTTGGACTAACCTACTAATCCAGTGCACCCCGGTGCCAGTTTCTGTTTTCGGTTGTTTTTGTATTTCAGGTTTTCACGTTACGAGAACTGCCAGGAAAAATCCAGAAAAATTATACAAAAAATCAGCGTTCCAGAACCTACCTTGCGCCCGAAGTACAGCCCGGGGGGGGGGGGGGCC
>LR738711.1:861324788-861522316 GCA_902687465.1 Secale cereale
TTCATACACTTCCATACACTTTTGATCATATTTGGACTAACCTACTAATCCAGTGCACCCCGGTGCCAGTTTCTGTTTTCGGCTGTTTTTGTATTTCAGGTTTTCACGTTACGAGAACTGCCAGGAAAAATCCAGAAAAATCATATAAAAAATCAGCGTTCCAGAACCTACCTTGCGCCCGAAGGATAGCCGGGGGGCCACCAGGGCTCCAGGCGCCCTGGCGGCGCCCCCCCCCCTGGGCCGCGCCGGGGGGGCGCCTGGGCCCCCCGAGCCCCGTCTGGTGCCCCCCTTCGGCATATATTTAGAGCGTCCTTCGAAACCCTCGGGACGAGAACTCTTTTTCGCGATCTCATCTCTGTTCCGCCGCCGCCGCCGCTTCCAAGATCGGGAGCACCAGGAGAACTCTTCCCGGCACCCTGCCGGAGGGGAGGATCACCATCGGGAGCCTCTCCACTACCATGGACGCATCCCGGATGAGTTGTGAGTAGTCTCCCTTGGACCATGAGTCCATGACCAGTAGCTATGTGATGTTCTCCTCTCGTTCTTGTGCTTCACTAATTAGTCCTCGTGAGCTGCCCTACATGATCGAGGCACATATGTAATTCTTATGCTGTTGCTATGATGAGTTTGCTGGGATCCGATGGATTATGAGATTATGTTCAGATTGATCTTGAGTAATATATTTGATCTACCTCTTTTATATTTATGTTCATAAGTAAAACTTGCATGTTCTCCGTTGTTATTTATTGCTTTGGCCAAGTAATACGTAGTGACTCCAAGAGGGAACGTTATGCTCGATTGTGGGTTCATGCCCCTCGATGACTAGCTTGAGTGACAGAAACATGAGTCTAGGGGATGTGCTGTTGCCACAAGGGGAAAACAACGGTGCTTGTGCCCGCGGGTGCAAGGATTGTTTACTTTACGCAAAGTTCTTTTAATGTAGTTGTGTGTTGCTTTGAGTTTACACTATGGGTGGGGCTCACAACTTAATACCAGCGAGATGTTCTGGATAGATATCTCAAGGTGGATGATTAGTAGTAGATATTGTTGGATTTTGGTCTACTTACTTTGGCGTACCGTGCATGCTTTGAACCTCATCCTTTCTTGCAATGTAGTCAGCATTGGTTTGTGTTCGTGGTCCTATCAATTGCCCAGCTGTAATTCGTTTACCTCACATAGCTGTTTTATCGTCTTTTGGGTGAGAGACATCACTAGTGAACATCATGAGACTCCGGTCCATATTACCATCATTGATCACATCCGCTATTTACTTTTCGCTTTTATTTACTATTGCAAACTTTATCTATCACTATTATCATTTGCGTTTAATCCTTTGTGAACTACAAGGCCGGAGGTGAAGGAAATATGCCCTAGAGGCAATAATAAAGATGTTATTTGTATTTCCTTATATCATGATAAATGTCTTTTATTCATGCTAGAATTGTATTAACCGGAAACTTAGTACATGTGTGGATACATAGACAAAACAGTATGTCCCTAGTATGCCTCTACTAGACTAGCTCATTGATCAAAGATGGTTATGTTTCCTAACCATAGACATGAGTTGTCATTTGATCAACGGGATCACATCATTAGGAGAATGATGTGATGGACAAGACCCATCCGTTAGCATAGCACTATGATCGTTTAGTTTAACTGCTATTGCTTTCTTCATGACTTATACATGTTCCTATGACTATGAGATTATGCAACTCCCGAATACCGTAGGAACAGCTTGTGTGCTATCAAACGTCACAACGTAACTAGGTGATCATAAAGATGCTCTACAGGGGTCTCCGAAAGTATTCGTGGTGTTGGCATAGATCAAGATTAGGATTTGTCACTCCGAGTGTCGGAGAGGTATCTCTGGGCCCTCTCGGTAACACACATCACAATAAGCCTTGCAAGAAAAAGACTAATGAGTTAGTCACGAGATGATGTGTTACGGAATGAGTAAAGAGACTTGCCGGTAACGAGATTGAACTAGGTATAGAGATACCGACGATCGAATCTCGGGCAAGTAACATACCGTTTGACAAAAGGAACAACGTATGTTGTTATGCGGTTCTGACCGATAAAAGATCTTCGTAGAATATGTAGGAGCCAATATGAACATCCAGGTTCTGCTATTGGTTATTGACCAGAGATGAGTCTCGGTCATGTCTACATAGTTCTCGAACCCGTAGGGTCCGCACGCTTAACGTTTGATGACGATCGGTATTATGAGTTTTTGAGTATTGATGTACCAAAGGTAGTTCGGAGTCCCGGATGAGATCACGGACATGACGAGGAGTCTCGGAATGTCCGAGACATAAAGATTAATATATTGGACGGCTATATTCGGACACCGGAAGTATACCGGAAAAGTTTCGGATTTATCGGGAATACCGGAGGGGGTTACCGGAACCCCCTACGAGAGGGGATGGTCCATAGTGGGCCTAAAGGGTGAGAGAGAGGCAGCCCATAGGGCTGGCCGGCGCCCCCACCTAGGAATCCTAGTTGGACTAGGATTGGGGGGGCGCCACCTCTCCTATTCCTTTTCCCCTTCTTCCTTTCGGTGAATCCTACTAGGAATAGGATTGCAATCCTATTCCTAGTAGGAATCCCTTCCCTAGCCGCACCAGGAGAGTTGGCCGGCCCCTCCTCCCTTGCTCCTTTATATACGGGGGCAGGGGGGCACCCAAAGACCCACAAGTAGAATTGTTTTAGCCGTGTGCGGTGCCCCCCTCCACAGAATCACACCTCGGTCGTACCGTCGCGGAGCTTAGGCGAAGCCCTGCGCCGGTGAACACATCATATCCGTCACCACGCCGTCGCGCTGACGAAACTCTCCCGTGAAGCTCAACTGGATCAAGAGCTCGTGGGACGTCATCATGCTGAACGTGTGCTGAACGCGGAGGTGCCGTACGTTCGGTGCTTGATCGGTTGGATCGCGAAGAAGTTCGACAACATCAACCACGTCACTTGACGCTTCCGCTCCCGGTCTACGAGGGTACGTAGACACACTCTCCCCTCTCGTTGCTATGCATCTGGTAGATAGATCTTGCGTGATCGTAGGAAAATTTTAAAATACTACGTTCCCCAACAGTGGCATCATGAGCCAGGTCTATGCGTAGATGATATGCACGAGTAGAACACAATGAGATTGTGGACGATACTAGTCATACTGCTTACCAGCATGTCATACTTCGCTTCGGCGGTATTGTGAGATGAAGCGGCCCGGACCGACATTACGCGTACGCTTACGCGAGACTGGTTTCACCGTTACGAGCACTCGTTGCTTAAAGGTGACTGGCGGGTGTCTGTCTCTCTCACTTTAGCTGAATCAAGTGTGGCTACGCCCGGTCCTTGTGAAGGTTAAAATAGCACATACTTGACGAAACATCATTGTGGTTTTGTATGCGTAGGTAAGAACGGTTCTTGCTAAAGCCGTAGCAGCCACGTAAAACTTGCAACAAACAAAGTAGAGGACGTCTAACTTGTTTTTGCAGGGCATGTTGTGATGTGATATGGTCAAGACATGATAAGTTATACGGTTTTGTATCAGATGATCATGTTTTGTAAAGTTATCGGCAACTGGCAGGAGCCATATGGTTGTCGCTTTATTGTATGAAATGCAATCGCCATGTAATTACTTTACTTTATCACTAAGCGGTAGCGATAGTCGTGGAAGCAATAGTTGGCGAGACGACAATGATGCTACGATGAAGATCAAGGTGTCAAGCCAGTGACGAAGGTGATCATGACGGTGCTTTGAAGATGGAGATCAAAAGCACAAGATGATGATGGCCATATCATGTCACATATTTTGATTGCATGTGATGTTTATCTTATTATGCTTCTTATTTTGCTTAGAACGACGGTAGCATTATAAGATGATCCCTTACTAAATTTCAAGGTATAAGTGTTCTCCCTGAGTATGCACCGTTGCGAAAGTTCGTCGTGCCGAGACACCACGTGATGATCGGGTGTGATAAGCTCTACGTTCAAATACAACGGGTGTAAGCCAGTTTTGCACACGCAGAATACTCGGGTTAAACTTGACGAGCCTAGCATATACAGATATGGCCTCGGAACACTGGAGACCGAAAGGTCGAGCG
This sequence comes from Secale cereale, assembly GCA_902687465.1. Taxonomy (NCBI): domain Eukaryota; kingdom Viridiplantae; phylum Streptophyta; class Magnoliopsida; order Poales; family Poaceae; genus Secale; species Secale cereale. The sequence continues at coordinate 861,328,889 of LR738711.1, forward strand.
TGAATCATATAGTAGATATGATCAACATAAGATGTTCACCATTGAAAACTACTCCATCTCACGTGATGATCGGACATGGTTTAGTTGATTTGGATCACGTGATCATTTAGATGACCAGAGGGATGTCTATCTAAGTGGGAGTTCTTTAAATTAATATGATTAAATTGAACTTTAATTTATCATGAACTTAGTCCTGATAGTTTTGCATATCTATGTCGTTGTAGATCAATGGCCCGTGCTACCGTTCCTTTGAATTTTAATGCATTCCTAGAGAAAGCTAAGTTGAAAGATGATGGTAGCAATTACACGGACTGGGTCCGTAACCTGAGGATTATCCTCATTGCTGCACAGAAGGATTATGTCCTTGAAGCACCGCTAGGTGACAAGCCCCCTTCCGCTGATGCAGACGCTTTGAACGTCTGCCAGTTGCGGTCTGATTACTACACGATAGTTCAGTGTGCCATGCTTTACGGCTTAGAACCGGGACTTCAACGACGTTTTGAACGTCATGGAGCATATGAAATGTTCCAGGAGTTGAAGTTAATATTTCAAGCAAATGCCCGAATTGAGAAATATGAGATTTCCAATAAGTTCTACAGCTGCAAAATGGAGGAGAATAGTTCTATCAGTGAACACTTGCTCAGAATGTCTGGGTACTACAATCATATGACTCAACTTGGTTGCGAAGTTGACGAGGATAGTGTTATTGATAGAGTTCTTCAATCACTGCCACCAAGCTATAAAGGCTTCGTGATGAACTATAACATGCAAGGGATGCAAAAGACAATTCCCGAGCTCTTCGCTATGCTCAAAGCTGCGGAGGTAGAAATAAAAAAGGAGCATCAAGTGTTGATGGTTAACAAGACCACTAGTTTCAAGAAAAAGGGCAAGGGAAAGAAAGGGAACTTCAAAAAGAATAGCAAGTCAGTTGCTACTTCAACGAAGAAACCCAAATCTGGAGCCAAGCCTGAAACTGAGTGCTTCTACTGCAAGGGGACTGGACACTGGAAACGGAACTGCCCAAAGTATTTGGCGGATAAGAAGGATGGCAAGATGAACAAAGGTATATGTGATATACATGTTATTGATGTGTACCTTACTAATGCTCGTAGTAGTACCTGGGTATTTGATACCGGTTCGGTTGCTAATATTTGTAACTCGAAACAGGGACTACGGATTAAACGAAGATTAGCTAAGGACGAGGTGACGATGCGCGTGGGAAACGGTTCCAAAGTCGATGTGATCGCCGTCGGCACGCTACCTCTACATCTACCTTCGGGATTAGTTTTAGACCTAAATAATTGTTATTTGGTGCCAGCGTTGAGCATGAACATTATATCTGGATCTTGTTTATTGCGAGACGGTTATTCATTTAAATCAGAGAATAATGGTTGTTCCATTTTGATGAATAAATATCTTTTACGGTCATGCACCCTTAAAGAGTGGTCTATTCTTACTGGATCTCGATTGTAGTGATACACATATTCATAATATTGAAACCAAAAGATGCAAGGTTAATAATGATAGTGCAACTTATTTGTGGCACTGCCGTTTAGGTCATATTGGTGTAAAACGCATGAAGAAACTCCATAAAGATGGACTTTTGGAATCACTTGATTATGAATCACTTGGTGCTTGCGAACCATGCCTCATGGGCAAGATGACTAAAACTCCGTTCTCCGGAACTATGGAGCGAGCAACAGATTTGCTGGAAATCATACATACTGATGTATGTGGACCAATGAGTGTTGATGCGCGCGGCGGGTATCGTTATTTTCTGACCTTCACTGATGATTTGAGCAGATATGGGTATATCTACTTAATGAAACACAAGTCTGAAACATTTGAAAAGTTCAAAGAATTTCAGAGTGAAGTGGAGAATCATCGTAACAAGAAAATAAAGTTCCTACGATCTGATCGTGGAGGAGAATATTTGAGTTACGAGTTTGGTCTTCATTGGAAACAATGTGGAATAGTTTCACAACTCACGCCACCTGGAACACCACAACGTAATGGTGTGTCCGAACGTCGTAACCGTACTTTATTGGATATGGTGCGATCTATGATGTCTCTTACCGATTTACCACTATAGTTTTGGGGTTATGCTTTAGAGACAGCTGCATTCACCTTAAATAGGGCACCATCTAAATCCGTTGATAGGACGCCTTATGAACTATGGTTTGGCAAGAAACCAAAGTTGTCGTTTCTTAAAATTTGGGGCTGCGATGCTTATGTGAAAACACTTCAACCTGATAAGCTCGATCCCAAGTCGGAAAAATGTGTCTTCATAGGATACCCAAAAGAGACTGTTGGGTACACCTTCTATCACAGATCCGAAGGCAAAATATTCGTTGCTAAGAACGGATCCTTTCTAGAAAAAGAGTTTCTTTCGAAAGAAGTGAGTGGGAGGAAAGTAGAACTTGATGAGGTAAGTATACCTTCTCCCATATTGGAAAGTAGTACATCACAGGAAACTGTTCCAGTGATTCCTACACCAATTAGTGAGGAAGTTGATGATAATGATCATGAAACTTCAGATCAAGTTTCTACTGAACGTCGTAGATCAACCAGAGTACGTTCCGCACCAGAGTGGTACGGCAACCCAGTTCTGGAAATCATGTTACTAGACCATGATGAACCTACGAACTATGAGGAAGCGATGATGAGCCCAGATTCCGCAAAATGGCTTGAAGCCATGAAATCTGAGATGGGATCCATGTATGAGAACAAAGTATGGACTTTGGTTGACTTGCCCGATGATCGGCAGGCCATCGAAAATAAATGGATCTTCAAGAGGAAGACCGACGCAGACGGTAATATTACTGTTTACAAAGCTCGACTTGTTGCGAAAGGTTTTCGACAAGTTCAAGGAGTTGACTACGATGAGACTTTCTCACCTGTAGCGATGCTTAAAGTCTGTCCGAATCATGTTAGCAATTGCCGCATTTTATGATTATGAAATCTGGCAAATGGATGTCAAAACTGCATTCCTAAATGGATATCTCAAAGAAGAGTTGTATATGATGCAACCAGAAGGTTTTGTCGATCCAAAAGGTGCTAACAAAGTATGCAAACTCCAGCGATCCATCTATGGACTGGTGCAAGCATCTCGGAGTTGGAATATACGCTTTGATGAGGTGATCAAAGCATATGGTTTTATACAGACTTTTGGAGAAGCCTGTATTTACAAGAAAGTGAGTGGGAGCTCTGTAGCATTTCTAATATTATATGTAGATGACATATTGTTAATTGGAAATGATATAGAATTTCTGAATAGCATAAAAGGATACTTGAATAAAAGTTTTTCAATGAAAGACCTCGGAGAAGCTGCTTACATATTAGGCATCAAGATCTATAGAGATAGATCAAGACGCTTAATTGGACTTTCACAAAGCACATACCTTGATAAGATTTCGAAAAGGTTCAAAATGGATCAGTCAAAGAAAGGATTCTTGCCTGTTTTACAAGGTATGAAGTTGAGTAAGACTCAATGCCCGACCACTGCAGAAGATAGAGAGAAAATGAAAGTCATTCCCTATGCCTCAGCCATAGGATCTATCATGTATGCAATGCTGTGTACCAGACCTGATGTGTGCCTTGCTATAAGTCTAGCAGGGCGGTACCAAAGTAATCCAGGAGTGGATCACTGGACAGCGGTCAAAAACATCCTAAAGTATCTGAAAAGAACAAAGGATATGTTTCTCGTATATGGAGGTGACAAAGAGCTCGTCGTAAACGGTTACGTCGATTCTAGCTTTGACACTGATCCGGATGACTCTAAGTCACAAACCGGATATGTATTTTTATTGAACGGTGGAGCTGTCAGCTGGTGCAGTTCCAAGCAGAGCGTCGTGGCGGGATCTACGTGTGAAGCGGAATACATAGCTACTTCGGAAGCAGCAAATGAAGGAGTCTGGATGAAGGAGTTCATATCCGATCTAGGTGTAGTACCTAGTGCATCGGGTCCAATGAAATTTTTTTGTGACAACACTGGAGCCATAGCCTTGGCAAAGGAATCCAGGTTTCACAAGAGAACAAAGCACATCAAAAGACGCTTCAATTCCATCCGCGATCTAGTCAAGGAGGGAGACATAGAGATTTGCAAAATACATACGGATCTGAATGTTGCAGACCCGTTGACTAAGCCTCTTCCACGGGCAAAACATGATCAGCACCAAGACTCCATGGGTGTGAGAATCATCACTTTGTAATCTAGATTATTGACTCTAGTTCAAGTGGGAGACTGAAGGAAATATGCCCTAGAGGCAATAATAAAGATGTTATTTGCATTTCCTTATATCATGATAAATGTCTTTTATTCATGCTAGAATTGTATTAACCGGAAACTTAGTACATGTGTGGACACATAGACAAAACAGTATGTCCCTAGTATGCCTCTACTAGACTAGCTCATTGATCAAAGATGGTTATGTTTCCTAACCATAGACATGAGTTGTCATTTGATCAACGGGATCACATCATTAGGAGAATGATGTGATGGACAAGACCCATCCGTTAGCATAGCACTATGATCGTTTAGTTTAACTGCTATTGCTTTCTTCATGACTTATACATGTTCCTATGACTATGAGATTATGCAACTCCCGAATACCGTAGGAACACCTTGTGTGCTATCAAACGTCACAACATAACTGGGTGATCATAAAGATGCTCTACAGGGGTCTCCTAAAGTATTCGTGGTGTTGGCATAGATCAAGATTAGGATTTGTCACTCCGAGTGTCGGAGAGGTATCTCTGGGCCCTCTCGGTAACACACATCACAATAAGCCTTGCAAGCAAAAGACTAATGAGTTAGTCACGAGATGATGTGTTACGGAACGAGTAAAGAGACTTGTCGGTAACGAGATTGAACTAGGTATAGAGATACCGACGATCGAATCTCGGGCAAGTAACATACCGTTTGACAAAAGGAACAACGTATGTTGTTATGCGGTTCTGACCGATAAAAGATCTTCGTAGAATATGTAGGAGCCAATATGAACATCCAGGTTCCGCTATTGGTTATTGACCAGAGATGAGTCTCGGTCATGTCTACATAGTTCTCGAACCCGTAGGGTCCGCACGCTTAACGTTTGATGACGATCGGTATTATGAGTTTTTGAGTATTGATGTACCGAAGGTAGTTCGGAGTCCCGGATGAGATCATGGACATGACGAGGAGTCTCGGAATGTCCGAGACATAAAGATTAATATATTGGACGGCTATATTCGGACACCGGAAGTATACCGGAAAAGTTTCGGATTTATCGGGAATACCGGAGGGGGTTACCGGAACCCCCTACGAGAGGGGATGGTCCATAGTGGGCCTAAAGGGTGAGAGAGAGGCAGCCCATAGGGCTGGCCGGCGCCCCCACCTAGGAATCCTAGTTGGACTAGGATTGGGGGGGCGCCACCTCTCCTATTCCTTTTCCCCTTCTTCCTTTCGGTGAATCCTACTAGGAATAGGATTGCAATCCTATTCCTAGTAGGAATCCCTTCCCTAGCCGCACCAGGAGAGTTGGCCGGCCCCTCCTCCCTTGCTCCTTTATATACGGGGGCAGGGGGGCACCCAAAGACACACAAGTTGAATTGTTTTAGCCGTGTGCGGTGCCCCCCTCCACAGAATCACACCTCGGTCGTACCGTCGCGGAGCTTAGGCGAAGCCCTGCGCCGGTGAACACATCATATCCGTCACCACGCCGTCGCGCTGACGAAACTCTCACGTGAAGCTCAACTGGATCAAGAGCTCGTGGGACGTCATCAAGCTGAACGTGTGCTGAACGCGGAGGTGCCGTACGTTCGGTGCTTGATCGGTTGGATCGCGAAGAAGTTCGACAACATCAACCACGTCACTTGACGCTTCCGCTCCCGGTCTACGAGGGTACGTAGACACACTCTCCCCTCTCGTTGCTATGCATCTGGTAGATAGATCTTGCGTGATCGTAGGAAAATTTTAAAATACTACGTTCCCCAACAGGAGGGAGTGACAACCTCTCTGTACTCGTTGGGAGCAAAGTTATTTATATCTCTGTGCAGGTCCACGTTGATTGCTAATCCGGCGTTGTTAGCAGTTGACACCTACTTGTTGAACCTAGGAGTCTCTGGGGATTCGATCCTTGGCATCTTTGCTAAGGGAAAAACTTCCACAACATTGCATCTTACACCTTCCACTTGGGGTAACCAACGAGGGGTTAGAGGCCCATCAGAGCTGAGCGCCGAGAAATCAAAGTCCGGCTCACGCGCCCCGGCGCGAGGAGCTGGGGGGTGGGCTCCCTTGGCCGCTTGGCAGGAGCAGGGGCGGCGGTCTGAGAAGACCCCGCTGCGGTTGTCGCCGAGGCACGAGGGGCGGAAGGAGCAGTGGAGCCGGTCCGGGAAGATCCCCCTCCGGTTGCCGCTGAAGCACGAGGCACTCCTTTGGCGGCCTTGCTCGTTGCGGTGGCGCATGTCGGACGGCACTGCGGCTGCTGGCCCGCCTGCCGCCCCGCCACGTTGGCGGCCTTGCGGAGGCGCCTCCTTGTCTGGGCTGGAGGACTTGCTGGAGCTGGCGAGCTGCCCGACGAGGAAGATGAGGAGCCGAGGTTCAGCGAGCCGCCTGAGTCTTCGGCAGGATCGCTTGACCCGACGCCCTACTCGGCGGGCCCGCTCGACTCGGCGCCTTGCTCGGTGGGCTCGCTTGTCTCGGCGAGTCGCCCGGCAAGCTTTCCCGCTTTGCGAAGCTCTTCCTCCTCGGCGAGGCTTGTCGCCTCCGCGGCCTCCGCCTCCTCCACAGTATACCCAAACTCGCCCGCGGCCTTAGCTGTAGCTGCCTCTTCCAACCTGGTGGCAATATATGCCATCTCCTAGTCGGTGGTGTCGCGGGTGAGTCCCCTCTTCTCGTCGGCGTCGATTGGCAACTCCACCAGGTTGTCGAAGAATGTCTGCACGGCTTCGTCGGAAGGTTCCCGCCAAGTGGGGTCGATCCCATGGGAATCACACAACGGCATCGCCGCGCGAACGGCACTGAGCGCAGAGCTATTGCACAATGGAACTACGCCCGGCGGCAACGCAAACCACTCAGGGTGGGCGGAGTCGTACTTGAATAGCGCTTGGAGCATTGCGTTGAGCTCCAAGACAGTGAAATTGTAATTGAGGCCCGGGCGCAGCCTCATGATGTCTGCCGCGTTCTCGAACTCCCAGGCAGCCCTCTTCCTCTCCTGCAAGGGAGTGATGCGGCGGCGGAGAAAGTCTGCCCCGACGGCACCTACAGTGAGCCTGGCTTGCCGAAGGCGAAGGATCCGAGTGGTGGCTATCTTCAGCTTGTCGTCCTCAGGGGCCAGGTCACTCCAGTCGTTGCCGCGTACTGCTGCAACTTGGCGCCGGGAAGTGAATGACTGCGGCTCATCCTCTATAATCCAACACCAGTGGGCCGTCCACTCATCCCACTTGCCGCGGAGCTCCCCCGTCAAGTAAGCCTTTTTCTTATGGGTCCTAAAGATCCAAGAGATTCCGCCAGACAGAGGTGACCCTGACTCGACTCGAGGTATGAAGTAATGGCGGAAGAGAGCTACATTGGGGTAAACTCCGACGAAATTTTCGCACAGATGTGCGAAAATGGCCATGGTCAAGACGGCATTCATGATGTCGCAGAAGAACTCCGAGAAGGGCGGGCAGAGCCCGCAGTAGAAGAACAGAGCAAAAAAGGCATAGCCACCCGGGAACATCTCGCAGGCCACGGTGGGGAGTACCTTGGTGCGCGGGTGCGCCTTCGTCTCCCTCGACCAGAAGAGGTATAAGGTGTCTTTCAGCTCCTCCGCATCAAGCCTCGGCGGGAAGACCGCCATCTTCTTCCGCATTGCTACTAGCCGCAGCGCCTTGGCGGACTTCGCGGCCTTCGCCTTATCGCCCTTCGGGGCCATGGCGGGGACGGTGAGGGAAGTCGACGGCGCTGGTGATGCTGGCGGCGGCGGAGGGGGGCGGAGCGCTGCTCTCTTTCAACCTTCAGGGAGGAGGGGAGCGGCGGGGGTTTCTGGAGGATGAAGAAGCAACGGGCGAATGGAAGGAACTGCCCCTGTTCCCCCTGCTTTTAAGGAGGGAGAGGGGGACGTTCCGCATTTCCCCATTAAAGAATCAGGCCACGATCTCCCCCACGACGCCGGGATCAACGCGTGCCGTTAGGGAGGGGCGCGGTGGATACGGAGTGGGATATGGCGTGCCGCGGGCCGCGCGTGCCTGTGCACTGTTTTGGGCCTGGCCCAACAGCGCTCGGCACCGTGTATGGCCCAGGCCCGGGGGCTCCTGTCGGTGTACTAAAGAAGGGGTACCTTAGTATCCCGAACTTGTGCACGGGCAGTCGCAGCGTCCCATGGCAGGGCTTGTCGTGCGACCGCCAAGGTCCACTATGTTTCCTTTGGAGCCATTCAAGAACAAAGTATTTAAGTTAAAGAAACAAGGCCCCGGCAAGAGGAGCTTGCCGGGAAGGCCACTCAAGGCTCAAGACCACTTCTTTAGCACAAGGCCCTGGCAAGAAGAGCTTGCCGGGAAGGCCAAACATGGCATTACAAGAGACTTGCCGTGACGCGCCATGCGTCCCGGCAAGGCCCGGAGAGCGACAAGCTTCCGGGCGCGACAAGATGGCGACCGCGGCAAGGTACTTGCCGCGGCAAACTCCCACCAAGTACCCGCGCTCCAGCTCATCCGCCCACGCGTCACCCTAGGACCCTTCCAGGTGCACGTGGCGGAAGGCTGTGCAGCCTGGGGTACACGGTGGCAAGCTGCGATGACAAGGCCACCGTCGTGGCGGACGGTGGCGCTCTGACGGATGCTTTTTGCACTGTTTGGGCGACGTCGACAGGCATTTAATGCCCTTGTCCCCTGCCGTCAGGGTTAGGTATAGAGCACTATGCAAACACTGTTCCAACTACCACCCATTTTACGGTTTTACCCTCATCTGCGTTGCCACCTGTCGGTGACCCCTTTGACCTATAAAAGGAGGCCCATGTGCAACGTAGAAAGGGTTCCGATCATCGATCACTCTCACGCTCGGTCCTGTTAGCGATCAGCGCTGTAGTTCTCCTCGCTCCCGAGCCAAGAACGCAATACAAACCAAGGCAGGAGTAGGGTTTTACGCCTCGGTGCGGCCCGAACCTGGGTAAACTGCTCGCGTGTTCGCCTCGATCTGCTCTTTGTGCATCCTCCGCCCCCTTGCCGTACCGAAAAGGGGATCCGGTCCCATAGGTGTTCGTGGGCGATCAGTTTCCACGACAACTTGGCCACCGAGTAGGTGGCCCCACCCGGTGGACCCCCGGACACCTTCCGGTGGTCCCGGTACAATACCGGTAACCCCAGAAATCATTCCGGTGACTAAAAGGGACTACCAATATATAAATCTTTACCTACGGACTATTCCGGAACTCCTTGTGACATCCGGGATCTCATCCGGGACTCCGGATAACATTTGGTAACGACATACATATATTCCCTATAACCCTAGCGTCATCGAACCTTAAGTGTGTAGACCCTACGGGTTCAGGAACCATGCAGACATGACCGAGACATCTCTCCGTCCAATAACCAACAGCAGGATCTGGATACCCATGTTGGCTCCCACATGTTCCATAATGATCTTATCGGATGAACCACGATGTCGGGGATTCAATCAATCCCATATATGATTCCATTTGTCTACCGGTATAGTACTTGCCCGAGATTCGATCGTCGATATACCGATACCTTGTTCAATCTCGTTGCCGGCAAGTCTCTTTACTCGTTTCGTAACACATCATCCCGTGACCAACTCCTTAGTCACATTGAGCTCATTACGATGATGTCTTACCGAGTGGGTCCAGATATACCTCTCCGTCATACGGAGTGACAAATCCGAGTCTTGATTCGTGCCAACCCAACAGATACTTTCGGGGATACCCGTAGTGTACCTTTATAGTCACCCAGTTACGATGTGACGTTTGGCACACCCACACTACTCCTACGATACCCGGGAGTTGCACAATCTCATGGTCTAAGGAAAAGATACTTGACATTGGAAAAGCTTTAGCAGACGAACTACACGATCTTGTGCTATGCTTAGGATTGGGTCTTGTCCATCACATCATTCTCCTAATGATGTGATCCCATTATCAATGACATCCAATGTCCATGGTTAGGAAATTGTAACCATCTATTGATCAATGAGCCAGTCCACTAGAGGCTCACTAGGGACATGTCGTGGTCTATGTATTCACACATGTATTACGATTTCCGGATAACACAATTCTAGCATGAAAAATAGACGATTATCATGAACAAGGAAATATAATAATAACCATTTTATTATTGCCTCTAGGGCATATATCCAACAGGTACTACCGCTCCCATCAACCTGCCTCCATTCCGGAAGAAACGGGAAGCTCCAAGAAAAGGAAAGGAGCTGAGGGTGCCAAAAGGAAGTGTACGTGATGATTCCACCCTAGCCTTTCCACTGCAGACCCGCTCTTGATAGTACAGTGTCTCCTACGACTCAATTCCACCAGAACCAAAAACAAAGGAGACGACACATCTTCTGCTTATAGCTTCAAGGGGAAGTAACCGTCTCGTGCCAAAGGATTCATCTCAGAAATACTTAGCACACACGATTAGTCCGCAAACACAATGTCATCAATCACCAAAATCACTTAGGTTTGGATGCGTAGGTAAGAACGGTTCTTGCTAGAAGCCCATAGCAGCCACGCAAAAACTTGCAACAACAAAGTAGAGGACGTCTAACTTGTTTTTGTATGGCATGTTGTCATGTGATATGGTCAAGACGTGATGAGTTATACGTTATTGTATGAGATGATCATGTTTTGTAAGATATCTGACAACCGACAGGAGCCTTATGGTTGTTTCTTTATTGTATGAAATGCATACGCCATGTAATTGCTTTACTTTATCACTATGAGTTAGCGATAGTCGTAGAAGCAATAGTTGGCGAGACGACCATGGCGCTACGATGGAGATCAAGGTGTCAAGCCGGTGACAATGGAGATCATCACGGTGCTTTGGAGATGGAGATCAAAGGTACAAGATAATGTTGTCCATATCATGTCACATATTTTGATTGCATGTGATGTTTATCTTTTTATGTATCTTATTTTGCTTAGTACGGCAGTAGCATTATAAGATGACCCCTTACTAAAAATTTCAAGGTACAAGTGTTCTCCCTGAATATGCACCGTTGCGATAGTTCGTCGTGCTGAGACACCATGTCTTAATTGAGTGTGATAAGCTGTACGTTCACATACAATGGGTGCAAGGCCGTTTTGCACATGCAAAATACTCGGGTTAAACTTGACAAGCCTAGCATGTACAAATATGGCCTTAGAACACTGGAGATCGAAAGGTCGAATGTGAATCATATAGTAGATATGATCAACATGGTGATGTTCACCATTGAAAACTACTCCATCTCACGTGATAATCGGACATGGTTTAGTTGATTTGGATCACGTATCATTTAGATGACTTGAGGGACGTCAATCTAAGTGAGAGTTCTTTAGTATATGATTAATTGAACTTAATTTATCATGAACTTAGTCCTGATAGTTTTTGCATATCTATGTTGTAGATCAATGGCCCGTGCTACCGTTCCCTTGAATTTTAATGCGTTCCTAGAGAAAGCTAAGTTGAAAGATGATGGTAGCAATTACATGGTCTGGGTCCATAACTTGAGGATTATCCTCATTGCTGCATGGAAGAATTATGTCCTGGAAGCACCGCTAGGTGAAAGGCCTGTTGCAGGAGCAACTCCGAACATTATGAACGTCTGGCAAGCTCGTTCTGATGACTACTCGATAGTTCAGTGTGCCATGCTTTACGGCTTAGAAACGAGACTTCAACGGCGTTTTGAACGTCATGGAGCATATGAGATGTTCCAAGAGTTGAAGTTAATATTTCAAGGAAATGCCCGAGTTGAGAGATATGAAGTCCCTAACAAGCTCTATAGCTGCAAGATGGAGGAGAAGAGTCGTGTCAGTGAACACAGACTCAGAATGTCTGGATATCATAATCACTTGACTCAGGTGGGAGTTAATCTTCCAAATGATAGTGTCATTAACAGAGTTCTCCAATCACTGCCACCAAGCTACAAAGGCTTCGTGATGAACTATAATATGCAAGGGATGGAGAAGACAATTACCGAGCTCTTCGCAATGCTCGAAGCTGCGGAGGTGTAAATCAAAAAGGAGCATCAAGTGTTGATGGTTAATAACATCACTAGTTTCAAGAAAAAGGGCAAGGGAAAGAAGGGGAACTTCAAGAAGAATAGCAAGCAAGTTGCTACTCCCGAGAAGAAACCCATGTCTGGAGCTAAGCCTGAAACTGAGTGCTTCTACTGCAAAGGAACTGGTCACTCGAAGATGAACTGCCCCAAGTATTTGGCGAATAAGAAGGATGGCAAAGTGAACAAAGGTATATTTGTTATACATGTTATTGATGTGAACCTTACTAATGCTCATAGTAGCGCTTGGGTATTTGATACTGGTTCAGTTGCTCATATTTGTAACTCAAAATAGGGGCTACAGATTAAACGAAGATTGGCAAATGATGAGGTGACGATGCGCGTGGGAAATGGTTCCAAAGTCGATGTGTTCGTCGTCGGCACGCTACCTCTACATCTACCTTCAGGATTAGTTTTAGACCTGAATAATTGTTATTTGGTGCCAGCTTTGAGCATGAACATTATATCTGGATCTTGTTTGATGCGAGACGGTTATTCATTTAAATCAAAGAATAATGGTTGTTCTATTTTTATGAGTAATATCTTTTATGGTCATGCACCCTTGAAGAGTGGTCTATTTTTGTTGAATCTAGATGGTGGTGACACACATATTCATAATATTGTTGCCAAAAGATGCAAAGTTGATAATGATAGTGCAACATATTTGTGGCACTACCGTTTAGGTCATATTTGTGTAAAGCGCATGAAGAAACTCCATGCAGATAGGCTTTTGGAATCACTTGATTATGAATCATTTGATACTTACGAACCATGCCTCATGGGCAAGATGAATAAAACTCCATTCTCCGGAATAATGGAGCGAGCAACTGACTTATTGGAAATAATACATACCGATGTATGCGGTCTGATGAGTGTTGAGGCTCGTGGTGGGTATCGTTATTTTCTCACCTTCACAGTTGATTTGAGCAGATATGGGTATATCTACTTGATGAAACACAAGTATGAAACATTTGAAAAGTTCAAAGAATTTCAGAGTGAAGTAGAGAATCATCGTAACAAGAAAATAAAGTTTCTACTATCTGATCGCAGAGGCGAATATTTGAGTTACAAGTTTGGCCTTCATTTAAAACAATGTGGAATAGTTTCGCAACTCACGCCACATGGAACACCAGAGCGTAATTGTGTGTCCAAAAGTCGTAACCGTACTTTATTAGATATGGTGCGATATATGATGTCTCTTACCAATTTACCACTATCGTTTTGGGGTTATGCATTAGAGACAGCTGCATTCACATTAAATAGGGCACCGTCTAAATCCGTTGAGACGACACCGTTCGAACTATGGTTTGGGAAGAAACCTAAGTTGTCGTTTTTTAAAGTTTGGGGTTGCGATGCTTATGTGAAAAAGCTTCAGCCTGATAAGCTCGAACCCAAATCGGAGAAGTGCGTCTTCATAGGATACCCAAAAGAAACTATTGGGTACCCCTTCTATCTCAAATCCGAAGGCAAGATCTTTGTTGCTAAGAATGGGTCCTTTCTAGAGAAGGAGTTTCTCTCGAAAGAAGTGAGTGGGAGGAAAGTAGAAATTGATGAGGTAATTGTACCTTCTCTCGAATTGGAAAGTAGCTCATCACAGAAAATCATTCCCGTGATGCCTACGCCAACTACTGAGGAAGCTAATGATGATGATCATGAAACTTCAGATCAAGTTACTACCGAACCTCATAGGTCAACCAGAGGACGTTCTGCACCAGAGTGGTATGGTAGTCCTATTCTAGAAATCATGTTACTAGACCATGACGAACCCTATGAACTATGAGGAAGCGATGATGATCCCAGACTCCGCAAAATGGCTTGAGGCCATGAAATCTGTGATAGGATCCATGTATGAGAACAAAGTGTGGACTTTGGTGGACTTGGCCGATGACCGGCGAACCATGGATAATAAATGGATCTTCGAGAAGAAGACTGACGCAGATGGTAATGTTACTGTCTACAAATCTCGACTTGTCGCAAAAGGTTTTCGACAACTTCAAGGAGTTGATTACGATGAGACTTTCTCACCCGTAGCGATGCTTAAGTCTGTCCGAATCATGTTGGCAATTGCCGCATTTTATGATTATAAAATCTAGCAAATGGACATCAAAACTACAATCCTCAATGGACTTCTTAAGGAAGAGTTGTATATGATGCAACCAGAAGGTTTTGTCGATCCTAAAGGTGCTAACAAAGTGTGCAAGCTCCAGCGATCCATCTATGGACTGGTGCAAGCATCTCGGAGTTGGAATATACGCTTTGATGAGGTGATAAAAGTGATGACCCACAAGTGTAGGGTATCTATCGTAGTCCTTTCAATAAGTAAGAGTGTCGAACCCAACAAGGAGCAGAAGGAAATGATGGGCAACTTTTAGTAAGGTATTCTCTACAAGTACATAAATTATCGATAACAGATAGTTTTGTGATAAGGTAATTTGTAACGAGTAACAAGTATTGAAAGTAAATAAGGTGCATCAATATGGCCCAATCCTTTTTGTAGCAAAGGAAAAGCCTGGAAAAACTCTTATATAAAGAAAAAGAAATCCCGAGGACACATGGGAATTATCGTCAAGCTAGTTTTCATCACGCACATACGATTCGCGTTCGTTACTTTGGTAATTTGGTATGTGGGTGGACCGGTGCTTGGGTGCTGCCCTTACTTGGACAAGCATCCCACTTATGATTAACCCCTATTGCAAGCATCTGCAACTACAAAAGAAGTATTAAGGTAAACCTAACCATAGCATGAAACTTATCGATCCAAATCAGCCCCTTACGAAGCAACACATAAACTAGGGTTTAAGCTTCTGTCACTCTAGCAACCAATCATCTACTTATTACTTCCCAATGCCTTCCTCTAGGCCCAAACAATGGTGAAGTGTCATGTAGTTGACGTTCACATAACACCACTAGAGGAACGACAACATACATCTCATCAAAATATCAAACGAATACCAAATTCACATGACTACTTATAGCAAGACTTCTCCCATGTCCTCGGGAACAGACGTAACTAGTCACAAATCATATTCATGTTCATAATCAGAGGGATATTAATATTCATAATGGATCTGAACATATGATCTTCCACCGGATAAACCAACTAGCATCAACTGCAAGGAGTAATCAACACAACTAGCAACCCACATGTACCAATCTGAGGTTTCGATACAAAGATTGGATACAAGAGATGAACTAGGGTTTGAGAGGAGATGGTGCTGGTGAAGATGTTGATGGAGATAACCCTCCCGAATATGGGAGAGTTGTTGGTGATGACGATTTCCCCCTCTCAGAGGGAAGTTTCCTCGGCAGAACAACTCCGCCGGAGCCCTAGATTGGTTCCGCCTCGAGACGGCGGCGCCTCATGCCGAAAGCCTCCTTATGATTTTTCCAGTTCAAAACACTTGATATAGCAGAAGATGGGCATCGGGGGGCTGCCAGGTGGCCCACGAGGCAGGGGGCGCGCCCAGAGGGGTAGGACGCGCCCCACCCTCATGGACGGTGGGTGGCCCCCCTCCGGTACTTTCTTCGCCATATATTTTTTATATTTTCCAAAACTGACTTTCGTGGAGTTTCAGGGCTTTTTGAGTTGTGCGGAATAGGTCTCCAATATTTGCTTCTTTTCCAACCCAGAATTACAGCAGTCGGCATTCTCCCTCTTTATGTGAACCTTGTAAAATAAGAGATAAAAGGCATAATTATTGTGGCATAACGTGTAACAACAGCCCATAATGCAATAAATATCAACATAAAAGCATGATGCAAAATGGACGTATCAACTCCCCCAAGCTTAGGCCTCGCTTGTCCTCATGCGGAAGCCGATATCGAAAAATATGTCCACATGTTTTAGAGATAGAGGTGTCGATAAAATAAAATACAGACATGAGGGCATCATGATCATTCTTATAACAACAACATATAAACATATTGTCATATGATTTCTTATGCTGAAGTAATAATCTATTCACAATGTCAGGTATGAATCAGAAACTTTATGGAAAACTAGCAAACAATAATCTCGGTCATTGAAGCAATTGAAATTTATCATAACACCAGAAAGAGTCAATATAAGAGCTTTTCAGCAAGTCCACATACTCAACTATCATTTAGTCTTTCACAATTGCTAACACTCACGCAATACTTATGGGTATGGAGTTTTAATCAGACACAGAGAAAGATAGGGGCTTATAGTGTTGCCTCCCAACCTTTTACCTCAAGGGTAACGTCAACAATAATAGTTTACGAAAACTTACATCCAATTGGGTATATATGTCGGGATCTTTCCAACACAGTGTGCTTGCCAAAGGATAAAATGTAAAAGGAAAGGTGAAGATCACCATGACTCTTGTAAAGTAACAGATAGGCCCTTCGCAGAGGGAAGGAGAGGTTGTCATGTGCTTTTAAGGTTGAATGTACAAAATCTTAGCGCAAAAGAACGTCACTTTATATTGCCACTTGTGATAAGGACCTTTATTATGTAGTCCGTCGCTTTTATTACTTCCATATCACAAGATCGTATAAAGCTTATTTTCTCCACACTAATAGATCATACATATTTTGAGAGTTGCAACAATGACAACTTACTTGAAGGATCTTACTCAATCCATAGGTATGTATGGTGGACTCTCATGGCAAAGCTGGGTTTAAGGATCTTTGGAAGCACAAGTAGTATCTCTATTGGTGCAAGGAGTTTGGCTAGCATGAGAGGGGAAGGCAAGCTCAACATGTTGGATGATCCATGACAATATACTTTATTTCGGATATAAGAAAACATAACCCATTATGTTGTATTCCTTGTCAAACATCAACCCTTTAGCATGTCATATTTTAATGAGTGCTCACAATCATAAAAGATGTCCAAGATAGTATATTTATATATGAAAACCTCTCTTTCTTTATTACTTCCTATTAATTGCAACGATGACCAAAAATATGTTTGTCAACTCTCAACAACTTTTATTCATCATACTCTTTATATGTGAAGTCATTACTTTCCATAAGATCAATATGATCGCTTTGATTTTTTAATTCTTTCTTTTATTCTCTCATGATCATCGTGAAATAATCAAGCCCTTGACTCAAAACTAATCTTTATTATATATAGCTCACGGACTCGATTACATAGATAAGGATCATAAAGCAAAGCTCACAACTAGATCATACTAAACTTTATTCTACTAGATCAAGATATTACCAAAAGGATCAAACTAAGAAAAATGGTAAAGATAGGAGTGTGATGGTCATACGATACCGGGGCACCTCCCCTAAGCTTGGCAGTTGCCAAGGGGAGTGCCCATACTCCTGTGTTTATGTCTCTTTCTTCGGAGGTGGTGATGTGATATTCTTGGCGATGATACCCCACAGGATATGATTCTCCTCCTCGAGCTTGTTACTTTGCTGCTTGAGGTCCATTATTTCCTTGCGGAGCTTGCCCGTGACGGCTAAAGCTCCTTTCACCCAAGGATGTTGCATAGCTGCGGGAGAACAAGTAACACTCCTTTTCATATTTTCATAAGAAAGAAACTTGACATTGGAAGGGATGACCGAGTTTGGAATGGCTGAGCTCTGTAGTTCCCCCATCGTGAATCCGGCTCGAAACCGAGAAGTAACTTCTTGATCTTCCTCCATGGCATCTATCCTTTTCAAGTTAGCCTCCATATCTTCCTCTGTTGATGGCCCAAAGTGGTCAGCGTCGCTGTTTGCTCCTGGTTCTAGTGTCGGATGAGACACCCGACTCTCTCCAACTGACTCCTGAGAAGACATCTTGCTCTAATCTATGACAGAAACAGCTCGAAACAAAAACAGAGGATATTCACTTGATACTGTGGTCAAAACCTTCGGGAGATTATATAATGAATTTTTGCTGACCAAAAGAAGTCTCATGCAAGGAAATGGAGTCCGGAGGGCACACATGGTGCCCACGAGGTAGGGGGCGCGCCCTGGGGTGTAGAGCGCGCCCTCCACCCTCGTGTCCCGTTTGGACTACTTCTTATTTTCCTATTTTTTTAATATTCCAAAACGGGGAAAGATTGCCATTAGAACTGTTTTGGAGTCGGTTTACTTACCGTACCACATACCTCTTCCTTTTCGGAGTCTGCATCATTCTGGAAAGTGTCCCTTATGTATTCCTCCGGGGCTAAAGTTTCAATAACATAGGTTTCAACATTTATAGGATTACCTGATATATAATGTTTGATTCTTTGACCGTTCACCACCTTCGGATTTGTGCCTTCGAAGTTATTGATTTTTATGGCAGCGGAACGATAGACCTCCTCGATAACGTAAGGACCTTCCCATTTAGAGAGAAGATTTCCTGCAAAAAACCTTAAATGAGAGTTTTATAGCAAAACATAATCACCTACGTTAAACTCACGCTTTTGTATCCTTTTGTCATGCCATATTTTAACTTTTTCTTTAAATAATTTGGCATTTTCATAGGCCTGGGTTCTCCATTCATCAAGCGAGCTAATGTCAAATAACCTCTTCTCACTGGCAATTTTAAAATCATAGTTGAGCTCTTTAATAGCCCAATATACCTTATATTCTTGTTCGAGAGGTAAGTGACATGCTTTTCCATAAACCATTTTATACGGAGACATACCCATAGGATTTTTATATGCATCTCTATAGGCCCATAATGCATCATCAAGTTTCTTGGACCAATTATTTCTAGATCTATTAACAGTCTTTTGCAAAATTAATTTCAGCTCTCTGTTACTTAGTTCTACTTGACCGCTAGACTGTGGGTGGTATGGGGATGCAACTCTATGATTAACATCATACTTAGCAAGAATTTAGTGGAAGGCACCATGAATAAAATGTGAACCACCGTCAGTCATTAAGTATCTAGGGACTCCAAACCTCGGAAAAATAATTTCTCTAAGCATCTTAATAGAGGTGTTGTGATCAGCACTACTAGTTGGAATAGCTTCTACCCACTTAGTAACATAATCAACATGAACTAAAATATGTGTATACCCATTAGAGGAAGGAAACGGTCCCAAATAATCAAAGCCCCAGACATCAAATGGTTCAATAACAAGTGAATAGTTCATAGTCATTTCTTGACGTCTACTAAAATTACCAATTCTTTGACATTCATCACAAGACAAGAAAAACTTACGGGCATCCTTGAAGAGAGTAGGCCAATAAAAACTGGATTGCAATACCTTGTGTGCAGTTCTATCTCCAGCATGGTGTCCTCCATAAGCCTCGGAGTGGCACTTGCGTAGGATTTGTTCCTGTTCATGCTCAGGTACACAACGTCTAATAATACCATCTACTCCTTCTTTATAAAGGTGTGGGTCATCCCAGAAGTAATGTCTTAAATCATAGAAAAACTTCTTCCTTTGCTGGTATGTGAAACTAGGTGGTATAAATATAGTAACAATGTAATTAGCATAATCAGCATACCATGGAGTAGTACGAGAAGCATTTATGACAGCTAATTGTTCATCAGGAAAGCTATCATCAATATGTAGTGGGTCATCAATAATATTCTCTAACCTAGACAAGTTGTCTGCAACGGGGTTCTCAGCTCCCTTTCTATCAGTAATATGCAAATCAAATTCTTGTAGCAAGAGAACCCATCTATTAAGTCTTGGTTTAGCATCTTTCTTTTCCATAAGATATTTAATAGCAACATGATCAGTGTGAACAATTACTTTAGAATCAACAATATAAGGTCTGAACTTATCACAAGCAAATACAACAGCTAAAAATTCTTTTTCAGTAGTAGCATAATTTCTTTGGGCACTGTCTAGAGTTTTACTAGCATATTGGATGACGGTTAATTTCTTATCAACTCTTTGTCCTAGAACAACACCTACGGCATAATCACTAGCATCACATATAATTTCAAAGGGTAAATTCCAGTCAGGTGGCTGGACAATAGGTGCAGAGATCAAAGCTTTCTTAAGTATTTCAAATGCTTCTACACAATCATCATCAAAGATAAAAGGAACATATTTTTGTAAGAGATTAGTCAGAGGCTTAGAGATTTTTGAGAAGTCTTTAATGAACCTCCTATAAAACCCGACAATACCAAGGAAACTTATTATACCTTTAATGTCCTTGGGACACGGCATTTTTTCAATAGCATCAACCTTAGCCTTATCAACTTCAATACCTCTTTTAGAAATTTTACGCCCCAAGACAATACCTTCTTTAACCATAAAATGACACTTTTCCCAATTCAATACAAGATTAGTTTCTTCACATCTCTGCAAAACTCGATCAAGGTTGCTTAAGCAATCGTCAAAAGAAGTTCCATATACGAAAAAATCATCCATGAAAACCTCAACAATCTTTTCACAAAAGTCAAAGAATATAGCCATCATGCATCTTTGAAAGGTAGCAGGTGCATTACCTAAACCAAAAGGTACATGTCTATAAGAAAAGGTATCGAAAGGGCAAGTAAAAGTGGTCTTTTCTTCATCCTCTTTCGACACAGGTATTTGAGAGAAACCAGAATAACCATCTAGAAAGAAAAAATGAGTATGTTTGGATAACCTTTCTAGCATTTGATCAATAAAAGGTAGAGGGTAATGATCCTTTTTAGTAGCTTTATTTAATTTGCGGAAATCAATTACCATTCTATAACCTGTCACAATTCTTTGTGGGATCAATTTATCTTTATAATTAGGAACAACAGTAATACATCCCTTCTTAGGGACACAATGGACAGGACTTACCCACTGACTATCAGCAACTGGATAAATTATACCTGCCTCTAGAAGCTTTAGTATTTCTTTCCTTACCACTTCTTTCATCCTAGGATTTAACCGTCGTTGATGATCAACAACCGGTTTAGTATCTTTCTCCACTTTTATTTTGTGTTGGCATAGTGTGGGACTAATGCCCTTAAGATCATCAAGAGTATATCCAATAGCAGCACGGTGCTTCTTCAGATTTTTCAATAATTTCTCTTCTTCCTGCTCTGAAAGGTTAGCGCTAATAATAATAGGATATGTCTTCTTTTCATCTAGATAAGCATACTTAAGATTATCAGGTAATGGTTTGAGCTCAAACACGGGATCACCCTTGGGTGGAGGAGGATCCCCTAGAATTTCAACAGTCAAGTTATGTTTCAATAAAGGTCCCTATTTAAAGAATATTTCATCTATTTCCCTTCTCTCATTCATAAACATATCATTTTTATGGTCTAGCAAATATTGTTCTAAATGATCGTTAGGAGGTACATCAATAGAAGCACGACCAATAATTTCATCCTTACTAGGCAATTCTTTATCATGGGGTTGTCTACGAAATTTAACAAAGTTAAAATCATGAGACATATCCCCTAATCCAACAGTAACAATATCTTTTTCGCAATCTATCTTAGCATTAATAGTATTCAAGAAGGGTCTACCAAATCTAATGGGGCAAAAATCATCTTGTGGGGAACCAAGAACAATAAAGTCGGTAGGGTATTTAACTTTCCCACACAAGACTTCAACATCTCTAACAATCCCAACTAGTGAAATAGTGTTTCTATTGGCAAGCTTAATAGTAGCATCAATACCTTCTAGCTCAGCAGGTGCAATATCGTGCATAATTTCTTCATATAAGGAATGAGGTATTGCACTAGCGCTAGCACCCATGTCAAATAAGCCATGATATCAATGATCTCCTATTTTAACAGAAATAACAGGCATGCCTACAACAGGTCTATGTTTATTCTTAGTATCGGGTCTAGCAATTCTAGCAGCTTCATCACGAAAGTAAATAACATGCCCATCTACATTATCGACCAAGAGATCCTTAACCATAGCAAAACTAAGTTCAACTTTAATTTTCTCAGAGGGTGTAGGTGTTCTAGTATTAATCTTACGAACCATAGTTGAAGCTTTAGCATGATCCTTTATTCTAACAGGAAAATGTGGTTTCTCAATATAAGCGGTAGGAACAATAGGGTCAACATTATAAGTGATAGTATTTTCTTCAACTCTAACAGGTTCAACTACTTTTACTTTGATGGGAGGATGATATTTAAACCACTTCTCTTTAGGGAGATCAACATGAGTAGCTAATGATTCATAGAAATAAGCTACTATCTCAGAGTCAAGTCCATATTTAGTGCTAAATTCACGGAAAACTTCGGTATCCATAAAAGATTTAACACAATCAAACTTAGGTGTTATACCTACCTCCTTACCTTCGTCGAGATCCCAATCTTCAGAGTTGCGTTTAATTCTCTCCAATAAATCCCATTTGAATTCAGTAGTCTTCATCGTAAAAGAACTCGTGCAATAAGTATCGAGCATGGAACGGTTATTGAGAGAAAGCCGAGCATAAATTTTTTGAATTCTTGAAAGCTCATGATTGGGGCATGAATAGAACATTGACTTAAGCCTCCCCCAAGCTTGAGCGATACTTTCTCCTTCGCGAGGCCAAAAATTATATTAACGATCACGACGAACCTGGCGCATAGGATAGAACTTCTGATGAAATTCCAATTTCAACCGGTTGTAGTTCCATGATCCAATATCATCGCACAACCTAAACCATGTCAATGCCTCTCCCTTCAAAGATAAAGGAAATACCTTCTTCTTGATCACATCCTCGGGCATACCTACAAGCTTAAATAATCCAGAAACTTCATCCACATAGATTAGGTGCAAATCGGGATGCAATGTTCCATCTCGTGTAAAAGGATTAGCTAGCAGTTTCTCTATCATACTCGAATGGATTTCAAAATAAACATTTTCAGTAGGTTCAGTAGGTTGAGGAGCAACTCTTTGCTCTACTTGTCGGGGTGAAGATACCCCGAACAAGCCCCTCAAAGGATTATGTTCCATAGTAACAAGTGACAGTAAATTTCAGCACACTATATAAATTTTTCCTTACCAAAGGGGCTTCACTCCCCGGCAACGGTGCCAGAAAAGAGTCTTGATGACCCACAAGTGTAGGGGATCTATCGTAGTCCTTTCAATAATTAAGAGTGTCGAACCCAACGAGGAGCAGAAGAAAATGATATGCAGTTTTCAGTAAGGTATTCTCTGCAAGCACTGAAATTATCAGTAACAGATAGTTTTGTCATAAGGTAATTGGTAACAAGTAACAAGTAGTAAAAGTAAATAAGGTGCAGCAATATGGCCCAATCCTTTTTGTAATAAAGGACAAGCCTGGACAAACTCTTATATAAAGAAAAAGCGCTCCCGAGGACACATGGGAATTATCGTCAAGCTAGTTTTCATCACGCTCATATGATTCGCGTTCGTTACTTTGATAATTTGGTATGTGGGTGGACCGGTGCTTGGGTGCTTCCCTTACTTGGACAAGCATCCCACTTATGATTAACCCCTATTACAAGCATCCGCAACTACAAAAGAAGTATTAAGGTAAACCTAACCATAGCATGAAACATATGGATCCAAATCAGCCCCTTACGAAGCAACGCATAAACTCGGGTTTAAGCTTCTGTCACTCTAGCAACCCATCATCTACTTATTACTTCCCAATGCCTTCATCTAGGCCCAAGCAATGGTGAAGTTTCATGTAGTCGATGTTCACATAACACCACTAGAGGAAAGACAACATACATCTCATCAAAATATCGAACGAATACAAATTCACATGACTACTTATAGCAAGACTTCTCCCATGAGGAACAAACATAACTACTCACAAATCGTATTCATGATCATAATCAGAGGGATATTAATATGCGTAATGGATCTGAACATATGATCTTCCACCGGATAAACCAACTAGCACCAACTACAAGGAGTAATCAACACTACTAGCAACCCACAGGTACCAATCTGAGGTTTTGATACAAAGATTGGATACAAGAGATTAACTAGGGTTTGAGAGGAGATGGTGCTGGTGAAGATGTTGATGGAGATAACCCTCCCCAAGATGGGAGAGTTCTTGGTGATGACGATTTCCCCCTCCCGGAGGGAAGTTTCCCTGGCAGAACGGCTCCGCTGGAGCCCTAGATTGGTTCCGCCTCGAGACGGTGGCGCTTCATCCCGAAAGCCTCCTTATGATTTTTTCCAGGTCAAAACACTTGATATAGCAGAAGATGGGCATCGGGGGGCTGCCAGTGGCCCACGAGGCAGGGGGCGCGCCTAGGGGGGTAGGGCGCGCCCCCCACCCTCGTGGACGGTGGGTGGCCCCCCTCCGGTACTTTCTTCACTAGATATTTTTTATATTTTCCAAAACTGACTTGTGTGGAGTTTTAGGGATTTTTGAGTTGTGCAGAATAGGTCTCCAATATTTGCTTCTTTTCCAGCTCGGAATTCCAGCTGCCGGCATTCTCCCTCTTTATGTGAACCTTGTAAAATAAGAGAGAAAAGGCATAAGTATTGTGGCATAACGTGTAACAACAGCCCATAATGCAATAAATATCAACATAAAAGAATGATGCAAAATGGACGTATCACAAAGCATATGGTTTTATACAGTCTTTTGGAGAATCCTGTATTTACAAGAAAGTAAGTGGGAGCTCTGTAGCATTTCTAATATTATATGTGGATGACATATTATTGATTGGAATGATGTAGAATTTCTGGATAGCATGAAAGGATACTTGAATAAGAATTTTTCAATGAAAGACCTTGGTGAAGCTGCTTATATATTGGGAATCAAGATCTATAGAGATAGATCAAGATGCTTGATAGGACTTTCACAAAGCACATACCTTGATAAAGTTTTGAAGAAGTTCAAAATGGATCAGTCAAAGAAAGGGTTCTTGCCTATCCTACAAGGTGTGAAGTTGAGTCAGACTCAATGCCCGACCACTTCAGAAGATAGAGAGAAAATGAAAGTCATTCCCTATGCCTTAGCCATAGGTTCTATCATGTATGCAATGCTGTGTACCAGACCTGATGTGTGCCTTGCTATAAGTCTAGCAGGGAGGTACCAAAGTAATCCAGGAGTGGATTAATGGACAGCAGTCAAGAACATCTTGAAGTACCTGAAAAGGACCAAGAATATGTTTCTCGTTTATGGAGGTGACAAAGAACTCATTGTAAATGGTTACGTCGATGCTAGCTTTGACACTAATCCGGATGACTCTAAGTCACAAACCGGATACGTACTTTTGTTGAATGGTGGAGCTGTCAATTGGTGCAGTTCCAAGCAGAGTGCCGTGGCGGGATCTACGTGTGAAGCGGAGTACATAGCTGTTTCGGAAGCAACAAATGAAGGAGTCCGGATGAATGAGTTCATATCCAATCTAGGTGTAATGCCTAGTGCATCGGGTCCAATGAAAATCTTTTGTGACAACACTGGTGCAATTGCCTTGGCGAAGGAATCTAGGTTTCACTACAGAACTGAACACATCAAGAGATCCTTGATACGTCCAAAACGTATCTATAATTTCTGCTTGCTCCATGCCACTTTTGGATGATATTGCTATGATATTTATACACTTCCATACACTTTTGATCATATTTGGACTAACCTACTAATCCAGTGCTAGTTTCTGTTTTCGGCTGTTTTTGTATTTCAGGTTTTCACATTACGAGAACTGTCAGGAAAAATCCAGAAAAATATATAAAAAGTCAGCGTTCCGGAACCTACCTTGCGCCCGAAGTACAGCCGGGGGGGCCACCAGGGCCCCAGGCGCCCTGGCGGCGCCCCCCCCCCTGGGCCGCGCCGGGGGGGCACCTGGCCCCCCCGAGCCCCGTCTGGTGCCCCCCTTCGGCATATATTTAGAGCGTCCTTCGAAACCCTCGGGACGGGAACTCTTTTTCACGATCCCATCTCTGTTCCGCCGCCGCCGCCGCTTCCAAGATTGGGAGCACCAGGAGAACTCTTCCCAGCACCCTGCCGGAGGGGAGGATCACCATCGGGAGCTTCTCCACCACCATGGACGCCTCTCGGATGAGTTGTGAGTAGTCTCCCTTGGACCATGAGTCCATGACCAGTAGCTATGTGATGTTCTCCTCCCGTTCTTGTGCTTCACTAATTAGTCCTCGTGAGCTGCCCTACATGATCGAGGCACATATGTAATCCTTATGCTGTTGCTATGATGAGTTTGCTGGGATCCGATGGATTATGAGATTATGTTCAGATTGTGATTGAGTAATATATTTGATCTACCTCTTTTATATTTATGTTCATAAGTAATTCTTGCATGTTCTCCGTTGTTATTTATTGCTTTGGCCAAGTAGTAGGTAGTGACTCCAAGAGGGAACGTTATGCTTGATTGTGGGTTCATGCCCCTCGATGACTAGCTTGAGTGACAGAAACATGAATCTGGGGGATGTGATGTTGCCACAAGGGGGAAAATAACGGTGCTTGTGCCCGCGGGTGCAAGGATTGTTTACTTTACGCAAAGTTCTTTTAATGCAGTTGTCTGTTGCTTTGAGTTTACACTATGGGTGGGGCTCGCAACTTAATACCAGCGAGATGTTCTGGATAGATATCTCAAGGTGGATGATTAGTAGTAGATATTGATGGATTTCGGTCTACTTACTTTGGCGTACCGCCCATGCTTTGAACCTCAACCTTTCTTGCAATGTAGTCAGCATTGGTTTGCGTTCGTGGTCCTGTCAATTGCCCAGCTGTAATTTGTTTACCTCACATAGCTGTTCTATCGTCTTTTGGGAGAGAGACATCACTAGTGAACATCATGAGACTCCGGTCCATATTACCATCATTGATCATATCCGCTATTTACTTTTCGCTTTTACTTACTATTGCAAACATTATCTATCACTACTATCATTTGCGTTTAATCCTTTGTGAACTACAAGGCCGGAGGGATTGACCACCTCTCTGTACTCGTTGGGAGCAAAGTTATTTGTATCTGTGTGCAGGTCCACGTTGATAGCTAATATCTGGCGCCGTTAGCAGTTGACACCTACTTGTTGAACCTAGGAGTCTCTGGGGATTCGATCCTTGGCATCTTTGCTAAGGGAAAAACTTCCACAACACTGCATCTCACACCTTCCACTTGGGGTAACCAACGAGGGGTTAGAGGCCCATCAAGGATTTTTTCTAGCGCCGTTGCTGGGGACTCCACTCTTTCGGATAGGGGAGTTGCACGCTATCTTTTACCTTTGCTTTTATTCTTGTTAGTTTACCTTTCAGTTTTTGCTTTAGTATCTTTTATCGAAAATCACAAAAATAGTTATCTTGCTTGCTTGCTACTATGGGTTCCACCGAGAACACCAAGTTGTGTGACTTCACTAGTCACAACAACGATGACTTTATCAGCACACCTATCACTACACATGCCACTTCAGCACCTTCATATGAAATTAAACCTGCTTTACTGAACTTAGTCATGAAAGATCAATTCTCCGGTGCTGGAGATGATGCTGCTTTACACTTGAACAACTTTGTTGAACTTTGTGATATGCAAAAGTACCACGAAATAGATGGTAATATTGTTAATCTTAAGCTTTTTCCTTTCTCCTTGAGAGGAGGAGCTAAAATTTGGTTTCAGTCTTTGCCTAGAAATAGCATAGATTCATGGGACAAGTGCAAAGATGCTTTTATCGGAAAATACTATCCACCTGCTAAAATTATCCAACTTAGAAGTAACATAATTAATTTTAAGCAATTGGATAATGAACACGTTGCCCAAGCTTGGGAACGTATGAAATCTCTTATCAAGAACTGCCCTACTCACGGTTTGACTACTTGGATGGTTATCCAAACTTTTTATGCAGGCTTGAACTTTACCTCGCGGAACTTGTTAGATTCGGCCGCGGGAGGAACTTTTATGTCAACTACACTTGGTGCTGCCACAAAACTTCTCGATGAGATGATGACCAACTATTCCCAATGGCACACCGAACGCGCTCCAACAGGTAGGAAGGTAAACTCTGTCGAGGAGATTTCCTCCCTTAATGAAAAAGTTGACTTGATCATGTCTCTACTTTCGAAGCAATCCTCTGTTGATCCTCGTGATGTTCCTTTAAATTCTTTGATTGCTCAAGAACAAGTAGATGTGAACTTTATCTCTAGAAACAATTTTAACTACAATGCTTATAGGAGTAACTTTGGTAGCAATCCTAGACCGTTCCCCTCTAATTCTTATGGGAACAACAATGCTTATCCTATCACCAAGAACTCCACTACTGAACTAGAGATTATGCTTAAAGATTTCATCACTACCCAAAAAGCCTTTAAAAGAGTGTAGAAGAAAAACTACATAAACTAGATGATCTTTCTTTTAAGGTAGACCATTTAGCCAATGAGGTAAAATTGCTAAAAATTGAAACTTCTCCTCTTGAGGAGAGGGAAGTCACTCCTATAAATGCTATTCAAGTGCAAATTAATGAAAACATTAGGATGATGGCTAAACTTAAAAAAAGATGGGCTAGAGAAAGGGAGGAAGAAGATAGAATTAAGAGCCTTCCTACCCACCACACCGTTGCTACTATCCAAGTTGTTGAGGATGTTCAAACTCTTAGCACCCAATGTACTCCTGGTCCCATTGGACCTATTAATGGTGATGCTATGACTATAGAAACTACCAAACAAGTGAACCTAAAGGACACCACTACCACTTTACTTGATGCTCGTGACCTTGATTTTGATAATTGCACTCTTACCGAAGTTATTGATTTCCTTCACAAGATGTCTAGAGATCCCCGCACTAGCACGCTTAACCTTGCCTTCACAGAGCATATCACTAATGCTCTCATCAAAGCTAGGGAGGAGAAACTTAGAGTAGAAGCCTCCATACATAGAAAGCTAGAAGATGGTTGGGATCCTATGATAAAAATTAAGTTGAATGACTTCTCTTGCTATGCATTATGTGATGTTGGAGCTAGTACCTCTGTTATGCCCAAAAGAATATATGATATGCTTAAATTGAATCCTTATGATTCTTGTTCTTTTGGTGTTCGTCTCGTTGATTCTTCCATAAAGAAACCTTTGGGGAGGATCGATGATGTTCTTATCGTTGTTAATGATAATTATGTTCCCGTTGATTTTACTATTATGGATATTGAATGTGATCCTTCATGTCCAATTATTTTGGGACGTCCCTTTTTACGCACCGTTGGTGCTATCATTGACATGAAAGAGGGTAATATAAAATTTCAGTTTCCTCTCAAGAGAGGGATGGAACACTTCCCTCGTAAGAAGATCAAGTTGCCTTTTGAGTCCGTTGTACGGACTAGCTATTCTTTTACTCTTGATAAAACTTGATCTATATGCACTATGCCTAGCTTAAAGGCATAAAAGAAAGCGCTTTTGGGAGGCAGCCCACATGAATAAATTTTTTATTTTGCTTTTGTTGTGTCTTGATGTTGTTTACTACAGTATCATCATCATTGTATCTTTGCTTTTCATATTTGTGCCAAGTATAGCCTCTGATTGCTAGAAAGTTCAAAAGTTGTGAGGTGCTGTCCAGGAAACAGATTTTGTCCTTGGATAGAAAAATTCGTATAAAATCACCAGATCATCTTTTTGGTCTGAATTGTTTCGACAGCGTTCTCTATATAATTGTCTTACGTGCGTCTGTTCTGAGTTTTTTGATTTGAGTTGCAGAAGTGTCCCGAACAAATCAATTACTACCTGCTGTTCTGTTTTTCACAGATTCTGTCCTGTTTTGCCTTTCCTTCATTTTGCAAATCAAGAGCTTGCTTTTTCTTTGCAAAAACCTTTTGGAAATCTTGAGAAATAGTAGAACTTCAAGAATATCTTTATTTCCAGCAAGGAACAATTATTTTATTAAGGGTACTAACCTCGCTAATCAGATTATGATGAGTTATGTATGAAGGGAGTTTTCAAGTGTGCGAGGGAAGATGATAAAAAGATTCAGGAGTGTCAAGCGCTCAAGCTTGGGGATGCCCCCGTGCACCCCCAAGAAATATTCAAGGAGACTCAAGCGTCTAAGCTTGGGGATGCCCCCGTGCATCCCCTTCTCCATCAACATTATCAGTTCGTCTTTCGTTCCGCTATATTTTTATCACTTCATGTGTTATGTGCTATGCTTGGAGCGTCTTGCTTTTAGTTTTCTTTTTAGTTTTTCATAACGAGTCGGAACTCAGCATTCTTTATGTGGGAGAGAAACACGCTCCACTTCTACCTAGAACATAACATAGAATTTTCATGTCTATCTTTGTTGTGTGTGTTCTTTGTCTTTTAATAGCTACTATCATGCTCTGCTCTTAGTATTCATGCTTATCTTTTTCAAAGAGCTTTTGTTTAGTTGGTTGCTTGAACTCTCTTTAATTACCATGCTCACGTTATTAAGAGAGTTTGCTTCCGTTGCATTGGTTGATATGTCTATGATAAAGATGCTACTTGCATAATGGCGCTTAGTAGTTCAGGTTTTCTTGTGGTTAGTCTCAAATAGCTGGGGGATTCCCAATGTGTTATTGGAGTACCAACATGATTTGTTTGCCTATGATGTGGTATGGTTTAGTAATATCTTCCTTCAAGAATTTATTTTGATTGACTTGGCGTATGCTCACGCATATTTAAGACTGTAAAGAAAGTCTGTCAAGCCTTGATGATCTTTTATTTCTGAGTAGCGATATAACTACCATGCCTGATTCAATGTTACTTTGTCGCTCTGCATGATTATGACCGTCATTGCTCTCTTAGTTGGTCGCTCCCAGTCTTTTGCTAACCTCCACCTGTACTATGCAGACTAACTTTGCAATACATAGCTCATGGGAAAGTAGCTTAAAAACTATTGTGGTAAAGAATATGTTGCCTATGTATCTTATTTCTTATAAGTTGCTTGCTGAGCGGTAACCATGTTTCTGGGGACGCCATCAACTATCACACTTTTGTTGAATATCATGTGAGTTGCTATGCATGTTCGTCTTGTCTGAAGTAAGGGTGATTTACCATGGGTTGAATGAGTATGCATATTGTTAGAGAAGAACATTGGGCCGCCAACCAAAGCCATGCATCATGGTGGAAGTTTTAGCTTGGACATTAATCCTCAATCTCTTATGAGAATATGCTTATGCATTAAAGAGGAGTCCATCATCTATTTTCTATGTTATCCCGGTATGGATGTCCTCAAGTTGAGATCTATCAAAAACGAGAAATCAAATGCGATTTATCTCCTTGGACCTTTGTACAGGTGGCATAGAGGTACCCCTTTGTGACACTTGGTTGAAACATATGTAATGCAATGATAACCCATGGAAATCCGAGCTAATTAGGACAAGGTGCGAGCACTATTGGTATTCGATGCATGAGGCTTGCAACTTATAGGATGTCTTATGCATGACACATATGAAGTACTACTACCGTTGACAAAATTGCTTCTATGTTTTCAAAATAAAAAGCTCTAGCACATAACCATTCTTTTACTTTTATGTTGAGTCTCCACCTTCTTTCTTCAAGCACCAACTACTGAGAGCATGATTGTCATTCTAAGTGTAATGTGCATTGTCCCAAAGTAGCATTGTCTTTTGCATGATTGTGATATCGTTTATTTTGAAATCATTATATCTAGTCATCACTTACACCTTGAAGGTGCCCCTGCTTTTATGTTTTGCTTCACTAAAGGGGGCAAGCTAGATATCACTTTATCATATTTGCACATCATGTTCATTGCAAATCTTTTTGATGTTTCAGTTTCATATTGTAAGACTTTCAGTCCTTTGTGATTTTCTCATGAGGCAACTTAATTACTATTGAATCATTGTCTCAGTAAGCTTTTGTCATATGACTATAAAAAGTCCTATATGGTTAATAGCATGTCACCACAGAAATTATTCTTGTTATCATTTACCTACTCGAGGACGAGCAGGAATAAAGCTTGGGGATGTTGATACGTCCAAAACGTATCTATAATTTCTGCTTGCTCCATGCCACTTTTGGATGATATTGCTATGATATTTATACACTTCCATACACTTTTGATCATATTTGGACTAACCTACTAATCCAGTGCACCCCAGTGCCAGTTTCTGTTTTCGGCTGTTTTTGTATTTCAGGTTTTCACATTACGAGAACTGTCAGGAAAAATCCAGAAAAATTATATAAAAAATCAGCGTTCCGGAACCTACCTTGCGCCCGAAGTACAACCGGGGGGGGCACTAGGGCCCCAGGCGCCCTGGCGGCGCGCCCCCCCCTGGGCCGCGCCGGGGGGCGCCTGGGCCCCCCGAGCCCCGTCTGGTGCCCCCCTTCGGCATATATTTAGAGCGTCCTTCGAAACCCTCGGGACGGGAACTCTTTTTCGCGATCTCATCTCTGTTCCGCCGCCGCCGCCGCTTCCAAGATCGGGAGCACCAAGAGAACTCTTCCCGGCACCCTGCCGGAGGGGAGGATCACCATCGGGAGCTTCTCCACCACCATGGATGCCTCCCGGATGAGTTGTGAGTAGTCTCCCTTGGACCATGAGTCCATGACCAGTAGCTATGTGATGTTCTCCTCCCGTTTAATTAGTCCTCGTGAGCTGCCCTACATGATCGAGGCACATATGTAATCCTTATGCTGTTGCTATGATGAGTTTGCTGGGATCCGATGGATTATGAGATTATGTTCATATTGTGATTGAGTAATATATTTGATCTACCTCTTTTATATTTATGTTCATAAGTAATTCTTGCATGTTCTCCGTTGTTATTTATTGCTTTGGCCAAGTAGTAGGTAGTGACTCCAAGAGGGAACGTTATGCTTGATTGTGGGTTCATGCCCCTCGATGACTAGCTTGAGTGACGGAAACATGAGTCTAGGGGATGTGTTGTTTCCACAAGGGGGAAAACAACGGTGCTTGTGCCCGCGGGTGCAAGGATTGTTTACTTTACGCAAAGTTCTTTTAATGCAGTTGTCTGTTGCTTTGAGTTTACACTATGGGTGGGGCTCGCAACTTAATACCAGCGAGATGTTCTGGATAGATATCTCAAGGTGGATGATTAGTAGTAGATATTGATGGATTTCGGTCTACTTACTTGGGCGTACCGCCCATGCTTTGAACCTCAACCTTTCTTGCAATGTAGTCAGCATTGGTTTGCGTTCATGGTCCTGTCAATTGCCCAGCTGTAATTCGTTTACCTCACATAGCTGTTTTATCGTCTTTTGGGAGAGAGACATCACTAGTGAACATCATGAGACTCCGGTCCATATTACCATCATTGATCACATCCGCTATTTACTTTTCGCTTTTACTTACTATTGCAAACATTATCTATCACTACTATCATTTGCGTTTAATCCTTTGTGAACTACAAGGCAGAAGGGATTGACCACCTCTCTGTACTCGTTGGGAGCAAAGTTATTTGTATCTGTGGGCAGGTCCACATTGATTGCTAATATCTGGCGCCGTTAGCAGTTGACACCTACTTGTTGAACCTAGGAGTCTCTGGGGATTCGATCCTTGGCATCTTTGCTAAGGGAAAAACTTCCACAACACTGCATCTCACACCTTCCACTTGGGGTAACCAACGAGGGGTTAGAGGCCCATCAACGCTTCAACTCCATCCACGATCAAGTCAAGGAAGGAGACATAGAGATTTGCAAAATACATACGGATCTGAATGTGGCAGACCCGTTAACTAAGCCTCTTCCATGAGCAAAATATGATCAGCACAAAGAATCCATGGGTGTTAGAATCATTAGTATGTAATCTAGATTATTGACTCTAGTGCAAGTGGGAGACTCACTGAAATATGCCCTAGAGGCAACAATAAAGTTGTTATTTTATATTTCCTTATTTCATGACAAATGTTTACTATTCATGCTAGAATTGTATTAACCGGAAACTTGATACATGTGTGAATACATAGACAAAAATACCAAAGTCCCTAGTAATTCTCTACAAGACTAGCTCGTTAATCAAAGATGGTTAAGTTTCCTGACCATAGACATATGTTGTCATTTGATGAATGGCATCACATCATTAGGAGAATGATGTGATGGACATGACCCATTAGCTTAGCATATTGATCGTTCAGTTTTTATTGCTACTGCATTCTTCATGTCAAATACATATTCCTCCGACTATGAGATTATGCAACTCCCGGATACCGGAGGAATGCCTTGTCAGCTATCAAACGTCACAACGTAACTGGATGATTATAAAGATGCTCTACAGGTAGCTCCGATGGTGTTTGTTGGGTTGGCATAGATCAAGTTTAGGATTTGTCACTCTAAGTATCGGAGAGGTATCTCTGGGCTCTCTCTATAATGCACATCATAAGAAGCCTTGCAAGCAATGTGACTAATGAGTTAGTTGCGGGATGATGCATTACGGAATGAGTAAAGATACTTGCCGGTAATGAGATTGAACTAGGTATGAAGATACCGATGGTCAAATCTCAGGCAAGTAACATACCAATGACAAAAGGAATAACATGTGTCGTCATTACGGTTCGACCGATAAAGATCTTCGTAGAATATGTGGGAGCCAATATGAGCATCCAGGTTCCATGCTTCCTCGCTACTTTCCCGAGTTTGCGTTCGGATTTCCCTTGAAGAGGAAAGTGAGATGCAGCAAAGTGAAGTAAGTATTTCCCTCAGTTTTGAGAACCAAGGTATCAATCTAGTAGGATATTACACACAAGTCTCCAAATACCTGCACAAACAATCAAACAACTTGCACCAAACTCTATAAAGGGGTTGTCTATCCCTTCTAGGTTATTTGCAAAAGTGAGATCCGATAAATATAGATAAAAAAGTAAAGTAAATATTTTGGGGTTTTTAGTTTATAGATTGAAAAGTAAAACATTGCAAAATAGTAGATCTGAAACTTATAAGATGTAAAGTAGACCTGGGGCCATAGGTTTCACTAGAGGCTTCTCTCATGATAGCAAATATTACGGTGGATGAACAAATTACTACCAAGCAATTGATAGAAAAGCGAATAATTTTAACGACATCTATGGCAATGATCATGAATATAGGCATCACGTATGGGACAAGTAGACCGACTCCTGCGTGCATCTACTACTATTACTCCACACATCGACTGCTAACCAGCATGCATCTAGAGTATTAAGTTCATAAGAACAAAGTAACACCTTAATCAGGATGACATGATGTAGAGGTATTAACTCAAGCAATATGATGAAAACCCCATCTTTTTATCCTCGATGGCAACAATACAATACGTGGCATGTCCCCTACTATCACTGGGATTGAGCACCGCAAAATTGAACCCAAAGCAAATCACTTCTCCCATTGCAAGAAATATCAATCTAGTTGGCCAAACAAAATGGATAGTTCGAAAAGAATTACTAAGATATAAGATCATGCATAAAAGAATTCATAAGAAACTCAAATATTATTCATAGATAATCTGATCATAAACCCACAATTCATCGGATCTTGACAAACACGCCGAAAAAGAAGATTACATCGGATAGATCTCCAAGAACAACGAGGAGAACATGGTATTGATGATCAAAGATAGAGAAGTAGCCATCTAGCTACTAGCTATGGACCCGTTGGTTTGTGGAAAACTACTCACACTTCATCGGAAGGGCAATAGGGTTGATGTAGATGCCCTCCGTGGTTGATTCCCCTTCCGATAGAGTACCGAAAAATGGCTCCAGATGGGATATCGCGAGAACAGAAGGTTACGGCGGCGGAAAATTGGTTTCGATAGAAGTTATGATGTTTCTGGAATATATGGGTATTTATAGGCGGAAGAAGTAGGTCAAGGGAGGCACGACGGGCCGACAAGGTAGGGGGCTCGCCCTACCCCATAGGTGCGCCCTCCACCCTTCTGGTCTCCTCGCAGATCCCCTGGCGTGTACTCCAAGTCCATCTGATGTCTTCTGGTCCAAGAAAAATCTC
Organism: Secale cereale; assembly: GCA_902687465.1. NCBI lineage: Eukaryota > Viridiplantae > Streptophyta > Magnoliopsida > Poales > Poaceae > Secale > Secale cereale. Next base: position 861,364,791 of record LR738711.1, read on the forward strand.
CAAAAAGTTTTGTTCCGTTTGGACTCCGTTTGATATTCCTTTTCTGCGAAACTCAAAAACAAGGAGAAAACAGAAACTGGCACAAGGATCTGGGTTAATAGGTTAGTCCCCAAAATCATATAAAATAGAATGTTAATGAATATAAAACATCCAAGATAGATAATATAATAGCATGGAACAATCAAAAAATATAGATACATTTGAGACGTATCAAGCATCCCCAAGCTTAATTCCTGCTCGTCCTCGAGTAGGTAAATGATTAAAATAGATTTTTTGACGTGGAATGCTACCCAACATATTTATCAATGTAATATTTTTCATTGTGGCATGAATGTTCAGATCCATAAGACTCAAAACAAAAGTTTATCAATATAAAAACAATAATACTTCAAGCATACTCAAAAGTAATCTAAGAAGCTTCAAAAATAACATGGCTAAAGAAAGTTAACCCTACAAAATCATATAGTCATTTATGCTCCCTCTTCTTAACACAAAGTAAAAAATCATGCCTATCCCGGTGTCAATCAAGCAATTGTTTTCATACTTTAACATTCTTAAACTTTTTCAACTCTCCACGCAATACATGAGCGTGAGCCATGTATACATCACTATGGGTGGAATAGAAGGTGGTAATAGACAAAAGGAGGGAGAAAGTCTCACATCAACTAGGCAAATCAACGGATTATGGAGATGTCCATTAATCGATATCAATGTGAGTGACTAGGGATTGCCATGTAATAGATGCACTAGAGCTATAAGTGTATGAAAGCTCAAAAGAAAACTAGTGGGTGTGCATCACCTTCCTTGCTCATGAAGACCTAGGGCATTTGAGGAATCCCATCGTTGGAATATACAAGCCAAGTTCTGTAATGAAAAATTCCCACTAGTGATATTTTAAAGTTACAACATAGGAGACTCTCTATCATGAAGAACATGGTGCTACTCTGAAGCACAAGTGTGGAAAAAAGATAGTCATTGTCCCTTCTCTCATTTTCTCTCATTTTTTTATTTTTTATTTTGGGCTCTTTGGCCTCTTTTTGTTTATTTGGGCTTCATTGGCCTCTTTTATTTTTGATAACCTCACACGGTACAATGTTCTAATAATGATGATCATCACACTTTTATTTACTTACAACTCAATATTACAACTCGATACTAGAACAAAGATATGACTCTATATGAATGCCTCCGGCGGTGTACCAGGATGTGCAATGACCAAGAGTGACATGTATGAAAAATATGAATGGTGGCTTTGCCCCAAATACTATTTCAACTACATGATCATGCAAAGCAATATGACTATGGTGAAGCGTGTCATAATAAACTGAATGGTGGAATTACATGGAAATATATCTCGGAATGGCTATGGAAATGCCATAATAGGTAGGTACAGTGGCTGTTTTGAGGAAGGTATAGGGAGGGTTTATGCACAGGCGAAATTTGCGTGGCACTAGAGTGGCTAGCAAGGTGGAAGGGTGAGAGTGTGTATAATCCATGGACTCAACATTAGTCATAAAGAACTCACATACTTATTGCAAAAGAAATTATTAGCTCTTGAAGCAAAGTACTACGACGCATGCCCCTAGGGGGAGGTTGGTAGGAGTTAACCATCGCGCGCCCCCGACCTTCACGCAAAGACAAACACTCAAAATACAAAGTGCTCCAATTTGGTTACATAGTTAGGAGACCATACATGCATTCTACGGGAATCACAAACTTTAACACAATTATTTCTTTAACCTCACAAACTACCACTAGCATGACTCTAATATTACCATCTTAACATCTCAAAACAATTACAAGGAGTCAAACTTCACACAATATTTAATGCTCTCTATATGAAGGTTTTTATTATATCTCCTTTAGATGACTATCATATTAGGACTCATTTCATGACCCAAGCAAATTACCATGCTATTCTTTAGAACTCTCAAAATAATATAAGTTAAGCAAGAGAGTTCAACAATTTTTATAAAATAAAACCACCACCGTGCTCTAAAAAGATATAAGTGAAGCACTGGAGCAGAATTGCCTAGCTCAAAAGATATAACTGAAGCACATAGAGTATTCTATAAATCATGATTAAAGCATGTCCCTCTCAAAAGGTCTGTACAACAAGGATGATTGTGACAAACTAAAAAGCACAGACTCATATCATACAAGACGCTCCAAACAAAACACATATCATGTAGTGTATGAAAATATAGCCTCAAGTAAAGTTACCGATGGATGAAGACGAAAGAGGGGATGCCTTCCTGGGGCATCCCCAAGATTAGGCTCTTGACCATCCTTAAATTTTACCTTGGGGTGCCTTGGGCATCTCCAAGCTTAGGCTTTTGCCACTCTTTATTCCATAGTCCATCAAATCCTTACCCAAAACTTGGAAGCTTCACAACACAAAACTTAACAGAAAATCTCGTGAGCTCCGTTAGTAAAACAAAGCAAATAACCACCTAAGGTACTGTTGTGATCTTATTCTAATTTTATATTGGTGTGATATCTACTGTATTCCAACTTATCCATGGTTCATACTGTTGGGGAACGTAGTATTTCAAAAAAATCCTACGATCACGCAAGATCTATCTACTAGATGCATAGCAACGAGAGGGGAGAGTATGTCTACGTACCCTCGTAGACCGAAAGCGGAACCGTTTATCAACGCGGTTGATGTAGTCGTACACCTTCACGATCCGTGCCGATCTAGTACCGAACATACGGCACCTCCGCGTTCAGCACACGTTCAGCTCGATGACGTCCTCGCCTTCTTGATCCAGCAAGACGGGCGAAGTAGTAGATGAGTTCCGGCAGCACGACGGCGTGGTGACGGTTGTTGATGAAGAACAATCTCTGCAGGGCTTCGCCAAGCACTACAGAAACTAGACGGAGGATAAACTAGAGGGTTGGGGTTGCCGGCACACGGCTTGGTGTATCTTGATGTGTCTTGGGTGCTAGCCCTACCCCTCTATTTATATGTTGAGCCTTGGGGTCGAACACTTGGAGTAAAAGCCTCCACAAAGTCGGTTTCACCCGAAAGGCAAGAGTCCTTCTCGGACTCCAGGGCCAGACGCCAGGGTCCCGGCATCTGGACCCTGGACTCCGTAAAACTTCCTTTTGCGCTTTCCAAAAACCTTGTAGGCTTTCCCCTTTGGCCCAAATAAAGTGTTCTCGTACCCAAGCATTTCGGGAAACATCAGGAACCCTTCCGGAGGTCAAACACTATTATCCCATATATTAATCTTTATCTCCGGACCATTCCGGAGTTCCTCATCATGTCTGTGATCACATCCGGGACTCCGAATAACATTTGGTCACCAACATACATAACTCATTAAATACTATATCGTCAACGAACGTTTAAGCGTGCGGACCCTACGGGTTCGAGAACTATGTAGACATGACTGAGACATCTCTCCAGTTAATAACCAATAGCGGAACCTGGATGCCCATATTGGCTCCTACATATTCTACGAAGATCTTTATCGGTCGAACCGCATAACAACATACGTTGTTCCCTTTGTCATCGGTATGTTACTTGCCCGAGATTCGATCGTCGGTATCTCAATACCTAGTTCAATCTCGTTACCGGCAAGTCTCTTTACTCGTTCCGTAATGCATCATATCATGACTAACTCATTAGTCATTTGCTTGCAAGGCTTATTATGATGTGCATTACCGAGAGGGCCTAGAGATACCTCTCCGACACTCGGAGTGACAAATCCTATTCTTGATCTATGCCAACACCACGAACACCTTCGGAGACACTTGTAGAGCATCTTTATAATCACCCAGTTACGTTGTGACGTTTGATAGCACACATGGTGTTCCTCCGGTATTCGGGAGTTGCATAATCTCATAGTCATAGGAACATGTATAAGTCATGAAGAAAGCAATAGCAGTAAAACTAAACGATCATAGTGCTAAGCTAATGGATGGGTCTTGTCCATCACATGATTCTCCTAATGATGTGATCCCGTTGATCAAATTACAACTCATGTCTATGGCTAGGAAACATAACCATCTTTGATCAATGAGCTAGTCTAGTAGAGGCATACTAGGGACATTCTGTTTTGTCTATGTATTCACACATATACTAAGTTTCCGGTTAATACAATTCTAGCATGAATAATAAAGATTTATCATGATATAAGGAAATAAATAATAACTTTATTATTGCCTCTAGGGCATATTTCCTTCAGTCTCCCACTTGCACTAGAATCAATAATCTAGTTCACATCTCTGTGTGATTTAATACAGATAGTTCACATCGTTATGTGAATAACACCCATTGTTCACATCGCCATGTGACCAACACCCAAAGGGTTTACTAGAGTCAATAATCTAGTTCACATCGCTATGTGATTAACACCCAAGACTAATAAGGTGTGATCATGTTTTGTGAGAGAATTTTAGTCAACGGGTCTGTTACATATAGATCTGTATGTATTTCGCAAATTTCTATGTCTACAATGCCCTGCATGGAGCTACTCTAGCTAGTTGCTCCCACTTCCAATATGCATCCAGATTGATACTTAGAGTCATCTGGATTAGTGTAAAGCTTGCATCAGTTTAACTCTTTACAAAGAACTCTTTATCACCTCCATAATTGAGAAAACATTTCCTTAGTCATCCAGTAACTAAGGATAATTTTGACCGCTGTCCAGTGATCTACTCCTGGATCACTTTTGTACCTCCTCGCCAAACTCATGGTAAGGTACACAACAGGTTTGGTCCACAGCATGGCATACTTTATAGAACCTATGGCTGAGGCATAGGGAATGACTTTCTTTATTTCTCTATCTTCTACCGAGGTCGGGCTTGAGTCTTACTCAACTTCATACCTTACAACTAAGGCAAGAATGTCGGTGTACTAAGGTAGGGGTACCTCAGTACCCCAACTTGTGCACGGGCAGTAGCAGCTTCCCGCGGCAGGGCCTACCATGTGCTTGCCGGAGACCTTCCTGCTCCATATAAAACCATTCAAAAACAAAATATACAAGACAGAAGATCAAGGCTCCGGCAAGAGGAGCTTGCCGGGAAGGCCGTCCCAGGCTCAAGATTACCTTACTAGCACAAGACCCTGGCAAGAGGAGCTTGCCAGGAAGGCCAGAAGATTACACTTCAGAAGAAATGCCTCGGCGCGACGTGCGCCCCGGCAGGGCCCGGAGAGCGACAAGCTTCAGTGCCCGACAAGCTCCCGGGCCCGGCAAGGTCAAGACCCCGGCAAGGTGCTTGCCGGGGAGAGTTACGATGTGTGCCCGCGCTCCAGCTCATCGAACCACGCGTCGCCCTGGGGCCACTCCAGGGACGCGTGGCGGATGGCTATGCAGCCTGGGGGACACGGTGGCACTCCACGGTGACAAAGCCATCGCCGTGGCAAACGGAGACGCAAGGGCGGGCGCTTTTGGGGTCGACGGTGACGGGCATTTAATGCCCTTGTCCCCCACTGTCAAAGTAGGTGATGACCACTGTTCATGCACTGTTCGTCCACTGTTCCCGCACTGTTACAACTACCACCACTATTACATTTTTACCCTTTCTCCTACGTTGACACCTGTCGGTGACCCCTTGAGCTATAAAAGGAGGCCCATGCACAACGTAGAAGGGGGTTCGGAACCTAGATCGCTCATTCGCTCGGTGTAGCTAGTTCTTCAAGCTCCCGAGCTCTCCAACTCAATACAAGCAAAGCAGGAGTAGGGTTTTACGCGTCCATCGCGGCCCGAACCTGGGTAAACTGCCCGCGTGTTCACTACGATCTGCTCTTTGTGCTCCCTCCGCTCCCTTACCGTACGAACAAGGGGCTCCGGTCCCATAGGTGCTCGTGGTGGACAGTTTCCCCCGACATCTTTGGCGCGCCAGGTAGGGGGCGTCGAGGTTGTGCGAACCTGATCCGGCGTTCACGCGGGCGCATTCTTCATCAACCTCTCCAAATCCGTCAGCTTCATCAACAACAGCGCCATGGCCCCGAAGAAGAAGGTTTCGGAGGTCGCGGGCCCGTCTGCGTCTCATCCGCCGCCACCGGAGCCAGCGGTGGGCGGGGGAGACGCCGTCGGAAGGGTGGTCGCCGGCGAGGAAACTCGCGGCGCCACCAAATCCAAGGACAAGACGGACGACCGAGCCTCGGTCTCCGTGGATGCGCCACGTCCATCTCAGCAAACGACAACCCAGCAACGCCATGCCACAGGAGGTGGCATCCGCTTGCTGGGCCAGGGGCAAACTGGAGGCTCGCGGGACGCTCCGGGCCATCGTCCTGGCACGAGCAAGGCGCGGTCGCCGGGGCGGGACCCCGCTCCTTCTAACCCAGTTAGGAGTCCGAGCATATCCCGCTCCTTGCACCACTCGCCCCTGCTCCCCTCCTCTCCAGCAGAAGCGCTCGCAAGGGCGCAACTGCTCCTCGACTTCCCTCCAGCGGCAGACAAGGCCGAAGACTGGAGGGCAACCATCCAGAGCCTGATCGCCTTCGCCAACAACGACTCTCCACAGCAGCCGGCGACCTCGCGGCCGCGGCAAGTCGAGAAGACGAAGGCCGACGGCGACAAGACCGCCGGGGGTGCAACCACCGTGCACTCCCCGCCGCGGAAGCAAAAGACGCCGCCCCGCCGGATCAACGTCGACGACGACTCCACGGCGTCGTCGGATCCGCGGGCTCGTCGGGACCAGCGCCAGGTCCTTGACGACCGGCGACAAGAAGACGCTCGAACAACGATCGAGCGCCGTCGAGAAGCTCGGCGACAATCAGACCAGAGAGCTGGGACCGCTGTCGACACGCACGCGCCCGGTGAACCAGGCGACTTGCCGTACGCGGCAGGTTGCCCTGCGTTTACCCGTGAGCTGCGGCGTGTCCAGTGGCCCAGCATGAAGAACTTCAAGCCCGACGTACCGGAGAAGTACGACGGCAAGACGCACCCCTCGGAGTTTCTCAGCATCTACACAATCGTAGTGCAGGCTTCCGGGGGGCGCGACCAGAAGATATTGGTGAATTACTTCCCGCTCGTGCTTAAGCCGAACGTTCGTTCTTGGCTTATGCACTTGCCGGAAGGCTCCATTTCTTCTTGGGCAGATCTTTGCCACCAGTTTGTTGGCGCCTTCACGGGCGGCCACAAACCTCACGGCCAGGAGAGCGATCTCCACATCTTGGCCCAGAAGGAAGGAGAACCTCTGCGCAAATACATCCAGCGCTTCAGCCGCGTGCAGCACAACATCCCCGACGTCCACCCTACCGCGGTTATCAGTGCGTTCCACCAGAACGTACGTAACCGCCGCATGCGTGAGGAGATGGCCATGACCAAGATACGGGATGTCAGCGAGCTTTATGCTCTAGCTGACAAGTGCGCGCGCGCCGAGGAGGGGAGGAAACTCCCCGGAGAGGATGCTGGCGCAGGGGGAAGCGACAGCGACGACGCCGCCCCGGCGAAGAAGAGTCGGCGGCGGAACAACAGAAGAAAGAACAAGAAGGAAGTGCTTGCCGTCGAGAAGTCCGGCAAGGAGGCTCCCGCCAAGCAAACACAGGCTGGCAGCTCCGGCAAGGAGCCTGCCCCTGTAGCGGCAGCCGACAAGCAGGACGGCTCCGACAAGCAATACTGCAAGATCCACCGCACCAAGGGCCACGACCTCTCCAACTGCAAACGCGTCGAATACCTCGTCGAGCAGCAGAAAGCTGAGTACGAGCGGCGCGACAAGGAGAAGGCCCAAGGTGGCGGAGGAGAACCAAACAAGAAGCGGCCATTCAATGGCCGGGGGGGACGCCGCGGCAAGGCCAAGCAGCGGCAAGGTGACCGACCTCCCCGGGGCCGCGACAAGGATGAAGAAGACGACGACGATGACATGGAGGATGAAGATAACAGCGAGCAGGAGTTCCAGAAGGCCACGGAGGTCCTGTGCGTCGACGGTGGCGCCTCTCTGCACACCTCCCACCGCCAACTCAAGCAGTGGGTGCGGGAGGTGAATGCAGCAGAGCCGCCCGTGGAGTCGCGCAGGCTCCTCAAATGGTCCAGCACGCCCATCATTTTTGATCTTGAGGATCACCCTGACCACACCACTGCGGTCGGGTGTTTGCCAATGCTGGTCTCACCCACCATCCGCAACCTCAAGGTCACCAAAATGTTGGTTGACGGCGGGGCCGGGCTGAACTTGATCTCCTCTGCTGTGATCAAGAAGCTCCAGATCCCAGATGGCGAGCTCGAAGAAACCGGTTCTTTCCAAGGAATAAACCCGGGAAGGAGCAAGCCCAAGGGGAAGATAACTTTGCCGGTGACCTTTGGCGGGGAGCTCAACTTCAGAACTGAGCGCATCACATTTGACGTCGCCGATATCCCATTGCCATATAATGGGATACTCGGCCGTCCCGCCCTCGCCAAGTTCATGGCAGCTTCCCACTATGCCTACAACGTACTCAAGATGCCGGGGCCGATAAGCGTCATCACTGTCCATGGCGACAAGAAAGATGAGCTTGTCTGCGCCGACAAGATCTACCGGGATGCAGCAGCCGCAGCAGAGAAGGATACACTTGCCGCTGAAGCTCCCGGGGGGAAGAAGACGAAGACCAAGTCCGGCAAGTGCTCTGGGGCCCACTCCGGCAACCGCACCTCTTCGGAGTGCTGCGCTGCCGTTGAGGACATTCCATCGAGCTCCACCGGCAAGTGTAAGAAGGGGATGGCCGCTCCTCCGGCAACCAAGAAGGTGTCCGCCAAGGAGGACGGCACTGGTGGTACCTTTACCATCAGTGCCACACTTGACAGCAAATAGGAAAGCGCGCTCGTTGCCTTCCTGCGGGCGAATGTCGATGTGTTTGCCTAGCAACCATCTGACATCCCCGGTGTTCCCAGGAAGGTAATTGAGCACAAGCTTGCTGTTTGTCCTCATGCGCGGCCCGTCAAGCAAAAGGTCTGAAAGCAAGCCGTGGAGCGCCAAGAATTCATTGCCGAAGAGATCAAGAAACTAGAAGCAGCGGGCCTAGTTAGAGGCGTGATCCATCCGACGTGGTTGGCAAACCCAGTCGTCGTGCGTAAGGCCAATGGGAAGTGGAGGCTGTGTATAGACTTCACCGATGTGAATAAAGCATGTCCCAAGGATCCATTTCCCTTGCCGCGCATTGACCAGATCGTTGACTCCACTGCCGGATGTGAGCTGCTCTCTTTTCTTGATGCATATTCGGGCTACCACCAGATTTTCATGGCCAAGGAAGATGAAGAGAAGACTGCATTTATCACTCCGTGTGGCACGTATTGCTTCATACGCATGCCATTTGGACTGAAGAATGCAGGCTCAACCTTTGCAAGGGTAGTATACACTGCTTTTGAGCCACAGATCCACAGGAATGTAGAGGCTTACATGGATGACATCGTGGTGAAGAGCAAGACCAAGGATACCTTGATCCAAGATTTGGAAGAGACGTTTGAGAACCTGCGCAAGATCCAGCTTAAGTTGAACCCCGAGAAGTGCGTCTTTGGAGTCCCCTCCGGCAAGCTTCTCGGGTTCTTTGTGTCACAGAGGGGGATTGAAGCTAACCCCGACAAGATTAAAGCCATCGAGCAGATAGAAGCCCCGAAGCGCGTCAAGGATGTCAGAAGGCTGGCGGGTTGTGTGGCTGCCCTCAGTAGGTTCATTTCGAAGTCTGCGGAACGCGCCCTGCCTTTCTTCAAAATCTTGAAGAAGGCAGGTCCTATGAAATGGACTCCAGAAGCGGAGGCAGCGCTGCAGGACTTGAAACGGTACCTATCCTCTACTCCAATACTTGTCGCACCTAGACCACAGGAGAAGTTGCTGCTGTACCTAGCGGCAACCAACCAGGTGGTTAGTGCTGCATTAGTAGTGGAGAGAGAGGCCGACGAGGAATCAGCACCACCGGCAAGCGAATCCAGCGACAAGCAGGGGGCTCCTCCGACAAGCTCTGGCCCCGACAAGGACAACTCTGCGCAGGATCAAGGAGAAGTGCGAAGAAAGATGGTGCAGCGCCCGGTGTATTTTGTAAGTTCCCTCTTGCAAGGGGCTAGATCAAGATACTCCGGGGTGCAGAAGTTGCTTTTCGGCCTCCTCATGGCCTCGAGAAAGCTGCGCCATTATTTCCAAGCACATGAGATAACAGTGGTCACTCGCTTTCCGCTGAAGAGGATATTGCACAATCCGGAAGCAACAGGCAGGATCGTTGAGTGGGCACTGGAGCTGTCGAGCTTTGGACTCAAGTTTGAAAGTACTTCAACCATACAGAGCCGAGCTTTGGCAGAATTCATAGCTGAATGGACCCCGACGCCCGATGAAGAAATTCCAGAGACAAGTGTACCCGTACAAGAAGCGACAAGTGAATGGGTGATGTACTTTGATGGTGCCTTCTCGCTGCAAGGCGCCGGTGCCGGCGTGGTACTCATCGTGCCCACCGGAGAGCACCTCAAGTATGTTATCCAGATGCACTTTCCCAGGGAGCAAGCAACAAACAACACTGCTGAGTATGAAGGCTTACTTGCCGGCCTCAGGATTGCAGCCGAACTTGGGATCAGGAAGCTGATTGTCCGGGGAGATTCTCAGTTGGTGGTCCGACAAGTTAACAAGAGTTACCAGAGCCCTTTGATGGAAGCTTATGTAGATGAAGTGAGAAAGCTTGAAGAGCACTTTGAAGGTCTGCAAATGGAGCACGTCCCAAGAGCTCAGAATGACATTGCAGACGGCCTCTCAAAGTGTGCCGCGATGAAGTTACCTGTGGAACCAGGGACCTTCTTGCTCAAGCTAACTCAACCATCCGTTACACCATCAATTGGGCAGTCCAAGAAGAGAAAGTTGGTCTCCGGCGATTACTTGCCGGCGGATCTTCCCGAAGCCGCCGCCAAGGTCCCCAAGATCAACGAACAGAAAGCTGAGGAACAGTTTGCTCCTGCAGATCCCCGGATCTGTACAGTTGAAGCAAACGTTCCCGACAAGCCTCGCCCCGGCGAGCTTGCCGGGGGGCCATCTGCTCCGGCAGAACCAGAGGTTCTTGCCGTAGAAGCAGAGGTTCCCGCAGCGGCCCTCATGCCTTTAGTCCTTGCCGTTGAGCCTCGGGCTCCGGCATGGGCACAGCAGATCGCCCGTTTTCTGCAAACTGGAGAACTTCCCGACGACCCTCAAGAGATAGAGAAGATAACCAGGCAGTCAAGTATGTACCAGTTCGTGGATAACGAGCTGTACAGAAGAAGACTCAATGGTGTCAGGTTGAAGTGCATTTCCAGAGAAGATGGACAGAAGCTGTTGGCAGAAATACACGGAGGCATATGTGGCCACCACATTGGCGCAAGGGCGCTTGTCGGAAAGGCGTTCCGGCAAGGGTTCTTTTGGCAAGAAGCCCTCCAAGATGCAACTGCACTAGTAACCAAGTGTGAAGCGTGCCAGTTCCATGCAAAGCAGATTCATCAGCCAGCTCAAGCTCTCCAGACGATCCCTTTGTCCTGGCCCTTCTCGGTCTGGGGGCTCGATATCCTCGGCCCCTTCCCCCGTGCGGTCGGGGGCTTTGAGTACTTGTACGTTGCAATCGACAAGTTCACGAAGTGGCCAGAAGTGGAACCAGTGAGAAAGGTGACAGCACAGTCAGCGGTCAGGTTCTTCAGGTCGATTGTTTGCCGTTTCGGGATCCCTAACAGGATCATCACCGACAACGGCTGCGCAAGTGCGGAAGAAACTGGATAGAGGAGCTACCGGCGGCTCTTTGGTCAATCAGAACGACACCAAGTCGAGCCACCGGACAGACACCCTTTGCTCTAGTTTATGGAGCAGAGGCAGTTCTCCCCACGGAACTCGTATACGGATCTCCTCGAGTGCTCGCTTATGATGAGCTCGAGCAAGAGCAACTGCGACAAGATGATGCATTGCTCCTCGAGGAGGAACGTCTCCAGGCTGCTGTATGAGCTGCTCGATACCAGCAAGCCTTGCGCCGCTATCATAGCCGCAGGGTTAAAGCCAGGAGTCTCGAGGAAGGCGACCTTGTTCTTCGGCATGTTCAGTCCGCCAAGAATTCCAACAAGTTGACGCCGAAGTGGGAAGGCCCTTATCGGGTGAGACAAGTCACAAGGCCGGGCGCTGTCCGCCTTGAGACCGAAGAAGGCTTACCGCTGAGCAACTCCTGGAACATAGAGCATCTTCGCAAGTTTCACCCATAAGGCGCGGTTGCCGTGATCCGCTCCGGCAACCACCTTTTGTACAAGCTTTGCCGCTGTTGCATGTAACCCTTTGTACAAAGCCGGGCGCAGACCCCGTGCATCAGTAAAGCTTTTGTATTTTGCACTATTTGCCTTTTTCATGCTTTTCTTCGCTATTTGCATGAGTTATTTGGCATTTCTTGTGCAACACACGTATCCGGTAAGCATTAGCGCGCCGAAAGGCCATATACTTGTTTTCCTCTTCTTTTTCCTTGCCTCTTAAGCAGAAGGAATGTTCCTCCCGCACAAGTTTGCCGGGGGGGGGAGGAGATGGAAGAAGAACCAAGCGTTGTTCAAGAAAGAGAAGCCTTACCGGGAAGCAAGCGATATATGAAAGCTAAGTTACCAAGTTACCAGAATTTGTGCAGTTCAAATTTTTAAATTTTTTAGTTGTCTTCCTTGAACAACCACACTTTGTAAGGAAAACCTGTGCGCGGAGGAACCTACCCGTAGCTAGCCGCACCCTTATCTTGTTTTCGAGTACACTCAACGACTTAAGTGAGCTGCGACAAGTGTCGCGCCCTTGCTTCGTTTCCGAGTTCACTCAGCAAGCTAAGTGCGTTGCGACTAGCTGCGGCAAGGTTGCTTGTCGGTAAGGCCTTGGCCAGCAGGCTGCTCGGAGTCCAGCGCTCAGCGCTCGCGGCAAGGGCCCCTTGCCGGCAAGTTCCCTAGAAGCGTAGGGTTAAAAACGTACAAAGTTGAGGACTAAGACAAGGGAGATAACATTGCACTGATTGATCAAAATAAAGATAATATATTACAAGGGATAACTTATCGCAATGACTAATAAGTTCATGGCACCCTATGCAGCAACAAAAGAGATAAAGAAAAGGAGGCCTAATCTACGCGGTCGCCTTCAATCCTAGAGATCTTGTTCACTTTGGCGATAATGTGGGCGACCTGCGCCTTCAGCGCCTCCATATCCGCGTCGGCCGGCAAGCTGCGGAGAACGTTGGCGAGGTTTATACCGGGATTGCGGTATACTATCTTCGTCAGAACGCGCTCCAAGGTTCCCGCGCAGAGCTGGCGTGACTCCTCGGCCAGTTGCGCGGGAAGCTTCTTCTGAAGATTTGCAAGAGCCGGCGCGATCCCTCTGAAGAAGAGGCTGAGCTTGGCGCTGTGGGGGAGGTTTGGATCCGGAGAGTATATAAGGTGCTCAACCTTCAGCGCTAGCAGCTCCTTGTCGATGTTGGATGCAGAGGCCACCAAGTCATCGGTCCATACCTCGACGGTCCGGCGGAAGTTCTCAGCCGCAATGGTGGCGCTCTCCACCAAGCCTCGCTCCTTGCGGAGCTCTTCCTTCAGCTTGGTTTCCCGGTCCCGGACGGCGTCGAGCGAGTCCTTCAACGTGGAAACCTTCAGCTCCAGATACTCAATTGAATCCTTGGCGGCCTTCAGTTCGTCGCCCTGCTTGGAGAGACGCACCTGGAGTTCAGAGTTAGTGTGGGCGTCCTTCTCGCGCTCTGTGTTGAGCGCGGTGACCCTCTCCACGCTCGCTTTCAGGAACTCCTCCAGCTACGCAACCTTGGCCTCGAGCTCCTTCTTGGCGGTCTCCGCGGCGGCCGCGGCGGCCTTCGCCTCCTTCAGCTCTCCGCCGAGGGCCTGCTCCCGGGCGGCAAGGTCTTCCTCGTGAGAGTCGAGGTTGACCTTCCGTTGGGTGAGCTCTCCTTCTCGCCGGGACAGCTCTTCTCCGGCGAGTCGCTGCTGCTCCTCGGCTTCGGCCTTCTCCAAGAGCCACTCCTGGTACTCCCCGGCGAGCCTCTCGCGCTCCTCCGCCACGTCACGGAGGGTAGCCTGGTTAGCGGCGCGGAGCTCCGCCGCGCGCTTCTCCATGTCCGCGGCGGCCTTGGCGGTGAGGGCCTCCCGAGACGCGAGCTTCGCCTGCCTGGCCCGGTAAAGGGCCAGGAGCCGGTGGAGCAGCTTCTCCTCCTCGGGCTCGTCACTCCCGCCGGGCGCCTCGACAACCTTCAGACCCGCGGAGGCGAGGACCTCCCCATCAAAGGCCTCTCCCTCCGCGGGGGCTCGCGACGAAGATCCCCACGGCACCTGGATGTAGACGCCGTTGGGGGCCTCAAGATAGTAAGCGGACGGCTCCTTCTCGGTGGAGGGGTCGGCGGCCGGCACAGCGCTCGACGCTCCTGCCGCCTCCGGACCGGTAGTATGGCCACCGTTCCCCTCCCCGGCCGCTGCGTCTGCGGTCGGAGCAGTCTCCTCCGCAGCCGGCTCGGCGGCTCCCGCCGTGTCCTCGGCGACAGGGGCGTTGCCGCCGTCGCCCTGCGCGCCCTCCTCCACGACGATGGTTTCCGTCTCCATCTGTTCTGGGGGAGGAGGATCTAGAAGAAGAAGAAAAAGAAGAAGAAGTTCAAGCAAATATCCAAAAAAGATGAATCCAAGAAGACAAGATTACAAAACTTACCTTGGTGGACTTCGTCGACGGCGGGCTCCCTCGCCGGGGAGCTCTGCCTAGGCGGGGTGGCCGCCCTCGCCGGGCTGCTCGCCCTTGGCGGGGTACTCGCCCTTGGCGGAGTACCCGCCCTTGGCGGAGCACTCTCCCTTGCCGAAGAGTTTGTCCTTGGCGGGGACGGCGGGGCCTGCGGCTCCTCGGGAGCGGTCTCCGGATGCTCCTGTGGCTGCGGCTCCACCTCTGCACAAGACAATCAAAGCAAAACAAGAACAGCAAGGTGTCAATATAAGCAAGTTCCTCAAGCGCGCCCGACAAGTGGAAATATTGAACCCAGACTTACGCTGGGGGCTGCGCTGGGGGCTGCTCCTCGGAGCAGCGCTCGGGTCCGGCAAGCTCGTCGCTGGGGCGTCCCCTGTCGCCGCGACGGGCGAGTCGTCCGCGACCTCGACCACGGGAACCTTGGCCTTCTTCGCCACTCGCTGGGCCAGGGTCCTGAAATCAAAGCAAGAAGCAAGATCAGAATCAACAAGAATCAAGACAAAGTTAAAGAAGATACAAAACCGCAAGTTCTTACTCCTGTTCCTCGTCGTCGTCGTCGCCGCTCAGGGCAGAGAAGTCGAACGCCACCTGAGGCGCGTCCGCGCGAGGAGTAGGAGGCGAAGACTCCCTCGGGCGATTGGCGGTCCCCGGGGCTGGGGGCTGCGAAGACCCGGCCCCTGTGGACGCCGAGGCCCGGGGAGCGGGCGGAGCAGCCGCTCCGCTCTGAGAAGACCCTCCTCCGCTTGGCGCTGACGTGCGGGGCGCCTCCGCCGTGGCCTGTGTGCGGGTCGCCCCCGCCGTGGTTGGTGCGCCGGGCGCCCCCGTCGCAGCTTGGCTCCCCCGGGTAGCTCGCGCCGCCCGGCGAGTTGGTTGTTGTCGGGGCGCCTGCGCCCTCGTCCCCGTCGTCGCCTTGCGGAGACGCTTCAGCGGAGATCGCCTGGGACTTGCCCGAGGCGGGGAGGTCTCCGATGACGAGGAGACGTCGTCGGCATAGAGCCCCAGAGACCCGTCGGAGTCCTCGTCGGCCCCGACGTCCTCCTCCTCCTCCTCGGTTGGCTTGCTGGGCCCAGCGCCCTGCCCTGCGGCCGTTCTCCCTCCGGCGCCTCCGCCCCCTCCGGCGCCTCCGCTCCCTGCGGCGCCTCTGTTTCCTCCGGCAACGCCGCCTCTCGCCGCGGCCTCGGTCACGATTCCGGGGATCCCGGAGTGCCTCAAAGAAGGGACCCCGGCGAGCTCGTCGGGAGGAAGCTGCAGCAGCCTGCGGATCTCCGCCTCCTCTGCTTGGCAGGACGCATCCGCAGCCTCTGCCTCCTCGACTGTGAAGCCAAACTCTCCTGCCGCTGCGGCTGCAGCGGCCTCTTCTACCCGAGAAGCTATATAAGCAATCTCCTGGTCGGTGGTGTCCCGGGTGAGCCCCTTGATCTCATCCTTGTTCTTTGGCACCTCCACCAGGTTGTCGAAGAAGCTCATGATGTCTGCTGCCTTGGGCGGTATCCATGTGCGGTCCACGCCATGCGAGTCACATGCGGGCATCATGGCGCGAAGAGGATCCCGGGTCGTGCTGTTGCAGAGGGGCACCACTCCCCGGGGAGCTCTGAACCACTCTGGGTGGGCCGGGTCGTGCTTAAAGAGTTCCCGGACCATCCCCTTCAGCTCCAGCGATGTGAAGTTGAAGTTTAGCCCCGGGCGCAGTCTCATTATGTCCGCCGCATTGCCGTACTCCCATGCTGGCCTCTTCCTATCCTGTAGAGGGGCAATGCGGCGGCGGAGAAAATCTGCTCCTACTTCTCCGACGGACAACTTAGCTACCCGGAGACGAAGAATTCTGATGAGGGCGACGTTGAGCTTGATGTCGTCCGAGTCCAACTCACTCCAGTCCCTGCCGCGCACGATGGCTGTTGTGCACGGCGCAGTGAAAGGTTGCGGCTCGTCCTCAACTGTTATGAACGAGTAAAGAGGCTTGCCGGTAACGAGATTGAGCAAGGTATCGGTATACCGACGATCGAATCTCTGGCAAGTGCTATACCGATAGACAAAGGGAATCGTATACGGGATTGATTGAATCCTTGACATCGTGGTTCATCCGATGAGATCATCGTGGAACATGTGGGAGCCAACATGGGTATCCAGATCCCGCTGTTGGTTATTGGCCGGAGAGTTGTCTCGGTCATGTCTACATGGTTCCCGAGCCCGTAGGGTCTACACACTTAAGGTTCGATGACGCTAGGGTTATAGGGAAAGTATGTACGCGGTTACCGAATGTTGTTCGGAGTCCCGGATGAGATCCCGGACGTCACGAGGAGTTCCGGAATGGTCCGGAGGTAAAGATTCATATATGGGAAGTCCTGTTTTGGTCACCGAAAAAGTTTCGGGCGATATCGGTAATGTACCGGGACCACCGGGAGGGTCCCGGGGGTCCACCAGGTGGGGCCACCAGCCCCAGAAGGCTACGTGGGCTAAGTGTGGGAGGGGACCAGCCCCAAGGGGGCTGGTGCGCCCCCCCACCAAGTCCCAGGGCGCCTGCAAGAGGGGAGGGGGGCAAACCCTAGGGCAGTTGGGCCCTAGGGCCCAATAGTGGTGCGCCTCCCCCTCTCTCCCCCTTGGCCGCCCCCCTAGATGGGATCTAGGGCTGGCCGCACCCTAGGGGTGGGAAACCCTAAAGGGGGGCGCAGCCCTCCCTTCCCCCTATATATATGTGAGGTTTTAGGGCTGCTTGACACACGAGAACGTCTCCCTCTTGGCGCAGCCCTACCCCTCTCCCTCCTCGTCTCTTGCAGCGCTTGGCGAAGCCCTGCTGGAGTCCCGCGCTCCTCCACCACCACCACGCCGTCGTGCTGCTGTTGGATGGAGTCTTCCCCAACCTCTCCCTCTCTCCTTGCTGGATCAAGGCGTGGGAGACGTCACCGGGCTGCACGTGTGAAGAACGCGGAGGCACCGTCCGTTCGGTGCTAGGATCTTCGGCGATCTGAATCGCGGCGAGTACGACTCCATCAACCGCGTTCTTGAATGCTTCCGCTTAGCGATCTACAAGGGTATGTGGATCCAACTCTCCTCTCGTAGATGCATCTCCTAGATTGATCTTGGTGAACGTAGGAAAATTTTTGTTTCCCATGCGACGTTCCCCAACAGTGGCATCATGAGCTAGGTTCTTGCGTAGATGCTTTCACGAGTAGAACACAAAAGGGTTTGTGGACGTTGATGTTTAGATTACTTCCCTCCTTAGTCTTTCTTGATTCAGCGGTATTATGGGATGAAGCGGCCCGGACCAACTTTACATGTCCACGTACATGAGACCGGTTCCATCGACAGACATGTGACTTTTGTTGCATAAGATGGCTGGCGGGTGTCTGTCTCTCCTATCTTAGTTGAATCGGAATAGAACAGGGCGGTCCTTGTAGAAGGTTAAATAGCAACTTAAATATAACCGTTGTGGCTTTGCGTAGGTAAGAAGCGTTCTTGCTAGATACCCATAGCAGCCACGTAAAACATACAACAACAAATTAGAGGACGTCTAACTTGTTTTTGCAGGGTATGTTTGTGATATGATATGGCCAATGACATGATGAGATATATTTGATGTATGAGATGATCATGTTGTAATAGTTAATATCGACTTGCATGTCGATGTATACGGCAACCGGCAGGAGCCATAGGGTTGTCTTTAATTTTTTGTATGACCTGCGTGTCAATCATTAAGCGCTATGTAATGCTTTACTTTATCGCTAAACGGTAGCAATAGTAGTAAGAGCATGGTGGGCGCGCGACAACCCCGATGGCGACACGATGATGGAGATCATGATGATGGGGATCATGGTGTTACGCCGGTGACGATGGAGATCATGCCGGTGCTTTGGAGATGGAGATCAAAAGCACGAGTTGATGGCCATATCATGTCACTTATGATTTGCATGTGATGTTAATCCTTTTATGCATCTTATTTTGCTTAGGACGACGGTAGCATTATAAGATGATCCTTCACTAAAATTTCAAGATGAAATTGTGTTCCCCCCGAGTGTGCGTCGTTGCGAAGGTTCGTCGTTTCGAAGCACCACGTGATGATCGGGTGTGATAGACTCTACGTTCGCATACAACGGGTGCAAGACAGTTTTGCACATGCAGAACACTCGGGTTAGACTTGACGAGCCTAGCATGTACAGACATGGCCTCGGAACACGGAAGACCGAAAGGTCGAGCATGAGTCATATAGTAGATATGATCAACATGAAGATGTTCACCATTGACACCACCTCATCTCACGTGATGATCGGACTTGGGTTGGTAGATTTGGATCATGTCACGCTCGGATGACCTGAGGGATGTCAATTTGAGTGGGAGTTATAAGTAATTTGATTAGTTAAACTCACTTATCATGAACAATAGTCTAAGTTGCCTTTGCAAATTATGTTGTAGATCAATAGCTTGCGTTGTAGCTCCCTGTTTAAATACGATCCTAGAGAAAGACTAAGTTGAAAGATATTGTAAGCAATGATGCGGACTGGGTCCATAGTCCGAGGAGTGTCCTCACAGCTGCACAGAAAGCTTACGTCTTTGATGCACCGCTCGATGTGCAAACCCCTACAACGTTGTCTGTGGATGTTGTGAACACCTGAGAGACACGTCCTGATGACTACTTGATAGTTTAGTGCACCATACTTTACGGCTTAGAATCGGGATTCCAATGACGTTTTGAACGCCATAGAACATATGAGATGTTCTAAGAGCTGAAATTGGGATTTCAGGCTCATGCCCGTGTTGAGAGGTATGAGACCTCTGACAAGTTCTTTTGCCAAAAAGATGGAGGAGAATGGCTCAACTAGTGAGCATGTGCTCAGAATGTCTGGTTGCTGAAATCACTTGAACCAAGTGGGAGTTAATCTTCCAGGTGAGATAGTGGTTGACAGAATTCTCTAGACACTATCACCAAGCTACTAGAACTTCGTGATGAACTATGACATGCAAAGGATGGAGATGATCCCGGTGCTGTTAGCGGTTCTTAGTACCGCAAAAGTAGAAATCAAGAAGGAGCATCAAGTGTTGATGGTTTAGCAAGACCACTGGTTTCAAAAGGGGCAAGGGCTAGAAGGGAAACTTCATGAATGGCAAACCAGTTGTCGCTCTAATGAGGGAACCTAAGGTTGCACCCAAACCTCGAGACTAAGTGCTTCGATTGTAAGGGTAACGGTCACATGGTAGCGGAACCACCCCAAATACATGGTAGATATGATAGCTGGCAACTTCAACAAAGTATATTTGATATACGTGTTATTGATGTGTACCTTAGTAGTACTCCTTGTAGCACCTGGGTATTGGATACCGGTTCAGTTGCTATTATTAGTGACTTGAAGCAAAAGCTACGGACTGAACGGAGACTAGCTAAGGGCGAGGTGACGATGTGTGTTGGAAGTGTTTCCAAGGTTGATAAGATCACCATCGCACACTTCCTCTATTTTCGAGATTAGTGTTGAACCTAGATAAATGTTATCAGGTGTCTACGTTGAGCGTGAAAATGATTAGATCATGTTCATCGCAATACAGTTATTCATTTAAGTTAGAGAATAATGGTTATTCTGTTTACATGAATAATACCTTTATGGTCATGCACCCAATGGTTCGTTGAATCTCGATCATAGTAATACACATGATGATAATATTAATGCCAAAAGATGTAGAGTTAATAATGATAGTACCACTTTCTTGTGGCACTGCCGCTTAGGTCATTTTGGCATAAAATGCATGAAGAAACTCCATGCTGATGGATGTTTGGAGTCACTTGATTTTGAATCGCTCGACACATGCGAGCCATGCCTCTTGGGCAGGATGACTGAGATCCCGTTTTCAGGTACAATGAAACGGGCAAGTGACTTGTTGGAAATCATACATGCTGATGTATGTGATCCAATGAGAATTAAGGCGTGTGGTGGATATCGTTATTTTCTCATCTTCAATGACGATTTGAGTAGATATGGTATATTTACTTAATGAAGCAAAAGTCTGAAACGTTTGAAAGGTTCAAACAATCTCAGAGTGAAGATTAAGAATCATCATAACAAGAAGATCATGTTCCTACGATCTGATCAAGGGGATATTATCTGAATTATGAGTTTGGCAATCACTTAAGACATTGTGGAATTGTTTCGCAGTTGAAGTCCCTTGGAACACCACAGCGTAATGGTGTGTCCGGACATCGTAATCGAACCTTATGAGATATGGTGCGATCTATGGTGTATCTTACCGATCTACCGCTATTATTTTGAGGTTATGCATTAGAGACAGCTGCATTCACTTTAGATAGGGCACCATCTAAGTCCGTTGAGACGACGCTGTATGAACTATGGTTTGGCAAGAAACCAAAGTTGTCGTTTTCTTGATGTTTGGGGCTGCGATGCTTATGGCTTCAGCCGGGAAAAGCTCGAACCCAAAGCGGACAAATACATCTTCATATGATACCCAAAGGTAACAGTTGGGTATACCTCCTATCTCAGATCCAAGGGCAAAAATGTTTGTCCCTAAGAACGGGTCCTTTCTCGAGAAGGAGTTTCTCTCGAAAGAATTGAGTGGGAGGAAGATAGAACTTGATGAGGTCGTCGAACCCTCACTTCAACCGGAGAGTAGTGCAACACAGAAAGATGTTTCTGTGGAATCTACAACAGTTGAAGAGGAAACTAATGATAGTGATCATGAAGCTCCAGATCAAGTTGCTATCGAACCTCGTAGGTTGACAAGGATATGTACTACTCCTGAGTGGTACGTTGATCCTGTCTTAGAGGTCATGTTGTTGGACAACGATGAACCTACGAACTATGGAGAAGCGATGGTGGGCCCATATTCCGACAAATGGTTAGAGGCCGATAAATCCGAGATAGGATCCATGTATCAAAACAAAGTATGGACTTTGGTGGACTTGCCCTATGATCGGCAAGCCATTGAGACAAATGGATCTTTAAGACTAAGACGGACGTGGACGGTAATGTCACCGTCTATGAAGCTCGACTTGTGGCGAAGAGTTTTCCACAAGTTCAAGGAGTTGACTACGATGAGATTTTCTCACCCGTAGCGATGCTTAAAGTCCGTCGGAATCATGTTAGCATTAGCTGCATTTATGAAATCTGGCAGATGGATGACAAAACAAGTTTCCTTACCAGTTTTCGTAAGGAAAGGTTGTATGTGATACAATCAGAAAGGTTTTGTCGATCCTAAGGATGCTAAAAGATATGCTAGCTCCAGCGATCCTTCCATGGACTAGAGCAAGCATCTCGGAGTCGGAATATACACTTTGATGGAGTGATCAAAGTTTTTGGGTATACAAAGTTTGTTGGAAACTTGTATTTGCAATAAAGTGAGTGGGAGCACTACAACATTTCTGATAAGTATATGTGAATGACATATTGTTGATTCGAAATGATGTAGAATTTCTGGAAAGCATAAAGGGTTGTTTGAAATGTTTTTCAAAGGAAGACCTGGATAAAGCTGCTTACATATTGGGCATCAAGATCTATACAGATAGATCAAGACACCTGATGATACTTTCAAAAGAACACACACCTTTGACATGATTTTGAAGGAGTTCAAAATAGATCAGTCAAGGAAGGAGTTCTTACCTGAGTTGTGAGGTGTGAAGTTGAGTAAGACTCAAAACTTGACCACGGCAGAAGGAAGAGGAAGGACGAAGGTCGTCCCCTATGCTTTTGTCATAGGCTCTGTACGGTATGCCATGCTAAGTACCGCACCTGATGTGTGCCTTGCCACATGTCTGGCAAGAGGGTACAAAGGTGATCCAGGAGTGGATTACTAGATAGTGGTCAAAATTTTCCTTAGAGGAGTAAGGAAATGTTTCTCGGTTATGGAGGTGATAAAGAGTTCGACGTAAAGAGTTACGTCGATGCAAGCTTAACACCTATCCGGATAAATCTAAGTGGAGATACCGGATACGTATAATGGAGCAACAGTTTGGAATAGCTCCAAGTGGAACGTGATAGCAGCATCTACGATATGACATAAAGTTTTTTCGAAGAACATAGGGATCTGAATGTTGCAGACCCGTTGACTACAACCTCTCTCACAAGCATAACATGATCAAACCCAGAACTCATTGAGTATTAATCACATATTGATGTGAACTAGATTACTGACTCTAGTGAACTCTTTGGATGTTAGTCACATGGCGATGTGACCTGTGAGTGTTAATCACATGGCGATGTGAACTAGATTATTGACTCTAGTGCAAGTGGGAGACTGTTGGAAATATGCCCTAGAGGCAATAATAAATTGGTTATTATTATATTTCCTTGTTCACGATAATCGTTTATTATCCATGCTAGAATTGTATTGATAGGAAACTCAGATACATGTGTGGATACATAGACAAACACCATGTCCCTAGTAAGCCTCTAGATGACTAGCTCGTTGATCAATAGATGGTTACGGTTTCCTGACCATGGACATTGGATGTCGTTGATAACGGGATCACATCATTAGGAGAATGATGTGATGGACAAGACCCAATCCTAAGCCTAGCACAGATCGTGTAGTTCGTATGCTAAAGCTTTTCTATATGTCAAGTATCTTTTCCTTAGACCATGAGATTGTGCAACTCCCGGATACCGTAGGAATACTTTGGGTGTACCAAACGTCACAACGTAACTGGGTGGCTATAAAGGTGCACTACAGATATCTCCGAAAGTGTCTGGTGGGTTGGCACGAATCGAGACTGGGATTTGTCACTCCGTATGACGGAGAGGTATCTCTGGGCCCACTCGGTAGGACATCATCATAATGTGCACAATATGTGATCAAGGAGTTGATCACGGGATGATGTGTTACGGAACGAGTAAAGAGGCTTGCCGGTAACGAGATTGAGCAAGGTATCGGTATACCGACGATCGAATCTCGGGCAAGTGCTATACCGATAGACAAAGGGAATCGTATACGGGATTGATTGAATCCTTGACATCGTGGTTCATCCGATGAGATCATCGTGGAACATGTGGGAGCCAACATGGATATCCAGATCCCGCTGTTGGTTATTGGCCGGAGAGTTGTCTCGGTCATGTCTACATGGTTCCCGAGCCCGTAGGGTCTACACACTTAAGGTTCGATGACGCTAGGGTTATAGGGAAAGTATGTACGCGGTTACCGAATGTTGTTCGGAGTCCCGGATGAGATCCCGGACGTCACGAGGAGTTCCGGAATGGTCCGGAGGTAAAGATTCATATATGGGAAGTCCTGTTTTGGTCACCGGAAAAGTTTCGGGCGATATCGGTAATGTACCGGGACCACCGGGAGGGTCCCGGGGGTCCACCAGGTGGGGCCACCAGCCCCAGAAGGCTACGTGGGCTAAGTGTGGGAGGGGACCAGCCCCAAGGGGGCTGGTGCGCCCCCCCACCAAGTCCCAGGGCGCCTCCAAGAGGGGAGGGGGGCAAACCCTAGGGCAGTTGGGCCCTAGGGCCCAATAGTGGTGCGCCTCCCCCTCTCTCCCCCTTGGCCGCCCCCCTAGATGGGATCTAGGGCTGGCCGCACCCTAGGGGTGGGAAACCCTAAAGGGGGGCGCAGCCCTCCCTTCCCCCTATATATATGTGAGGTTTTAGGGCTGCTTGACACACGAGAACGTCTCCCTCTTGGCGCAGCCCTACCCCTCTCCCTCCTCGTCTCTTGCAGCGCTTGGCGAAGCCCTGCTGGAGTCCCGCGCTCCTCCACCACCACCACGCCGTTGTGCTGCTGTTGGATGGAGTCTTCCCCAACCTCTCCCTCTCTCCTTGCTGGATCAAGGCGTGGGAGACGTCACCGGGCTGCACGTGTGAAGAACGCGGAGGCACCGTCCGTTCGGTGCTAGGATCTTCGGCGATCTGAATCGCGGCGAGTACGACTCCATCAACCGCGTTCTTGAATGCTTCCGCTTAGCGATCTACAAGGGTATGTGGATCCAACTCTCCTCTCGTAGATGCATCTCCTAGATTGATCTTGGTGAACGTAGGAAAATTTTTGTTTCCCATGCGACGTTCCCCAACATCAACTACCCAGCACCAGTCCGCGCGCCACTCCTCCCACTTGCCGCGGAGCTCCCCGGGCAGGTAGGATTCCTTCTTGTTCAGACGGAAGACCCAAGAGATTCCTCCGGAGAGGGGAGCGCCGGCCTCTACTCTAGGCGTAAAGAAATGCCTAAACAACGCTACATTTGGATAGATCCCCGCCATCGTGAGGATGGCGTTGGGGGTGAAGTCTAGAAGGTGGAGGCCGTAGGTGTGCATGATATCACAGAAAAATTCAGAAAAAGGGGGACAAAGGCCGCAGTGAAGAAAGCAGCAAAGAAGAAATACCCGCCGGGGTAATTGTCCTTGGCGGCGGCGGGATAAGCTCTGGTCCGAGGATGCGCCTTGGTCTCCTTGGCCCAGAACAAGTAGTACTTGTTCCAGAGTTCCCGCGCGCTGAGCCGCGGCGCGAAGATGACATTCCTCTTCCGCAGAAGAGTAAGCCTCGCCGCCTGCTCGGATTTCTCCTTCTTGGTCTTCTCCGCCTTCGACTTCTCGGTCTTCGGGGCCATGGCGGAGGCGGCGAGGGAAGGGGGGACGAAGAGTCCGGCGGCGCCGCGGATGCGGAAGACGGCGGAGGAGGTGTGGAGGCGGAGCGCAAAGGGGAATTTCTGGAGATGGAAGAAGAAGCAATGAAGGCGTAGGAGGGGAACCGCTCCTGCTTCCTCTGCTTTTATGGGGAAGTGGGGGACGTTTCGCTCTTTCCATTAAAAGAACGTGGCCACGTCCCATCCCACGACGCCGCAATCGACGCGTGCCGTTACGGAGGGACGCGGCGGATGCGGAAGTGGATTCAGCGCGCCGTGGGCCGCGCGTGCCCGTGCACTGTTTTGGGCCTGGCCCAACAGCTCTCGGCACCGTGTGTGGCCCGGGCCCGGGGGCTCCTGTCGGTGTACTAAGGTAGGGGTACCTCAGTACCCCAACTTGTGCACGGGCAGTAGCAGCTTCCCGCGGCAGGGCCTACCACGTGCTTGCCGGAGACCTTCCTGCTCCATATAAAACCATTCAAAAACAAAGTATACAAGACAGAAGATCAAGGCTCCGGCAAGAGGAGCTTGCCGGGAAGGCCGTCCCAGGCTCAAGATTACCTTACTAGCACAAGACCCTGGCAAGAGGAGCTTGCCAGGAAGGCCAGAAGATTACACTTCAGAAGACATGCCTCGGCTCGACGTGCGCCCCGGCAGGGCCCAGAGAGCGACAAGCTTCAGAGCCCGACAAGCTCCCGGGCCCGGCAAGGTCAAGACCCCGGCAAGGTGCTTGCCGGGGAGAGTTACGCTGTGTGCCCGCGCTCCAGCTCATCGAACCACGCGTCGCCCTGGGGCCACTCCAGGGATGCGTGGCGGATGGCTGTGCAGCCTGGGGGACACGGTGGCACTCCACGGTGACAAAGCCATCGCCGTGGCAAACGGAGACGCAAGGGCGGGCGCTTTTGGGGTCGACGGTGACGGGCATTTAATGCCCTTGTCCCCCACTGTCAAAGTAGGTGATGACCACTGTTCATGCACTGTTCGTCCACTGTTCCCGCACTGTTACAACTACCACCACTATTACATTTTTACCCTTTCTCCTACGTTGACACCTGTCGGTGACCCCTTGAGCTATAAAAGGAGGCCCATGCACAACGTAGAAGGGGGTTCGGAACCTAGATCGCTCATTCGCTCGGTGTAGCTAGTTCTTCAAGCTCCCGAGCTCTCCAACTCAATACAAGCAAAGCAGGAGTAGGGTTTTACGCGTCCATCGCGGCCCGAACCTGGGTAAACTGCCCGCGTGTTCACTACGATCTGCTCTTTGTGCTCCCTTCGCTCCCTTACCGTACGAACAAGGGGCTCCGTTCCCATAGGTGCTCGTGGTGGACAGTTTCCCCCGACAAAGAACTCCTTCTCTGACTCATCCATTTTGAACTACTTCAAAAAAAATTCAAGGTGTGTACTCATTGAAAAACTTCTCAAGCGTCTCGGTCTATCTCTATATATCTTGAGGCTCAATATGTAAGTAGCTTTACCGAGGATTTTCTTTGAAAAAAACTCCTATCAAACACTCCTTTATGCTTTCCAGAAGATTCTACATCATTTCTGATCGACAATATGTCATTCCATATACTTATCAGAAAGGCTGTAGTGCTCCCACTCACTTTCTTGCAAATACAGGCTTCACCGCAAGTCAGTATAAAACTATATGCTTTGATCAACTTATCAAAGCGTATATTCCAACTCTGAGATGCTTGCACCAGTCCATAGATGGATCGCTGGATCTTGCACACTTTGTTAACACCTTTAGGATTGACAAAACCTTTTGGTTGCATCATATACAACTCTTCTTTAAGATATCCATTCGGCAATGCAGTTTTGACATCCATTTGCTAGATTTCATAATCATAAAATGCGGCAATTGCTAACATGATTCAGACAGACTTAAGCATCGCTACGGGTGAGAAAGTCTCATCATAGTCAACTCCTTGAACTTGTTGAAAACCTTTCGCAACAAGTTGAGCTTTGTAAATAGTAACATTACCGTCAGCGTCGGTCTTCCTCTTGAAGATCCATTTATTTTTGATGGCTTGCCGATCATCGGGCAAGTCAACCAAAGTCCACACTTTGTTCTCATACATGAATCCCATCTTAGATTTAATGGCGTCAAGCCATTTTGCGGAATCTGGGCTCATCATCGCTTCCTCATAGTTCATAGGTTCATCATGGTCTAGTAACATGACTTCCAGAATTGGGTTGCCGTACCACTCTGGCGCGGAACGTACTCTGGTTGATCTGCAAAGTTGAGTAGTAACTTGATTCGAAGTTTCATGATCATCATCATTAGCTTCCTCACTAATTGGTGTATGAATCACTGGAACTAGTTTCTGTGATGTACTACTTTCCAATTCGGGAGAAGGTACAATTACCTCATCAAGTTCCACTTTCCTCCCACTCACTTCTTTCGAGAGAAACTCCTTCTCTAGAAAGGATCCATTCTTAGCAATAAATATCTTGCCTTCGGATCTGTGATAGAAGGTGTACCCAACAGTCTCCTTTGGGTATCCTATGAAGACACATTTCTCCGACTTGGGTTCGAGCTTATCAGGTTGAAGCTTTTTCACATAAGCATCGCAGCCCCAAACTTTAAGAAACGACAACTTTGGTTTCTGGCCAAACCACAGTTCATAAGGCGTCGTCTCAACGGATTTAGATGGTGCCCTTATTAAACGTGAATGCAGCTGTCTCTAATACATAACCCAAAACGATAGTGGTAAATCGGTAAGAGACATCATAGATCGCACCATATCTAATAAAGTACGGTTACGACGTTCAGACACACCAGTACACTGTTGTGTTTCGGGTGGCGTGAGCTGTGAAACTATTCCACATTGTTTTAAATGAAGACCAAACTCATAACTCAAATATTCACCTCCACGGTCAGATCATAGAAACTTTATTTTCTTGTTACGATGATTCTCTACTTCACTCTGAAATTCTTTGAACTTCTCAAATGTTTCAGACTTGTGCTTCATCAAGTAGATATACCCATATCTGCTCAAATCATCAGTGAAGGTCAGAAAATAACGATACTCGCCGCGAGTTTCAACACTCATCGGTCCACATACATCAGTATGTATGATTTCCAACAAATCTGTTGCTCGCTCCATTGTTCCGGAGAACGGAGTTTTGGTCATCTTGCCCATGAGGCATGGTTCAAAAGCACCAAGTGATTCATAATCAAGTGATTCCAAAAGTCCATCATTGTGGAGTTTCTTCATGCGTTTTACACCAATATGACCTAAACGGCAGTGCCACAAATAAGTTACACTATCATCATTAACCTTGCATCTTTTGGCTTCAGTATTATCAATATGTGTATCACTACGATCGAGATCCAACAAACTATTTTCATTGGGTGTATGACCATCGAAGTCTTTATTCATGTAAACAGAATAACAATTATTCTATGACTTTAAATGAATAACTGTATTGCAACAAACATGATCAAATCATATTCATGCTCAACGCAAATGCCAAATAACATTTATTTAGGTTCTACACTAATCCCGAAAGTATAGGGAGTGTGTGATGATGATCATATCAATCTTGGAACCACTTCCAACACACATCGTCACTTCACCTTTAACTAGTCTTTGTTCATTCTGCAACTCTCGTTTCGAGTTATTAATTTTAGCAATTGAACTGGTATCAAATACCCAGGGGTTGCTATGAACACTAGTAAAATACACATCAATAATCTGTATATCAAATATACCTTTGTTGACTTTGCCATCCTTCTTATCCGACAAGTACCTAGGGCAGTTCCACTTCCAGTGATCATTTCCTTTGCAGTAGAAGCACTTAGTTTCAGGCTTGAGTTTAGCTTTGAGTTTCTTCATGGGAGTGACAACTTGCTTGTCATTCTTCTTGAAGTTCCCCTTCTATCCCTTTGCCCTTTACTTGAAACAAGTGGTTTTGTTAACCATCAACACTTGATGCTCTTTCTTAATTTCTACCTTCGCTGATTTCACCATCGCGAAGAGCTCAGGAATTACTTTCGTCATCCCTTGCATATTATAGTTCATCACGAAGTTCTACTAACTTGGTGATAGTGACTATATATCTTTGTCAATTACTATCTTATCTGGAAGATTAACCCCCACTTGATTCAAGCAATTGTAGTACCCAGACAATCTGAGCACATGCTCACTGGTTGAGCTATTCTCCTCCATCTTGTAGGCAAAGTACTGTCAAAGGTCTCATACCTCCCGACACGGGCATGAGTATGAAATACTAATGTCAACTCTTGGAACATCTCATATGCTCTGTGGTGTTCAAAACGTTTTTGAAGTCCCGGTTATAAGCCGTAAAGCATGGCGCACTAAACTGTCAAGCATTCATCATACCGAGCTTGTCAAATGTTCATAACGTCTATATCTGCTCCTGCAATAGATATGTCACCTAGTGGTGCATCAAGGACATAATACTTCTGTGCAGCAATGAGGAAAATCCTCAGATCACGGACCAAGTCCGCATCATTGCTACTAACATCTTTCAACTTAGTTTTCTCTAGGAACATATCAAAAAACATAGGGGAGCTATAACGCGAGCTATTGATCTACAACATAATTTGCAAATACTATCAGGACTAAGTTCATGATAAATTAAAGTTCAATTTAATCATATTACTTAACAACTCCCACTTAGATTGACATCCCTCTAATCATCTAAGTGATCACGTGATCCAAATCAACTAAACCATGTCCGATCATCACGTCAGATGGAGTAGTTTTCAATGGTGAACATCTTATGTTGATCATATCTACAATATGATTCACGCTCGACCTTTCGGTCTCCAGTGTTCTGAGGCCATGTCTGTACATGCTAGGCTCGTCAAGTTTAACCCGAGTATTCTGCATGTGCAAAACTGTCTTACACCCGTTGTATTTGAACGTAGAGCTTATCACACCCGATCATCACGTGGTGTCTCGGCACGACGAACTTTTGCAACGGTGCATACTCAGGGAGAACACTTGTACCTTGAAATTTTGTAAGGGATCATCTTATAATGCTACCGTCGTACTAAGCAAGATAAGAAGCATAAGAAGATAAACATCACATGCAATAAAAATATGTGACATGATATGGCCATCATCATCTTGTGCTTTTGATCTCCATCTCCAAGGCACCGTCATGATCACCATCGTCACTGGCGCGACACCATGATCTCCATCGTAGCATCGTTGTTGTCTCGCCAACTATTACTTCAACGACTATCGCTACCGCTTAGTGATAAAGTAAAGCAATTACATGGCGATTGTATTTCATACAATAAAGCGACAACCATATGGCTCCTGCCAGTTGCCGATAACTTTACAAAACATGATCATCTCATACAATAACGTATAACTCATCATGTCTTGACCATATCACATCACAACATGCCCTGCAAAAACAAGTTAGACGTCCTCTACTTTGTTATTGCAAGTTTTACGTGGCTGCTACGGGCTTAGCAAGAACCGTTCTTACCTACGCATACAAAAACCACAACGATTTTTCGTCAAGTATGTGATGTTTTAACCTTCACAAGGACCGGGCGTAGCCATACTCGATTCAACTAAAGTGAGAGAGACAAACACCCGCCAGTCACCTTTAAGCAACGAGTGCTCGTAACTGTGAAACCGGTCTCGTGTAAGCGTACGCGTAATGTCGGTCCGGGCCGATTCATCTCACAATACCGCCGAATCAAAGTATGACATGTTGGTAAGCAGTATGACTATTATCACCCACAACTCATTGTGTTCTACTCGTGCATATCATCTATGCATAGACCTGGCTCATGATGCCACTGTTGGGGAACGTAGTATTTCAAAAAACTTCCTACGATCACGCGTGATCTATCTACTAGATGCATAGCAAAGAGAGGGGAGAGTATGTCTACGTACCCTCGTAGACCAAAAGCGGAAGCGTTTATCCACGCGGTTACTGTAGTCGTACACCTTCACGATCCGTCCCGATCTAGTACCGAACATACGGCACCTCCGCGTTCAGCACACGTTCAACTCGATGACGTCCTCGCTTCTTGATCCAGCAAGACGGGCGAAGTAGAAGATGAGTTCCGGCAGGATGACGGCGTGGTGATGGTTGTTGATGAAGAACAATCTCTGCAGGGCTTCGCCAAGCACTACAGAAACTAGACGGAGGATAAACTAGAGGGTCGGGGTTGCCGGCACATTGCTTGGTGTATCTTGATGTGTCTTGGGTGCTAGCCCTACCCCTCTATTTATATGTTGAGCCTTGGGGTCGAAACTTGGAGTAAAAGCCTCCACAAAGTCGGTTTCACCCGAAAGGCAAGAGTCCTTCTCGGACTCCAGGGCCAGACGCCAGGGTTCCCGGCGTCTGGCCCCTGGACTCCGCAAAACTTCCTTTTGCGCTTTCCAAAAACCTTGTGGGCTTTCCCCTTTGGCCCAAATAAAGTGTTCTCATACCCAAACATTTCGGGAAACATCCGGAACCCCTTCCGGATGTCAAACACTATTATCCCATATATTAATCTTTATCTCCGGACCATGCCGGAATTCCTCGTCATGTCCGTGATCACATCCGGGACACCGTATAACATTCGGTCACCAACATACATAACTCATTAAATACTATATCGTCAATGAACATTTAAGCGTGCGTACCCTACGGGTTTGAGAACAATGTAGACATGACTGAGGCATCTCTCCGGTCAATAACAAATAGCGGAACCTGGTTTCCCATATTGGCTCCCACATATTCTACGTAGATCTTTATCGGTCGAACCGCATAACAACATACGTTGTTCCCTTTGTCATCGGTATGTTACTTGCCCGAGAGTCGATCGTCGGTATCTCAATACCTAGTTCAATCTCATTACCAGCAAGTCTCTTTACTCGTTCCGTAATACATCATTTCATGACTAACTCATTAGTCATTTGCTTGCAAGGCTTATTATGATGTGCATTACCGCGAGGGCCCAGAGATACCTCTCCGACACTCGGAGTGACAAATCCTATTCTTGATCTATGCCAAAACCACGAACACCTTCGGAGACACCTATAGAGCATCTTTATAATCACCCAGTTATGTTGTGACGTTTGATAGCACACAAGGTGTTCCTCCGGTATTCGGGAGTTGCATAATCTCATAGTCATAGGAACATGT
The DNA here is from genome assembly GCA_902687465.1 of Secale cereale. Classification (NCBI taxonomy): domain Eukaryota; kingdom Viridiplantae; phylum Streptophyta; class Magnoliopsida; order Poales; family Poaceae; genus Secale; species Secale cereale. Next base: position 861,397,072 of record LR738711.1, read on the forward strand.
ATAAGTCATGAAGAAAGCAATAGCAGTAAAACTAAACGATCATAGTGCTAAGCTAATGGATGGGTCTTGTCCATCAAATCATTCTCCTAATGATATGATCCCGTTGATAAAATGACAACTCATGTCTATGGCTAGGAAACATAACCATCTTTGATCAATGAGCTAGTCTAGTAGAGGCATACTAGGGACATTCTGGTTTGTCTATGTATTCACACATGTACTAAGTTTCCGGTTAATACAATTCTAGCGTGAATAATAAACATTTATCATGATATAAGGAAATAAATAATAACTTTATTATTGCCTCTAGGGCATATTTCCTTCACATACCCCCCGATACTAGCCATAGATGCATCAAAATAAGCAAACAACACATAAAAAACAGAATCTGTCAAAAACAGAACAGCCTGTAGAAATCCGAAAAAATTGGACAACGTGGGGAATTTGTGTATAAATGTTTTGTATAAATTTCAGAAGGTTTCGACGTTCCAGTGATCTATTGAATTTTCTGCGGCAAAATCAAATCAACGATGCTCGTAAGCCAACACAAAGGTCTTACTTGGATGAAACACTACTTAAAACACCAAAACACAATTACTACAGAAGTAATAATGTGTAAAATTGAAAAACAAAACCAAAAAGCAAAAATAAAATTGGGTTGCCTCCCAACAAGCTCTTTCTTTATAGCCATTAAGATCGGCTTGAGATTTCAATGATGCTCACATGAAAGATAAGAATTGAAGCACAAAGAGAGCATCATAAAACACGTGGAAAACACATCTAAGTCTAACATACGTCCTATGCATAGGAATTTGATAGGAAAAGAAATCAAGACAAGCAATATCTAGCATATGCAAGGAAGAAAATGAAAACAAGATCAATCTCAACATGAAGAGAGGTAATTTAGTAACATGAAGATTTCTACAACCATATTTTCCTCTCTCATAATAATTGCATGTAGGATCATAAGCAAATTCAACAATATAGCTATCACAAAACATATTATCAACACGATCCACATGCATGCGAAGTTGACACTCTTCCAAAATAGTGGGATCAACATTAACTAAAGTCATGACCTCTCCAAACCCACTTTTATCAACAAATTCATTAGATTGATCATTCTCCAAATATGTGGGGTCTAAAGTTGACACTCTTTGAAACTCACTTTCAATATTATTGCAAACATTATTATCAATCTCATATTCATCATGGGGCAGAAATAAATTTTCAAGATCGTAAGAAGCATCACCCCAATCATGATCATTGCAACAAGTAGTGGGCATACCAGAATAAGCATCCCCAAGCTTAGGGTTTTGCATATCATTAACACAATTGACATTAATAGAATGCATAATAACATCATTGCAATCATTTTTTTCATTCAAAGAGCTACCGTGAATCACTTCATATTTCTTCTTTCAACACTTCATCACAATTTTCAGATTCACGAATTTCAAGCAAAACCTCATAAAGATAATCTAGTGCACTTAATTCACTAGCAATTGGTTCATCATAGTTGGATATCTTAAAAAGATTATCAAGCGGATGAGGATCCATAGATTGATTTTCAGCAAGCGAAGATGCAAGCAAATAGAAGGAACATGGCAACACAAGCAAACATAAGATCGAACGAGAAAAACGCAAATGAAAAAAAGGCAAATATTTTTGTGTTTTTCTAAAAACGTTTTAGAAGTGGGGGAGAGGAAAACGAGAGGTGAATGGCAAATAATGTAAATGCAAGAGATGAGAATTTAATGAAGGGTACTTGATGGGTCTTGACATGGCGTAGATCTCCCCGGCAACGGCACCAGAAATCTTGCTTCCTCGCTACTTTTTTGAGTTTGCGTTGGGATTTCCCTTGAAGAGGAAAGGGAGATGCAGCAAAGTGAAATAAATATTTCCCTCAATTTTGAGAACCAAGGTATCAATCTAGTAGGAGATTACACACAAGTCTCCAAATACCTGCACAAACAATCAAACAACTTGCACCCAACGCTATAAAGGGGTTGTCAATCCCTTCTAGGTTATTTGCAAAAGTGAGATCCGATAGAGATAGATAAACAAGTAAAGTAAATATTTTTGGGTTTTTGGTTTATAGATTGAAAAGTAAAATATTGCAAAATAGTAGATCTGAAACTTACAAGATGTAAAGTAGACCCGGGGGCCATAGGTTTCACTAGAGGCTTATCTCATGATAGCAAATATTACAGTGGGTGAACAAATTACTGCCAAGCAATTGATAGAAAAACGAATAATTATAACGACATCTATGGCAATGATCATGAATATAGGCATCATGTCCGAGACAAGTAGACCGACTCCTGCCTGCATCTCCTACTATTACTGCACACATCGACCGCTATCCAACATGCATCTAGAGTATTAAGTTCATAAGAACAGAGTAACGCCTTAAGCAAGATGACATGATGTAGAGGAATTAACTCAAGCAATATGATGAAAACTCCATCTTTTTATCCTCGATGGCAACAATACAATAAGTGTCACGTCCCCTACTGTCACTGGTATTGAGCACCGCAGGATTGAACCCAAAGCAAAGCACTTCTCCCATTGCAAGAAATATCAATCTAGTCAGCCAAACAAAATGGATAGTTCGAAGAGAATTACTAAGATATAAGATCATGCATAAAAGAATCCAGAAGAAACTCAAATATTATTCATAGAAAATATGATCATAAACCCACAATTCATCGGATCTTGACAAACACACCGAAAAAGAAGATTACATCAGATAGATCTCCAAGAACAACGAGGAGAAACATGGTATTGAGGATCAAAAAGAGAGAAGAAGCCATCTAGCTACTAGCTATGGACCTGTAGGTTTGTGTTAAACTACTCACACTTCATCGGAAGGGCAATAGGGTTGATGTAGATGCCCTCCGTGGTTGATCCCCCCTCCAACAGAGTATCGGAAAAGGCCTCCAGATGGGATCTTGCGAGAACAGAAGGTTACGGCGGCAGAAAAGTGGTTTAGATGGATGTTCTGATGTTTCTAGTGTTGGGGAAAATAGTATTTCAATAAAATCCTATGATCACGCAAGATCTATCTAGGAGAAGCATAGCAACGAGCGGTGAGAGTGTGTCCAAATACCCTCGTAGACCGAAAGCGGAAGCGTCTAGTGACGTGGTTGATGTAGTCGAACGTCTTCACGATCCAACCGATCCAAGCACCAAACGTACGACACCTCCGCGTTCAGCACACGTTCAGCTCGATGACATCCCACTAGATCTTGATCCATTTGAGCGTCACGGGAGAGTTTTGTCAGCATGACGACATGGTTACGGTGATGACGAAGCTACCGACGCAGGGCTTCGCCTAAGACTACAATGATATGACCGAGGTGTGTAACTGTGGGGAGGGGCACCGCACATGGCTAAGAAATCAACTTGTGTGTGTATGGGGTGCCCCTTCCCCACGTATATAAAGGAGTGGAGGAGGGGAGGGGCCGGCCCTCTCTATGGCGCGCCCTAGGGGAGTCCTACTCCCACCAGGAGTAGGATTCCCCCTTTCCCTAGTTGGAGTAGGAGGGGACGGAAGGAGGAGAGAGGGAAGAAGGAAAGAGGGGCCGACCCCCCACACAATTCGGATTGGGCTTGGGGGGCGCGCCCCTCACCTTGGCCGCCTCTTCTTCTATCCCACTAAGGCCCAATAAGGCCCATACACGCCCCGGGGGGTTCCGGTAGCTCCCCGGTACTCCGGTAAATGCCTGAACTCACCCGGAACCATTCTAATGTCCAAACATAGGCTTCGAATATAACGATCTTTATGTCTCGACCATTTCGAGACTCCTCGTCATGTCTGTGATCACATGCAGGACTCCGAACTACCTTTGGTACATCAAAACATATAAACGCATAATACCAATTGTCATCGAACATTAAGCGTGCGGACCCTATAGGTTCGAGAACTATGTAGACATGACCGGGACACATCTCCGGTCAATAACCAATAGCGGAACCTGGATGCTCATATTGGTTCCTACATATTCTACGAAGATCTTTATCGGTCAAACCGCATAACAACATACATTGTTCCCTTTGTCATCGATATGTTACTTGTCCGAGATTCGATCGTCAGTATCATCATACCTAGTTCAATCTTGTTACAGGCAAGTATCTTTACTCGTTTCGTATCATCTCGTGACTAACTCATTGGTCATTTGCTTGCAAGGCTCATTATGATGTGTATTACTGAGAGGGCCCAGAGATACCTCTCCGACACTCGGAGTGACAAATCCTATTCTCGATCTATGCCACAAACACCTTCGGAGACACCTGTAGAGCATATTTATAATCACCCAGTTATGTTGTGACGTTTGATAGCACACAAGGTGTTCCTCCAGTATTCGGGAGTTGCATAATCTCATAGTCATAGGAACATGTATAAGTCATGAGGAAAGCAATAGCAGTAAAACTAAATGATCAAGTTGCTAAGCTAACAGATGGGTCTTGTCTGATGTGATCCCATTGATCAAATGAAAACTCATGTCTATGGTTAGGAAACATAATCATCTTTGATCAATGAGCTAGTCTAGTATAGGCATACTAGGGACACTCTGTTTCGTTTATGCATTCCAACATGTACTATGTTTATGGTTAATACAATTCTATCATGAATAATAAACATTTATCATGATATAAGGAAATACAAATAACAACTTTATTATTGCCTCTAGGGCATATTTCCTTCAGTCTCCTACTTTAACTAGAGTCAATAATCTAGATTGCATAGTAATGATTCTAACACTCATGGAGTCTTGGTGCTGATCATGTTTTGCTCGTGGAAGAGGCTTAGTCAACGGGTGTGCGGCATTCAGATCCGTATGTATCTTGCAAATTTCTATGTCTCCCTCCTTGACTTGATCGCGGATGGAATTGAAGCGTCTCTTGATGTGCTTGGTTCTCTTGTGAAACCTGGATTCCTTCGCCAAGGCTATTGCTCAAGTGTTGTCACAAACGATTCTCATTGGACGCGATGCACTAGGTATTACACCTAGATCGGATATGAATTCCTTCATCCAGACTCCTTCATTTGTTGCTTCTGAAGCAACTATGTACACCGCTTCACACGTAGATCCCGTCACGACGCTCTCCTTGGAACTGCAACAACTGATAGCTCCACCGTTCAATAAAAATACATATACGGTTTGTGACTTAGAGTCATCCGGATCAGTGTCAAAGGTTGAATCGACATAACTATTTACGGCGAGCTCTTTGTCACCTCCATAAAGAAGAAACATATCCTTTATCATTTTCAGGTACTTCAGGATGTTCTTGACCGATGTCTAGTGATCCACTCCTGGATTACTTTGGTACCTCCCTGCTAAACTTATAGCAAGGCACACATCAGGTCTGGTACACAACATTGCATACATAATAGATCCTATGGCTGAGGCATAGGGAATGACTTTCATTTTCTCTCTATCTTCTGTAGTGGTCGGGCATTCAGTCTTACTCAACTTCACACCTTGTAACACAGGAAAGAACCCTTTTTTAACTGATCCATTTTGAACTTCTTCAAAACTTTATCAAGGTATGTGCTTTGCGAAAGTCCAATTAAGCGTCTTGATCTATCTCTATAGATCTTGATGCCTAATATACAAGTAGCTTCACCGAGGTCTTTCATCGAAAAAAATCTTATTCAAGTATCCTTTTATGCCATCCAGAAATTTTATATCATTTCCAATCAATAATATGTCATCCACATATAATATCAGAAATGCTACAGAACTCCCACTCACTTTCTTGTAAATATAGGCTTCTCAAAAAGTCTGTATAAAACCATATGCTTTGATCACCTCATCAAAGCATATATTCCAACTCCGAGATGCTTGCACCAGTCCATAGATGGATCACTGGAGCTTGCACACTTTGTTAGCACCTTTAGTGTCGTGGAATTAACACGGCAGATGTCCGGTTTAGCGGACTTGATGATGGAACCATCACACGGGTTAGCTTGAAAGGGTTCATGGCGCACAAAGGACACAGAAGATTTTATACTAGTTCGGCCCCTTTGAGAAGGTAAAAGCCTACGTCTAGTTGGTTTGGTATTGCTTGGGCGTCGGTTTACAGGGAGCGGGATCGCTTGCCTGCGTCTCGACGTATCGATTGTTGCTTGCCCTTGAACCGGTGCCGGGTCGTCCCTTTATATAGAGGTGACGCCTGGCCCGGTTTACAGAATCCCGAGGCCGGCTCATAATTGTGTCCGCCTCGGTCTCTGCTCTTCCTTTCTTATCTCTCAAGTTACATCTCCTTGATGGATTACAAACCGTATTTCTATACATGGGCCTTGGAATCTTACAGGCCGTAATCTCTACTAAAATAATAAACCAAGTACGATATAGCTAAGCCGGTTTACAATATCCGGTTTATACCTATTAACCGTATCCCTGACATTAGGCCCCAGAATGATTTGAACTTGTTCATATCAGTCTCCATTGTCTTCCGCAACTTCTCTTCTGTCTTCATTTTTTCCTGTAAACCGGCTCTGACGTCATCTTCCGAAATCATTAAAGTCTGACAATGACATCAGCTCCGCATTTATCGCCGCGAGCTGTACTGTAGCTTATTTTTAATGGTTATCCCGAGAATCGAGGCATCACGGGATCTTTATTCGATTTCGGTCTCCTCGGTTTTCGCGCCTGCCGTTTCAGACCTGACCTTTGGCTATAAATACCGCCCTGCTCCATTCATTATCTTCTCTCGCGTCTTCTTCCTCCTTGCTTCTCCTGACCCACAAGAACTCCATTGCTGCCTGAGCTCGAGAACACCGCCGACGACCACCGGATCTTCTGTCCTCGACCGGCCGCTGCATCAACCTGAGCCTTGACCAGATTTTCTGCGCCGCCGATTCTCACTGTCCCTGGTATGTTCTTCCTCTTCACTGTAGATCCTATCATATTCGTCATTGCTTCGCCCGTGTTCTTCCGCCATTAGGGCTCCCGATGAAGCTCCGTTCCTTTGTAGATACTTATACCATAGGAATCTCGTAACCCTTTAAGCCTTAGTCTGTAGATCTCACTTAGCACCAGATTGGATCTTGCTGTAATGACTCTGCTGCCTTATCCGTTCCGCCATTAGGGTTCTTCGCAAACTTTATGCTGTTCATTCTCTGAGACCTGCAACTTCGTAATATTTTTACCTTTCTGATCTTGCCGTAAATGCGTCTGGTATTTTAGATTTTGCTGCTTGTATTTCTGTTGCTGCCTGCTTTAGGTCTCCTTTTTATGCACATCCTGTAAACTCATCTGCTCTGAATTGGTCCTCTGTAGATTTCCCGTGTAATTTTCGTTTCTTTATCTCATTATGCTCAGATCTATTCTTCCTTAGCAACGCATTGAAAACTTGTTTTTCCCTTCAATAGATCTGCTAAGTATGCTCCGGTTTAGATCACCATATCATAAACCGGAAATGATGTAGAGTGATGCAATGACGTAGTTATTCCTCTTCAACTGCCATTTTTAAACCGGAAATGATACATCTTGTATTTATGATTGCCGGTTTAACTTTGCCAGATAGTTCTTACCTCCCTTCCTTGCACAATATATATATATATAGGTCCCAGATCATTTGTATGTTCATAATTTGTTCTGTACCTTCTCTTCTTCAGCACTTTGTTCAAATGACTGCCAAGCAGTACGTTTCGTGCGACTGGGTTCGTTCAGTTGTGACTGAAGAAGACTTAGTCAAGCTGTCGAGTATTGGTACGTTAGGTCCTCGGGCCGAGTTGAAATGGCGCGCTCCGGGTAATGAATGCCCTCCTGCTCCCAGGTCCGGAGAGGTCATAGTATTTATGGATCATATCTCCAGGGGTTTCTCTCCCCCCGGTTCAAAATTTTTCCGGGACGTCCTTGCCACCTTCCAACTGCATCCACAAGACATCGGACCAAATTCCGTTTCCAATATTTGTGACTTTCAAGTTTTTTCTGAAGTGTATCTGCAAGAAGAACCTTCAGTTGATCTATTCCGGGATTTCTTCCATGCGAACCGGCGCACTGAATTCACTAGCGGGCCTCACCAAGAACTTGGTGGTATCAGTATCCAGAAAAGGAGGGATGCAGTTTTCCCGCACGCCTCTTTACACACTCACCCCAAGGACTGGAACAAGTCATGGTTTTATTGCATAGACACATCTCCTGAAGGTGAAAATCCGTTGCCGGGTTATCGTGAGACTCGTATCCCGGCAAATCATCCTCTGCCGCAACGGTTAAGTGCTACTGAACGGATCCAATTTTCACCTCAACTTTCCAAGCTGAGAGCTTTCATGGCTAATGGACTGCTTGGAACCGATTTCCTTCGCTGCTGGTTATCATGGAGCATTCTCCCCTTAAGCCGGCGCTCTGATTTGATGTGCAATTATTCCGGTAAACCGGAAGATCCTCAGAGGTTTACTAAAGAGGAACTTTCTGAATCGGAGGTGATAGAGTCGGCCAAAAAGATCGTCAACCCCGCCTTAACAGACTGCTCCAAGGTTGGCTTGCCCCATACTTTAAGAGGAACACACAGCCTGACGTAAGTTTTCCTTAACACGTATTTTATAAACCATCCTTCTTTGAACCGTCCTTTACTTGCTTTTGCTTTTCATTCAGGCTGATAACCCCTTCTGGAGAAGGAAACTTCAGGACAAACCTGTAAAACAGACTCGCCGGAAAACTCCTGCAAATAAGAAAAGGAAGGCAGTCGTTGACGCCGGTTCTCCTTCTGAAGATGATGATCCGGACTCCGAGGTATGCTTTACTCCGGTTTACATTTGCCTTTATATACTTGTCCATATCTCTAATGATGCCCTTTTCACAGGATCCACTCGAAGGCGATAACCCGGTGGAGATTGAGGTAACCCTTATTTCTTCCGATTCAGAACCCCCTCCTCAAAAGATCCGTCGGACTGTTAGAAAGTATCAATTTTCTCATCCTTATGCTAAGTTGGATCCCAATTTTGATTTGAAGAAACAACAGCACGAAGCCTTGCGCCGGACCACTCGCCATAGCGGTTTGGCAGTGGAATCCTCTGGGATTTCGCTAACTCCGGCTCGAAAGCGCCGCGCTGAGGTGATGCTCTCTCCAACTCTTCTTCACCCCAAGGCCGGTCTTATCAGGAAACCCCTTAAACCGACTGACCCTGATTATCAGGAAACTCCGCTGTCTTCATCTGGCGAATCAACTGCGACACAGCTTCCACCCTTGAAGACTGCCCCAGGGTAATTCCCTTTACTTTTTCCGGTTTATAACCTTCCTTTTCTTTATAATGCTGACTTATCTTTGCCTGTTTTCCAGCAAACCGAAACCCAGCAAAAGCGCTAAGGGTAAGAAGCCTGCTGCTGACCCTTCTACTGATGAACCAGTGGTTGAACCGTCAGCAACTGTCCCTCCTGAAAATACCCCTGTCACTCCGGTTCAAGAACCTGTCCTTGATATTCCTGCCACCGATGCTGCCCAAGATCCACCAAGTCCGGCCCGGGTTAGCTCTCCTCAAGCTAATCCGGGATCTCCTGATCCGGCCCAAGCTGAAGTCACACCTCCCCATGCACCTACTTCCCCTGACGTTGTGGTTAGTGGTGCTGCTTATGTTGCACCAGCCAAACCCACCGTTTTAGCAAAGCATACTGCTAAATCGGAGAAAGCAACTCAGGAAAAGGGGAAATGGAGCACAGACTTATCCAATCTGTCAAGCATGAGTGCTCAAGACCTTTATTCCGGATATTTGAGCCGGCTCCACAGTAGCCGGGATTTTGAAGCCAGCTTAGTAAATATGATGAGAGAAAAATACGAAGTAAGTGCTCCTGTTCTGACTTTGTTTTATTTTGACGCATCTTTATCTTCTAACAGCCCCCAAGTTCCGGTTTATCTTCTTCATTGAAGGTAATCCGGAACTTTATAGTTTTCAACTGCTGATCCGTACATTAGCCCCCAAGTATCAAGTAGATAACTTGGTTATGTAGTTGATACTTGTAGAAATTGTCTCTGATGTTTAGCTTCAACTGCCATTAGCCCCCAAGTGTCAAGTGTACAACTTTGTTGTGTGCTTGAGACTTGCATTTTCAATTTGTATTTGCCGGATTACTTCAACTGCCATTAGTCCCCAAGTGTCAAGTAGACAACTTTGTTGTGTGCTTGAGACTTTGTAATTCTAATCCTTACTTGTGAACTTTGTCTGTAGGCTGAGCTGAACCGGAATGCTGTAGAAAACAGTGAACTTCGAAGCCGGCTTATAGATACGGAGGCAGCCGCTTCAAAGGCGAAAAAAGATCTTCAAGTGAGTTTGAAAACTGCTGAAGACTTGAAAAAGTTCTTTGATGAAGAACGGACCGCTTTTGAAGTCCAGAGGAAGGATCTTGAAAAACGTGTTCAAGATGCCGAAGGAGCTCTTAACCCGGTTACCGAAGAATTGGCCGGGTTAAAACACCAAGTTAATTTGATGATTTCTGCTATCTTTGGTAAGCATAACCTTAACTTTCGTCTGTTATCTTTGCAACCTATGACCTGCACCGGTTTAACTTTTCTTGTTGTATGTAGGACGCCGCGTCTCCCATCTTGGGGATGACGTACGGAAGAAACTGAAGGCTTGCTATACTTTGGTGGAGCAATTATATTCTGGAGCGCAAAGGATCATCAGTGCTACCTCCTTCGGTAAACCGGCTCCTTCAACCATCAAAGCTACTTTGAACAGCTTGTCGATTCTACCAACTCGTCTTGAAGAGGTGAAGAAATCAGCTGCTCGAGGAGGTGCTCTTCTGGCCTTGACAAGAGCTAAGGCTTGGGTTCCAGACATTGATCCGGCAGAAGTGCTAACCGGGTTTCCTGACACAAAGGAAGACGGTTCAGCCTTTGGTGAGAAAGATCTGTATGTTCTGACGAAGGAAATGCGTCCACTCTCTAGCAAGATAGCGGTGGAAGCTGATTTATCCCGATACCACCCTGCGTACAACCTTCAAAACGAGCGTGTGGAACGTCCGGTCTATGATGTTGCAAACTTAACTCCGCCGGTTCGTCCTCACACTTATGCTCCTGATATTGAACCTACCGAGTTGATCAACGATGAAGTGTATTTCCGTGCTTTGGCCAAGATTGATTGGCGTGCACCAGATTTCCCGTCGCTTCATGAGGAGGAAGACGTTCCGGAACCAGATGGTGGTCAGTCATCCCGGCAGGGAGGAACGGAATCTTGAATGTTATTGCTGTAATCACAATTGCTATTCCTTAAACAATGCTTCCAACTGTTTGGCTTTCATGCCTTGTAATAGGCTTTAGCTGAAATTTAATGCACTGTGATCCGGCTTTTGGTCTTTATAAAGTATTCTTTCACTGACTTGTTGATTGATGCGGATCTCTTGCCCTGTTCACAAAAAAGATGAAAAATATGCCCTAGTGGTATGACCACCGGACGGATTAACTTGCTCTCGTGGTATGATAAACAAGCATACCTTTGATAAATAACTTAGATACCTTAATTGCATGCAGCCAAAACACCTTAAACCGGCAAGATGTTTAAAATTACCTTAATAAGTACTTGGAACTCTTCAGTCCTAACTTGTCCATGAATTTTTCTTTTCTTTGTTCAGCAATTCGTACCTTGTATCTGACCCCGTGCTGCCGATTGTCAGCTCATAATGGTACCAGGCCGGTTTAATAAACACCGGTCATTATAACTGATCATGTACTGCCAATTTGTTGGCTCGTCAGGAAGGTCGATCCGGGTTATGATGCACGCCGGTTTAATTCTCGCTGGTGTTCATGACCCAGACTTATGATGTTATAAATAGGTGGTCAACTTCTGGAGCTGTTCCACTCGGTTTAAAAGGTTATAGAACACAAGAAACACCAAGAAACACACAATTTTTGTAAATCAAACTATGTAATCGAGGCTTTTTCAAAGAGCTGCCAGGCTCAAAACTGTTCAAAGAGCCGAGCCATCATTTGAACGCGGATTGATACCGACTGCGGATTGATACCGACTGCGGATTGATACCGACTGCGGATTGATACCGACTGCGGATTGATACCGACTGCGGATTGATACCGACTGCGGATTGATACCGACTGCGGATTGATACCGACTTGTTCAGGGAGCCCAAAATTTCATAATATAGCCATTCAAGAGGTGTGTGGGCGATACCACTGTCCTCAGGGGCCTCTGACATTCCTCCTAACCCGGCCGGGGTTTTTTCCTTTTTATGAGGTTTTTCTTTTCTTGAACCGGATAAGAGCTCATATTCCGGTGAGTTCTATCGCTCCTTCACACACCCTGCAAAGGTTAATTTCTAAAAACCAGCCAATATTGAAATACGATTCTTTGATAACAAACTGATATGGACAGTTGCCGCAAATTTGATGTATGTGGAAAAAGGGCTGAGCCCCCGGTTTACCGAGGGTGCCGGTTTATTCATTATTTCATAATATATACATAGGATACATGGGAGCCTATGGCTCAAGTGTAATATGGCCGTAGATGAGCAATGTTCCATGGCCTTTTCGTCTCCTCTTCTGATGTCCGTGAATCTTTGTGCTCTCGAATGTCCACCAAATAGTATGACCCGTTGCGTAAATTTTTGCTGATTACAAAGGGCCCTTCCCACGGCGGGGATAGCTTGTGCATGTCCGTTTGATCTTGGATAAGCCGGAGCACCAAGTCACCCTCCTGGAATGTCCTGGTTCTGATCCGGCGGCTGTGATATCTGCGCAGGTCTTGCTGATAAATCGCCGACCGTGCTGCAGCTATGTCACGCTCTTCATCCAACCGATCCAAACTATCCTGCCTTGACTCTTCGTTGATGGCTTCTACATAGGCCGCCACCCTTGGGGAATCATGGCGTATGTCACTTGGAAGAACTGCTTCTGCACCGTAAACCATGAAGAAAGGTGTATAACCTGTAGACCGGTTTGGTGTAGTGTTAATACTCCAAAGGACAGACGGTAACTCTTCCACCCAACACCCTGGGGTTCTCTGCAAAGGTGTCATAAGCCGGGGTTTGATTCCTCGCAAAATCTCCTGATTTGCCCTTTCTGCCTGACCGTTGGATTGGGGGTGAGCCACAGAAGATACGTCCAAACGGATATGCTCTCGTTGACAGAACTCTTCCATCTCACCCTGAGATAGATTGGTGCCATTATCTGTGATGATGCTATGTGGAAAACCAAACCGGAATATTACTTTTTTGATGAACTTAACCGCTGTGGCCGCATCACACTTGCTTATAGGCTCCGCTTCAACCCACTTCGTAAACTTGTCCACTGCCACTAGTAGATGAGTTTTCTGATCTTGGGATCTCTTGAAAGGACCAACCATATCAAGCCCCCAAGTTGCAAAAGGCCAAGTTATTGGTATCATCCGGAGTTCTTGTGCTGGAACAAGGGCACGTCTTGAGAACTTCTGACAAGCATCACACTTGCGGACCAAGTCTGCCGCATCTGCATGTGCCGTTAACCAATAAAAGCCATGCCGGAAAGCTTTAGCCACCAACGATTTTGACCCGGCATGATGACCACAATCCCCTTCATGAATCTCCCTTAAAATCTCACAACCTTCCTCAGCTGAAACACACCGTTGAAATACTCCAGAGGTGCTACGATGATGTAGCTCTCCGTTGGCAATTGTCATAGACTTGGAACGCCGGATTATCTGCCGTGCTTCATCTTCGTCCTCTGGCAATTCTCCCCGGCTTAGATATACCAAATAAGGTAACGTCCAATCCGGAATAACATGGGTTGCTGCAACCAACTGTGCCTCTGGGTCTGGAATAGCTAGATCGTCCTCTGAAGGTACTTGAACCGAGGGATTGTGCAACTCATCCAAAAAGGTGTTTGGTGGTACCGGTTTACGTTGCGAGGCTAGCCGGCTTAAAGCGTCAGCTGCTTCGTTCTTCCGCCGGTCTATATGCTCCACCTGATATCCTTTAAAATAACCTGCGACCGCTTCAACCTCTCGTCGATAAGCCGCCATGAGGGGATCCCTTGAATCCCACTTGCCCGAAACCTGATGTGCCACTAGGTCTGAATCACCCAGGCACTTAACCCGGCTCAGATTCATCTCTTTTGCCAATCTCAAACCGTGAAGCAGTGCCTCATATTCTGCTGCATTGTTAGTACAAGGAAATAACAAACGGAGTACATAACAAAATTTATCACCTCTGGGGGAAGTTAAGACAACTCCGGCCCCCGATCCCTCCAACTGTTTTGAACCGTCGAAGTGGATCGTCCAATAAGTAAGATCCGGCTTCTCCTCAGGAGTTTGCAATTCTGTCCAGTCGTTGATGAAGTCGACCAGTGCCTGAGATTTTATAGCAGTTCGTGGTACATACTTCAACTCATGTGGACTGAGCTCAATGGCCCACTTAAATATCCTGCCTGTTGCTTCTCTATTCTGGATTATATCTCCCAACGGAGCTGAACTAACCACAGTTATTGGATGCCCTTGGAAATAATGCTTCAATTTCCGGTTTGCCATAAACACCCCATACACCAATTTCTGCCAATGAGGGTATCTTTGCTTGGACTCGATGAGTACTTCACTCACATAGTAAACCGGGCGCTGAACCGGATGTTCTTTCCCTGCTTCCTTGCGCTCAACCACAATCGCCACGCTGACTGCCCGTGTGTTTGCAGCAACATATAATAGCAAAGGCTCCTTGTCAATAGGGGCGGCTAAAACCGGCGGCTTCGCTAGTTGCTGTTTCAGATTCTCAAACGCTGTATTCGCTTCATCGCTCCAAATAAACCGGTCCGTTTTCTTCAACATTTGATAAAGCGGGATCAATGCGAGGTAGAGCAAAAGGATCAGTTGGGCAAGCTTTATTGAGGTCTGTGTAGTCCACACACATCCTCCACTTCCCATTCTTCTTTAGAACAAGCACCGGATTGGCCAACCATTCCGGATGAAAAACTTCCACTATGAACCCTGCTGCCAAAAGCCTGGCCACTTCTTCTCCTATAGCCTTGCGCCTTTCTTCGTTAAAGCGGCGCAGATACTGTTTTACCGGTTTAAACTTCGGATCGATATTCAACTTATGCTCAGCGAGTTCCCTCGGTATACCTGGCATGTCAGAAGGTTTCCATGCAAAGATATCCCGGTTCTCACGGATGAACTCGATGAGCGCGCTTTCCTATTTGGGGTCAAGGTTAGCGCTGATAGTGAACTGCTTGGACGAATCTCCTGGCACAAAATCAACTTGCTTGGTCTCCTCTGCCGATTTAAACTTCAAAGCCGGATCATGCTCGGTGGTGGGCTTCTTCAGCGGAGTCATATCTGCCGGATCAACATTATCCTTATAAAATTTTAACTCTTCTGTGGCACATACCGCTTCTGCATAGGCTGCATCACCCTCTTCACATTCCACTGCTATCTTACGACTGCCATGCATCGTAATTGTGCCTTTATGACCCGGCATCTTGAGCTGCAGATAAACATAACATGGCCTAGCCATAAATTTAGCATAAACCGTCCTCCCAAACAAAGCATGATACGGGCTTCTGATTTTAACAACTTCGAAAGTGATCATCTCCGATCTGGAATCATGCTCATCCCCAAAGGTAACCTCTAAGTCAATCTTACCAACTGGATAAGCTGACTTACCTGGGACCACCCCGTGAAACACTGTGTTTGATGTCCTCAACTGTTTATCTGTCAGACCCATACGGCGAAAGGTCTCGTAATATAATATATTGATACTGCTACCTCCATCCATGAGTACTTTAGTAAACCGGTATCCTCCCACCTGAGGTGCCACCACCAAGGCTAAATGTCCCGGATTATCTACCCGTAACGGGTGGTCTTCTCTGCTCCAAACAATGGGCTGCTCCGACCATCGTAGAAACTGTGGCGTCGCCGGTTCTACCGCATTAACGGCCCGCTTTAAAACCTTCTGGTCTCTCTTGCATAAACTCGTGGTAAAGACGTGATACTGACCGCTGCTCAACTCCTTCGGATTACTCTGGTATCCGGATTGATGTTGCTGTTGTGGACGCTGCTGCTGCTGATTTCCTTGGTTACTGTGACTCCCCTGGCCCTGCTGCTGATTATTCTGATTGTTGTAACCACCTTGATGATACGATTGATTCCCCTGACCATGATAACCACCGTGATACTGATTCCCTTGACCATTGCAGTTTCCTTGAGTACCCTGGCCACCCGGCCGGGGTTGATAACCACCGTTGTTCCCTTGATAACCGCTGTTGCCCCTATATCCTGAACCGGAGTTGTTCCCTTGGTAACCTGGACCATAAAACCCGGGCCACGAACCGCCATTCGGGGGCCGGCTGAGGGGATTAAAACGGCCGTTCCCTGGGCCCATGCACTCTCTTCCAGTGTGCTTTGCAGGCCCCCTTGCTCCGCTATGCCTTAGACAGGGCTGATCCGGATCCTGCTCCCAACCCGGGTTTCCTCCCCCGATTTGGCGGGTGGGACCTTGCTGGTTGACCCGAAAACCACCTTGAACCTGTGTATTAGCCACAAAATCGGAGCTATTCTCTGCCTTCCGTTTGCCCAAAAAGCTTGAAGTAACCGGATTAACCGGCGCCGGTTTACCAGACTTGCTGACCTTTCCTGTTTTATCTCCTTCTGACTCTGGATACTTGGTATTATCTGAGTCCCCGTACTTCACCAGGGCGCTCATCAAAGTCCCCATGTCATTGCATTCCCGTTTGAGCCGTCCGAGTTTTAATTTCAAAGATTCAAACCGGCAATTGTTCTCCAATGTTACAATCGCTGTGCTCGGGTTAATGCCGTTTGAGGAGTGCAAGATCTCTGCCACTCTGCGTACCCACGCTGCTGTAGACTCCTGTTCTCCTTGCACACATGCTGCTAAATCTATCACCGACATAGGTTGCTTGCACGTATCCTTGAAGTTTTTGATGAACTGACTGCGCAGCTCTCCCCATGATCCGATAGAATTCGGAGGTAGTGCCTTTAGCCAAGTCCGGGCCGTGCCCTCAAGCATCGTAGTGAAATATTTGGCACAAGCCGATTCATCCACGTCCAGCATCTCCATGGCCATCTCGTAACTCTCCACCCAAGCCTCGGGTGGTAAATCGGCTGTGTAATTAGGCACCTTGCGAGGTCCTTTGAAATCCTTGGGCAACTTAACGCTCCGCAGGGCAGGGACAAGACATTGTATCCCAAAACCGCTCGCTGTAGCTCCTGTCCCTGTATTACCTGTGTGAACCGGCGTCGACTGACGAACTTCGTCCCTGGCCTCCGATCTAGGCCGGTTTCGGTCCGGGGCTGGCATCTCTGCCCTTGCCGGATTATCTTGCCTGTGTTGATGTCTCCTACGTTCACTGCTAGACACTTCGGGCTCCTCCCAATGTCTAGAGTAACTTCGGTTGGGACGTGGTGTTGAATGTAACCTTTCCCTGCTATGAGAGTACGCTTGATGCTGTATTAACGCCGTATTAAGCAGCTTCTGGGCCCTGCGCGCCTCTATCGCCACCGGAGATGTTCCTTCCGCAGGTAAAGCGGCCAACCGTGCGGCCGCAGCAGCAATATTATCCACAGGGTTTGAGTAGTGTCCCGGAGGGACGGGCACATAAGGCACCGATGTAATCCGTCGCTCCCGTTCGGCGGCGGGCTGCAGAACCGGCTCCTCCTGAACCGGCGGGCTCCTCCGGTTTAAGGCCGGATTGTTACTGGCCCCCGCTCCAGGGGTTCTAAACAAATTCGCAGGTTCGTAACCCGGCGGTAGGCGGGATCGATACTTTCTCCCCCTGACTGCTTCCACCGACGCTTGCTCCATCCTCAAGTGAAAAGCTTGATCATCCAACTCTGCCTATCTGATAGCTAACATCTCTCCTTCTGCCTTTAAATCCTCTTTCAATTGATTGATCCGGGCCGTCAACTGAAGAAGCACTGCATCATGTTGCGCCTTGTCTGCTGGAGCCACGACCTCTACTGCCTTAGCTGCGAGCTCCTCGATCAAGGTGGATAGAACTTCCGTAAGGGGGGGGGTTTGAACCGCTTCCCCCCGCACCGGCTTCCGCTGTTGTTCCGTTCACCGGGGGTTGTGAACCGGCCATGAAGACCGCCACCCGGTTTGGCGGGTCGAAGGGGTCCGGAATACTGTTTCCATCGGACTCGCCCTCAGACCGGCCGTCCCGCAACTGATACAGAGATTCAGTTTCCCCGGATGAAGACTCGTCATCTGAGTAGACGACTGTTGCCCCATCAGATTCCGAACCGTCCTTGGTTCGACCTCCGTGAACTGCTCCAACAAACACATGCCTCATGGCAGGCTGCATCCGGGGCGATCTCGCCCGCTGAGCCGGCTCGACGATGCTGGGGAGGGTGTCCGGCTCAGGTCCCGGTTCGCCAATTTTGCCGATGAAGACTTGGATGCTGCCGAAGGGGACCCGGTACCCGTATTCGATTGAATCGGCCTCCGGTCCCCAACCCGCGTCGTCGATGTAGATCCGGCCGCGACGACTCTTGGTCATCCGGCCGACCGCGTAACCCTTTAACCCTTCGAAGCCGCCTTTCAAGAACTCGAAACCATCGTGCGCGAGCCCCACGGTGGGCGCCAACTGTCGTGGAATTAACACGGCAGATGTCCGGTTTAGCGGACTTGATGATGGAACCATCGCACGGGTTAGCTTGAAAGGGTTCATGGCGCACAAAGGACACAGAAGATTTTATACTAGTTCGGCCCCTTTGAGAAGGTAAAAGCCTACGTCTAGTTGGTTTGGTATTGCTTGGGCGTCGGTTTACAGGGAGCGGGATCGCTTGCCTGCGTCTCGACGTATCGATTGTTGCTTGCCCTTGAACCGGTGCCGGGTCGTCCCTTTATATAGAGGTGACGCCTGGCCCGGTTTACAGAATCCCGAGGCCGGCTCATAATTGTGTCCGCCTCGGTCTCTGCTCTTCCTTTCTTATCTCTCAAGTTACATCTCCTTGATGGATTACAAACCGTATTTCTATACATGGGCCTTGGAATCTTACAGGCCGTAATCTCTACTAAAATAATAAACCAAGTACGATATAGCTAAGCCGGTTTACAATATCCGGTTTATACCTATTAACCGTATCCCTGACATTTAGCGTCGACAAAACCTCTGGTTGCATCATATACAACTCCTCTTTGAGGTATCCATTAAGGAATGCAGTTTTGACATCGATTTTCTAGATTTCATAATCATAAAATGCGGCAATTGCTAACATCATTCGTTCAAACTTAAGCATCGCTACGGGTGAGAAAGTCTCATCGTAGTCAACTCCTTGAACTTGTCGAAAACATTTCACAACAAGATCCATTTATTTTCAATGGCTTGCCGATCACCGGGCAAGTCAACCAAAGTCCCCACTTTATTCTCATACATGGATCATCTCAGATTTCATGGCCTCAAGCCATTTTGCGCAATCTTGGCTCATCATCGCTTCCTCATAGTTCATAGGTTCATCATGGTCTAGTAACATGACTTCCATAACCGGGTTATCGTACCACTCCGGTGTGGAACGTATTCTGGTTAACCTACGAGGTTCAGTAGTAACTTGATTCGAAGTTTCATGATCATCATCATTAGCTTCCTAGCTGATTGGTGTAGGAATCACTGGAACTCGTTTATGTGATGTCCTACTTTACAATTCGGGGGAAGGTACAATTACCTCACCAAGTTCCACTTTCCTCCCACTCACTTCTTTCGAGAGAAACTCCTTCTCTAGAAAGGATCCATTCTTAGCAACGAATATCTTGCCTTCGGATCTGTGATAGAAGGTGTACCCAACAGTTTCCTTTGGGTATCCTATGAAGACACATTTCTCCGACATGGGTTCGAGCTTATCAGGTTGAAGCTTTTTCATATAAGCATCGCAGCCCCAAACTTTAAGCTATGACAACTTTGGTTTCTTGCCAAACCACAGTTCATAAGGCGTCGTCTCAATGGATTTAGATGGTGCCCTATTTAACGTGAATGCAGCTGTCTCTAAAGCATAACCCCAAAACGATAGTGGTAAATCGGTAAGAGAAATCATAGATTGCACCATATCCAATAAAGTACGGTTACGATGTTAGGACACACCATTACGATGTGGTGTTCTGAGTGGCGTGAGCTGTGAAACTATTCCACATTATTTTAAATGTAGACCAAACTCGTAACTCAAATATTCGCCTCCATGATCAGATCATGGAAACTTTATTTTCGTGTTACGATGATTCTCTACTTCACTCTGAAATTCTTTGAACTTTTCAAATGTTTCATACTTGTGCTTCATTAAGTAGATATACACATATCTGCTCAAATCATTAGTGAAGGTCAGAAAATAATGATACCCACCGTGACACTCATCGGTCCACATACATCAGTATGTATGATTTCCAACAAATCTATTGTTCGCTCCATTGTTCCGAAGAACAGAGTTTTAGTCATCTTGCCCATGAGGCATGGTTCGTAAGCACCAAGTGATTCATAATCAAGTGATTCCAAAAGTCCATCAGCATGGAGTTTCTTCATGTGCTTTACACCAATATGACCTAAATGGCAGTGCCACAAATATCATTATCAACCTTGCATCTTTTGGCTTCAATATTATGAATATTATATGTGTATCACTACGATTGAGATCCAACAAGAATAGACCACTCTTTAAGGGTGCATGACCATAAAAGATATTACTCATAAAAATAGAACAACCATTATTCTCTGATTTAAATGAATAACCATCTCACAACAAACAAGATCCAGATATAATGTTCATGCTTAACGCTGGCACCAAATAACAATTATTTAGGTCTAAAACTAACCCCGAAGGTAGATGTAGAGGTTGCGTGCCGACGGCGATCACATCGACTTTGGAACCATTTCCCATGCGGATCGTCACCTCGTCCTTAGCTAATCTTCGTTTAATCCGTAGCCCCTGTTTCGAGTTACAAATATTGGCAACCGAACCAGTATCAAATGCCCAGGTGCTACTACGAGCATTATTAAGGTACACATCAATAACATGTATATCAAATATACCTTTTTTCACTTTGCCATCCTTCTTATCCGCCCAATACTTGGGGCAGTTCCGCTTCCACTGTCCAGTCCCTTTGCAGTAGAAGCACTCAGTTTCAGGTTAGGCTCTAGACTTGGGTTTCTTCGCCAGAGTAGCAACTGTCTTGCTATTCTTCTCGAAGTTCCCCTTCTTTCCTTTGCCCTTTTTCTTGAAGCTAGTGGTCTTGTTAGCCATCAACACGTGATGCTCCTTTTTGATTTCTACCTCCACAGCTTTGAGCATAGCGAAGAGCTCAGGAATTGTCTTCTGCATCCCTTGCATATTACAGTTCATCATGAAGCCTTTATAGCTTGGTGTCAGTGATTGAAGAACTCTATCAACACTATCTTCGTCAACTTTGCAACCAAGCTGAGTCATATGATTGTAGTACCCAGACATTCTGAGCAACTGTTCACTGATAGAACTGTTCTCCTCCATCTTGCGGCTATAGAACTTATTGGAGACGTCATATCTCTCAATTCGGGCATTTGCTTGAAATATTAACTTCAACTCTTGGAACATCTCATATGCTCCATGACGTTAAAAACGCCGTTGAAGTCCCGTTTCTAAGCCGTAAAGCATGGCACACTTAACTATCGAGTAGTCATCAGAACGAGCTTGCCAGACGTTCATAAAATTTGGAGTTGCTCCTGCAGCAGGCCTTTCACCTAGCGGTGCTTCCAGGACATAATTCTTCTGTGCAGCAATGAGGATAATCCTCAAGTTATGGACCCAGTCCGTGTAGTTGCTACCATCATCTTTCAACTTAGCTTTCTCTAGGAATGCATTAAAATTCAAGGGAACGGTAGCACGGGCCATTGATCTACAACAACATAGATATGCAAAAACTATCAGGACTAAGTTCATGATAAATTAAAGTTCAATTAATCATATTACTAAAAAACTCCCACTTAGATAGACATCCATCTAGTCATCTAAATGATCACGTGATCCAAATCAACTAAACCATGTCCGATCATCACGTGAGATGGAGTAGTTTTGAAAGGTGAACATCTTATGTTGATCATATCTACTATATGATTCACGCTCGACCTTTTGGTCTCCAGTGTTCTGATGCCATGTCTGTACATGCTAGGCTCGTCAAATCTAACCCGAGTATTCTCCATGTGCAAAACTGTCTTACATCTGTTGTATTTGAACGTAGAGCTTATCACACCCGATCATCACGTGGTGTCTCGGCACGACGAACTTTCGCAATGGTGCATACTCAGGGAGAACACTTGTACCTTGAAATTTTGTAAGGGATCATCTTATAATGCTACCGCCGTACTAAGCAAAATAAGATAAACATCACATGCAATCAAAATATGTGACATTATATGGCCATCATCATCTTGTGCTTTTGATCTCCATCTCCAAATTATCGTCATGATCTCCATCGTCGCCGGATTGACACCATGATCTTCATCATAGCGTCGTAGTCGTCTTGCCAACTATTGCTACTACTACTATCGCTAACTCATAGTGATAAAGTAAAGCAATTACATGGTTTTCGCAATTCATGCAATAAAGAGACAACCATAAGGCTCCTATCGGTTGCCGATAATTTACAAAACATGATCATCTCACACAAGAACGTATAACTCATCTCGTCTTGACCATATCACATCACAACATGCCCTACAAAAACAAGTTAGACGTCCTCTAGTTTGTTGTTGGAAGTTTTACGTGGCTGCTACGGGCTTAGCAAGAACCCTTCTTACCTACGCATACAAAACCGCAACGATTTTTCGTCAAGTGTGATGTTTTAACCTTCACAAGTACCGGACGTAGCCACACTCGATTCAACTAAAGTGAGAGAGACAGACACCCGCCGGTCACCTTTAAGCAACTAATGCTCATAACGGTGAAACCAGTCTCGCGTAAGCGTATGCGTAATGTCGGTCCAGGCCGCTTCATCTCACAATACCGCCGAATCAAAGTATGACATGTTGGTAAGCAGTATGACTATTATCACCTACAACTCATTGTGTTCTACTCGTGCATGTCGACTACGCATACACCTGGCTCATGATGCTACTGTTGGGGAACGTAGTATTTCAAAAAAAAATCCTACAATCATGCAAGATCTATCTAGGAGAAGCATAGCAAGTGTGTCCACATACCCTCGTAGACCGAAAGCGGAAGCGTCTAGTGACGCGGTTGATGTAGTCGAATGTCTTCACGATCCAACCAATCCAAGCACCGAACGTACAGCACCTCCGCGTTCAGCACACGTTCAGCTCGATGACGTCCCAAGAGCTCTTGATCCAATTGAGTGTCACGGGAGAGTTTTGTCAGCACGACGGCATGGTGACGGTGATGATGAAGCTACCGGTGCAGGGCTTCGCCTAAGCACTGCAACGATATGACCGAGGTGTGTAACTGTGGGGAGGGGCACCGCACACGGCTAAGAAATCAACTTGTGTGTCTATGTGGTGCCCCCTCCCCACGTATATAAAGGAGTGGAGGAGGGGAGGGGCGGCCCTCTCTATGGCGCGCCCTAGGGGAGTACTACTCCCACCGGGAGTAGGATTCCCAACTTTCCCTAGTTGGAGTAAGAGAGAGGGAAGAAGGAAAGGGGGGACGCCCAACCACCCAATTCAGATTGGGCTTGGGGGGCGCCCCTCACCTTGGCCGCCTTCTCCTCTATCCCACTAAGGCCCAATAAGGCCCATACACTCCCCGGGGGGTTCCGGTAGCTCCTCGGTACTCTGGTAAATGCACGAACTCACCCGGAACCATTTCGATGTCAAAATATAGGCTTCCAATATATCAATCTTTATGTCTCGACCATTTCGATACTCCTCGTCATGTCCGTGATCACATCCGGGACTCCGAACTACCTTCGGTACATCAAAACACATAAACTCATAATACCAATTGTCATCGAACGTTAAGCGTGCGGACCCTATGGGTTCGCGAACTATGTAGACATGACCGAGACACATCTCTGGTCAATAACCAATAGCGGAACCTGGATGCTCATATTTGTTCCTACATATTCTATGAAGATCTTTATCGGTCAAACCGCATAACAACTACGTTGTTCCCTTTGTCATCGGTATGTTACTTGTCCGAGATTCGATCATCAGTATCATCATACCTAGTTCAATCTCGTTACCGGCAAGTCTCTTTACTCGTTCCGTAATACATCATCTCGTGACTAACTCATTAGTCATTTGCTTGCAAGGCTTATTATGATGTGTATTACCGAGAGGGCCCAGAGATACCTCTCCGACACTCGGAGTGATAAATCCTATTCTCGATCTATGCCAACACCACAAACACCTTCGGAGACACCTGTAGAGCATCTTTATAATCACCCATTTATGTTGTGATGTTTGATAGCACACAAGGTGTTCCTCCGGTATTAGGGAGTTGCATAATCTCATAGTCATAGGAACATGTATAAGTCATGAAGAAATCAATATCAGTAAAACTAAACGATCAAGTGTCAGGACCCCGATCCTAAGTCACACCGATCTAGCTGTAACACGTCATATCACTTTGCGGCCTCACGCACGGTAACCCCACGGGTGCCACCTTACCTGGCCCGGGACCGTTTGCGCATTTTGGCACACGTATATGACAGTGTCGCTAGCATCCATGTGACAGAGAACCCGGGCCGACATGGCTAGTTATAAACCAAAAGTGGCACTAGATTACAGAGACATGCATCCATGACCCAGCAACGAACGTGTCAGTCATCAACGTATGAACCCAAGTCGTAGCAAGCTACATGGACTTAAAGGAACAACGCGTGACATTTCCCCTAAGGGACAGACACAGGAACGAAGAAGGACACATGCCGGCCAGCCTACGTGTTCCGAGCAGTAGCAAGCTATCAAGGCTCATTGGAATCACTAGGAGGCATTTCCCTGTAAGGTAGGCTACCAAAGGAAAACAACTAGGTGTCGGATCCCACACATACCAAGCATTTCAATCATACACGCAATATGCTCAATATGTGCAAATACAACATTGCATCACAACAGAACTCTATGACTCAAAGTACTTTATTTAAAAGGCTCCAAGAGCCATACATAACATATCCATACAGGTAGGGGTCACATGACCCAACACTCAAGTCATACAGTCATACAAGCACAAGCGGAAGCTACATGTCTGAGTACAGACAACTTAGAAAATAAAACAGGCTTGGTGTAGCCTGACTATCTACAAGGCCCTTCACAAGCTCCAGATCTCCGTCTGGGTGTCAAGCTACTCGTCGACGTCAATGTCTATGTAGAACCCATCAGCAGGGGCAGGGTTCTCCTCTGCAACAGTTATTAAGCAAACATGAGTACAAAGGTACTCAGCAAGTCTTACCACAGAACCTATCATACATGCAACATTATCAAAGGGGGTAGTGGAGTTCATAGCAGAAAGCCAGCTTTGACTCTTGGCTAACCTATACTACAACTCTCAACAGATTGCAAGATGTTATTACGAACACGAGTCCTCTACTCACCACATCAATACACTACCGAGGATCCTCTTCCGTCATCCTACGGAAGGGCCATCCACGGCACTCACACTTATCTTGAGGCTTTTAGTAGAATCCATCAACTTGTCTATGAACTGTAAGAGTAACCAAGTAGTCCGTACCGCGAACAACGGCTATTCGAATAGTTTGATAACCCTGCAGGGGTGTACCTCTTCACACACGCTTCCACCACTTATCGCCGTATACTCGGCGTGTACTCGGCAACCTTCAAGCGGAAGCCCAGCGAGGGTGTCGGCCACGACCTGACTAACTACTCAAGTCTCTCGTCCAGGTTTATCGCCTATTTGGGTTCCATCCGTGGGGAGATCCGGCCGGGGTGTCGCTCACGGCCCCAAACGATGTGTACAGGGTTCCCGAGTCACCAAACGGGCAACTTGTACACCGTGCCACGTACCTGTCGCATCACAACCCACCCCGAGGGTCAGCGTTGTGCACGACCTCCAGTAAGCTATAAACACCAGAAACTAGTTGCAACTCCTGGACAGAGATCGAGGGTAATTAATAAGCCGAGAGGGTCAATTAAGGATCCCAATGTGTGGTAGTAGCTGTAACTTGAACCACACATACAGATCTCGGGTCCTAAGGACGATTCCAATGAAACAACCCACCATGTACTCCTACATGGCCTTTCATCGATACCTTTACCAAGCGTATTCCACACTTCCTTCTCTTTATCGGTATGATCATTTCACGCTGATCCATCACCCAGATGAACCAGACCTGACACAACTCTAAGCATAGCAGGCAACATAAACAAATAGCATGGTGGATCACACATCACATGGCTCAATCAACTCCTACACATGCTAGTGGGTTTCAACTATTAACTGTGGCAATGACAGGTCATGCAAGGGATAGGGTTCAACTACCGCAGCAAGTAGCAGTTCACACGCTGTTGCCTTAATGCAGTAAAAGAGAGCAGGAGCGAGAAGATTGGGTTTGTATCGGAATGATCAATGATTGC
Source organism: Secale cereale (assembly GCA_902687465.1). Classification (NCBI taxonomy): domain Eukaryota; kingdom Viridiplantae; phylum Streptophyta; class Magnoliopsida; order Poales; family Poaceae; genus Secale; species Secale cereale. The sequence goes on from LR738711.1 coordinate 861,423,520, forward strand.
TTGCCTGACAAGGTAGTTGTCGGGTACTGCTCTTCAACTGGATACGCAGCAGTATCCACGGGAGCAGGACCTAACACAGAGAATACCGACGAAACAATCATTAACAAACAAATGCAGCAATATGATGCATGCTCATGACATGGCAAGATGCATGTGTGTTGGCTAATGCAACTAAAACCAGAAGGGTTTGAGCTTATTTGAATCAAGATTCAAATTGGAGTTCAAACTATTATTTAAATAAGTGCAGTATCATGTTTTTGATGTATACAGCATGTTAACTTGTTCAAACATGCGTGAAACCAGTGCCACTGGAAAGATTGGATTTTTCTGATCATTTTTCATATATAAATCTTTTCCATCTGAGCTATGGTTGATTTTATATGATTTTTAAAAGTTTTGGGTATTTTCTGGAATTTCCTGAATTATTTTTAATCTAAAAATCCCAGAAAAACCTTTACTGCGTCAGGATGACATCATGCTGACGTCAGTCAATCAACAGGAGCTAGTCCAAGTCAAACATGACATGTGGGCCCTGCATGTCAGTGTCACAGCTAATTAACTAAGTTAATTAGAGTTAAACTAAAACTAATTAGCTGTCAGTGGGGCCTGGGCCCACGGGTCAGTGACTAAATTAATTAACTAATTAAAATAACAGAAACTTAATTAAACTAAATAATTAGTAAAAGGTGGCCCACACGTCAGTGACCCAGGGGTAGTCAACCCCCTGGTCAAACAGGTCAAACCCGTCGGCGACGTGACGCCGGCGAGGCCAAGTACGGCGGCGTGCTTCGGAAATCGTCTACGGGGCACGGCTCGAGCTGCGGTTGGGTGCGTTGGGAAGCTCTTGTCATCGCGCGTCGGATGGTGGTGGTCGCCGGACCTGGGGTTGCCGGAGACGACGGCAACAAGCTCGACGGCGGCGACCGGCGTCGGGCGTGTGTGGAGACGCGGCTGCAGGGGCCTAGGCGATGCGTCCGTAGCACCTATCGCATCTACGCGCTGCGGTGAGTGTGATGAACGGGTGCCAGTGACCAAATGGTCACCGGAGCGTCACCGGCGGCGAGCACGGCGGCGGTGCGTTTCGGTGATCAACAGAGGCGACGGCTACACGGTGCAATAGGGATGGAGGAAGGAGGGGTTCGATGTAGAAGCTCACTGCGGTGCTAACGAGCTCGACGGAGGGGTCGGGGACGCGCTGTAGCTTCGTAACGGTGGCGAGGTGCTCCGGCGATCCGAGGAAGGGGACGGTGGCGTGAGGACGTTGCAGGGCTTTCGGCGGCTCGTGGCTCAGCGAGGAGGAAGAGGACAACGCGGCGGATCTTCTGGACACACTCACGGGGCGAGGGGGTGGCTCTAAGTGCGGCTGCGGCGAACGGCGGCGACGGCGGCTCGGTGATGGAGGAGGATAGAGCCAGGGGAGGGCGATGGAGACGAGGGGGAGAAGTGAGAGCGGTTGGGGCAGCTGCGTGTCGATTCAAGGAATCATCCAGGCCATCGGGGAGGCAGGCTACCAGGGAGGAGGTGGCCGGACGCGTGCCGGCGCGCGGCGGCCACGCGCGCGTCCTTCTGGCGCGAGGAGGAAGACGACAGAGGAGGGCTGGTGTGCTGGGCCGGCCTGCTACAGGGCTGGGCCCGAGGTAAGTGCTTTCTCCCTCTTTCTTTTTCCTATTTCTTTTTCTGTTTTATTTCTTTTGCAGCTTTGTTCAATTATTAAAAATGCCAAAACATTTTTATTACTCATGAAACTTGTCATGCCCACTGTATATAATATGAACAGTAGGGAACATTATAGTTCATGGTTATTTGAGCATTTAAAATATTTTAAAGTATTTAAATGCCCAAATACAAAGACCATAAGATTTAATCCAAAGCCCTTGAGTGTCCTAGAATAATGTGCACCATTTTTGGCAGAGGTTTAAGACCAAGGCAGAAATGATGAACATTTTTGAAGGGCATTTTGGGTACATTGGAAAATATTTTAACAAACCCTAGTTGTTAGGAGAGGGGTGCTGGGGTTTCTTTTAATCCCATTTCCAGTTTCTTTGAAAGTAAACATGATGCACACTCTAGCTAGGTCCTAATGCAAGTGCTAACTAGGGATGTGACAACTCACCCCCACTTAAAAGAATCGCGTCCCGAGATTCGGGTTCCTCCGGAAAGAGGGTGGGGTACTCAAGTCGAAGACGATCCTCCCTTTCCCAAGTAGCTTCACTCTCGGAATGATGTGACCATTGAACCTTGAGAAACTTGATATTGTGGCGTCGAGTGGTGCGCTCAATTTGATCAAGAATACGAACGGGGTATTCTCGATATGTGAGATTGTCCTGGAGATCAAGCGTTTCGTGGTCCACTCCGCGGATAGGATCTGAGAAGCAACGCCTGAGTTGAGAAACGTGGAAAACATCATGAACTCTGGAGAGGTGCGGAGGTAGTTCCAATTGGTAGGCAACTTCTCCTCGTTTGGCAAGAATGCGAAAAGGACCGATGAAACGAGGGGCCAATTTGCCTTTGATACCGAAGCGATGGGTTCCCTTAAGAGGAGTAACCCGAAGGTAAGCCTTATCGCCGACTTCAAAAGTCACAGCCTTATGATGACTATCATATTGGCTCTTTTGGCGAGACTAGGCTGTTTTCAATCTCTCACGAACGATGCGAACTTGTTCCTCTGCTTCCTGGATCATATCCGGGCCAAAGAATTGTCTTTCCCCGGTCTCTGACCAGTTAAGAGGTGTTCGACACCTTCGTCCATATAGAACTTCGAAGGGAGCTTTGCCCAAGCTGGCTTGATAACTATTTTTATAAGCGAATTCGGTAAATGGAAGACACTTTTCCCATTCCATACCGAAAGAGATGACAGAGGCTCGAAGCATGTCTTCCAGAATTTGATTGACTCGTTCCACTTGACCACTTGACTGGGGATGGAAGGCGGTACTGAAGGAGAGATGAGTTCCCATTGCATTCTGGAAACTTTCCCAAAATCGTGAAGTAAAAAGACTTCCACGGTCTGAGTTAATCTCCAACGGCACACCATGAAGTGATACTATCCGAGAGACATACAAATCTACAAGCTAGCTAGCGGTAATACTCTCTCGAACAGGCAGGAAATGAGCTACTTTAGAGAGGCGGTCGATAACGACGAAGATAGCATTATTCCCTTTCCTGGTCCTGGGAAATCCGGTAATGAAGTCCATACCGACTTTATCCCATTTCCATTCAGGAATAGCTAAAGGTTGAAGGGTGCCAGCAGGCCGTTGATGCTCTGCTTTGACTCGACGACAAACGTCGCAGTTAGCAATGAATTGAGCGATTTCTCTCTTCATCCTAGTCCACCAGAATCTCTGACATAGGTCCTGATACATTTTGGTACTGCCGGGATGAATCGTGAGAGGAGATTCATGAGCTTCCTTAAGAATCATTTGTCGTAGTTGTGGTTTCTTGGGTACCACCAAGCGGTTCTCGAAGTACACTACACCTCGATCATCCATAGAGAAACTTCTAGCAACTCCGTTAACAATGTTCTCCTTGATCCGAGATATGCCTTTATCATACCGCTGGGCAACTATGATTTGATCCATAAGGGTAGGTTTCACCACCAAGGTGGAAAGGAATCCTCGAGGAACAATGTGAAGGTTAAGCTTACGAAATTCCTCGTGGAGAAGTGGTTGACCTTGTTGTAACATCAAGTTGTTACAATAGGATTTACGACTTAGTGCATCAGCCATGACATTGGCCTTTCCAGGGGTATAAGTGATTCCCAGGTCATAATCTGTGAGCAACTCAACCCAACGTCTTTGCCTGAGATTCAAATCTAGTTGGGTGAAGATATACTTCAAACTTTGATGATCAGTGAAGATTTCACAGGGATTACCAAGAAGGTAATGTCGCCATGTTTTGAGTGCATGGACTACAGCTGCAAGCTCTAAATCATGAGTAGGATAGTTATCCTCGTGTGGACGCAACTGTCGAGATGCGTATGCAATCACTTGACGATCTTGCATGAGAATGCAACCTAGTCCTTGTCGCGAAGCGTCGCAATAGATTATAAAATCCTTAGAAAAATCTGGTGGTGCCAGTACAGGTGCAGATGTCAGGCGTCTTTTCAGTTCCTGAAAACTAGACACGCACGGTGGGGTCCACTCAAACTTTTTATATTTCTTGAGGAGTTCAGTTAGAGGTTTAGCAACTTTGGAGAAATTCTCGACGAAACGTCGGCAATAGCTCGCTAAGCCAAGAAAACTCCTAACTTGCTTGACCGATTCAGGGGGAGTCCAATCAAGGACGGCTTGAACTCGCTCGGGATTGACAGCAATACCCTTGCCAGAGATCACATGACCTAAATAGGTTACTTCTGGCAACCAAAATTCACATTTAGAGAATTTGGCATAAAGGCGGTGCTCTCGAAGTTTCATCAATACCAGCCTTAAATGCTCAGCATGATCTTCCTTGTTCTTGGAATAGATGAGTATATCATCGAGGTATACCACGACGAATTTATCCAAATACTCCATGAATATAGAATTCATTAACCGAGAAAAGGTAGCTGGGGTATTGGTTAATCCGAAGGACATGACGGTGTACTCATATTAGCCATAACGAGTAATAAAAGCCGTTTAGGGATGTCCCCGTTCTTGATTTTGATTTGATGATAACCCAACCTCAAATCCATCTTAGAGAAGACTGAGGATCCAGCGAGCTGATCATACAGGTCGTTGATCCTGGGAAGCGGGTTCTTGTTCTTTATGGTGACCAGATTGACAGGTCGGTAATCTACAACCATCCGCTCCGTTCCATCCTTCTTCTTGACGAAGAGGACGGGGCAAGCCCAAGGGGAAGAACTAGGACGGATGAAACCTTTTTGCAAGGACTCATCGAGTTGTTTCATTAGCTCAGCTAATTCTAGTGGTGCCATCTTATAAGGTCTCCTAGAGATTGGGACAGTTCCTGGGATAAGATCTATCACGAACTCGACATCTCTGTCAGGTGGAATTCCTGGCAGTTCTTCTGGAAAAACATCCGGGAAGTCGCGGACTACCGGTATATCTTCGAGTTCTGGTAGAGGGCTGGCATTAAGAGAGTAAAGCTGACGTTCAGCCATTCGGGTCAAGACATTGACTATCTTGCCAGATGGATGTGTAAGTTGAACGGTCCTAGTATAGCAATCAATCTTGGCGTAATGAGTTGTCATCCAATCCATACCCAAAATGATGTTTATGTCCGAGGACTTGCGAGCGATTAGAGATGCTAGGAAAACAAGTCTATCGACAAGGATTTCATTTCCATGGCTTACCCTAGAGGTTTGCCATTTTGAACCAGGAGTTTGAATAACCATGGAAGTAGGCATGTCACAAAAAGTCATGTTGTGCAATCGAGCATAGCTCTCAGATATGAACGAATGGGATGCTCCATTATCGAAAAGAACAGATGCCGGATGGCAGTTGGCGAGAAGCGTACCAAGGACGACGTTAGGATCCTCATAAGCTTCCTCAGCAGAGACATAGTTGACATGACCACGTGTAGTGGGGATTGGCTTGACATAATTCACCTTGCCGGTTGGCTTACCACGGCCAACGGGTTTTCCTGGTTGGTTCTGAGGACACTCACGCATGTAGTGCCCCGGTTCTCCACACTTGAAGCATGTCACAGTGGTAGTGCGTGGAGCAAAGTTGGAAGGTGGTCCGCCATAGGTCTTGGCAGGTGCATGCTGTTGAGTTTGACGAGGCGCCTCATAGGATGGCCTCGGTGTGTACTTGGGTGGCAGAGCAGTGTTAGGAACCCACACACGGCGCTTGTGAGAGCCAGAGCCGGATGAGGAACCAAAGTCTCGAGTATGCTTGCGTGTGGCCTCGAAGTCGGTCTGGCCTGTTTCAGCATTGATAGCCTTGTTTACCAACTTCTGGAAGGAAGTGCACTCGTGCAGACGCAGATCTCGGCGGAGTTCAGGGCTGAGTCCCTTGCGGAACCTCGCCTGCTTCTTGGCATCGGTGGATACTTCCTCAGGTGCATAGCGTGCCAAGTTGCCAAACTCGTGGCTATAGCCATCCACAGTTAACCGGCCCTGGGTGAAATTGCAGAATTCCTCCCGCTTGCGATCCATGAGACCTTCCGGAATGTGATGTTCACGGAATGCCTCACTGAACTCAACCCAAGTAGTGATTTGGCCAGCAGGACGCATAGCTTCAAAGTTTTTCCACCAAAGACTGGCAGGGCCCTCAAGATGGTAGGCGGCGTAGATAATCTTGTCAGCTTCGGCCACACGGGCAGAGTGTAGCTTGTGGGTGATACTACGTAGCCAGTCATCAGCATCCAGAGGTTCAGTGGAGTGATGGAACTTCGGTCGACACATCTTGATAAAATCGTGGATTGACACCACGTCATTCCTCTGATGGAACCCAGTGTTCTGCTCTATGCGTTCCAGCAGACGGTTGGTCTCCCTCTTGTTCCTTTCTGCTTCGAACATAACTTCCGCCAAGGAGGGTGGCTGGGGCAGATTCCCATCTCTAGCCCCACTTGCCTCACCCTGCTCCTGAGCAGAAGGAGTGTTGCGAGTGTTGACCATCCTAGGAAAACAAAACAACGGTTTAGACAAGGATGGCAAAAATTTGACATAGAAGTGCAGAATGTAATGGATGACACGGAATCCAGAGATGTTCATCCGTATGACATGGTAATATAGAAACTGCTATATATACACCAGTGGTCATACACACCATACAAAGTTTAGTACAAGACAAGGCTAAAGTACAACTGCGGTGAAAGACGATACATCCCATCAGAGGCATTCCAAGCTCCTATACATTATTTAGCTACACCTCCGGAACTCAGTACACACTAAGTCATATTCCACAAGACGCGCAGGACTGTGGGAATACAACTACTACAATACTACTACAACCACGGTCTAGCTCAGACATTCGCGTAGTAATCCTCGTAAAGATTACCACCGTAGCCTGGAAGTGGAACAGACGGATCTTGAAACTCGCGAGCACTCGAAGGCTGTGGACCATAAGGACACGGGTGTGGTCTCGGTCCCGATGCTGGTGGTAAGCGACGCCCACGTGGAGGTGTAATACCCCCAACGTCACGCCAATCCATGCGATCAGGCAGACGAGTCCGCACGGGGTACAAATCCCGCATGTCTAGATATCCGGCGTGCACAGCAGGTGCAAGCCGTGTCAAAGTAGTCCAGTGGGCGGCTCGAGTGTTATACAGCTCCATTCAGAGGGCACGGACCTCACGGTCCCTATCCTCCAACATCTGAACAGTGGTCTGAAGCAGTGGCTCTTCATGAGCAGCATCAGTATACAGACCAGTGTAGTAGCCTTCCTCTTCGGGAAGTGAGGCTGGCATGTAACAGAACTCAGTGTTCAGCAACAGGGCATGCCTAGCACGGAGAATGGTCATCATTGAATAAGCGGCATCCTGCACTGCCATTTCGATGGTAATCCTGAGTCCATAAGACCAATGGATGGGATCGTTAGCTCCGGGATATGAGGGGTATATCCGGACTGTGCAGAAATACTGACTCTGATTGAAATCCCGGTACTGTTCCTCCACAGTGTATTCAGGATACCAGCGATAACCGGTCTCAGTCAGCACACGGACTAGCATGGCCGTGTGACCGGGCACATTAATGCACCGAGTCAAACGAACCACTTGGTGAGGGATGCGGCCAGACATCTGAAACACGAAATAATGCAAAGGCATTAGTGTTTCTGGAAGAAATCGGGCAGCATAACAATTGTAAATGCTCAAACAAAGATTTGAGACATCATACAAATGATAGCATAACCACTCAACATTTCCATATCAAGGTTCCAGGTCCAACAATCATCATACTAAAAAGGATAGAAACTGAACTGAGGCTTGAAACCAACAATCCTAAGAGTCTACGGATTAGTAACACGTGAACCTAGTAAGGATAAGAGGCCTAGTCCTAAATCCCCGTAGAAAGAATAGACTGACTCAGATCAGAAGGGCATAAGGTAAAGGAGTAAAAAGAGCCTTACGTTCCCTTCCACAATCAATTCCCCAACATATAACTAAGAATTTTTCTAGACTCAACATCGACCAGTTTGGCTTGAGAAACCAACAGGCAGTCCAGCTCTGATGCCAACGCTGTCAGGACCCCGATCCTAAGTCACACCGATCTAGCTGTAACACGTCATATCACTTTGCGGCCTCACGCACGGTAACCCCACGGGTGCCACCTTACCTGGCCCAGGACCGTTTGCGCATTTTGGCACACGTATATGACAGTGTCGCTAGCATCCATATGACAGAGAACCCGGGCCGACATGGCTAGTTATAAACCAAAAGTGGCACTAGATTACAGAGACAGGCATCCATGACCCAGCAACAAACGTGTCGGTCATCAACGTATGAACCCAAGTCGTAGCAAGCTACATGGACTTAAAGGAACAACGCGTGACATTTCCCCTAAGGGACAGACACAGGAATGACGAAGGACACATGCTGGCCAGCCTACATGTTCCGAGCAGTAGCAAGCTATCAAGGCTCATTGGAATCACTAGGAGGCATTTCCCTGTAAGGTAGGCTACCAAAGGAAAACAACTAGGTGTCGGATCCCACACATACCAAGCATTTCAATCATACACGCAATATGCTCAATATGTGCAAATACAACATTGCATCACAACAGAACTCTATGACTCAAAGTACTTTATTTAAAAGGCTCCAAGAGCCATACATAACATATCCATACAGGTAGGGGTCACATGACCCAACACTCAAGTCATACAGTCATACAAGCACAAGCGGAAGCTACATGTCTGAGTACAAACAACTTAGAAAATAAAACAGGCTTGGTGTAGCCTGACTATCTACAAGGCCCTTCACAAGCTCCAGATCTCCGTCTGGGTGTCAAGCTACTCGTCGACGTCAACGTCTATGTAGAACCCATCAGCAGGGGCAAGGTTCTCCTCTGCAACAGTTATTAAGCAAACATGAGTACAAAGGTACTCAGCAATTCTTACCACAGAACCTATCATACATGCAACATTATCAAAGGGGGTAGTGGAGTTCATAGCAGAAAGCCAGCTTTGACTCTTGGCTAACCTATACTACAACTCTCAACAGATTGCAAGATGTTATTACGAACACGAGTCCTCTACTCACCACATCAATACACTGCCGAGGATCCTCTTCCGTCATCCTACGGAAGGGCCATCCACGGCACTCACACTTATCTTGAGGCTTTTAATAGAATCCATCAACTTGTCTATGAACTGTAAGAGTAACCAAGTAGTCCATACCGCGAACAACAGCTATTCGAATAGTTTGATAACCCTGCAGGGGTGTACCTCTTCACACACGCTTCCACCACTTATCGCCGTATACTCGGCGTGTACTCGGCAACCTTCAACCGGAAGCCCAGCGAGGGTGTCGGCCACGACCTGACTAACTACTCAAGTCTCTCGTCCAGGTTTATCGCCTATTTGGGTTCCATCCGTGGGGAGATCCGGCCGGGGTGTCGCTCACGGCCCCAAACGATGTGTACAGGGTTCCCGAGTCACCAAACGGGCAACCTGTTCACCGTGCCACGTACCTGTCGCATCACAACCCACCCCGAGGGTCAGCGTTGTGCACGACCTCCAGTAAGCTATAAACACCAGAAACTAGTTGCAACTCCTGGACAGAGATCGAGGGTAATTAATAAGCTGAGAGGGTCAATTAAGGATCCCAATGTGTGGTAGTAGTTGTAACTTGAACCACACATACAGATCTCGGGTCCTAAGGACGATTCCAATGAAACAACCCACCATGTACTCCTACATGGCCTTTCATCGATACCTTTACCAAGCATATTCCACACTTCCTTCTCTTTATCGGTATGATCATTTCACTCTGATCCATCACCCAGATGAACCAGACCTGACACAACTCTAAGCATAGCAGGCAACATAAACAAATAGCATGGTGGATCACACATCACATGGCTCAATCAACTCCTACACATGCTAGTGGGTTTCAACTATTAACTGTGGCAATGATAGGTCATGCAAGGGATAGGGTTCAACTACCGCAGCAAGTAGCAGTTCACACGCTGTTGCCTTAATGCAGTAAAAGAGAGCAGGAGCGAGAAGATTGGGTTTGTATCGGAATGATCAATGATTGCTTGCCTGACAAGGTAGTTGTCGGGTACTGCTCTTCAACTGGATACGCAGCAGTATCCACGGGAGCAGGACCTAACACAGAGAATACCGACGAAACAATCATTAACAAACAAATGCAGCAATATGATGCATGCTCATGACATGGCAAGATGCATGTGTGTTGGCTAATGCAACTAAAACCAGAAGGGTTTGAGCTTATTTGAATCAAGATTCAAATTGGAGTTCAAACTATTATTTAAATAAGTGCATTATCATGTTTTTGATGTATACAGCAAGTTAACTTGTTTAAACATGCATGAAACTAGTGCCATTGGAAAGATTGGATTTTTCTGATCATTTTTCATATATAAATCTTTTCCATCTGAGCTATGGTTGATTTTATATGATTTTTAAAAGTTTTGGGTATTTTCTGGAATTTCCTGAATTATTTTTAATCTAAAAATCCCAGAAAAACCTTTACTGCGTCAGCAAGACATCATGCTGACGTCAGTCAGTCAACAGGAGCTAGTCCAAGTCAAACATGACATGTGGGCCCTGCATGTTAGTGTCACAGCTAATTAACTAAGTTAATTAGAGTTAAACTAAAACTAATTAGCTGTCAGTGGGGCCTGGGCCCACGGGTCAGTGACTAAATTAATTAACTAATTAAAATAACAGAAACTTAATTAAACTAACTAATTAGTAAAAGGTGGCCCACACGTCAGTGACCCAGGGGTAGTCAACCCCCTGGTCAAACAGGTCAAACCCGCCGGCGGCGTGACGCCGGCGAGGCCAAGTACGGCGGCGTGCTTCGGAAATCGTCTACGGGGCACGGCTCGAGCTGCGGTTGGGTGCGTTGGGAAGCTCTTGTCATCGCGCGTCGGATGGTGGTGGTCGCCGGACCTGGGGTGGCCGGAGACGACGGCAACAAGCTCGACGGCGGCGACCGGCGTCGGGCGTGTGTGGAGACGCGGTTGCAGGGGCCTAGGCGATGCGTGCGTAGCACCTATCGCATCTACGCGCTGCGGTGAGTGTGATGAACGGGTGCCAGTGACCAAATGGTCACCGGAGCGTCACCGACGGCGAGCACGGCGGCGGTGCGTTTCGGTGATCAACAGAGCGACGGCTACATGGCGCAAAAGGGACGGAGGAAGGAGGGGTTCGACGTAGAAGCTCACTGCGGTGCTAACGAGCTCGACGGAGGGGTCGGGGACACGCTGTAGCTTCGTAACGGCGGCGAGGTGCTCCGGCGATCCGAGGAAGGGGACGGCGGCGTGAGGACGTTGCAGGGCTTCCGGCGGCTCGTGGCTCAGCGAGGAGGAAGAGGACGACGCGGCGGATCTTCTGGACACACTCACGGGGCGAGGGGGTAGCTCTAAGTACGGCTGCGGCGAACGGCGGCGACGGCGGCTCGGTGATGGAGGAGGATAGAGCCAGGGGAGGGCGATGGAGACGAGGGGGAGAAGTGAGAGCGGTCGGGGCAGCTGCGTGTCGATTCAAGGAATCATCCAGGCCATCGGGGAGGCAGGCTAGCAGGAAGGAGGTGGCCGGACACGTGCCGGCGCGCGGCGGCCACGCGCGCGTCCTTCTGGCGCGAGGAGGAAGACGACAGAGGAGGGCTGGTGGGCTGGGCCGGCCTGCTACAGGCTGGGCCCGAGGTAAGTGCTTTCTCCCTCTTTCTTTTTCCTATTTCTTTTTCTGTTTCATTTCTTTTGCAGCTTTGATCAATTATTAAAAATGCCAAAACATTTTTATTACTCATGAAACTTGTCATGCCCACTATATATAATATGAACAGTAGGGAACATTATAGTTCATGGTTATTTGAGCATTTAAAATATTTTAAAGTATTTAAATGCCCAAATACAAATACCATAAGATTTAATCCAATGCCCTTGAGTGTCCTAGAATAATGTGCACCATTTTTGGCAGAGGTTTAAGACCAAGGCAGAAATGATGAACATTTTTGAAGGGCATTTTGGGTACATTGGAAAATATTTTAACAAACCCTAGTTGTTAGGAGAGGGGTGCTGGGGTTTCTGTTAATCCCATTTCCAGTTTCTTTGAAAGTAAACATGATACACACTCTAGCTAGGTCCTAATGCAAGTGCTAACTAGGGATGTGACATCAAGTTGCTAAGCTAACGTATGGGTCTTGTCCATCACATCATTCTCCTAATGATGTGATCCCGTTGATCAAATGACAGCTCATGTCTATGGTTAGGAAACATAACCATCTTTGATCAATGAGCTAGTCTAGTAGAGGCATACTAGGGACACTCTGTTTTGTCTATGTATTCACACATGTACTAAGTTTTCGGATAATACAATTCTAGCATGAATAATAAACATTTATCATGATATAAGGAAATAGAAAGAACAACTTTATTATTGCCTCTAGGGCATATTTCCTTCATCTGGAATATATGGGTATTTATAGGCGGAAGAAGTAGGTCAGGGGAGGCACGAGGGGCCCACAATGTAGGGGGCGCGTCCTACCCCCTAGGCGCGCCATCCACCCTTGTGGTCTGCTCACAGATCCCCTGGCGTGTACCTCAAGTCTAGCTGATGTCTTCTGGTCCAAGATAAATCTCCAAAAAGTTTCGTTCCGTTTGGACTCCGTTTGATATTCCTTTTCTACGAAACTCGAAAACAAGGAAAAAGTAGAAACAGGCTCTGGGTTAATAGGTTAGTCCCAAAAATCATTTAAAATAGCATATTAATGCATATAAAATATCCAAGATAGATAGTATAATAGCATGGAACAATAAAAAATTATAGATACGTTGGAGACGTATCATTTCGCTATTGGTTATTGACCGGAGATGTGTCTCGGTTATATGTACATAGTTCTCGAACCCGTAGGGTCCGCACGCTTAACGTTCGATGACGATTTTGTATTATATGAGTTATGTGATTTGATGACCGGATGTTGTTCAGAGTCCCGGATGAGATCATGGTCATGACGAGGAGTCTCAAAATGGTCGAGAGGTAAAGATTCATATATAAAATGATGATATTTGGACACCGGAAGTGTTACGGGTGAAATCGGGTCACCGTAACGAGTTCCGGGCACCCCCGACAAAAGTTTTGGGCCTATTGGGCCAAGTGAGGGACAGACCAGCCCCTAGAGGGCTGGTGCGCCCCCTAGGCTGAATGGGAGAAGGAGTAAAGGAAGGGAAGGAGGAAGGAAAGGGGAGGATTCGGCCTCCCCCCTTTCCTTCTCTCCCCCTTCACTTTCATTTCCCCTACACCAAATAAGGAAGGGGTGTCGAATTGGGGTGCAAACCCAAGTAGGATTCGGCCTACTTCGGCGCCCCCTTGGCTGCCTCCTCCCCTCTCCAACGTATATATATGTGGGGAGGGGGGCGCCTAAGAGACAGAACATCATTGTTAGCCGTGTGCAGCGCCCCTCTCCGCAGTTTACTCTCACGGTCATAATCTTGTAGTGCTTAGGCGAAGCCCTGCGAGGATTACTTCATCATCACCGTCATCACGCCGTTGTGCTGACGGAACTCATCTACTTCCTCGACACTCTGCTGGATCAAGAGTTCGAGGGACGGCGTCGAGCTGAACGTGTGTAGAACTTGGAGGTGCCATACGTTCGGTGCTTGATCGGTAGGAACGAGAAGAAGTTCGACTACATCAACTGCTTTGTCAAAACGCTTCCGCTTTCGGTCTATGAGGGTACGTGGACACACTCTTTCCCTCTTGTTGCTAAGCATCTCTGAAAGTGCAAGTTATCGACTAGAAGGGGGGTGAATAGGCGATTTTTACGAAAGTCTTTAAAGCACGAGGGTTTTGAAGACAAACAATAGAAATGAACCTATAGCTACACAGCGGAAGACAGAACTAACATGGATCGAGATGGAAGATATAACTGAAGCTAAACAGACAGTGGTCTTCACACAGTGAAGACAAATAGAGGAGGCAGATAGGCAATGGCTTCACGAAGATAAACTCAAATGTAACAGAGAATAGGGCTAGAACTAGTAGCTTGATGGAGACAAGGATTTGGTAGACCAGTTCCAGTTGTTGTCTCAACTGTATGTCTGGTAAGGGTGGCTAGGTATTCAAACCTGAGGACACACAGTCATCACCATATTCCCCTTGAGCTAAGGACACACAGTCCTCGCCCAATCACTCGGGTAAGTCTTCAAGGTAGACTTCTGAACCTTCACAGACTTCGTTCACTGGCAGTCCACAATCACTCTAGGACGCTCTGAACGTGACGCCTAACCGGCTAGAGGAAGCACGGTCCTCAAGTGTAACAAGTCTTCAGGTCACACAGACAGAAAGACTTCAGTGATCCTTAACTCTCTTTGGCTTTGGGTGTATTGTGTTTTGTCCTCAAAAAGGATCTTTTCTCTCAAAGGCTTTGGAGGTGGGTTGCTGTCAAACGACAAAAACCATGCACTAACTCTGAGCAGCCACCAATTTATGGTGTAGGGGGTGGGCTATTTATAGCCATGAGGCAACCCGATAGGATATGTCCGAAATGAACCTTGGTCACTAAGGAACTGACACATGTCTAACGGCCTGATTTTGAACACACGCGACAACTTTACTTGAGCTCCAAGTAAAGCTGACTTATCCAGCTCTGGATAAGATTTGCTCTCATTTGTTTTCACTTGAAGACATAGGTGTTTTGGTTGAGCATCACCTCAGTTGTTCAGATGTGTTCACTTGGACCCCACATAACAATACGGTGGATCCAATGACTCAAGAAGGAATAAAAAGAACTACGAAAGAAACTATGTCTTCATGTTCCATAGTCTTCAATGAATGTCTTCATAGGCAATTATCTTCACGTGAATGTCTTCACGTACCACCATTAACTTCAATGTCTTCACACATTTTTAGGGGCCATCTCTGGTAGTTAAACCGAATCTATGAGGAACTATTACATGTGTTATCCTGCAATTCTCACAAACACATTAGTCCCTCAACCTCATTTGTCGTCAATACTCCAAAACCAACTAGGGGCACTAGATGCACTTACAATCTCCCCCTTTTTGGTGATTGATGACAAACTGGTTGAAGTTTTCAACGGGGATCAAATATGTGACAATACGGATAACACGATCAATGACTTCATAAAGTTGAGAGGGCTCCCCCTGAAGATGTGCATATGGTAGTTTTGCTTTTGAATACAAAGGCACATGGCAGGTTTTGCTTTGTGGAGATCTCCTTCAATTTTATGAAGACAAACCATCATGCATACAAGGATGAAGTGAGGATAATGAGATGCATAATGGAAAATGGGCGTCTGCTGAATGACTTCATGTGCATAAGATAGATATTTAACAAAACAGAAGAAACAACAGCAAATGTAGCAGACGACCATCAAGTTTTAAGTGTTACAACTCAAGAGCCAAATGTTCCAAAATGAGAGGTGTAAGAACTTAGCAAAAAATAAAGCACCCGACCCATATATAGACCCGCTTGAAGACTACCAACTCATATGCTTCTCCCCCTTTTGTAAGTAAGGACCAAAAAGGTTTGAATACATAGAGACTCTATGCGTTCCCAGGCGAAGAAGATGCCGGGGTAGCCGGGTCAACGTTGGAGTTTGGTGGTGCCGAGGGGCCTGACGCAGAATCGTGATGCAGTGAAGCGATTGCTGGGGAAGTGGCGTCGTCTTCTTCATGGATGACTCTAGCAACAACAGTTGGTGCTGAAGATGAATACTTAGAGTCTTCAATGGACGGAGTTGGACGCCAAGTCACAGCTTGCGGAGGGCTGGAATCAAACTTGAAGTGTTCTTTGAAGCCATCTGCTTCAAGATCAGCTTCAGCGCATGACAGAGTGAGGCTCTTCCAGGACCGTCGACATGCTTCATGTGCAACAAATGAATTCTTGGTTGCCAAGTTGTGAATGCGATTGACATCTGTGAGAAGACTTTGCATTTGGCGCTTCATCCAGTCATGATGCTTATCTTGCTTCTGGTGAAGTGCAACAAGAAGCTCTCGGTCATTCAGGACACGAGGACGCTTTTTCGGCTATTGAGCAATAGTGCTTCCAGTGGCATCAGTGTTGGCACGATGTGGGAGGCGCAGTTGTCCAGCCAGAGGATAAGAAGGCACATTTGCATTTGGCACGTACACACTGTCATCCTGCGGTGTGAAGCTTTGGTGATCAGCATTGTGCAGGTGAAGTGGTTGCTTGGCTGGCTCAGCATAGATGGATTCATATGATGTATCAACCTCTGGTAAGAAGACAACATGGTTTCGTGCAGAGGCTTGATAGCTGACAGTAGAACGAAGCTTGATGAGTCTCATGATCCACGGAGCGTAGAGCTTGAGGCCAAACAGATCAGTTGCAGAGGCAACTAGTTGGCAAAGGAAAAAGTCATGCGTGTTGAAGCGAATGCCATTCACAATGTGGAAGACCAAAGTCTTGATGACGCCAGTCAGTGCAGCCTCTGATGAGTGTCTCTTGACAGGCCAAAGAGTACGCCTCAGGATATGGTATATGGTGTGAGGCAGGTACTCATGTTGGGTTCAGCTTTCTTGAAGACGCTCTGAAGCTCTTTCTGATGCAGAGAACAGCCTGGTTCGTATAGCTCACCAGGAGTGGGTAGTGAAGTAAGCTCAAGTAGTTCCTGAGCATTAACTTCATAGTGATTGTCACCTGACATCCACTCAAGGACCCATGTCTTCGGTTCCCTGCTGTATCCTCTGATATGCAGAGTGGAATAAAACTACAACAGTAGCTCTTCATTCCAATATTCTTTGGCAGTGACAAAAGGAAGCAGACCAACTTCTCTGAAGCAATCAAGGGCATCATCAAGGCAGGGCAGTCCAGCAATGGCTTCACAATTAAGACGTTGATGCGGAAAGATTCGGTCCTGATTGTACAGAATGCATGAGTAATAGTTTCGTTGCTGAAAGCCCAGAACCTATCAGAAGAGATCTTGGGCTTCTTGTAGGGGTTCTTAGCAGAATCAAAGAATGTATTGTTGGCCCTGAAGATGTTTACACTAAATGTGCCTTGTGCTGTTGCAGTGCTTGGAAGCCTGGGCAATCTGGGCTTTGGCTTCTGCGTCTGAGGTCGCCGCTCCACATGATATTCATATTGTGGTCTAGGAGCAGGAGGCGTCAGAATTGGCCACCTGCCAGTGACAAGCTCTCCATCACGATTGTAGGCTTGGGCCATGGTGTGAGGCACTAGAGAAGGAGCATTCACTTCAGGAGCATTGGCTTCAGGCACACTCACTTCAGGAGTGGCAGAGATTTCTTGCAGTACGGAGGCTTCAGGCATGATAACGTCTTGTATTTCAGCAATCACAGAAGTATCAGCCACATTCGCTTCAGGTGCAATGGCTCCAGACTGAGTGGCCTCATGTACAATAGTTTCTTGGGGAGCAGGTTCTTGCATTAAGGGTACTTCTTCTTGGGCAGCAGAGGCTTGAGGAGGGGGGGTGACTTCACGAGTGTCTTCTTGTGCTTCATCGGCTGATGCAGCCAGAATGTCTTCAGCCATCTTGGCTTCAGATTCACGAGCAGACTCTGAAGGAATGTCGTCAGGGAACACATGACGTGCCACTAAGCTAGAGTTTTGCTCTCCATCTTCAAGAATGCTTGACATGGAGGTTTGAGGCATGAGACCTTTGCGAAGCCTACGGAATTTTGGCGACGCAATTGGTGAAGCACCTGCATTGATCTTCTCCATGTCATCTTCCGATGTTGCTGATGGAGTCTCAACTACCAGAGTGGTAGCTGGAGACGGCGGAGTGCGAGGAATAACTTCATGAAGGGGGTGTCTAGATGTTGCTCTTCCCAGTATTCATCTTGAGTCATTGGCGTCGTGGGACCGCCAATGCTTATGAGTTCACTGCTCGTGGGAGCAGGGGATTGAACATGTTGGGGTTCAAGCTGAGGAAGAACTACATCATCATCCACATTGTCGTCATGACCAATGTCTTTAGTGGTAGGTGAGGCAGCAGCTGGAATATCTTCAGTCTGAGGAGCCTCTGTGTGAGCAGGCTCATGTACAACTAGACGTCTTTCTCGGTTGGAGGAGGCAGGTAGGGCAACAGAGATAGGTTCAACGACCAATGGCTCTGAGGAGGAAGGGTGAGGCTGTTGTGAAGCCTTTGAAGCATTGAGCTTTTGCTTCTTCTTGGAGGGAGCAGCAGCAGAGGCATCATGATGCTTGTGTTTCTTGGCTTCAGCTTCAGCCTGCCTCGTCTTCTTTTGATCAGAAACTGCTGAAGGGACCTTTGGCTTCGTGCCAGTCATGCTGTCAGGGAAGACAATGCTTGGTCTTTCCTGCCTTGGAGGTTCGGTGTCATCTGCAGCAGGCTTCTTGTTCTTCTTGGGCTTCTTGGCAGCCAGCTTGGGATCAATGCCAGGACGGCCAAGAGCTTTTCTCTTCAGAGCTTCATTGTGAGCCTGGACACATTTCTCAGCATAATGCTTGAGACGATCCCTTGAGCCTTTTTCCTGTTCACGGCGCCTGGCAAATTCAGCCTTGAGGTCATTCATCATGGTCTTGAAGCCTTGGACTTCTTTGGCACTGAGGCCAGCCATGTGCTTCTTGAACAGAGCCTTCTCATGATCAATTTTGTTCTTTTGCTCAATCACTTTCTGTGCAACAGTCAGTTCTTGAGCAATGTACCCTTGAAAGGTTACCCTGATGTTAATTGGAAGCTAAAGATCATCAAGTGAGAGAGAGGTGTCTTCAAGCCACTCATCAATGAAGTTGTTGATAATTTTAGCGTCAAAGAGAGGCAGATCATTGAAGATCTCGGCCTGTTGCTTGCTCTTAATTAGCATCTCCAAGGCATCATCAGCAAGATCTTCATCACTGCACAGATCTATGATGTCATCATCATTGTGCAGAATGCTTGCAGGAGTGAGTCCTTGGCCAGATGGCTTTACAAGCTGTTTGGAGCGCTGGGAGATGCGAGAGTGTTCTTCAGACTGTACACTGGATTCAGGAGGTACAATTTTTAGAGGCTTCACATTTGAAGCTTTTGGTGCAGCAGCAGGTTTGGAAGCCTTTGATTTCTTCTTTGGCTTCACAGGCCCAGGAACAACTTCAGGTTACATGTCTTCAGCTACATCTTCCATAGTTTCCCTTTGAGCAGCAATGTGGGAAAGCAATCCATTGAGGTCATTGAATGGGTCAACACGATTTTCATTTGCTTCACGTGAGCCATCAGACCTTAGCCGACATGGGCCGGGATTGAAGTTGATGCCCAGTTCTTTCCTTTTCTGAGTGGCAGAGTTCTTGGCAAATTTGCAGTTCCCTTCAAACAGTTCATCTTCATGACACCATCGAAGACTGGATGGGTCAGCATCTGAAGGCATAGGTCCTCTGACCATGCATGGGAAGAAACTCTTGGCAGTGGCTTCAGACTTAGTCTCGGGCAGGAGCTTCTTATAGACGATATCACCCCATGGAGGACAAATGGCATTCTTGGAAGCATACTCGGGGGTAACAAACTTGTATTGAAACCATTGCTCGGACCAATATCTTTGAATCCATTGGATTCAAGACTTGCCTTCTCCATAAGATTCTTCTGGGTCAGACTTGTACATTTGAAATAGATCAGGAGGAAGATCTTTGGCAGTGTCAGTGTGTCTCTGCCTGCCACCCTTCTTGGATTGTTTCTCTGAAGCCATATGGTTAAGACTGAAAGGCTTCACACTGCAATTTGTCTTCCTGCGACTAGTCAGACAAGAGCTGGCTTCATGTGATTCAATGTGACGCTGTAAGAATTTTGCAAATGAATGCAGACTATGAGAACCAAGGGATTCCCCCACGGACATGTACCTATGATAGAATTAGAGATGTGGGGGAAGGGGAAGAGGTCATATGCATTCTCAGAAGATTTTGAAGAGAAAAGAGGATTGAATACATTGACCTCATAGTGCGAAGACATTCACTTATATGTAGAGAGTTGGTTCCAGATTTGTACGAATCCATGAATAAGTACAAGTGAGGAATCTAACTAGTAGTGTCGCATAAGTGAATATGTTTGCATCATATGAGAGATGAGTAGATAAACACATATCTCAAAATAACAGAAACCACTTGTGGCAAAGATTTATGAATTTGACGGATCAAAACAATGGTAAAAATAGAGATCTATTTACCGCAATGAAGAACTGCTTGACAGGAAAGGTGGGATGTCGAGCAGATCGATCTCCCGTGCCCTAACTTGGCGACGGAAGACACCTAGGGCGGCGGCGGAGAGACGAGGTCCACGGCCGGCGTGAGGACAGCGTCGAAGAGGTCGCGGCAGCTAAGCGCTTCGTCTCCGGCGTCGAATGGAGCTAGCGGTGGCGCAAGGGTTGAACGAGGTGGCGAGAGGTGGGATAAGTAAATAATGACCGCGAGGGGTGGAATATTTATAAGGAGAGGCGACGGCACAGTGCAATTACGCAGGTGCCCCTGGAGGTTCACATTTGGTCGACACGTGGCTGTCATGCATGTTATGGAGAGATGAGCCACGATCCCACGCGCGCCAGATATGTCGGATGGACGTTTCGATTCCTTCGGATTTCAGGCACAAAGGGAACATATCATTAAAACGTTTTAAATGTTTGTCTTTATATCTTCAGTTGACAAGGACACGGTGAAGACATTCAACAAGTGTCAATAGAATGCATATGAAGAGATAGAGAGAGTTGGAGAGATATAGCATAGAGGGCAACAGGGTCCGATCACATTCACTTAGATCAGAAAGTTTGAAGACATAGCTATAAGTGAATGTTGTAGAGGACAGAACATATATATATATATATATATATATATATATATATATATATATATATATATATATATATATATATATATATATATACAGAGAAAACCAATTAAGACTACATTGAGAAGATGAGTTTTGAAGACAAACAATGTTGAAGTCAAACACGGTGTGAAGATAAAGTTGTTATGACGCCAAATGAAATTTTCAGAAAAGTTTGGTGGTGGCGTTACCCACCGTATAGGAAGTATTAGACCAGGACACGACGCACAATTATAGTGGCGCTCCAGAGTCAATTTCCACATTAATGTATTCACACTCAGAGTGTAAGTCTTCATGAATTGAAGACATACGTTACTTAGTGTGTTGCACATCTAAGTCATCAGAATGCATAAGCGTTAGGATGTGTGTCCCATCACATGACATTTGAGGATTCTAGGATATTTAGCTAACACCGCGGCTTGCAAAACTTTTTCTCATCCATGGGCTTAGTGAAGATATCTGCCAGTTGCTCTTCAGTGTTGACATGAATGATTTCAATATCCTTCTTGATCACATGATCTCTGAGAAAATGCTGACGACTATCAATGTGCTTTGTCTTCGAGTGCTGAACTGGATTGTGAGCAACCTTGATGGCGCTCTCATTATCGCAGTAGAGAGGCACCTTTTGCATGTTGAAGCCATAGTCCTTGAGAGTTTGCTTCATCCAGAGGAGCTGAGCACAACAAGATCCAGCAGCAATGTATTCGGCTTCAGCTTTGGAGAGGGACACTGAGTTCTACTTCTTTGAAGACCAACAGACAAGAGATCGTCTAAGAAAGTGACATGTGCCTGAGGTGGACTTGCGATCAACTTTGTCACCAGCATAATCAGCATCTGAGAATCCAACTAGATCAAATATAGAGCCCTTGGGATACCATAATCCTAGTGTGGGGGTGTGAGCCAAATATCGAAGAATTCGCTTCACAGCGAGGTGATGTGATTCCTTTGGTGTCGCTTGGAATTGGGCACACATGCAAAAGCTAAGCATTATAGCAGGCCTAGATGCACATAAATAGAGTAGAGAACCAATCATGGAGCGGTATACCTTTTGATCCAACTCTTTACCATTGTCGTCAGAGCCCAATTGTCCTGTAGTTGGCATTGGTGTCGTGTACCCTTTGCAGTCTTGCATTCCAAACTTCTTCAGGCAATCTTTGAGGTATTTCTCTTGAGATATGAAGATACCATTCTTCTGTTGGCGAATTTGGAGACCAAGGAAAAACTTTAGTTCACCCATGATAGACATCTGATATTGCTCTTGCATCATGTATCCAAACTCATCGTTGTATCTTTTGTCAGTGCATCCAAAGATTATGTCATCCACATAAATATGACATGCGAACATTTCTCCATCATATGTCTTCGTGAAGAGTGTGGGATCCAATGATCCAGGTTTGAAGCCTTTGCTCTTCAAGAAGTATTTGAGTGTGTCATACCATGCACGAGGAGCTTGTTTGAGTCCATACAGTGCTTTGTTTAGCTTGTAAACCATGTCAGTATGCTTTGGGTCTTCAAAGCCTGGAGGTTGTGCAACATAAACTTCTTCTTCAATTTTCCCGTTCAGGATGCGCTCTTCACATCCATTTGATAAAGAAATATGTTATGATGGTTGGCATATGCTAGCAGTATGCGAATGGCTTCAAGTCTGGCAACAGGAGCAAAGGTTTCATCGAAGTCAATCCCTTCTACTTGAGTATAGCCTTGAGCAACGAGACGAGCCTTGTTTCTGATGACTTGTCCATTTTCATCTTATTTGTTGCGGTAGATCCACTTGGTGCCAATGATGTTATGTTTCCTTGGATCAGGACGCTTTACCAATTCCCAGACATTATTTAGCTCAAACTGTTGAAGCCCTTCTTGCATTGCTTGAATCCATTCCGATTCCTTAAAGGCTTCATCAACTTTCTTGGGTTCAGATATTAAGACAAATGCAGAGTGGCCACAGAAGTTTGCTTGCTGAGTTGATTTTGAGCGAGTGAGTGGACCAGTTGCATTGATGCCATCAAGAATTGTTTTCCATTTGAACTTCATTTGTGACTCGTGGATGAGCTGGGCAAAGATTTTGCTCATTCTATTGAATGTCTTCACGTTCAGTGTTGGCTTCAGGCTGAGCATAGTCTCCAGAGTTGTTGGGTGGAGAGATGATGATTTCATCTTCAGTTGGTTACTCCTGTACCCATTTGTTTGATAGATTCACTTGGAGAGGCTTCATCTAGCACATTTGACATGTGCTCTCTTTGCGAGCCGTTAGTTACATCGAACCGCACATCTACGGTTTCAACCACTTTATAGTGAAAGAGATTGAAGACCTGGTAGGTGTGCGAGTCTTTCCATAACCAAGCATAAAACCTTCATGTGCTTTCGGTGCAAATTTGGAAGTGTGATGCAGATCCTTGATCCAGCACTTAGCACCGAAGACTCTGAAATAACTTACGTTTGGCTTCTTACCAGTCAGTAGTTCATATGATGTTTTCTTGAAGAACTTATGAAGATAAACTCTGTTGATGATATGACATGCAGTATCAATGGCTTCAGGCAAGAATCTTCTTGGTGTCTTGTATTCATCAAGCATAGTGCGTGCCATCTCAATGAGAGTTTTGTTCTTGCGCTCGACGATGCCATTTTGCTGAGGTGTCTATGGAGCTGAGAACTCATGCGTAATGCCCAATGTATCAAGATAGGTGTCGAGACCAGTGTTCTTGAATTCAGTCCCATTGTCACTTCTGATGTGCTTGATCTTGATGACATAGTTGTTCATGGCCCTGTTTGCAAAGCGTCCGAAGACATCCTGCACTTCAGTCTTAAACAGGATTATGTGCACCCAAGTGTATCTAGAGTAGTCATCAACTATCACAAAACCATATAGGCAAGCAGTAGTAGTGAGAGTAGAGTAGTGAGTGGGGCCAAATAGGTCCATGTGAACCAGTTCGAAGGGACGGGTTGTGGTCATGATTGTCTTCGAGGGATGCTTGGCCCTAGTCATCTTTCCAGCTTCACAGGCACCACATAGATGATCTTTCTTGAACTTGACTC
The DNA here is from genome assembly GCA_902687465.1 of Secale cereale. Lineage (NCBI taxonomy): Eukaryota > Viridiplantae > Streptophyta > Magnoliopsida > Poales > Poaceae > Secale > Secale cereale. The sequence continues at coordinate 861,447,424 of LR738711.1, forward strand.
CCTCAATGCCTATGACATGCTTCTTCTTGACGAGAGTGTGTAGGTTCCTCATGTCAGCGTGACCAAGCCTTCGATGCCAAAGCCAACATTCTGAAGCTTTTGCAAGAAGACATACCGTGAGTTCTGGTCCTGTAGAGAAATTTACCATATACAGATCACCTTTTCGATGTCCTTCGAAGACTAGAGATTTGACAGCTTCCATAAGCACAAGCAAACGATACTTTCCAAATATCATAATCATATTCATATCACACAACATGGAGACTGACATTAAGTTGTATCCAAGTGATTCAACAAGCATTACTTTGTCCATGTGTTGATCCTTTGAGATAGCAACTCTGACAAGTCCCAGTACCTTGATTTTGCCAGTGTCAGCGAATGTGATGTGACTTTTGGGAGATGGACGTAGAGTTGAGTCCATGAGAAAACGTCGATCACCAGTCATGTGGTTAGTGCATCCACTGTCAATTATCCATTCAGTGAATTCTGAAGCAGTACCCTACAGATCAGTTAGCGACATAGTCTTCACAAAGGGAAGTGTAAAGCATAAACATTTGATGAACAAGTGGGTTATGGAAGTTTACATCTTGGTCAGTCACGATAGGAAGCTTGTCAAGAAACCATGGGACGAAATACATGGTTAAACCATTTGGACATTTGATCTTGCGTCCCAAAAGAAGTTTAAGGTCCCCAACATTGGCGTCGGAAGATGATTTTCGGCTGGAGACCCTTCCCTGCAAGAGAAGTTAATTTTTCTTAACCACCCACATCTTTAGGGGTGGTTTAGAAGCAATAAGTCTAAGAGCAGCATCTGAGAATTTTGGCTTAGGAGCCCTAGCAAATAGCCTTGCATGAGGTGAATAATACTCATATGAATAAGCCGAAAAGTTCTTCGTTTTATGAACATAGCGGTTTGATGAAACACACTCATATTCATAGGTCTGAGTATGATTTCCCTGCAAAACATTTGCATTAGGGTGACTCTGTTGAGTCCTCAGTTTGTATGAAGCCTTTGGATCATATGAAACCTTTGGTCTGGGGTTTGTTTTCTTCCCAGGTGGTGTCATGATGACATTCACAGGAAGATTCTCAAGACAACTTTTGGGCACCCAGATCATCTTCATTGGTGGCCCATTCCTACAGTTAGTACCAATATACCTAGCAAACACTTCACCATTCTACTTCTTAAACAGTTTATAGTTTGCATCAAATGATTCATCAATAATGATTGGGTTAGCACAAGTGAAGCCAGATAAAGTGGATGGATCTACTGGTGGACCTTTTGCAGCAGCCCATGTGGTTTTGGGATACTGCTCAGGCTTCTAGTAGGAACCATCAACATTCATTTTCCTTTTGAACCCAACACCCTCTTTCCTAGGGTTTCGGTTGAGAATCTGTTTCTTTAGGACATCACAAAGTGTCTGATGCCCTTGAAGACTTTTGAACATTTATGTTTCAAGCAATGTCTTCAACCTAGCATTTTCATCAGCAATAGTAGTGGTATCCTCCTTAGAGGGGTTAGTTACCACATCAGCAGTTGAAGATATTGCAACAGTAGCAGCAGTAGAACATTCAGCAACAGAGTTATCGTTATTACGCTCAAGACATTTTAGACATGGTGGTTCAAATCCTTCCTAAGCGGGACTGATCTGTTGACCACGAAGTGACTCGCTCTCTTTTTGAAGATCTTCATGAGCCACTCTCAATTTCTCAAGTTCTTGTTTCCTTTGTAGATAATCATAGGAAAGCTTTTCATGAGTAGTTGAGAGCGTTTCATGACGACTTTCAAGTTCTTCGTACTTAACATGAAGATTTTTAATGTCTTAAATTAAGGACTGAGATCGGGTCATTTCAGCGTCCAACTGATCATCGCTTTTGTCTAACAGTTTTTGAATATGTTCCATAGCTTTCTGTTGTTCAGTTGCAATTTTAGCAAGTGTTTTGTAGCTAGGTTTGGATTCACAATCGGAGTCATCTTCACTTGAGGTTTGAAAGTAAGCATCGCGAGAGTTTACCTTGGCACCACGTGCCATGAAGCAGAAGGTGGGAGTAGAGTCATCTTCATCCGTGGCATTTGTGTTGGTGACGAGGCCATGGTCTTCAGTGTTGAAGATAGACTTGGCAACATGTACTGAAGCCAGAGCCAGGCTTGCCACACCTGAATCGGACTCCTCTTCAGACTCCACTTCTGCCTCATCAGAAGCAGACTTCTGAATCCATCTCTTTGCCAACAAAAGCACAAGCCTTGCCCGACGAGCTCTTCTTGTGTGATGAAAACTTGGAAGAAGACTTTGAGAACTTCTTTTCCTTCTTATCATCAGAATCATATTCCTTGCTCTTTTTCTTCTTCCTCTTCTTCTTGTTTTCATTGTCCCGCAGTGGACACTCGGAGATGTAGTGACCAGGTTTCTTGCACTTGTGGCAAGTTCTCTTCTTGTAGTCGCGAGAGGAAGCTTCATCGTTTCTTGAGCTGGATCTTGAAGACTTTTCGAAGATTTTCTTCCTTGAGAACCTTTGAAACTTCTTCACAAGCATAGCTAGTTCTCTGCCAATGTCTTCAGGATCGTCAGAACTGCAGTCAGATTCTTCTTCAGATGAGGAAACAGCCTTTGCCTTCAAGGCGTGAGTTCGGCCGTAGTTTGGTCCATAGATGTCTCTTTTCTCAGACAGCTGAAACTCATGTGTGTTGAGCCTCTCAAGTATGTCAGACGGATCGAGAGTCTTGTAGTCAGGACGTTCTTGAATCATCAGTGCAAGGGTGTCAAAAGAGTTGTCAAGTGGTCTCAGGAGAGTCTTCATGATTTCATGCTTTGTGATCTCAATGGCGCCGAGTGCATGAAGCTCATTCGTGATGTCAGTGAGGCGATCGAATGTGAGCTGGACGTTCTCATTGTCGTTTCTCTTGAAGCGGTTGAAGAGGTTGCGAAGCACACTGATCCTTGAGTCTCTTTGGGTTGAGACGCCTTCATTAACTTTGGAGAGCCAGTCCCAGACTAGCTTCGACGTTTCTAGAGCACTCACACAGCCATACTATACTTTGGTCAGATGACCACAGATGATATTCTTAGCAGTTGAATCCAGTTGGATGAACTTCTTGACATCAGCATGAGTAACACCTTCACCGGCCTTGGGAACGCCATTCTTGACGACATACCAGAGGTTGACATCAATAGCTTCAAGATGCATGCGCATCTTATTCTTCCAGTAGGGGTAATCAGTGCCATCGAAGACAGGACACGCAGCGGAGACTTTGATTATCCTTGCAGTCGACATAGCTAAAATTAAAGGTGGTTAAACTGAATCACACAGAACAAGGGAGCACCTAGCTCTGATACCAATTAAAAGTGCAAGTTATCGACTAGAGGAGGGTGAATAGGTGATTTTTACGGAAGTCTTCAAAGCACGAGGGTTTTGAAGACAAACTATAGAAATGAACCTATAGCTACACAGCGGAAGTGTGATGCCCGAAGACCGACATCCCAGAAGATTCCAAAAGATTCCCGAAGATTCCAGATGTTCCGGGTTGCCCGTGTGTTTCTTTTGAGCTTGTGTTATTTATTTTGCATTGCATCATGTCATCATGCCATCATGTCATATTTTATTTTGCATCTCAACCTAAATAAACCGTGTGGACCTTCGGTCCATTTAAATCGAGGGAAGGTGACTTCTCTTTATAACATATAAAAGCCTCTCAATATTATTAGGGAGCTATATAAAAATATTCCATTTGCTTCGGAATAACCCAACACACTTGCATTTATTCTCCAGACATCTTTTGATTCAAGTTTCACCTCCAAAATCTTGCCAATAATTCTTTTCCGTTGTTTCGAGGTTCCTCCGAAAATTCAAACATGTCTGGACACTTCTATAATCAAGTCTTAGTTCAAAACTATCTGAATTAAATTCAAATAGGTTTGAATTATTTTTCCGATCATACCTTTTCTATTTTTCTCGGACTTTGCTCATTTTATGATGCCCGAGAAAAATAGTTCCTTGTGCTAATTGTTGCTCTAACCCCCTCCGCATTTTTTTCTCTTTTTATTTCTGCTAAAGAAATAAAAAGGTAACAGAACAGCAGAGAGCCGTCCACTAGGCCTCCTTCTGTCCAAGCCGCGGCCCATCCTTGATCCAGCCCTTCTGGCCATCCCTCAGCCGCCGGCCTCCCAACCGAGGCCCAGGCCGGCCCAACTTCTCCCTCCTGGCCCGATCTCGCCGAACCCTAGCGATCGCTCCCTCTGGTTCCCGTCGCAGCGCCGCACCTTTTCTTTCCCATCGTCCCGATCCCCTTTTTCCTTCGACCAGCCCGCGCTTCTTCCTCTCGAGCTCCCTCGCCTTTCCCCCCGATCGAAGTTCCAGCAGCTCCTCAGCCCCGGCCTGAGCGCCTCCCCGTCGCCCCGCGAGTCGCTCCCTCCGGCCCTCCTCCAGTTCGCCTCCATCCCGCGCCCTCCTGCCCCGTGAGCGGCCGCCCGAGCCGACGCATCCGGGAGCATCGGGCCTCCCCGTCGCCCTCCAGGCCGCACGCGCGCCCGCCGCTTCTCCCGCGAGCAGGCCGCCGGAGCCGCTGCTCCTCCCTGAGCGCCTCCCTCCGCGGCTCCCTCCTCTCTGCATCGGCGAGCCAGCGACGCCCCAGCGCGGTTCCCTCCCCCGCGCCCGAGGCCTGCAGCGCCACCTTATCACCATCGCGTCGCCAGCCTCCAGCGCCTCGCTCCCTCGCCTCCAGTCCCGCGAGCCAAGGCCCCGAGCGCCGGCCATCTTCCATCTCAGCCTCGTCGTGGCCTCCCTCCGTCCTCAGGCCAAGGCAGCGCCCCTGCCTCCATCCGGCGTCGACGCGCGCCCAGGCCGTCTCGTCCCTGTCCTCCTCGTCCGCCCCGTCTCCAGCGCCCAAGGAGTTGTAGCCACCTCGCCGTGCCGCTGCCTTGGTTCCTTCCCGCAAGACCTGCTGCTGTTGTGCATTTTTTTTTTCGCCAAACCCTGCTTTGTGTTGTGTTGCACAGAGATGACAAAGTCAAGTTCCTCTATGCACGGATGTCGACTACCGTCGCCAAGACCCGACGCAACAAGTTCCACGACACGTGACATGACCGCTACGAGCCTCGAGTACGACTACACGGTGGCGTGTCAAGTACCCCTACGATCGCGAAGTAACAAGTACCACGACGACCGAACGACTACGGAAACGTGAACAACTACCGTCTCGGAGACGCACCAAGTACCACTACCGTCGCCCGAACGTCTACCGTCGCCCGAGTGTCTTCCGTCGACATGTACATCTACGAGAACGTCTACTTCAACTACCGCCGACGGAACAACTACTTCCTCTCCGAACGTGAACGACTCCTTCCTCTATGATCTCGAACCTCTCCGAGAACGTTTGTCCCGAAGGTATAACCCCGAGACGATGACCCGTGAGATGCTTGTTGTGTTGTATGAAATGTCTCCCTTGTGTGCTCCGTGCCCGTTTCATCTTTTGTTGTGTTCCTCGGTTGCCTCGTCGCCGACCCGTGGGAACCCGGCAACGGGATCACCCCACTTTCATCTCGTTTGACTCGTTCTCCGTCATCTTTTGCACCGGACTCTCAACGAGTTACCGGTACCGATATGTTGCGTTGCATCATTTTCGGATCATTGCCGTGGCACCTTTTCCTTCCACCACGGTGACGATGTTTCATATCTCTTTTAAGTCAACCTTTTAATAATTGCATAAACTTAATCATGTCATCCGCATCGTGATAACAACATGAGAATATTTAATTGTTGTTTGCTTATAATTATTAAACATGCTCATGGGGATTTTCCGGACTTGTTGTTATTTCCGGCCTCATTTAAAATGTCTAAATAGGTAGTTTGTTTTTGCTTCACCTCTTGCCATGTTAACAAACTTTTAATCTTGTCTTGTTAATAACTAGAGTCAATTAAATAATTAAAATGTGGTGTTTCGTCAATATGCAACTCGTTGCATATTGAGCTCCACTTAACTTGTAGTTTTGTTTGTGCACTTTGCCATGCCATGCATATTTAAACCGGACATGCATCATGCTTGCTTGTGCATCATGACATGCTTATGCTTGTATGTTTACCGTGTTGTTTCTTTCTTTCCGGTGGCTTCTCTTGTTAGCTTCGGTTTCGTTCCGGAGTTGTGAGGATTCTCTCGTCTGTGTTGCTCCGTCTACTTCGTGGATCCGTTCTTCTCCCTTGTGGAATTCCAGGCAAGATGACCGAACCCGGATACCATTACTATCTTTGCCTATTGCTAGTAGTCACGCTCTATAGTTTTGCCTCGATGCCCATGTCTTTCCTGTCAGCCTCCTATTGTAACCATGATCCTGTCTAACCACCCTACCTATGCAAACCATTGATTGGCTATACGTAGGCTTCGCTCAGCCCCTCTTATAGCGTTGTTAGTTGCAGGTGAAGATTGAAGATGCTTGCTTCATGTTGAAGTTTGGTTGGGTCATATCACACTATATAAATGCTTAAATGAAATCATCTATATATTGGCAAGGGTGGAAGGCTAAGCCTTTTGCTTGGTGATTTGTTCCACTCATGCCGTTAGGAACCGTATAAACCGGTGTTATGTTCCTTGATTATGCGTTCCTAACACGGTTGGGGTGTATGGGACCCCCTTGATAAACCGCTAAGTGCTAAGTCTTTTCCAGCAAGTCCCAACATTGGTACTATTTGCCTAATAACAAACTAATAAAAAACTTGCATGTGGACTAGCTATCCCTTTTATTTTAATTCTACAACCCCGGGCCAGTGCTCCACATGAGTGTTGGTCCGAAACGGGGAGCCTGCGGGGCCACCACGAGGAAACTCGAGGTTTGGTAAAAACCCGTAGCTTCACCCATCCGGTCGTGTCCTGAGACTTAGATACGCGCGGCTACTATCAGGGTGTCGACACGCCGGGAGGATTTGCTGGATTAGACTTACCTTAGTTCGGTTTAACTTGAGCACGGGATTCCGAGAATACTCGGGTCTTCCCACCTATGGAGTTGCGACTCCGCGGATCGTGGGCTTGTGATGGTCCAAGTTGGAACACCCCTGCAGGGTTTGAACTTTCGAAAGTCGTGCCCGCGGTTATGTGGCAGATGGGAGCTTGTTAATATCCGGTTGTAGATAACTTGACACAATGTTACAATACACTACCAGCGTGTGTACCGTGACTGTCAATTTCCGAATAGGGATTCGGGAGTTGAACACGGTGGGGTTATGTTTGTTGAGCTTTAGCTAGGATCACTTCGTGATCATCTTTCGACCGATGCACTTCTCTTCTCGCTCTCTTTTACGTAAGCTAGTTGCTAGTTGCTGCTGCAGACTCTTGTTTTTCCTTCACCTCTTATTCTTTCTTCAGCCTTGTCCTCACCCAAGGCTTAAATAGTCTTGTTACCCGGGAACGGGATTGCTGAGTCCTCTGTGGCTCACAGTTACTTCACCACACCAGATGCAGGTTCAGCCGAGTTTGATGCAGGAGTTGGCTCAGTTCTTCACCGGGAGTTCGATGAAGAGTTTGGCCGTTTGCTTGTGCCGTTTAGACGATCAGTAGTGGTTTCTACTAGGATTCGATCCTGACCTGTGGCTTTATGTTGTTTTGGTATCTTTCTTTGGATCTTCATCCGTAGTCGGGTTGTGATGTTTTGAATGATGTATTGCTTATGTAATGTATTGTGTGAAGTGGCGAGTGTAAGCCAACTATCTTCTTTTGCAATTTAATCCCTCTTTTACATGAGATGTGCAAAGATACCAAACTTGAGATCATTCTAGGATGGGCTTATACCTTTAAGTCGTGCCTCGACACGTAGGAGGTATAGTCCCATCCTGGGCATTACAAGTTGGTATTCAGAGCCTTCTCCGACCTAGAAGCCCCCACTGATTGATCGAATCGTTGACGATTGAGTCTAGGCACACACTTAAAATGTTTTGAGTCCTATATTTATATCGGAGAGTAGGATTCTTTTCCTCCTCATCTCTTTTCATTCTGGTGAGGACTCCTGACGTCTACTCTTATCTCTTCTACTTTCAAAAATGCACCAAATTTTTTTTTAGGATCTCGCGAGTATTGTTTGGATTGTTTCGATGTCTTTGTGACGAGAACATTGTTCTCGATGCCTCCTGTCATTAGGGGTTGTGGCAGTGTCCCGGGGAGTTGAGCTCCGAGGTGTTGACGTCACAAATCCATCGCGGCAGTACTAGAATACTTAAGACGGCCGACATCGAAAACTCTCCTATGCGGTTGGTGGCAAGATAACCCCGACATCACCCAGTACTGGGGAGGTAGTTCGAGAGTATTGCCATAGCTTGTTATAGTGGATGCTTTTCGAAGGTCTGAGGTAAACAGTTTCCGAGAAAGACTGGTTATGTGTTGAAGGATGGATACACCTGGATGTAGGTTTAGAGTTGATTGCGCGGTGCTTCCCGTGTATCCCCAACACCTGATTGCATAACTGGAAACTTTCGGAAATCTATAGGTGGGTTCATCAAGTAGTTCTAGGCATTCTTCCAACGAGTATACGATATGAAGTTTGGGGTTCTACATTGAGTGAAGTGGCTTTATGGACTTGTTCTGATCGGGAGTTGCATCTTAAAGGGTCCTTGGCTATGCTGATCCGGGGATTGCAAAACCCTTTTGTAACATGTTCCATGAGCTTTCAGCACGAAGATGTCGAACGAAACTCCTATCTTGTATTTGTTCTATCTGTTCCTTGTTCTTTTTTTTATTTACCTTTTGTTCTTCCAAGTGGCTTCTCGTCTAGTTGATGTACCTGCGGAATTCATTCGTTCAATTCTCTGTTCGGATGATATTGTGAAGATTCTTCTGCAACTTCTATCCTTTGTTTTTGTTTTGATTCTGGTATTCGAGTTGCTTCGATGTCAAATGTTGATCCCATACCTTCCTAATCGGTATTCTCATATTTCTATGGGAGTGCTAGTCCTTCTTAATAATCAAGATGGTTATGTTAAATTCTTTTCAACCGGTGTCCATTTTGTTCGTCTCAAGTTGTCTTTGTTTTCCCCACCCTCCCACCCTTCTCTTTATGGAGCCAGCAATTCTCAAATGAAGTATCCATTTTATTCATGTGATGTTTCTTCATTCATTTCCTTCAATGTCTTATCCGGTGATTTATCATGAAGATGCTCAAGAGCTTCAAGTTTATCATTCTTTTGTTCTCAATTCTGCGGTGGATGTAATTCAAGATTTCGGTGTTCATCTTATCTTTTTCCTCATTTCACAATGCTTTCTTATTCCGGTACACCAATTAATCATTCTCCTCTTGCTATTCATATCCGGAGTGCTGAAGATTCATAATTCCATTCTTAATCCGTTCAAGCTATTTTGAGGATTATCATCTTATTCAAGCCATTTAATTAAACCGGTGCAATATCTCTTAAGCAATCTTTTTCAACGGTGGTTTCTTTGAGTGGGCCCTAACCCACAGGTCTTTTTCCAGGATCTTACCTGACTCTTCTAATTTTCTGGAGTTATACTCAAATTCTTTTCAAAGTGTGATGTAAGAATGATCTCCATCAGTCACATGCCTTCTCCAAGCTTGTTTTCAATTATTTCCATCTTTAGCTCCACCTTCCTCTTGTCATTCATTCCGGAGTGCTCAACAATTCTTATGGCATTTCTCGTCTTCATTCTCAGCGTTTGCAGACCGGAGAAGTGTTTCTCTTGAATCTTCGCCCGTTCTCTTGAAGATTCGTGGCTCTAGCTTCATGCCATCCTCATTATTGTTCAGATTGTGAGGAATTATTTTCATACCCGTCCGAAGCTTTTCATGAATTCTTCCAATTGTGATCCTCCGAAGGCCATCATTCAGAATATTTCTTCGTTCTCAGTTTTCAACTTCGTCCTCCAAATATTCTTCATCGATGTCTCTTCGTTCGTCTCCATATTCTTACGGTGGTTCTTTCAAGTTACTCTTCCGTTGTTATCATATTAATTCATTGTTCTTTTCATAATCCTACTGGTGGTTCGTGGAAGACTTACCCAAGCTTGTGCTAGATTCCTCTTTAATTCTTTCAAACGAGAATAAGTAGTATGCCAAATCCATTGGTTGTCATCAACTTAAATTGGTAAAGGAGATGCATAACATAATTCTTATTCTTATTCCTTCAAGGTGATTTAATTATTTTGTTTGGAGCTTACTCATCATATCATATTCTCGGTTCTAAGTTGTTCATCTTGTTTTCCGGAGCTCCAAGTTATTTCAATTATATCATTTCAGCTCCATCTAATTCATCGCAGACCTTGAATCTTATTCTTTTCATCTTTCACTTCTCATGCTTTCATTACCGGACTTCTCATGGTGGTTCATCATGTTTTAATTCATCCTCGAAGTCTTCATCAAGATTCTTGTTGGAGCTCAAGCATTCTTCATCATGCTTTCCAATTACAATTCTTTCGACCTTATTCTTTGAGATGGTGGTATGCCATTGGTGACAATTCCTTCATGTTTCATGATTCACGAGTTGTCAGAATGAGATATTTAAACCCATCATTTTCTTTGTTCAGGAGATCTTTTCAACCTTTCAATTTATTCGTTGGAGTTATCTTGGGTTGTATTTCACCTAAAGCTTTCCCTAAGAATTGTTGCTATTATGGTGCTTATTAATGACCCAAGACCTTCATTTATCATTCTGGTGAATTAAGTTTATCGTCTCCTTGTTGATATCAATCCAAGCAATTCGTTCTGTTAGTGGCCGGTTGTCACCTCATAATTGTGAGATGTTTTCCATAAGCCCACAACGAGCTTATTCTTTTCGTTGTTGATTTTCCAACAACTCCGTTCAACCCTTCTTCGTAAGGATGTTTTTCATATTCATTCATGGGAGAAGTTGTCATTTTTCTTCTCCAATCATTTCTTTCATTGATCTATATGCTATTCTTTCGTTCCGGAGGCTTTGTGATATTGCTCTCTTCGACCATCATCTTGTTTTTATCAAGATCATATTCTCTCTTGCTTATCATTTAACCGGAGTGTTGTATTCTTCATTCAATTTCTCTCATCTCTTCAAGTTTTGCCTATCTTTTTAACCGGAGTGCTGTCTGAATCCTTCTTACCTCTTGTGCCATTCTTTTAATTGTTTCGGAGGCTATATGTTGTTGTTTTCATCAAGTATCTTCCCAACTTGGCAAGTTCTTGTTAATTCCTTCCATTTTCAGACGGAGTGCTGTCCAAATTCTGTCATTCTTATTCCTTGGCTATACCGTTGCAGTTTCATATTCTTTTGTCATCCGTGAGCTATTGTTTCATGTCTTTCAACCTTCAAGGTTCTCATAATGCTCCTTGTTCCTCTTTTCTAACGGAGTGCTCCCAACTTCGTTCACCTCCGTTGTATTCTTCTTCCAACTTGTTCAACCTCTCAAGGTTCTTTGGTTTCACTCGTCTGTCAAAGAAGCAACTTTGTTTTACCACTTCTTTTTCGTTTTACCCGGTGATATCTCTAGGATCTCGGGTCGAGATCCTCTGTTAGTGTGGGAGAGTTGTGACGCCCGAAGACCGACGTCCCAGAAGATTCCAGAAGATTCCCGAAGATTCCAGATGTTCCGGGTTGCCCGTGTGTTTCTTTTGAGCTTGTGTTATTTATTTTGCATTGCATCATGTCATCATGCCATCATGTCATATTTTATTTTGCATCTCAACCTAAATAAACCGTGTGGACCTTCGGTCCATTTAAATCGAGGGAAGGTGACTTCTCTTTATAACATATAAAAGCCTCTCAATATTATTAGGGAGCTATATAAAAATATTCCATTTGCTTCGGAATAACCCAACACACTTGCACTTATTCTCCAGACATCTTTTGATTCAAGTTTCACCTCCAAAATCTTGCCAATAATTCTTTTCCGTTGTTTCGAGGTTCCTCCGAAAATTCAAACATTTTTGGACACTTCTATAATCAAGTCTTAGTTCAAAACTATTTGAATTAAATTCAAATAGGTTTGAATTATTTTTCCAATCATACCTTTTCTATTTTTCTCGGACTTTGCTCATTTTTTGATGCCCGAGAAAAATAGTTCCTTGTGCTAATTGTTGCTCTAACCCCCTCCGCATTTATTTTCTCTTTTTATTTCTGCTAAAGAAATAAAAAGGTAAAAGAACAGCAGAGAGCCGTTCACTAGGCCTCCTTCTGTCCAAGCCGCGGCCCATCCTTGATCCATCCCTTCTGGCCATCCCTCAGCCGCCGGCCTCCCAACCGAGGCCCAGGCCGGCCCAACTTCTCCCTCCTGGCCCGATCTCGCCGAACCCTAGCGATCGCTCCCTCTGGTTCCTGTCGCAGCGCCGCACCTTTTCTTTCCCATCGTCCCGATCCCCTTTTTCCTTCGACCAGCCCGCGCTTCTCCCTCTCGAGCTCCCTCGCCTTTCCCCCCGATCGAAGTTCCAGCAGCGCCTCAGCCCCGGCCTGAGCGCCTCCCCGTCGCCCCGCGAGTCGCTCCCTCCGGCCCTCCTCCAGTTCGCCTCCATCCCGCGCCCTCCTGCCCCGTGAGCGGCCGCCCGAGCCGACGCATCCGGCCGCATCGGGCCTCCCCGTCGCCCTCCAGGCCGCACGCGCGCCCGCCGCTTCTCCCGCGAGCAGGCCGCCGGAGCCGCTGCTCCTCCCTGAGCGCCTCCCTCCGCGGCTCCCTCCTCTCTGCATCGGCGAGCCAGCGACGCCCCAGCGCGGTTCCCTCCCCCACGCCCGAGGCCTGCAGCGCCACCTTCTCACCATCGCGTCGCCCGCCTCCAGCGCCTCGCTCCCTCGCCTCCAGTCCCGCGAGCCAAGGCCCCGAGCGCCGGCCATCTTTCATCTCAGCCTCGTCGTGGCCTCCCTCCGTCCTCAGGCCAAGGCAGCGCCCCTGCCTCCATCCCGTGTCGACGCGCGCCCAGGCCGTCTCGGCCCTGTCCTCCTCGTCCGCCCCGTCTCCAGCGCCCAAGGAGCTGCAGCCACCTCGCCGTGCCGCTGCCTTGGTTCCTTCCCGCAAGACCTGCTGCTGTTGTGCATTTTTTTTCGCCAAACCCGGCTTTGTGTTGTGTTGCACAGAGATGACAAAGTCAAGTTCCTCTACGCACGGATGTCGACTACCGTCGCCAAGACCCGACGCAACAAGTTCCACGACACGTGACATGACCGCTATGAGCCTCGAGTACGACTACACGGTGGCGTGTCAAGTACCCCTACGATCGCGAAGTAACAAGTACCACGACGACTGAACGACTACGGAAACGTGAACAACTACCGTCTCGGAGACGCACCAAGTACCACTACCGTCGCCCGAACGTCTACCGTCGCCCGAGCGTCTTCCGTCGACATGTACATCTACGAGAGCGTCTACTTCAACTACCGCCGACGGAACAACTACTTCCTCTCCAAACGTGAACGACTCCTTCCTCTATGATCTCGAACCTCTCCGAGAACGTTTGTCCCGAAGGTATAACCCCGAGACGATGACCCGTGAGATGCTTGTTGTGTTGTATGAAATGTCTCCCTTGTGTGCTCCGTGCCCGTTTCATCTTTTGTTGTGTTCCTCGGTTGCCTCGTCGCCGACCCGTGGGAACCCGGCAACGGGATCACCCCACTTTCATCTCGTTTGACTCGTTCTCCGTCATCTTTTGCACCGGACTCTCAACGAGTTACCGGTACCGATATGTTGCGTTGCATCATTTTCGGATCGTTGCCGTGGCACCTTTTCCTTCCACCACGGTGACGATGTTTCATATCTCTTTTAAGTCAACCTTTTAATAATTGCATAAACTTAATCATGTCATCCGCATCATGATAACAACATGAGAATGTTTAATTGTTGTTTGCTTATAATTATTAAACATGCTCATGGGGATTTTCCGGACTTGTTGTTATTTTCGGCCTCATTTAAAATGTCTAAATAGGTAGTTTGTTTTTGCTTCACCTCTTGCCATGTTAACAAACTTTTAATCTTGTCTTGTTAATAACTAGAGTCAATTAAATAATTAAAATGTGGCGTTTCGTCAATATGCAACTCGTTGCATATTGAGCTCCACTTAACTTGTAGTTTTGTTTGTGCACTTTGCCATGCCATGCATATTTAAACCGGACATGCATCATGCTTGCTTGTGCATCATGACATGCTTATGCTTGTATGTTTACCGTGTTGTTTCTTTCTTTCCGGTGGCTTCTCTTGTTAGCTTCGGTTTCGTTCCGGAGTTGTGAGGATTCTCTCGTCTGTGTTGCTCCGTCTACTTCGTGGATCCGTTCTTCTCCCTTGTGGAATTCCAGGCAAGATGACCGAACCCGGATACCATTACTATCTTTGCCTATTGCTAGTAGTCACGCTCTATAGTTTTGCCTCGATGCCCATGTCTTTCCTGTCAGCCTCCTATTGTAACCATGATCCTGTCTAACCACCCTACCTATGCAAACCATTGATTGGCTATACGTAGGCTTCGCTTAGCCCTCTTATAGCGTTGTTAGTTGCAGGTGAAGATTGAAGATGCTTGCTTCATGTTGAAGTTTGGTTGGGTCATATCACACTATATAAATGCTTAAATGAAATCATCTATATATTGGCAAGGGTGGAAGGCTAAGCCTTTTGCTTGGTGATTTGTTCCACTCATGCCGTTAGGAACCGTATAAACCGGTGTTATGTTCCTTGATTATGCGTTCCTAACACGGTTGGGGTGTATGGGACCCCCTTGATAAACCGCTAAGTGCTAAGTCTTTTCCAGCAAGTCCCAACATTGGTACTATTTGCCTAATAACAAACTAATAAAAAACTTGCATGTGGACTAGCTATCCCTTTTATTTTAATTCTACAACCCCGGGCCAGTGCTCCACATGAGTGTTGGTCCGAAACGGGGAGCCTGCGGGGCCACCACGAGGAAACTCGAGGTTTGGTAAAAACCCGTAGCTTCACCCATCCGGTCGTGTCCTGAGACTTAGATACGCGCGGCTACTATCAGGGTGTCGACACGCCGGGAGGATTTGCTGGATTAGACTTACCTTAGTTCGGTTTAACTTGAGCACGGGATTCCGAGAATACTCGGGTCTTCCCACCTATGGAGTTGCGACTCCGCGGATCGTGGGCTTGTGATGGGCCAAGTTGGAACACCCCTGCAGGGTTTGAACTTTCGAAAGCCGTGCCCGCGGTTATGTGGCAGATGGGAGCTTGTTAATATCCGGTTGTAGATAACTTGACACAATGTTACAATACACTACCAGCGTGTGTACCGTGACTGTTAATTTCCGAATAGGGATTCGGGAGTTGAACACGGTGGGGTTATGTTTGTTGAGCTTTAGCTAGGATCACTTCGTGATCATCTTTCGACCGATGCACTTCTCTTCTCGCTCTCTTTTACGTAAGCTAGTTGCTAGTTGCTGCTGCAGACTCTTGTTTTTCCTTCACCTCTTATTCTTTCTTCAGCCTTGTCCTCACCCAAGGCTTAAATAGTCTTGTTACCCGGGAACGGGATTGCTGAGTCCTCTGTGGCTCACAGTTACTTCACCACACCAGATGCAGGTTCAGCCGAGTTTGATGCAGGAGTTGGATCAGTTCTTCACCGGGAGTTCGATGAAGAGTTTGGCCGTTTGCTTGTGCCGTTTAGACGATCAGTAGTGGTTTCTACTAGGATTCGATCCTGACCTGTGGCTTTATGTTGTTTTGGTATCTTTCTTTGGATCTTCATCCGTAGTCGGGTTGTGATGTTTTGAATGATGTATTGCTTATGTAATGTATTGTGTGAAGTGGCGAGTGTAAGCCAACTATCTTCTTTTGCAATTTAATCCCTCTTTTACATGAGATGTGCAAAGATACCAAACTTGAGATCATTCTAGGATGGGCTTATACCTTTAAGTCGTGCCTCGACACGTAGGAGGTATAGTCCCATCCTGGGCATTACAGGAAGACACAACTAACATGGATCGAGATGGAAGATATAACTGAAGCTAAACAGACAGTGGTCTTCACACAGTGAAGACAAATAGAGCAGGCAGATAGGCAATGGCTTCACGAAGATAAACTAAAATGTAAAAGAGAATAGGGATAGAACCAGTAGCTTGATGGAGACAAGGATTTGGTAGACCAGTTCCAGTTGCTGTCTCAACTGTACGTCTGGTTAGGGCGGCTAGGTATTCAAACCTGAGGACACACAGTCCTGGACACACAGTCCTCACTGTATTCCCCTTGAGCTAAGGACACACAGTCCTCGCCCAATCACTCGGGTAAGTCTTCAAGGTAGACTTCTGAACCTTCACATACTTCGCTCACTGGTAGTCCACAATCACTCTAGGACGCTCTGAATGTGACGCCTAACCGGCTGGAGGAAGCACGGTCCTCAAGTGTAACAAGTCTTCAGGTCACATAGACAAAAAGACTTCTTTGATGCTTAACTCTCTTTGGCTTTGGGTGTATTGGGTTTTGTCCTCAAAAGGATCTTTTCTCTCAAAGGCTTCGGAGGTGGGTTGCTCTCAAACGACAAAAGCCGTGCACTAACTCTGAGCAGCCAGCAATTTATGGTGTAGGGGGTGGGCTATTTATAGCCATGAGGCAACCCGATAGGATATGTCCGAAATGACCCTTGGTCACTAAGGAACTGACACATGTCTAACGGTCGGATTTTGAACACACGCGGCAGCTTTACTTGAGCTCCAAGTAAAGCTGACTTATCCAGCTCTGGATAAGATTTTCTCTCATTTGTCTTTGCTTGAAGACATAGGTGTTTTGGTTGGGCATCACCTCAGTTGTTCAGCTGTGTTCACTTGGACCCCACTTAATAGTACGGTGGATCCTATGACTCAAGAAGGAATAAAAAGAACTACGAAAGAAACTATGTCTTCGCGTTCCATAGTCTTCAATGAATGTCTTCATAGGCAATTATCTTCATGTGAATGTCTTCACGTACCACCATTTACTTCAATGTCTTCACACATTTTTAGGGGTCATCTCTGGCAGTTAAACCGAATCTGAGAGGGACTATTACCTACGTTATCCTACAATTCTCACAAACACATTTGTCCCTTAACCTCATTTGTCATCAATAATCCAAAACCAACTAGGGGGCACTAGATGCACTTACAATCTCCTAGATAGATCTTGCGTGAGCGTAGATTTTTTTTAAAATTGCATGCTACGTTTCCCATCAGATAGAGGCTCTATCAGATAAATATCTAGGCCTTCCTACGATGGTTGGTCTTGATAAATGTGAAAGCTTTGAATATCTGGTAGAAAGAATAGTAAACAAACTTAATGGATGGAAGGAGAAATATTGTCCATGGGGGTGGGGGAGGAAATTTTGTTGAAAGCTATTATCCAGTCTATTCTTGTGTTTTGCAATGGTTGTTTTGAAAATTCCCAAGAAGGTGTGCAAGGAAATCACAGATGCCATGGCTACCTTTTGGTGGTGGGGGGTATGGAGGAACAAAGAAAGATGCATTGGTTCGTCTCGTGGAGACTGTGTCTCCCAGAGAGCAAGGTGGTATGGGATTTAGAGATCTGCATGCTTTTAACTTGGCTATGCTTGCAAAACAAAGTTGGAGATTAATTACTCATCCCGACACTCCGTGTGCGCAAGTTTTGCGAACAAAGTATTGTCTAGATGGGAATGTCCTAAAAGATGGACCGAAGAAAGGGTCATCTTCCACTTGGTAAAGTATTGTTGCACGGTTATAAACGTTTAAAAGAGGTCATATATGAAGAGTAGTAGCAGGAGAAAATATAAATATATGGGAGGATCATTGGATCCTAGAAAGTCCGACGAGGAAGTTAATTACTCATGGGGGGATGTTATGCTAAGCTCAATTCATGCACTTATTAATGCAGCAACCTCCTAAGAGACAATCTTCCACATGTTGGAGTTGAAAGGATACTGATAATACCACTATCTGACTCCATGCCTGGTGATTTCATTGCTTGGAATGCAATAGAGTCCCACACTTTCACAGCCCACTCTGCTTACTATATAGAGTGGGAACATCAGTTCGGTGCCTGGGTACATCATGAATCAGCAAAAACTTCTATATCCAACCCAGTGTGGGAAATCCTATGGAAACTTTAGGTACCAAGTGCGGTGATTTTTTTTGTGTGGCGAGCTTTACATGGGATTTCCAGGGATGTGAATCTTGAGTAATAGACATATAAAGGTCAACCCCCAATCCTAGTTTGCAAGAATGGTCCGAAAGATATACTCCCTCCGTTCGAAAATACTTGTCGGAGAAATGCATAAAAATGAATGTATCTAGAACTAAAATATATCTAGATACATCCATTCCTCCGACGAGTACTTCCGGACGGAGGGAGTACGTCATTGGAGACTGAAGCACTGTGTTCGCCACTTAGGCAAAAACTGTCAATCATGCTCATTTTACGGGTACTCCACCACCAAGTGCAAGATGGGAAAACCCCTTTCTAGGGTATTATAAGTTGAATACAGATACAACTTTCTTCGAGGATGGAAGTGGAGCAGTAGCTGCTATTATACAGAACTGCAGAGGCGAGACAATCTTAAGAGCCTTGGAGCCTATAGATCACACATTCAATGCTCCAAATGCTGAATCTCTAGCGCTAAGGAGAGGCCTCAAATTGCAATATGATGTTGGCTGCTCTAAAGTGGTGGTGAAATCTGATTGTATTGAGCTAATGGATGCATGCAATGGGAATTCTGAGGTCCCGAGTCCATATGTGCCCGTACTAGCTGATTGCTTTGAACTTGCACATGGGATCTTGTCAACCTCCTTTAAGCATTGTCCGAGGGAAGCTGCAAATTACCTAGATAGATATTGTTATGATGAGGAAGGCTACGAATGGGTAGATGATACTCCATTTTTTACTATATCATGTCTATGATGTAAGAGCATCTAAAGTCGAGCGCCCCAAACCCGCCTCAATCGTCCAGGCGGACGGTCTGGTCACTGACCAATCACGAAAATGCGACCCAGAGGGGCGCCCCAAACGGGCCTTAAATGCTTGGGCTGGCCGGTACCCCTCGTATCTAGCACAAATATGGGGTCGATATGGGGGCGCCCGAGCGCGTCACGTATGTTGCAGAACGTAGTACTTCAAAAAAACTCCTACGATCACGCAAGATCTATCTACTAGAAGCATAGCAACGAGAGGGGAGAGTGTGTCTACATACCCTCGTAGATCGAAAGCGGAAGCGTCTAGTGACGCTGTTGATGTAGTCGAACGTCTTTGCGGTCCAACCGATCCAAGCACCGAACATACGGTACCTCCGCGTTCAGCACACGTTTAGCTTGATGATGTCCCACGAGCTTTTGATCCAGTTGAGCTTCACGGGAGAGTTTCGTCAGCACGACGGCGTGGTGACGAAGATGATGAAGCTACCGACGCAGGGCTTCGCCTAAGCACTGCAACGATATGGCCGAGGTGTGTTTCTGTGGAGGGGGGCACCGCACACGGCTAAAACAATGTTGCTTGTGTGTATTTGGGTGCCCCCTGGCCCCGTATATGAAGGAGCAAGGGGGGGGCGGCCGGCCCTTTAGGGCGCGCCAGGAGTAGGATTCCTACTCCTAGTAGGAGTAGGAATCCCCCTTTCCTATTCCTACTAGGAGTAGGAAAGCAAGAAGAAGGAGGAGAAGGAAGGAGAGGGGCGTCTACACCCCACTCCTAGTACAACTAGGATTCCGTAGGGGGGTGCGGCCAGCCCTAGTGGGCTGCCTCTCTCTTTCCCTTATGGCCCACTATGGCCCATTACTCCTTTCAAACAATCCTTTATGATTTCTAGAAAACCTACATCATTTCCGATCGACAACATGTCATTCACATATACTTATCAGAAAGGTTGTAGTGCTCCCACTCACTTGTAAATAAAGGCTTCACCGCAAGTCTGTATAAAACTATATGCTTTGATCAACTTATGAAAGCGTATATTCCAACTCCGAGATGCTTGCACCAGTCCATAGATGGATCGCTGGAGCTTGCACATTTTGTTAGCACCTTTAGGATTGACAAAACCTTCTGGTTGCATCATATACAACTCTTCTTTAATAAATCCATTAAAGAACACAGTTTTGTTATCCATTTGCCAGATTTCATAAAATGCGGCAATTGCTAACATGATTCGGACAGACTTAAGCATCGCTACGAGTGAGAAAATCTCATCGTAGTCAACACCTTGAACTTGTCGAAAGTCTTTCGCAACAAGTCGAGCTTTGTAGACAGTAACATTACCATCGACGTTAGTCTTCCTCTTAAAGATCCATTTATTTTCAATGGCTTGCCGATCATCGGGCAAGTCAACCAAAGTCCACACTTTGTTCTCATACATGGATCCCATCTCAGATTTCATGGCCTCGACCCATTTTGCGGAACCTGGGCTCATCATCACTTCCTCATAGTTCGTAGGTTCATCATGGTCTAGTAACATGACTTCCAGAACTGGGTTACCGTACCACTCTGGTGCAGAACGTACTCTGGTTGAGCTACGAGGTTCAGTAGTAACTTGATCTGAAGTTTCATGATCATCATCATTAGCCTCCTCGTTGATTGGTGTAGAAATCACTAGAACTAGTTTCTGTGATGTACTACTTTTCCAATTCGAGAGAAGGTACAATTACCTCATCAAGTTCTATTTTCCTCCCACTCACTTCTTTCGAGAGAAACTCCTTCTCTAGAAAGGATCCATTCTTAGCAACAAATATCTTGCCTTCGGATCTGTGATAGAAGGTGTACCCAACAGTTTCTTTTGGGTATCCTATGAAGACACATTTTTTCGACTTGGGTTCGAGCTTATCAGATTGAAGATTTTTCACATAAGCATCGCATCCCCAAACTTTAAGAAACAACAACTTTGGTTTCTTGCCAAACCACAGTTCAAAAGGCGTCGTCTCAACGGATTTAGATGGTGCCCTTATTTAACGTGAATGCAGTTGTCTCTAATGCATAACCCAAAACGATAGTGGTAAATCGGTAAGAGACATCATAGATCGCACCATATCTAATAAAGTACGGTTTATGACGTTCAGACACGCCACTACGCTGTGGTTTTCCGGGTGGCGTGAGCTGTGAAACTATTCCACATTGTTTTAAATGAAGACAAAATTCATAACTCAAATATTTGTCTCCGAGATCATATCATAGAAACTTTATTTTCTTGTTACGATGATTCTCTACTGCACTTTGAAATCTATTTGAACCTTTTCAAATGTTTCAGACTTGTGCTTCATCAAGTAGATATACCCATATCTGCTCAAATCATGTGTGAAGGTCAGAAAATAACGATACCCGCCGCGAGCCTCAACACTCATCGGTCCGCATACATCAGTATGTATGATTTCCAACAAATCAGTTGCTCGCTCCATTGTTCCGGAGAACGGAGTTTTAGTCATCTTGCCCATGAGGCATGGTTCGCAAGCACCAAGTGATTCATAATCAAGTGATTCCAAAAGCCCATCAGCATGGAGTTTCTTCATGCGCTTTACACCAATATAACCTAAACAGCAGTGCCACAAATAAGTTGCACTATCATTATCAACTTTGCATCTTTTGGCTTCAATATTATGAATATTTGTATTACTACGATCGAGATCCAACAAACTATTTTCATTGGGTGTATGACCATCGAAGGTTTTATTCATGTAAACAGAACAACAATTATTCTATGACTTTAAATGAATAACCTGTTGCAACAAACATGGTCAAATCATGTTCATGCTCAACGCAAATGCCAAATAACATTTATTTAGGTTCTACACTAACCCAAAAGTATAGGGAGTGTGCGATGATGATCATATCAATATTGGAACTACTTCCAACACACATCATAACTTCTCCTTTACCTAGTCTCTATTCATTCTGCAACTCTCGTTTCAAGTTACTAATTTTAGCAACTGAACCGGTATCAAATACCCACGGGTTTCTATGAACACTAGTAAAGTACACATCAATAATCTGTATATCAAATATACCTTTGTTCACTTTGCCATCCTTCTTATCCGCCACGTATCTAGGGTAGTTCCACTTCCAGTGACCATTTCCTTTGCAGTAGAAGCACTCAGTTGCAGGCTTGGGTCTAGCTTTGGGTTTCTTCATGGGAGTAGCAACTTGCTTGCCATTCTTCTTGAAGTTCCCTTTCTATCCCTTTGCCCTTTACTTGAAACAAGTGGCCTTGTTAACACTTGATGCTCTTTCTTGATTTCTACCATCGCCGATTTCAGCATCGCGAAGAGCTCGGGAATTACTTTTGTCATCCCTTGCATATTATAGTTCATCACGAAGTTCTACTAACTTGGTCATAATGACTAGAGAACTTTGTCAATTACTATCTTATCTGGAAGATTAACTCCCACTTGATTTAAGCAATTGTAGAACCCAGACAATCTGAGCACATGCTCACTAGTTGACCTATTCTCCTCCATCTTGTAGGCAAAGTACTGTCAAAGGTCTCATACCTCTCGACACGGGCATGAGTATGAAATACTAATTTCGACTCTTGGAACATCTTATATGCTCTGTGGCGTTCAAAATGTTTTTGAAGTCTCGGTTCTAAGTCGTAAAGCATGGTGCACTAAACTATTAAGTAGTCATCATACCGAGCTTTTGTCAAAATGTTCATAACGTCTGCATCTGCTCCTGCAATAGGTTTGTCACCTAGCGGTGCATCAAGGACATAATTCTGCTGTGCAACAATGTGGAAAATCCTCAGATCATGGAACAAGTCCGCATCATTGCTACTATCATCTTTCAACTTATATTTCTCTAGGAACATATATATAAAATAAACGGGGAGCTACATCGCGAACTATTGATCTACAACATAGATATGCTAATACTACCAGGACTAAGTTCATGATAAATTAAAATTCAATTAATCATATTACTAAAGAACTCCCACTTAGATAGACATCCCTCTAGTCATCTAAATGATCACGTGATCCAATTCAACTAAACCATGTCCGATCATCACGTGAGATGGAGTAGTTTCCAATGGTGAACATCTTATGTTGATCATATCTACTATATGATTCATGCTCGACCTTTTGGTCTCCGGTGTTTCGAGGCCATGTCTGTACATGCTAGGCTCGTCAAGTTTAACCCGAGTATTCTGCATGTGCAAAACTATCTTATACCCGTTGTATTTGAACGTAGAGCTTATCACACCCGATCATCACGTGGTGTCTCGGCACGACGAACTTTCGCAACGGTGCATACTCAGGGAGAACACTTGTACCTTGAAATTTTTTAAGGGATCATCTTATAATGCTACCGGCGTTCTAAGCAAAATAAGAAGCAAAATAAGATAAACATCACATGCAATCAAAATATGTGACATGATATGGCCATCCATCTCCAAAGCATCATCATGATCTCCATCGTCACCGGCTTGACACCATGATCTTTATCGCAGTGTCGTGGTTGTCTCGCCAACTATTGCTACTACTACTATCGCTAACTCATAGTGATAAAGTAAAGTAATTACATGGCCTTCGCAGTTCATACAATAAAGAGACAACCATAAGGCTTCTGCCGGTTGCCGATAACTTTACAAAACATGATCATCTCATACAATAACGTATAACTCATCACGTCTTGACCATATCACATCACAACATGCCCTGCAAAAACAAGTTAGACGTCCTCTAGTTTGTTGTTGCAAGTTTTACGTGGCTGCTACGGTCTTAGCAAGAACCGTTCTTACCTACGCATACAAAAACCACAACGATTTTTCGTCAAGTATGTGATGTTTTAACCTTCACAAGGACCAGACGTAGCCACACTTGATTCAACTAAAGTGAGAGAGACAGACACCCGCAAGTCACCTTTAAGCAACCAGTGCTCGTAACGGTGAAACCAGTCTCGCGTAAGCGTACGCGTAATGTCGGTCCGGGCCGCTTCATCTCACAATACCGCCGAATCAAAGTATGACATGCTGGTAAGCAGTATGACTATTATTGCCCACAACTCATTGTGTTCTACTCGTGCATATCATCTACGCATAGACCTGGCTCATGATAACACTATTGGGGAACGTAGTATTCAAAAAAATTCGTACGATCACGCAAGATCTATCTACTAAAAGCATAGCAACGAGAGGGGAGAGTGTATCTACATACCCTCATAGACCGAAAGCGGCAGCGTCTAGTGATGCGGTTGATGTAGTCGAACATCTTTGCGATCCAACCGATCCAAGCACCGAACATACGACACATCCGCGTTCAGCACATGTTCAGCTCGATGACATCCCACGAGCTCTTGATCCAGTTGAGCTTCACGGGAGAGTTTCGCCAGCACGACGGCGTGGTGACGGAGATGATGAAGATACCGGCAGGGCTTCGCCTAAACACTGCAATGATATGACCGAGGTGTGTTTCTGTGGAGGGGAGCACCGCACACAGGTAAAACAATGTTGCTTGTGTGTCTTTGGGTGCCCCCTGCCCCCGTATATAAAGGAGCAACTAGTAGGAATCCTCCTTTCCTATTCCTACTAGGAGTAGGAAAGGAAGAAGGAGGAGAAGGAAGGAGAGGGGCGCCCCCCCCCCCCCCACTCCTAGTACAACTAGGATTCCCTAGGGGGGGTGCGGCCAGCCCTAGTGGGCTGCCTCTCTCTTTCGCTTATGGCCCACGATAGCCCATTACTCCCTCGGGGGGGTTTCGGTAACCCATCCGGCACTCCGGTTTTCGCCGATAACACCCGGAACACTTCCGATGTCCGAATATAGTCGTCCAATATATCAATCTTTATGTCTCGGACATTCCGGGACTCCTCATCATATTCGTGATCTCATCCGGGACTCCAAACTACCTTCGGTACATCAAAACTCATAAACTCAAAATACTGATCGTCATCGAACGTTAAGCGTGCGGACCCTACGGGTTCGAGAACTATGTAGACATGACCGAGACTCATCTCCGGTCAATAACCAATAGCGGAACCTGGATGCTCATATTGGTTCCTACATATTCTACGAAGATCTTTATCAGTCAAACCGCATAACAATGTACGTTGTTCCCTTTGTCATCGGTATGTTACTTGCCCGAGATTCGATCGTCGGTATCTCAATACCTAGTTCAATCTCGTTACCGGTAAGTCTCTTTACTCGTTCCGTAATACATCATCTCGTGACTAACTCATTAGTCATTTGCTTGCAAGGCTTATTATGATGTGTGTTACCGAGAGGGTCCAGAGATACCTCTCCGACACTCGGAGTGACAAATCCTATTATTGATCTATGCCAACACCGCGAACACCTTCGGAGACACCTGTAGAGCATCTTTATAATCACCCAGTTATGTTGTGACGTTCGATAGCACACAAGGTGTTCCTTCGGTATTCGGGAGTTGCATAATCTCATAGTCATAGGAACATGTATAAGTCATGAAGAAAGCAATAGCAGTAAAACTAAACGATCAAGTTGCTAAGCTAACAGATGGGTCTTGTCCATCACATCATTCTCCTCATGATGTGATCCCGTTCATCAAATGACAACACATGTCTATGGTTAGGGACTGTCTGCTTTGTCTATGTATTCACACATGTACTAAGTTTCCGGTTAATACAATTCTAGCATGAATAATAAATGGAATGTGATATTTGACACATGTGTGCCGTATAAGCAAAACTGTCACACCTCTATTTCTTTCACTTCAAAATACCACACGACCCCCCTTCCTTCGACCACACCTCCTCTCGAATGACCCCGCATGCTCGCCTAAGAAACCTGCTTCTCCCGCACATCTCGCGCGCCCACCCTCGAGAAACCGGCCACTTCTTCACGTCTACCTCATGATAAATAAAAAATTGCGCATGTGAGATTCGAACACACAACTCCCTGCCACCAAAGCACGCCACCACAACCAACTCACCCTTAGGTATTTGTTGCTTAAACGAAAAAAAACTAATCGTTTTGACCACTTTTTTTACAGTTGTGTTATTACAGAAAATTACCACGATTTCCGCTCAGGTCAAAGTTACCATGGTATTCGTATGCAAGTTATTAGGCCTGTGTTGCATAAGTTACCGTGCTATTTACATTGAACTTACCAAGTACTATGTTTCAACAACTACATCCATTTGAAAGTTATCACTGTGTTTTGTACACGAGTTATAAGGTCTTCGATGTGTAAAATACCGTGGTACTTACATATAAGTTATCAGGGTATGTTTACATCAACCTCCCCCCGGTCAAAGTTACCATGTGGGATTGTACATGAGTTACCGGGTCTGCAGTTCGTATATTATCATGGTACTTACACCTAAAAACATGGGTGTGTTTCGGTAGCTTTTTCCATAGGTCAAAAATTACCACGATGTTTTTTCGTAACTTATCACGCCTATAGCGGGTAAAGGTGGGCAGTTTTTCTGGGCCAACCCACGAGCACGTGTGCCCCTCATGACACTAAACATTATGCGACTTTCCCATGGCATGCCATGTGTTGTGTTCATCCAAGAGGCCCCGCGAGGCGAGTGTAAGTTTTTAAGAACTTGTTTTCCTTTGGTAAACAGTTACCATCATGTTTATATGTATGTTGTCGGTTATGCGGTGCTTATGTTATCATTTTATTTACATAAGAACTATCGGGGATGTTTTGAACAACTTTTTCTCGGGACAAAAAAGTTATGTAGGTGATTCTAGGTAACCTATCAAGCCCACGGTGCTTAAAATATCATGTTATTTACACAAAATTCATCAGGGGTATGTTTCAGCAAAATTTCCCCCCACGGGTCAAAAACGTATCATGGTGTTTAGTTATCGCAGTACATATGTTTTCATGCTATTTACACATAAAAATACCATGGGAGGGAGGTTACTACCGTGCTATCTACACAGAAGATACCGGAGTATCTTTTCAAAAAAAAAACCGATGGTCAAAGTTACCATGGTGTTTGTACCTCAATTATCAGATGTGCGATGTGTATATTACCATCTATTTACACATAAATTATCGGGTATATTTTCACATTTTTCTTCCCCAATGGTTAAAGTTACCACAATGTTTGTATCTAAATTATCAGCCCTATGGCATGAATGTTATCGTGCTATTTACAGAAATTATCGGAGGTTGGGGTGGGGGCGGGTTCAACAAATTTCTTCCTAATGATCAAAGTTACCAGGATGCTTTCACCAAAGTTATCACGCTTTTAGTGCTTATGACCATGCTACTTACACATAATGTAGCGCGTGGTATACAAAAGTTATCATGTTGGTCGTGCATCATTTTATCGTGGTGATGATGGAGAATTTACCACGGGAAAAGTTTATGTGTCAGGTTTGATAGGTGAAACAAAAAGTTTTTCAGTGCTAACATATTAAAGGCAAAACATATCAAAAACAATATGTTCAACAAAATGCTAAAAATGCTTGTGAAAAGATAAGATGTTGTTACCACAAAATAAACAATGGGGCGTACCTCTTCCTTCAAGTTGAGGTGGTAGGTTTTGTCTTTGTCTTTGTAGAATTATGAAGCAGCAACATCCATTCCAATGAAAACCTGGAGTTTTTCAAAGCAACAAAAATCAAGCTTCAGTTTCAAACTTCAAGCTTCGTAGACAAGTGCACAAGAACGGATTAATAATTTAAGCAAGCAGAAGACAAACCTTGTCGGTGTTTCAACTGCGGAGTCTTTAAGTAAGAGCTAAAGGAGGGGCCCTCCTTGTTCTCCTACAGTATCAGGAAACAAATTGAACTCAAATCACACCCAGATAGATAGACGGGTGCATTGACTTTGCAATTCATAATAGTTGTATACATCAAAACATAGTAGTCAATAGCTGCTATCAAAACACCAAGACACTTTGCCTTGCGCAACGATATCAATCCATCCATCCAGTTGGCATCACAAGTTGCAGACTACAAGTATGAGTACTAAATTCCTTGTGTGAGCACAACTTAATAATAAAAGTCTGAAATCTACAGAGACGAGCACCATGTATGTACAGTTAATTGCGAAGACAATCCAACCAAAAAAATGCTATTATGGCACTATCTACAGTTTTTGCATTCATAAACGAAATTATTGATGGTAGCAGATGTTAACCTGCTTACAGAAACAGTAAAAAATGTATTAAAAATGGTTCAGTTTTACTCTGTGAAAGAAAAGAGTACACAACTAGGGTGATTAATTTGCAGGTTTGTAGCACGAGCAATGAACAATAAATCAGCAGCCCCAGTCTGTAGATTTGAACCATGTTGAAACTTCCAAAATTATACAGTATCATCTGGTTAGCTGGTTAAAACCATTATCGGGTTTTGGACTACCATCACCATGGGACAAAAGAAGGCACATATGTTTACTGGTCAACAAAAAACAAGGATAGCCACCTTTAGGCAGAGCAACCAAAGAAAAACATTGATTAGTTACAACACCACACATGATAGGCTCACAGGATGCAAAGCATGGATTTCAAGTCGCGCGGCTAGTCGACGACTAGTCTATGAGTCACAAAAATATGGACGACTCGCGACTAGTCACAACGCATGCTCGACTTCTTCCGAGTCACTGCCCCAGAGCGACTCGCATGAGTCAGGACTCGAAAACCATGATGCAGAGAAAGGTTTGCACTTTATAGATAACAAGCCCATAAACATCTACTGGGAACAGATTGTAACAAACTAGAGAAATGCATAGTTGAGAAACTTACCAAAATACAAACCCGTGTACTGCTGCTCCCCCACAGAACAGAGAAGCCTGGGAAATAGGACCTGTAAGTGAAAAGAAACAATTTATGCTGTTGTTTTTCATCTCTGAAATAATAATATAACACATACAATTTTTTCACTACTTTGTCCCGTCATGGTATGACATGACCAAGTAAGGATCACAGGGGCACACTATCAGAGCAAAATGTGGGAATTTCTTCAGGCTGTCATGTTTTTCGATGGTGATATAACATCCTGTATGCAGCTAGCTACAACAGTCTCGTGTCTTAAAAATGGAACATATTAGAACAGAACAAAGCCCTTTCCTAATAAAATCCAAACATAGTAGTAGTAAACATAACAGAGCCGTTGTGTAGTCACAGGTAAAATTGACTCACTAGGTATCTCAATGAAGCCTAATTAATGGCTTTGTGTTCAAGTGAAGTAAAACCAAATCCATCAGATTGGAATATGTTACAGCTGAAAGAAAAAAGAAAAAAAGGCATCCATTTCCATTAATGTGTGTGCCCTGCCTTCAATTAAATTCTTGATTGACGTTGAACATGACCATCAGGTTTTTATTCACGGTTCAATCCACCAATAATACGCGAACCATCGATGTGTGTGTCTCTCTCAATCTGAAAGCAAAATTGCTCTCTTTCTCTCTCTCTCTCTCTCTATTCAATCCATGTACGTATGTAATATACAGGTGAACTGAAACCCAAAGGAATCAGAGTTCCCCCAAACGGAAGCAAACTAGTACTCATGATATAAACTAGCTAATGGAAGAAACTAAAACGCAAGGAATGAAGGGAGGGTTGTGGCCTTCTTACCACCACCATTGAACTCGATGCACCGCCGACGTGGTTGAGCAGGGCTGGGCGTGGCATGGACGGAGATGGCTGCCTGTGGTCGTACGGCGTCGGCATCTGCTGGCCTGCACCGCCCCTGACGCCGCTGGTGCTGGCTAAGAAGAGGGCTCGTCGGTGACGGCCGGATCCGTGCGAGGACGTCGTGAAGCATGGACCCGTCGCGGTGAACACTGGATCCATGGATCCGAGGTCGTACGTACGGGATCGCTGCAACCTCCTCACCTGCTCGAGGAAGGAAACCAAGCATCAGGGAAGAGAAGGGAAGGGGAGAGGAGCAAGTCGAAGATGAGTAGATGGGCGAGAGAGTAAGTACCTTGCCTTGAGGACGGCAAGACGGAGGTGCGTATCCATGGCTGCTGGTGCCGGTGGATGTGGATCCGGCGCGGTGGGAGGGAAGGTGGCCGCCCCGTCACTCCTGGCGGCCCTCCTCACCTGCTCGGTCCGTCGGTCGTCCCTAGCCGATCTGGAATGTCTTGCGTCCGTTGGATTCGAAATCGACGACATCCTGCAGGTGTGGCGATTTTGCAATCTGGCACAGGGTTGCCAAATACATATTTCGATAATAAATATTTATCATGATATAAGGAAATATAAATAACAACTTTATTATTGCCTCTAGGGCATATTTCCTTCAACGTCGGTCCCTGCCGACACTGCCCCAACCGACCCCACATATATTCCTCATCCGCTCGTCGGACCAAATCCTAGACACTTCACTTCACTCCCCTCCGCCACTCAAGCTCCCGTCCGGCGATCTCCGACCTTCTCTGCCATGGCGAGAAGTGGATATGGCTCCTATTAGTCCGGATCCATCGACTAGGGTGTCATCCCGTGCGGGTTGGAGGAGGCAATGGTCGACCGCATTGCACTCTGTCGCTCCCGGAAAGACAGCGCTCAGCCGACGGCACGATCTGTCCGGCGCGACTCCATAACATCGGCGCATCCGGTGTTCGGATTCTCCGGGGCTGGATCATCGCGGTCCCGGGAGCCTTCAAATCTCCCCGTCCCCATCATCAGTCCAGTGGAGTATGAGTCCCACCGAGGCTGGTGTCTCCGACGTGGGAAGGAGAGGATAAGGGCGGTAGAGGGCCGCCTCGCTGCCGACATGGTGACGACGGCTTATGTGCCGTCGCGGGCGGCCGCAGAGGAGGAAGCCATCCACGCCCGCATTGTAAAGAAGCGGCAACGGAGGAACACACATGTCCTCGCCCGAGAGCAGAATCGGGTGGTTCGTGCCATGGCCGGACTGTCACCGAAGGAGGAGAGAGGAGGACAACGATGGGTCAGACAGCTCCGATGACGAGCAGATCCGGCTCGATCCCTACCGAATCTTCGACCGGTACTTCCACGAGAAGAACAACAATGGCGCAGAGAAAGGCAAGGGCAGCCGTGGATGATCTTCTCCACCATATCCAAACATGCCAAAGTTTGGTACTTCGATAGCATGTTGTGATGTAATAGCCAGTCGATTTTACGTAATTGCATTAGTTTGTATGGACTTGAGCGTTGTGAGAAGGGAAATTTGAGGCTTGATCGTTAGTGTCTGTGGACGCGTCCGGGTGCGTTTGCGGACGTTTGAGGGGTAGAATTTGTCAAGTCCGACCGTAGATGCCCTAACCTTGACACGATTTGAATAAAGTTCTAGACAGGGACTACCGCACCAAAATGTGTGCCCGCCATGTGACCAGCATGAGGAGACAATGGACCATCTCACGGTCACCTGCGTTTTTGCGAGGGAAGTCTGGCACTGGATTAGTGTGGACACAAGTAGACTGGAGTTTCAACCGCGGGACTACGAGACCTTGGGTGAATGGTGTATCAGACATGATCTTAGAAACGAGCGCCGGAAATCTATACGGGCAAAAATGCCTTTTGGGCATGTGGATGTCGTGGAAGCATATGAGCTACATCGTGTTCAATGGGGCGTCTCCGTTCATCGCTCGGGTCACGCAACGGCTAGCTGAGGAAGGCAGGATATGGAGCAAGGCGGGCTTAATCAAAGGGAACGATGAGGTTTTGCAATGGAGGTCACAGTGGATAAATAGTGAGTAGTTAGCCTAGTTATCTGTCTATATGGTGGCGGGCGGCATAACACCCCCGATGTAAATACTCTTATTATACGCTGTTGATTTTTTTTGAAACGAGGCAAAAGTTTTGCCATTTTCATTGATTAAGAAGAAGAAAATTGTCCGGTTAATTGACGGAAAACCGGGCTAAAACCGATACGATTCAACCCATATGACATGGGCACCACCGGCCAACCTGCCCACCGACATGGGATAAACCACGACGGCACATGCCACCGGATGACCACACGCACAAGCAACCGACAGCTCCAACTTTGACAACAAGCCTCACAAGGAAAATATGCGGGACTTGCGCCGACCGTGCCCACCGCAAACGACCATCGAGCACGTGTCATCGTCACCACCTGGACCCGCTCCACCGCAGCTCTGACTCCAAAGCAACCAAGCAACCCACGGGAGAGCACCTCGGACATGCCGGAAAGAACCGACTACCGAAGTCCACGCCGCGACCCGAGCTCCACTCGACGCCATCATCGTTGCCAAACAGAAACCAACACCCCGCCTCAGCAAACCACGCGGCAAAGATGCCGCCCTCCACGGCGAAGATGTCGCAATCCACCAGTCTCCCAGTCGTTGCCGGCTCCAAGACGATGCCCTCAAGGAGGAGAAAGACGCGAAGACGCCTCCATCGCCCGATCCAGCGGATCGGAGGTTTTCCTCTACAGCCAAAGTCGTTGGGAGGAGGAGCACAGCTCCACGACCACGCTTCCAAGAAAGATCACGGCACCCGCGGGCGCCGCCGTCGCCGGCTCTGATGAAGACCGGAGCGAAGATTTCTTCCGGAAATGCGCCGACCACCTACCACCACCGACCGCCGCCCACCAATCACCACCTGCCAAGGCCGAACTCAGTCTGACCGCGGGATCCGACGATCCACCACGACCAGAGACACACCACACCTTGGCCGAAGCCGCCGTCCACCACCGCAGCACCACCGTGATCACCACCACCACAGCAACCCACGCCGCATCGCGTTGCGCAGCATCCAGATCGAAGCACGAGCTCGCACCAGATCCAATCGAAGCCGCCCGAGCGACAGTAGAGCAAACGAGCTCCCTCCGCAGCACACCGCGCACTCCAGAGCAGCGCATCCACCACGCCCAGCCGCCGGTCGCCGCGCCCGACGCGCGCCAGCCGCCGTGCCCAGCCGTCGATCGACGCCCCACGCGCACATCCTGAGCCGAGCCGCCGTCGCGCGCACGCGCGCCGTCCCCTCTTAGGCCACGCCGGGAGCCCGGATCGAGGCCGCCGCCCCGGCGTCCCACCC
Organism: Secale cereale; assembly: GCA_902687465.1. NCBI lineage: Eukaryota > Viridiplantae > Streptophyta > Magnoliopsida > Poales > Poaceae > Secale > Secale cereale. The sequence goes on from LR738711.1 coordinate 861,480,195, forward strand.
GCCGCGCCTCACCATTTCGCGGCCCGCGCTGCACGTGGATCTGGCCGAAACTAACCGTAACCAGCCGCTCCCGTCACCACAGCGTCACCTGAGAAGCCCAAGGCTGCCGCGTGGCCAGCTGCCGGCCCGGCCATGCGCATCGCGCCGGACGCATCTGGATCGAGCGCTCCCAGCTGCGACCTCCTAGGAAGGGCGCCGAGCGACGGAGAGACCCCGCCGCCGCCGCCAGCACGCGGGCTTTGCCCGGAGATGGCCCCAGGCGACGGCGAGGGAGGGGGCACCGGTGGAGGGAGCTGCTTGACGGCGGGATTGGGTCGCCGCCTGTGTCGCCTAAGCTAGGCGACGCGGGGGCCGTGTCGAGTTGTGCTTTGTGTTGGAGCTTTCTTTTTACGCTGTTGATTTTGGGAGTCTTCTCCTCGTGAACAAAGAAGAAAAGAAAAACAAAGGCAGAAAATGAATAGCGCGTCGTGGCGCACTCACCTAATCGGAACAAGCCCGCGCGCGTGCGTGTTTGCCCCGCCCTCTGTTAACCGAAAAACCTACGCCTGACCCTCGCATAATATCCCCTCTGCCACGCCCAACCCAAAATCGCAACCCTAATTAGGTAAACGCGCGCACGTCACTCGGCTCGGGGGCATCCATCTATGGCGACCGCGGCGGCGCCGGCGACGGTCGGGGAAGCGGTGGCCGGCATGTCACGCGCCACGCTGGTGCTGAAGGCCGCCGTCGTGCAGATCGTCCTGGTGGGCTATTTCGTGGTCATTGGACGCGCCTTCCAGGACGCGGACCCTCTCTTCTACAGCAGCCTCCCGTGGCGGGTGCCGCTGGCTGTCTCGTGGTTCGCCTGCATGTCGCTGTTTTTCCTGATGCGGTTCTGCATCGAGATTTTCCTTCCGCGCATGCCGATGGCCGTCCTCGACGCGCTGATGTGGGCCGGCGCCGTCGTCGGTTTAATTGTCATCAGGGTGGGGGCCTGTGTTCTGGGCTTGTCGTCCCGAGAGTGTGTCGTGGTGGGCTGCACGTGTGTCATGGCCCTTCTCATCGCTGGGCTCCTGGTGGTCTGGACATGGCTTGTTCGCGAGTACGGAGGCGAGGCGTCAGATATGTGCACGGAAAAGCACTCTGAAGTTGAAGTTACGACTGTCCGCCACAGCTACCATCCGCCTGTCTAGATTGGGGCTTCTTTGCCCATCTGGACACATGATATTTTTCCTTAATCAGATTAGTATCTTACTAACTTCACACAGATTGTTTAGCTCTTTTGGCGAACTACTGGCATTGATCAGGGAGGGGATTTGTGGCACGCAAGGGCAGGGCACTTAGATTGTGAGCCGCTGATCTCCGTCAAAATTCTTAAATGTATCTCTGTATTTCGTGCATTTGCCTTCATACATTAATACGAACATATATGTATTTGGATTGTAAAAGAAAAGCATTAGAACATCTACAACCGGACCTCACAAATCCATCTCATATGCCCGGACAGGCCGCTTGGTCATTGATCGGTTACGATTTTTTAATCTAGACGGGCTTCTTAAATGGCCCTCAAATGCCTGGGCTGACTGGTACCCCCATATCCAGCCCAAATATTGGGTGGATATGGGGGCACCAGGGCAAGCCCGCCACGCCGGACTGACGAAGGGGTCTCAAACGGAAACGTCCTCAAACTCGGCGGTCCGAAACTCGTCTCCTTCGTCGGACCAGGGCGCCGCGTGGCGCAAGCTCCGGGGGCCGCGTAGTGCATTACCCGGTTATTTAAGTCGATCGGCGGCACCTAAACACTATCATCCATCCACATTTTCCTCCTCCTATCCGCCGCCGCCGCCACTTTCCGCTTCAGCCGCCCGCCTAGTAGCCATGCCCCCATGCCCTCGGGTGAGGAGCGCCTTTCTGACGAGCGTCGGCTCGAGCTCCTCGCCGCCACTTTCCGCTCCAGCCGTCCGCCTAGTAGCCATGCCCCCACGCCGCCGGGTGAGGAGCGAGCCCTTTCTAATGCCGGAGCGTCGACTCGAGCTCCTTGAGCATATCTGGGATAGGCGCGAAGCCCGGATCGCCGCAGGGCTCCCTCCGGATGCAGTGGAGTTGGAGGGGGAGGAGGAGGATGTGGGGGTGCTGGCGACGGGGATCTGCAGGCGGAGCAACATACCATCCTTGATTCCCTCCGGTCGGAGTCGGCTGCGGAGGCAGGACGCCGTCGCCGGCAGGAGATGGAGGCGCAAGAGGCCGCGGAGGAGGCGGAGATGTTCGCCTACATGGATGAGGTCGAGCAGGAGGAGGATGAGCCGGAGCCCTCCTACCCGCCCGTCCAGCTGGCGCCCGGCACCCTCGTCGTGGACATCTCCGACGACGAATAGTAGCTAGGGTACTACGTAGATGTAGTAAGTAGGATTCCTTTTGCATGCTTTGTATAGATCTAGGGATAAAATTTGAGAGGGATGAATGCAAAGTGGCTAATTTGAGGGTTGAGGCGTGCCCGGTCAGTGCTCGGGGACGCGTCCGCGGGCGTTTGAGAGGACGGATTAGCTAAGTCCAATTATAAATGCTCTTATACCTTTTGTGGGTCCATTCTCGAAGGTACAGATATTTCACTGAATAGTGAATGTACCAAATGTCTACTAAAACTGTAACCTTATATTCAAACCCTACAGTCTCTGCTTATACCTCCATGCCTGTTTTTGAAATACTCTCTACTCCTCTTCTTAGAACTCGTGTGTTCTTGCAACAGTACTGTAGTCGAGAAGGGTCTAAGCTATTCTGCTGCGAGTAGCTCAAAGACGGCAACCACATATTCTCGGGATTATCGGCACATGTTAGTCGCCGTTTTATTTTTGATGTTCTGCGAATGTTCATGTTCGGGCAAGTTATGCATATAGTTGCTAGGTATTCAATCTTTCTTTTTCTTTTAGGGTCTTTGCTAGTTTGTCCTATTTCAAGAACTCGAATCTTTGGCTTATACAATCTTGCTAGTAAGGAAAATTTTGGGGCAGGATCTTACAACACAAATAATGACATATGCGTATGACGTTTACGAATCTATGACATGATTGTAAGTGCTGGAAATTAAAACTTAGAACACAAAGTTCTTTCCTAGCCCGAGCTCCACGGTACCCACTATCACCATCGTCAGTTTATTTCGAGATACGTGCAATGGTTAGAGGCAGGGTCAGACAATTAACAAGGCTGTAGCTGTTATGTAGCTGTAACTTGCCGGTGGGACAAAGTTTCTTTATTATGGGCTCACGTGAACCTTTCCCTCACACTTCAACTCAGACATGCATGCACATGAAAAGCAGTTCTATAGCTGACATGCATGTGCTCATGTGAACACTGTAGCTCTCACAACTCTCCCTCGTGAAAAGGTGTGACTCTGCCTGGGTGTTTTTTTACAGAGAGAAAGCCAGCGCTGCTCATGACAGTGCATCCTAGATGAGAGAGAGGCGAGAATGAGTGGAGAGAGAGAGAGTCGGAGGTTGATACGTCCAAAACGTATCTATAATTTCTGCTTGCTCCATGCCTCTTTTGGGTGATATTGCTATGATATTTATACACTTCCATACACTTTTGATCATATTTGGACTAACCTATTAACTCAGTGCACCCCAGTGCCAGTTTCTGTTTTCTGCTGTTTTTGTATTTCAGGTTTTCCCGTCACGAAAACTGCTAGAAAAATCCCGGAAAAATTATATAAAAAATCAGCGTTCCGGAAGCTTCCACACGGTCGAAGTAGGGCCGGAGGGGGCCACCAGGGCTCCAGGCGCCTTGGTGGCGCGGCCCCCCTCCTGGCCGCGCCGGGGGGGCGCCTGGGCCCCCCAGGCCTCTGCTGATGCCCCCCTTTGGCATATATTTAACACGCGTCCCGAAACCCTCGAGGACGGAACCCTTTTTCGCGATCTCATCTCTGTTCCGCCGCCGCCGCGCTTCCAAGATCGGGAGCACCAGGAGAACTCTTCCCGGCACCCTGCCGGAGGGGAGGATCACCACCGGGAGCCTCTCCACCACCATGGACGCCTCCCGGATGAGTTGTGAGTAGTCTCCCTTGGACCATGGGTCCATGACCAGTAGCTATGTGATGTTCTCCACCCCTTCTTGTGCTTCACTAATTAGACCACGTGAGCTGCCCTACATGATCGAGGCACATATGTAATCCTTATGCTGTTGCTATGTTGAGTTTGCTGGGATCCGATGGATTGTGAGATTATGTTCAGATTGTGTTTGAGTAATATATTTGATTTACCTCTTTTATATTTATGTTCTTAAGTAATTCTTGCATGTTCTCCGTTGCTATTTATTGCTTTGGCCAAGTAGTAGGTAGTGACTCCAAGAGGGAACGTTATGCTTGATTGTGGGTTCATGCCCCTCGATGACTAGCTTGAGTGACAGAGACATGAGTCTAGGGGATGTGCTGTTGCCACAAGGGGGAAAACAACGGTGCTTGTGCCCGCGGGTGCAAGGATTGTTTACTTTACGCAAAGTTCTTTTAATGCAGTTGTCTGTTGCTTTGAGTTTACACTATGGGTGGGACTCGCAACTTAATACCAGCGAGATGTTCTGGATAGATATCTCAAGGTGGATGATTAGTAGTAGATGCAGATGGATTTCGGTCTACTTGCCTTGGCGTACCGCCCATGCTTTGAACCTCTACCTTTCTTGCAACATAGTTAGCATTGGTTTGCGCACATAATTCTGTCAATTGCCCAGCTGTAATTCGTTTACCTCACATAGCTGTTTTATCGTCTTTTGGGAGAGAGACATCACTAGTGAACATCATGGGATCCCGGTCCATATTACCATCACTGATCACATCCGCTATTTACTTTCTGCTTTTACTTACTATTTGCAGCTACCTATCACTATTATCACTTGCGTTTGATCCTTTGTAAACGACAAGGCCGGAGGGATTGACAACCTCTCTGTACTCGTTGGGAGCAAAGTTATTTGTATCTGTGTGCAGGTCCATGTTGATTGCTAATATCTGGCGCCGTTAGCAGTTCACACCTTCTTGTTGAAACTAGGAGTCTCAGGGGAAATCGATCCTTGGTATCTTTGCCAAGGGAAAACTTCCGCTACACTGCATCTCAAACCTTCCACTTGGGGTAACCAACGAGGGGCGAGAAGCCATCAAGCAAAGTTTTCTGGCGCCGTTGCCGGGGACTCCACTCTTCAAGATAGGGGAGTTGCACGCTATCTTTTACCTTTGCTTTTTAGTCTTGTTAGTTTACCTTTCAGTTTTGCTTTAGTGTCTTTTATCGAAAATCACAAAAATAGTTATCTTGCTTGCTTGCTGCTATGGGTTCCACCGAGAACACCAAGTTGTGTGACTTCACTAGTCACAACAACGATGACTTTATTTGCACGCCTATCACTACACCTGCCACTTCAGCACCTTCTTATGAAATTAAACCTGCTTTACTGAACTTAGTCATGAAAGATCAATTCTCCGGTGCTGGAGATGATGCTGCTTTACACTTAAACAACTTTGTTGAACTTTGTGATATGCAAAAGTACCAAGAAATAGATGGTAATATTGTTAAGCTTAAGCTTTTTCCTTTCTCCTTGAGAGGAGGAACTAAAATTTGGTTTCAATCTTTGCCTAGAAATAGCATAGATTCATGGGACAAGTGCAAAGATGCTTTTATTGGAAAATACTATCCACCTGCTAAAATTATCCAACTAAGAAGTAACATAATGAATTTTAAACAATTGGATAATGAACACGTTGCCCAAGCTTGGGAACGTATGAAATCTCTTGTCAAGAACTGCCCTACTCATGGTTTGACTACTTGGATGGTTATCCAAACTTTTTATGCAGGCTTGAACTTTACCTCACGGAACTTGTTAGATTCGGCCGCGGGAGGAACCTTTATGTCAACTACACTTGGTGCTGCCACGAAGATTCTCGATGAGATGATGACCAACTATTCCCAATGGCACACCGAACGCGCTCCAACAGGTAGGAAGGTAAACTCTGTCGAGGAGATTTCCTCCCTAAAGGAAAAAGTTGACTTGATCATGTCTCTACTTTCGAAGCAATCTTCTATTGATCCTCGTGATGTTCCTTCAAATTCTTTGATTTCTCAAGAACAAGTAGATGTGAACTTTATCTCTAGAAATAATTTTAATAACAATGCTTATAGGAGTAATTTTGGTAGCAATCCTAGACCGTTCCCCTCTAATTCCTATGGGAACAACAATGCTTATCCTAGCACCAGGAACTCCACTACTGAACTAGAGATTATGCTTAAAGATTTCATCACTACCCAAAAAGCCTTTAATAAGAGTGTAGAAGAAAAACTAAACAAACTAGATGATCTCTCTTCGAAGGTAGACAATTTAGCCCATGAGGTAGAATTGCTTAAAATTAGAACTTCTCCTCTTGAGGAGAGGAAGGTCACTCCTATGAATGCTATTCAAGTGCAAATTAATGAAAACATTAGGATGTTGGCTAAACTTAAAGAGAGATGGGCTAGAGAAAGGGAGGAAGAAGATAGAATTAAGAATCTTCCTACCCACCACACTGTTGCTACTATCCAAGTTGTTAAGGATATCCAAACTCTTAGCACCCAATGCACTCCTGGTCCCATTGGACCTATTAATGGTGATGCTATGACCATAGAAACTACCAAACAAGTGAGCCTAAAGGACACCACTACCACTTTACTTGATAGTAGTGACCTTGATTTTGATAATTGCACTCTTACCGAAGTTATTGGTTTCCTTCACAAGATGTCTAGAGATCCCCGCACTAGCACGCTTAATCTTGCCTTCACAGAGCATATCACTAGTGCTCTCATCAAAGCTAGGGAGGAGAAACTTAGGGTAGAAGCCTCCATACCTAGAAAACTAGAAGATGGTTGGGATCCTATGATTAAAATTAAGTTGAATAACTTCTCTTGCTATGCTTTATGTGATGTTGGAGCTAGTACCTCCGTTATGCCCAAAAGAATATATGATATGCTTAAATTGAAACCTTTTGATTCTTGTTCTTTTGGTGTTCGTCTTGTTGATTCTTCCATAAAGAAACCTTTGGGGAGGATCGACGATGTTCTTATCATTGTCAATGACAACTATGTTCCCGTTGATTTTACTATTATGGACATTGAATGTGAACCTTCTTGTCCAATTATTTTGGGACGTCCTTTTCTACGCACCGTTGGTGCTATCATTGACATGAAAGAGGGGAATATAAAATTCCAATTTCCTCTCAAGAAAGGGATGGAACACTTCCCTAGAAAGAAGATTAAGTTACCTTTTCAGTCCGTTATACGGGCTAGCTATTCTTATGCTCTTGATAAAACTTGATCTCTTGGTATTATGCCTAGCTTAAAGGCATAAAAGAAAGCGCTTTTGGGAGGCAGCCCACATGAATAAAATTTTATTTTGCTTTTGTTGTGTCTTGATGTTGTTACTATAGTAGCATCATCATTGTATCTTTACTTTTCAACTTTGTGCCGAGTTTAGCCTCTGATTGCAAGAAAGTTCAAAAGTTGTGACGTGCTGTCCAGGAAACAGATTCTGTTATTGGATAGAAAAAAACGTATAAAATCACCAGATCATCTTTTTGGTCTAAATTTTTTTGATAGTGTGCTCTATACAATTGTCTTTCGTGCGTCTGTTCTGAGTTTTTTTATTAGAGTTGCAGAAGTGCCCCGAAAAAATCATTTACTACCTATTGTTCTGTTTTTCACAGATTCTGTCCTGTTTTGCCTTTCCTTCATTTTGCAAACCTTGAGCTTGCTTTTTCTTTGCAAAAACCTTTTGGCAATCTTGAGAAACAGTAGACCTTCAAGAATATCTTTATTTCTAGCAAGGAACAATTATTTTATTATGGGTGCTAACCTCCCTAATCAGATTATGATGAGTTATGTATGAAGGGAGTTTTCAAGTGTGCGAGGGAAGATGATAAAAAGATTCAGGAGTGTCAAGCTGTGACGCCCGAGACCGACGTCCCAGAAGATTCCAGAAGATTCCAGATGTTTCGGGTTCTCCCGTGTGTTTATTTTGTGCTTGTGTTATTTATTTTTGCATTGCATCATGTCATCATGCCATCATCTCATTAATTTTTGCAACTAAATAAATTGTGTGGACCTTCGGTCCATTTAAATCGAGGGAAGAATGTCTTCTCTTTAAAACATATCATCCCAATATTTAGGGAGCTATATAATAAATATTCCATTGTTTGGAATTACCCGCAACACACGTGCATAATTTTTCCCATGTCTTTTTCACTTCGAGTTTCTCCTTCAAAAACCTTGCCAATAATTCTTCTCCGTTGTTTCGAGGTTCCTCCAAAATTTGAACATTTTTGGACACTTCTATAATCAAGTCTTAGTTCAAACCCATTTGAATTAAATTCAAATATGTTTGAATTATTTTCCGATCAGGCCTTTTATATTTTTCTCGGACCGTGCGCAATTTTGCGAGTCCAGTAAATTTGACCTCATGCCCTAATTCCTTACCTAACCTCGATTTCTTTTCTTTCTCTTCTCTCTTTTGTTTTTTTTTTACTTTTTAGCAAGAATGAGGCTGGAGAGTTCAACCCCAGGTCAGGTCCTTCAGGCCAACCAGCCTCTTGGGCCTCCTCTTCCCCTAGCCAACCGGCCCACTTCTCCTCCACGGCCCAACCTCCAGGCCGAACCCTAGCAACGACCCGAGCGCCCAGGCTCCCAGCGATCGCTCCTCCCTCTTTTCCCTGCGCCGCCGCACCACCCCCTCGCACTCCCTCGTCCGTTCTCTCCCCCGCACTCGATCCCCCTCGAGCCCCTCTGCCTCTCCCATTGCGCGCCTCATCCCCAGCGCCAGGTCGCCCGCAGGCCGAGCGGTGCGCCTCCCTCCGGGCTCGCTCGCGCCGGCCCCCCTCCATCGCCAAGGCAGGGCGCCGCCCTTTGCCCCACGGGCCACCGCCGGTCGCCTCGCCCCCTGGTGCCCCGCAAGATGGTTGAAGCCGACACGGCCCTCTGGCCTCCCTCCTCGCCCGCGTCCGTTCCCTCCGTCGCCAAGGCTCGCGCGCGCCAGCGGCGCCCTTCGGCCCGGATTGCCCCGCACTGAGCGCCTTCGCGTCCAGCGCCGGCGTCCCGTCTCCGGCGTCCGTGCGTGGCCCCTCCTCGCCAGACATGATGGCTCCCTCGTCCCTCAGCGCCGTGCCTCCGTGCTGTCTCCTCGCCGCTTCCTCGCCAAGCAGCACGAGCAGCACCTCCTCGCCATGGCGCACAGCTAGCCGCTGCCATGGCCTCGTCGCCCCTTTGTGTGCTGCCGTTTCTGTTATTTTGAGTTGCCTTGTGCTTTTGGGTTGTCCAGGAACGTGCACGACTACCTTCGGAAGAAACGAGTACCCCTTCGAGTCGCCGACGAACCGCCAAGTTCGACTACACGTGTACCTCTACGGATACCCGAACGTCTACGACCCGTACAACTACGAACGAAAACGCCTCCGTGAACAAGTACCGCGACGGCTGGATCCGCCAAGTCCTCTTCAAGTACCACTTCATCCGGTGTTGTTTCGACAAGTACCACGACGACCGACTCGACAAGTACCTCTTCGGAACGGAAACGCCAACGTGTACAACTACCGTCGCCCCGTGAACGCCTACTTCCTCTACGTATCGCGAGAACGACTCCTTCCTCTACGATCTCGAACCGCCCCGAAACGAGTGTTTCGAAGGTATAACCGGAGACGTGACCCGTGTGAATGCTTGTGTTGTATGAAATGTCTCCCTTGTGTGCATTGTGCCCGTATCTTCTTTTGTCGTGTTCCTCGGTTGCCTCGTCGCCGACCCGTGGGAACCCGGTGACGGGATCACCCCACCTTTCATCTCGTTTGACTCACCCACGCCTCCGTCATCTTTTGCACCGGTCTCTCAACGAGTTACCGGAACCGAGATGTTGCTGTTGCATCATCTTCGGATCGTTGCCGTGGCACCCTTTTCCTTCCACCACGGTGACAATACTTCATATCTCTTCTTGTCAACTTTAATAAAAATTGCATAAACTTGATCATGTCATCCGCATCATGTTAACAACATTATAATGTGTGTTTGTTGTTGCTTTCATAATTACTAAACATGCTCATGGGGATTTTTCGGATATGTTGTTGTTATTTCCGGCCTCATTTAAAATGCCTAGATAGTGTAGTTTCTTTTTGCTTCACCTCTTGCCATGTTAACAAACATTTAATCTTGTCTTGTAGATGAACGAGAGTCAACTAAATAAATAATGTGGTGTTTCGTCAATATGCAACTCGTTGCATATTGAGCTCCACTTAACTTGTAGTGTTGTTTGTGCACTTTGCCATGCCATGCATATTTAAACCGGACATGCATCATACTTGAATGTGCATTGTATGCCATTTTTATGCTTGTGTGTTTACCGTGTTGTTTGCTTCTTTCCGGTTGCTTCTCTTGTTAGCTTCGGTTCGTTCCGGAGTTGTGAGGATTCGCTCGACTGTGTTGCTCCGTCTACTTCATGGATCCGTTCTTCTCCCTTGCGGAATCCCAGGCAAGATGATCATACCCTTGGATACCTTTACTACCATTGCCATGCTTAGTTGTCTCGATGCTATCGTTACATGTCGCGCTACCCATCTTTTATGTCAGCCTCTCCTTGTTGCCAGGAAACCTCTAACCTTTGACACCTTCCTAGCAAAACCACTGTTTGGCTATGTTACCCGCTTGCTCAGCCTCGCTTGCTCAGCCCCTCTTATAGCGTTGTTAGTTGCAGGTGAAGATGAAGTTCGTTCCAGGAGGGAACTTGTTGTTGGATATATCACAATATCTATTATTATAATTAACACACCTATATACTGGGCATGGGTGGAAGGCTTGGCCTTTTGCTCGGTGTTTTGTTCCACTCATGCCACCTTAGGCGCCGATAAACCGGCATTATGTTCCTTGATTTTGCGTTCCTTACACGATGGGTGAAATGGGGACCCCTTGATAGTTCGACTTTGAATAAAACTCCTCCAGCAAGGCCCAACATTGGTTTTAATTTGCTCATAATAACAACTTATTTAATTAATTAATTTGCATAGGGAGTTAGCGCTACCCGAGGATTCTTAATTCTACATAGCAGGGGGGGCCAGTGCTGATGGTGTTCGTCCCAAACTAGAGCCACTTGCGGTGCCACCCAGTTATCTGGGGTCTTCGGTTGCTGTACGTATTGCTCATCCGGACGTGGCCTGAGACGAGATACGCGCGGCTACTATCAGGGTGTCAGCACGCCGGGAGGTCTTGCTGGACTTGTTTTACCATTGTCGAAATGACTTGTGCTACCGGGATGCCGAGCCTGATAGGATTTTCCCTAAGATAAGGGGTGATGATATTATATTTATCACTTCAGCTAATCGTGAGAGCTTGTGATGCGCTAAGTTGGGACACCCCTGCAGGGTTATGATCTTTCGAAAGCCGTGCCCGCGGTTATGTGGCAGATTGGAATTTGTTAATGTCCGGTTGTAGAAAACTTGACAGAGGATCCGAAGTAAAACACACAACTGTGTGAGTAACCGTGACTGTCTCTTTTCACTTTGAGAAGAGAACACGGTGGGGTTATGTTTGACTCGTATGTAGTTAGGATCTTTAGCGATCACTACTTTTGCGACCGTTTGCGTAGATGCTCATCTTATTCTTGTACTCATAAGTTAGCCACCATATTATGCTTAGCCGCTGCTGCAGCCTCACCACTTTACCTCTTCCTACCCATAAAGCTTTGCTAGTCTTGATACCCATGGTTATGGGATTGCTGAGTCCTCGTGGCTCACAGATACTACAACACCAGATGCAGGTTCAGCCGAGTTTGATGCAGGAGCTGGTTCAAGTTCTTCACTGGGAGCTCGATGAAGAGTAGCCGTATGCTTGTGACGATTCGACGATCAGTAGTGGTTTCTACTAGGATTCGATCTAGGCCTGTGGCTTTATGTTGTTTTGGTATCTTTCTTTTGATCTTCGCCCGTAGTCGGGTTGTGATGTTTGGAATGATGTTATGCTTATGTAATGTATTGTGTGAAGTGGCGAGTGTAAGCCAACTATCTCCTTTTGCAATTTAATCCCTCTTTTACATGAGTCGTGCAAAGATACCAAACTTGAGATCATTCTAGGATGGGCTTATACCTTTAAGTCGTGCCTCGACACGTAGGAGGTATAGTCCCATCCTGGGCATTACACAAGCGCTCAAGCTTGGGGATGCCGCCATGCACCCCCAAGAAATATTCAAGGAGACTCGAGCGTCTAAGCTTGGGGATGCCCCCGTGCATCCCCTTCTCCATCAACATTATCAGTTTGTCTTTCGTTCCACTATATTTTTATCACTTCATGTGTTATGTGCTATGCTTGGAGCGTCTTGCTCTTAGTTTCCTTTTTAGTTTTCTTTAGCTTTTCATAACGAGTCGGAACTCAGCTTTCTTTGTGTGGGAGAGAAACACGCTCCACCTCTACCTAGAACATAACATAGAACTTTCATGTTTATCTTTGCTGTGTATGTTCTTGGTCTTTCAATAGCTACTATCATGTTCAGCTCTTAGTTTTCATGCTTATCTTTTTAAAGAGCTTTTGTTTAGTTGGTTGCTTGAACTCTCTTTAGTTATCATGCTTATCTTATTAAGAGAGTTTGCTTCTGTTGCATTGGTCGATATGTCTATGATAAAAATGCTACGTGCATAATGGTGCTTAGTAGTTCATGTTTTCTTATGGTTAGTCTCAAATAGGTGGGGGGGTTTCCAATGTGTTATTGGAGTATCAACATGATTTGTTTGCCTATGATGTGGTATGGTTTAGCGATATCTTCCTTCCAGAATTTATTTTGATTGACTTGGCGTATGCTCACACATATTTAAGACTGTAAAGAAAGTCTGTCAAGCCTCGATGATCTTTTGTTTCTGAGTAGCGATATAACTACCATGCCTTATTCAATGTTGCTTTGTCGCTCTGCATGATTATGACCGTCATTGCTCTTTTAGTTGGTCGCTCCCAGTCTTTTGCTAACCTCCACCTGTACTAAGCGGACTGACTGCTTGTGCATCCAAATTCTTTTAAACCAGTTATGCCATATGAGTCCACCATACCTTCCTATACATGGTATTTACCTGCCATTCCTAACGGAGACTTTCATGTACCATCTCGAAGTTATTCAAAAAAAGCATTTCTATTTTGTGCCTCTGTTTTAGTTCATGAGGAAGTAGTAGTTAATTCATGATCTTTTTAAGTTGCACAAGCTTCACCCCGGGATTGCATGTCTAATGTGCAAACCCATAATACGAGAAGGAACTGGCAAAGAGTGCGCCCGGCTCAAAATTAATATAACAAACAAACCCTCCTTCACGCTTTGTTCATGAGAAATCAGAAAACTTTGGCAGTGATAAACAAAGGAGATTAAGAGGATGTGATCGTCCTCATTCGGGAGCCGTTCCTCGAAACTTGTCCATCTCAAGAAGTAATTGAGTTATCTGCTAGCATTCGTTGACAAAACATGCATAATCTAACAATAATAATTATTACCTTTGTTTTTTAAAAACCAAGAGCTCTGGTACATATTTTGTCTTTGTTTCCGACTACGGGTTTTCAACTTTGCCAACAAAAGCCACGGTTCGAGAGTCTCCACCTTCTTTTAAAGCACCAACTATTAAGAGCATGATTGTCATTCTGAGTGTAATGTGCATTGTCCCGAAGTAGCATTGTCTTTTGCATGATTATGATATCGTTTATTCTGAAATTATTGTATCTAGTCATCACTTAAACCTTGGAGGTGCCCCTGCATTTATGTTTTACTTCACTAAAGGGGGCAAGCGAGATATCACTTTATCATATTTGCACACCATGCTCATTACAAATCTTTTTGATGTTTAAGTATCATATTGTAAAACTTTCAGTTCTTTGTGATTTTCTCATGAGGCAACTTAATTACTACAGATTCATTGTCTCAGTAAGCTTTTGTCATATGACTATGAAAAAGTCCTATATGGTTAATAGCATGTCACCACAGAAATTATTCTTGTTATCATTTACCTACTCGAGGACGAGCAGGAATTAAGCTTGGGGATGTTGATACGTCCAAAACGTATCTATAATTTCTGCTTGCTCCATGCCTCTTTTGGGTGATATTGCTATGATATTTATACACTTCCATACACTTTTGATCATATTTGGACTAACCTATTAACTCAGTGCACCCCAGTGCCAGTTTCTGTTTTCTGCTGTTTTTGTATTTCAGGTTTTCCCGTCACGAAAACTGCCACAAAAATCCCGGAAAAATTATATAAAAATCAGCGTTCCGGAAGCTTCCACACGGTCGAAGTAGGGCCGGAGGGGGGCCACCAGGGCTCCAGGCGCCCTGGTGGCGCGGCCCCCCTCCTGGCCGCGCCGGGGGGGCGCCTGGGCCCCCCAGGCCTCCGCTGATGCCCCCTTTGGCATATATTTAACACGCATCCCGAAACCCTCGAGGACGGAACCCTTTTTCGCGATCTCATCTCTGTTCCGCCGCCGCCGCGCTTCCAAGATCAGGAGCACCAGGAGAACTCTTCCCGGCACCCTGCCGGAGGGGAGGATCACCACCGGGAGCCTCTCCACCACCATGGACGCCTCCCGGATGAGTTGTGAGTAGTCTCCCTTGGACCATGGGTCCATGACCAGTAGCTATGTGATGTTCTCCTCCCCTTCTTGTGCTTCACTAATTAGACCTCGTGAGCTGCCCTACATGATCGAGGCACATATGTAATCCTTATGCTGTTGCTATGTTGAGTTTGCTGGGATCCGATGGATTGTGAGATTATGTTCAGATTGTGTTTGAGTAATATATTTGATTTACCTCTTTTATATTTATGTTCTTAAGTAATTCTTGCATGTTCTCCGTTGCTATTTATTGCTTTGGCCAAGTAGTAGGTAGTGACTCCAAGAGGGAATGTTATGCTTGATTGTGGGTTCATGCCCCTCGATGACTAGCTTGAGTGACAGAAACATGAGTCTAGGGGATGTGCTGTTGCCACAAGGGGGAAAACAACGGTGCTTGTGCCCGCGGGTGCAAGGATTGTTTACTTTACGCAAAGTTCTTTTAATGCAGTTGTCTGTTGCTTTGAGTTTACACTATGGGTGGGACTCGCAACTTAATACCAGCGAGATGTTCTGGATAGATATCTCAAGGTGGATGATTAGTAGTAGATGCAGATGGATTTCGGTCTACTTGCCTTGGTGTACCGCCCATGCTTTGAACCTCTACCTTTCTTGCAACATAGTTAGCATTGGTTTGCGCACATAATTCTGTCAATTGCCCAACTGTAATTCGTTTACCTCACATAGCTGTTTTATCGTCTTTTGGGAGAGAGACATCACTAGTGAACATCATGGGATCCCGGTCCATATTACCATCACTGATCACAGCCGCTATTTACTTTCTGCTTTTACTTATTATTTGTAGCAATACCTATCACTATTATCACTTGCGTTTGATCCTTTGTAAACGACAAGGCCGGAGGGATTGACAACCTCTCTGTACTCGTTGGGAGCAAAGTTATTTGTATCTGTGTGCAGGTCCACGTTGATTGCTAATATCTGGCGCCGTTAGCAGTTCACACCTTCTTGTTGAAACTAGGAGTCTCAGGGGAAATCGATCCCTGGTATCTTTGCCAATGGAAAACTTCCGCTACACTGCATCTCAAACCTTCCACTTGGGGTAACCAACGAGGGGTGAGAAGCCATCAGAGGTGAAATCTATTCTTTGCAAGTCTCAGATTTTTGCAAAGTCCCAGATGCGGAGAGAAGAGAGATGTGAGAGAGAGAAGAGAGAGGAGAAATGTGTGGAGAGAAATGTTGTAAGAGAGAAGTAGTAAGAAATACTAGCAGAAATGGAGAGGAGAGAGAGAAGTGAGGGAGAGAGAGAGACCGTGTGAGAATTTTTAAGAGAGAGCTTATGAGAGAAAAACAGAATTTTCTAAGAAGCGAGAGAGCTCATGAGGGATTTCTTTAAAATATTAAGAGAGAAAATCTGTGTGAGAGAGGGTCAGAGGGAGAGGGTTAGAGGGAGAGGGTTAGAGGGAGAGTATGCATGTGCAGCATGTGAGATGAGAAGATAGATAGGTCCGGGAAAGAGAGTTTGAGAGATAGACCGAGCATGCGTGTGGCGGGTCCCGTGCGCGCCAGGAATGTACTGTTCTCCTATGTTAATTACTTGCAAGATCTGCCCACATAGCTCATATCTCGATGTAGAGTATTGCAAAATAAACGGATATGATAGTAGGTCCTATGGAGCTCGAGCTACAAAAAACTGCACTTCAACTTAGAAACTTCGGGAAGTATGTTAGTTACCGACACTGGAACTTAGGGCATTATATTAGTTGCAGAAGGTATCCATGTTTTTTTAACAGATCCTTCCCGTCCCTCCCGCCCCCCGTGTCGCCCCCCGCTAGGGCGGCTCGGGCGGAACCCTACCCCCATCGTCGCCGGGCTCCCAACCCCTCTCTCCCCTCCCCTCCGCCGACGCTGGAGGAGGTCGCCGGGCAAAGCCCCGGGCGGCTGATAGCGGAGGCGGAGGCCCCCTTCCCTCCCGCGTTCCTTTGGGTGAGGTGGGTCACCCGAGCGCAGGGGGCCTCCTCCCCGATCTGTGCTGTCGTCGCGGCTGCGCGGCCGATCTGATCCACCGACGGCGCCTTGTCGGCGTGGTGATGGGAGGAGGTGGCGGAGCGGCGTGCTTCGTGGAAGATCTGGTGGTGCTTGCTGCTCGGTGGGCGTGCTTGGTCATGGCGACGGAGGTCGCAGTGGCCGACGGCTTGGCCGGTCGGCGGCGGCGGAACATGGCCGGTGGCAGCGGCTATACTCTGTCTGGATCCTAGGGCGGCGGCCCTGGAGGGTGGCGGATGGTGAAGCTAGGGCCTCCCGCGACGGCATGGCGTGGTGCAGTCCCTCTCGAAGGCAGATCTGTGACGGCAATCTCCTATGGATTGGTTCAGAACAGAGACGGTGACGACCGCACGTGATCCATCTCGGCGGCTCTCGCAGCTTGGCGAGGCGGGGTGGGAGCCTGCCCTCCTCGGCTCCAGTGGTGGCACACTCAGGCAGTGGCCGGTGCGCCAGGGCTCCTACGGTGGCACTATTGTTGCAGTTGGTTACCGGATCTAGGCGGCTGGATCTGGGGCTTTGAAGGCGGTCGAGACGGTGCACACGTTGTCAGGTGGATTTCATGGGACGGATTGATGACCCTCAACCGTAAGGGATCTGTTGCAGCGTTTTCGATAAGTAAGAGTGTCGAACCCAACGAGGCGCAGAAGGTATTGATAAGCGATTCTGAGCAAGAAATTACTGCAAGCACTGAAAGATAACTTTTAGGGGTTTTCTCGGTATAAGCAACAGGAATGTAAAGGCAAGTAATGTAAAAGGTACTGAAAGTAACAAGTGGCCCAATCCTTTCTTAGCAAAGGAGAGGCCTAGCAACTGAACTTATAAAGACTAAAGCGTTCTTGAGGACACACGGGAGAGGTAGTCATGTGCTTTCGCCATATTCCGTATCGATACTATGTTATGTGTTGAGAAGTGTTGAGTGGGTGGATCTATGCTAGTGCACTCTCTAGACTAAGATGAATGCACTCTTATGATTAAACACCTTGCAAGCATCCGCAAATACAAGATAGAATTTAAGGCGAAAGCCTAACCATAGCAATACGATCGAGGATCCATTATTCCCTTATGCAAAAGCGTGCGAACTAGGGTTCAGGTTTCTATCACTTCGGCAACCCACCATAAGCATTCTTTATACACAATGTATTCTCCCAGGTCCTTAATAAGGCGAAGTGTTGGGTGTTCGACTCACACAACACCACTAGTAGAATGACAACGCAACTTAAGTACCAAACAACACATATTACTTCAACAGCATATGACTACTAACAACAAGACTTTCCCCATGTCCTCAAGAACTAAGGTAACTACTCACAAGACATAAAAGAGATCATGATCAGTGGGGATAAATATGTGATAAACAATCTGGACATAATAATATTTCTCCAACAAAACTCAATAGCATTCACCACAAAGTAGTAATCAACACCGATGGAGTAGAGAGGATGGGTAGTACAAGTTACAACACGAGTTGCGATGGAAAGATGAGATTTGGATGAAGATGGAGATGGTGCTGGTGTTGGGGATGATGTTGATGATGATCTCGATGATGCCCGTGACGATGGTGATGACGATGGCGACGATCTCCCCTTCCGGGAGGTGATCTCCCCGGCGGAATCTGCCCACCGGAGATTCCCTTTTCTTCTCTGTAGGTTTCCGCCTCGAAGCGGCGGCGGAACTCCGTAAAAAGTCCCGTGCCTAGGGTTTTCGGGGGACGGAGAACATATATGCAAAAGGGGGCGACCAGAGGTGGGCCAGGGGCTCCAGGCGCCCCCCCGGCGCGGCCAGGGGGCGCCCCCAGGCCGCCTGGGCACCCTGTGGCCCCCCTCCGACTCCCCTTTTGCGTGTCTTCGTTATTCATTTGAAAAATACCTCCCGTCAATTTTCAGGTAATTTGGGGGTGTTCTTCTTCAGCAGCTCAGCATCCACTTTTTCCTGCTGAATCCTGCGTCTGCTGTTCCGGTATCGGAAAGTTGCAAACTGTGTAAAATAGACCAAAACAACATAAGAACATCATCATAACGTGAAATATATCAATGAATAAGGATAAATTATAATAAAAAATAGTGATGCATTTTGGACGTATCAACACCCCCAAGCTTAGACCTCGCTTGTCCCCAAGCGAATATGAACTCGGTAAACCTGTCCACAAGTTTAGAGAGTGAAGTGTCGATAAATAGAATACGGACAAGAAGCATCATAGTCTCTTTACCAACTCAAATATCCTCAGCAGCAATCTTCAACTCATAAGGCTCTTATGAAAGAGTGTTAACACTTATATTCGAAAGTAGGACCAATGGAAACTCATTATATCATGGCAAACATGTCCTTTGGTCAAAGAACAACAAATAATTTTAACTTTTGCTCTTATATTTTGATGGGATTAATTGAAGCTCTTTGAAATAACATGTTAATAATCAAGAAGTGAAAGTGTTAACACAAAGGAAGATATTTGCCTTAGCTGGGCATGACAAACAACTTACTTATCAAACGATAATGTCAACAAGGATATGATATGACAAATCTTAATGCAGCTTTATATGAATGAATCTTTATCAACATCAAACGTCTGCTCCCTTTGAGAAATAGAGGGAAGTAGAAATAACTGACTCATCTTAAAATTAAAAGATAGGCCCTGCTCTAGGGTAGTAGGGAAAACTTATGTGCTATCCTCAAATCAAACAGAATGAAAACAAGTTTTTGAGAGGTGTATGATTCGTCAACGAATGCTAATAGATAACTCAATTACTTCTTGAACTGGACAAGTTTCGAGGAACGGCTCCCGTATGAGGACGATAACATCCTCTTATTCTCCTTTGTTTATCACTGCCAAAGTTTTCTGATTTCTCATGAACAAAGCATGAAGGAGGGTTTGTTTGTTATATTATTTTTAAGCCGGGCGCACTCAATGCCAGTTCCTTTTCGTATTATGGGTTTGCACATTATACATGCAATCCCGGGGTGAAGCTTGTCCAACTCAAAAAGGTCATGAATTAGCTACTACTTCCTCATGAGCTAAAGCAGAGGCACAAAATAAAAGATTTTGAACGTTTAAGGATAACACATAAATTATATACTTTAGGAGGTGGTAGTGGAGTACCACGAGTAGGTAGGTATGGTGGACTCATATGGAAGGTATTGGCTTAACGGTATGGATGCACAAGCAGAATTCCGCTTAGTACAGAGTTAGGCTAGCAAAGGTTTTGAGAGAGCAGACAATTGATGATGACTAAGATGCAAAGTAATATAAAGCATGAACATTGAAATAAGCATAACACATCAAGTTGTCTTCCTTGTCAACATAACACTTCAAGCATAATAACATAAAGGTTTTGGCCATGTTGATACTTTAAGAAAATCATGCTTGTTGTTATGACCAAAGCTATATTTGCCAAGATTAAATAAAGTTTCATAGCCATACCTGACATAAGGTCAATACTCCCCATAAGAATCACCATATAAGGTCGATTGCGTGAAGAGAATACCGAGTGCAGCAAAAAGGAACCGATAAACTTCTCATTAATATTCCATCATAGACGACTCCACACACACGGATACAATTCTTCACCAAGGGGGCGATAGACCTTAATGCACACACCTATCTCATATAATAACCTCCCTAGACATGATACGACTCTACTTGACTTCTAAAAGACAAAAGATAAAAGATAAAGATACCGGGCACTCCCCCAAGCTTGGAACAAGCCAAGGGAATGCCATTACCACGGAGATTTCACTCATCATCCTTGTTGGCGTTGATCAAGTAATTCTTGGCGAAACTCTTCCATGGAAGGGGTTCTCCAGTCTCATATGAGAAGCTCGTCTCCTGGATCCTGCATTCAGCACCCAAACCCATGCGTAGAAACCTTAATTCATACTCACAGTTCTGGTTATGTAGATCATTAATTTGCCCTTGTAGCTCTATAATTCTTTCTTCAGATGCAGCGATTCTTTCCCACATCTCCTTCATCTCCTTTAGAAAGTAGTTCTTCAGCTCGTTGGTGATGTCAAAGTTAGCTTCGACACCACGCTCGGTCATCTTCTTGTACTAGAAGACTTCTTGCTCCACCTCTTCCAGCCTAGCCTGGACGCTCCCCTCCTTGATAGGTCCCTTCAGATCTTCTTGATGAAGTATGCCTTCCTTCATCTGAACAACCTGAGGGTGCTTCTTCACCTCAGCGAGGTAAGGGTTGATGACGTTGACGACGAACGTGTCCTTGGGGGAACTTGGAGAAGCCATGGCACCTAAATTTAGCTGAAAGATTTCCTGGCAGAAACAGATCGAAGAGAAAACACGCGAAATCGCAAGATACGTTGCCGGAACAACCCGGGCAAATATATAGGAAAAATTTATGCACAGAAAGGAAGGTAACGGACCAAAGCGGGGTCGGAGACGGGCTCCAGGGTGTCCAGGCGGACTGCCGGCGCGGCCCAGGGGGGGGGCGCCAGGGGGGCGCCTGGACTCCCTGGGGGTCATCTCCGGCTCCACTTCGACTCGGAATTTTACTAATTTTACAAAAACTCGTAATACGGAACTTTTATGATGTTTTGCGGTGTTTTCTTACCGTACTACATACCTTTTCTTTATTCTGCTTCTGCTGGCGTCTGCAACAGGGCTGCAACATGTTCTTCGTGGGTTGTTGTGTATATTATATTCACATCAACATCGACAGGGTCTCCTGCTATGTAATGTTTAAGTCTTTGCCCATTCACAACTTGAGGTTTGGTGCCTTCAAAATTATTAATCTTAATTGCACCAGACCGATAAACTTCTTCAATATGAAATGGTCCTTCCCACCTGGAAAGTAGTTTACCTGGAGAAAACCTGAAACGGGATCTAAACAACAAAACTTTATCACCAACATTAAATTCACGTTTCAGAATCTTCCTATCATGCCACCTTTTTACCTTTTCTTTGAACATTTTAGCGCTCTCGTAAGCTTCACTCCTCCATTCATCTAGAGAAGTCAAGTTCATGAGACGCTTCTCACCAGCTAGTTTTGGGTCAGCGTTAAGCTCTCTAACAACCCAGAAAGCTTTGTGCTCTAGCTCGAATGGCAAATGGCAAGCCTTGCCATACACCATCTTATAGGGAGACATGCCCATGGGGTTTTTGTAAGCAGTTCTATATGCCCACAAAGCATCTCCCAATTTATTTGACCAATCCTTCCTATTTCTGTTTACTGTTTTCTGCAAGATCAACTTAATCTCTCTATTGGTGAGCTCAACTTGCCCACTAGTTTGAGGATGATAAGGTGAAGCAATTCTATGATTAACATCGTATTTAGCCAAAGCTTTTCTAAAAGCTCCGTGCGTGAAGTGTGATCCTCCATCGGTCATGAGATACCTTGGTACACCAAACCTAGGAAAAATTACATCTTTAAGCATTTTCAAAGATGTTTTGTGATCAGCACTTTCAGTGGGGATTGCTTCAACCCACTTGGTCACATAATCAACAGCTACTAAAATGTGAGTGTACTTGTGCGAAGAAGGAAAAGGACCCATAAAATCAAAACCCCAACAATCGAAAGGCTCAATCACTAGTGAGTAATTCATAGGCATCTCATTCCTTCTACTAATGTTACCAACTCTCTGACATTTATCACCGGCTAAAACATAATTTCTAGCATCTTTAATGAGAGTAGGCCAATAAAAACCTGATTGAAGAACCTTATGTGCAGTCCTTTCGCCGGCATGATGTCCTCCATAGGGACTATCATGGCACCGTCTGAGAATGTCCTTCTGCTCATGTTTCGGAATGCATCTTCTCACGATCCCGTCGGGACCTTCTTTGAAAAGATGTGGGTCATCCCAAAAGTAGTGCCTCAAATCATGAAAGAACTTCTTCCTCTGCTGAAATGTTAGACCTGGAGGCAAATACTTCGCAACAATAAAATTAGCATAATCTGCATACCAAGGGTCGGAAAGAGGTTGTATTTTTACAACGGCAAGTTGCTCGTCTGGAAAACTATCGTTAACTGGGATGGGGTCATGCGGTATATCTTCCATTCTTGAAAGATTGTCCGCTACCGGATTGTCTTCCCCTTTCCTATCAACAATCTGCAAATCAAATTCTTGGAGAAGGAGTACCCATCTGATAAGCCTTGGCTTGGCATCTTTCTTTGTCATAAGATATTTAATGGCAGCATGATCAGTATGAATAATAACTTTGGAATCAACAATGTACTGCCTAAACTTATCACAAGCAAAAACTACAGCTAAGAATTCCTTCTCAGTAGTAGCATAATTTCTTTGAGCACTATCAAGGGTCTTACTAGCATAATGTATAACATTCAATTTCTTATCAACCCTTTGTCCTAAAACAGCTCCAACAGCAAAATCACTTGCATCACACATAATTTCAAAAGGTAAGTTCCACTCAGGTGGTTGTACTATAGGAGCAGTTATTAAAGCTTTCTTAAGGATTTCAAAAGCTTCCTTACAATTTTCATCAAACTCAAAAGGAACATCCTTCTGGAGAAGATTAGTGAGGGGTCTCGAGGTTTTAGAAAAGTCTTTAATAAATCTTCTATAAAAACCTGCATGACCGAGAAAACTACGAATACCTATGATGTCCCTTGGATAGGGCATCCTCTCAATAGCTTCGATCTTGGCTTTGTCCACTTCAATTCCCCTTTCGGAAATCTTGTGACCAAGAACAATTCCTTCATTAACCATAAAGTGGCACTTCTCCCAGTTGAGTACCAAATTTGTCTCCTCGCATCTCTGCAAAACTTTATTAAGGTTGTGAAGACAATGGTCAAATGAAGTTCCATAGACGGAGAAATCGTCCATGAAGACTTCCATAATATCCCCACAGAAACCATGAAAGATAGCAGACATACACCTTTGAAAAGTAGCAGGGGCATTACATAAACCAAAAGGCATATGTCTGTAAGCATAAGTACCAAAAGGACAAGTAAAAGTGGTCTTCTCTTGATCGGCAGTGTTAACATGAATTTGAGAGAAGCCAGAATAACCATCGAGATAACAAAAGTGGGTATTTTTGGATAACCTTTCAAGCATTTGGTCGATGAACGGCAACGGGTAGTGATCCTTCCTGGTTGCCTTGTTCAACTTCCTGTAATCAATACACATTCTATATCCAATAATAATTCTCTGAGGTATTAGTTCATTTTTATCATTAGGAACCACAGTTGTACCTCCTTTCTTAGGAACACAATGTACCGGACTTACCCACTTACTGTCAGCTATAGGGTAGATAATACCTGCGGCAAGAAGCTTGAGAATCTCAGTTCTCACGACATCCATCATCTTCGGGTTCAACCGTCGTTGATGATCAACAACTGGTTTAGCATCAGGCTCAAGGTTGATAGTATGTTGACAGATAGATGGACTAATCCCCTTAAGGTCATCAAGGGTATAGCCGATTGCGCCTCGGTGTTTACGAAGTACTTCCAATAATCGCTCTTCTTCATATCCTGAAAGGTTAGAATTGATAATAACAGGATATACTTTCTTTTCATCTAAATAAGCATACTTGAGCGTATCGGGAAGAGGTTTAAGATCGAACACTGGGTCTTCTTTTGGTTTTGATAAAATTCCCAAAGGTTCAACCGGAAGGTTGTGCTTCAGGATAGCAGGCTGCCTCAAGAATATTTCATCTAGTTCATTTCTTTCCTGCATATGCAAATCATTCTCGTGGTCCTCCATGTATTGCTGCAAAGGATCATCAGGGGGAATAGCAATAGAGGCAATACTTTCAATAATTTTATCATCACTAGGTGAATCAGTACCATGAGGCTGCTTAGAGAACTTAGAAAAATTAAATTCATATGGCTCACCATCGAATTCAACAGAAACTTTACCTTTCTTGCAATCTATTATAGCTCCACAAGTTCTAAGAAAAGGTCTACCAAAAATGATGGGACAAAAATTGTCCCTGGCTGAACCAAGTACCAGAAAGTCGGTAGGGTATTTTACCTTTCCACATAGGACTTCAACGTCCCTCACAATTCCGATAGGAGAGATAGTTGATCTATTTGCAAGATGAATAGTAACATCAACTTCTTCAAGTTCACAAGGGGAAATCTCACCGATGATTTCTTCATAAAGTGAATAAGGAATATCACTTGCACTCGATCCCAAATCGCATAGCCCATAATAATTGTGATCTCCTATTTTAACAGATACCACCGGAGTACCTGAAATTGGGCCTTTGTTCTTGGCTGTGACAAGGTTAGTGGAAACAGCACAAAAAGTTATATTGGAATCCAAAACATCATCAGTAGCAAGGTCTTTAATCAATGCAACTTGAGGATCGACCCTGATCTGGTCCTCAGGTTCATCAACTCTTCTCTCACTTTTATTTATTATGCCTGTCACAAGAGAGTGTTCCTTTATCCTCGTGGGAAAAGGAGGCTTTTCATATATGACTGCAGGCAAAATAGGCTCAGCAACATAAATATCAATAGGTGGTTCTTTAAAAGGTGCATGGTGCTGGTCGCTATTCTTTTTAAAAGAATCAACGTGAGAGGCAAAATTCTTACATAAATCAATCACTAGATGGGAATCAAGACCAATCTTAGAGCAAAAAGTATTGAAGTAATCAGTTTCCACATAGCTCTCAATATAATCATGTTCATAATTTATAGCGGGTTCAATACCTTTATCAATTTCCCAATCTTCAGTATTCCTCTGGATTCTTTCAAGGAGATCCCACCTTTCTTCAACACTCTTCTTCTGAAATACCCCACTAGAGGAGGCATCCAGCATCTCCTTATCCTGACGAGAAAGCCTGGCATAAAAATTTATAAGTATAATTTCCTTGGGAAGCTTATGAATAGGGCATTTGAGCATTAGGGACTTCAATCTCCCCTAGCTTGAGCAATGCTTTCTCCGTCACGAGACCTAAAGTTATAGATATAATTCCTGTCTCGATGAATTTCATGAAGAGGATAAAATTTAGTATAAAAGAGAGACATAAGCTCCTGCCAGTCCAGCAAGTGTGGGTTATCGAGAAGCCCATACCAATCTGAAGCTTTATCTATAAGGGATACGGCAAACAATTTCCTCATGACAAACTCCCTCGATACACCTGCAAGCTTAAATAATGAACATAGTCGTGACAGATATAGCAAGTGTTCACCGGGATGTCTGTCTCCTGCATAACGATTAGCCAAAACATAATTGATAATGCCAACTGGTATTTTATAAGGAACAATTTCAGTAGGGGGAGGATCAACCACCACAGGTGTTGGGCGTCTTGCCGCAAGCAACGCTCCAATGATAGGGTTGTCCATAAGGACAAAGAGCAGTAATAGCAAAAATAAAAACAGAATTATAAAAAAACTTTCTTACCAGTTTCACTTTACCAATAGCGCTACGCTCCCCGGCAACGGCGCCAGAAAACGTTACTTGATGACCCTCAACCGTAAGGGATCTGTTGCAGCGTTTTCGATAAGTAAGAGTGTCGAACCCAACGAGGAGCAGAAGGTATTGATAAGCGATTCTGAGCAAGAAATTACTGCAAGCACTGAAAGATAACTTTTAGGGGTTTTCTCGGTATAAGCAACAGGAATGTAAAGGCAAGTAATGTAAAAGGTACTGAAAGTAACAAGTGGCCCAATCCTTTCTTAGCAAAGGAGAGGCCTAGCAACTGAACTTATAAAGACTAAAGCGTTCTTGAGGACACACGGGAGAGGTAGTCATGTGCTTTCGCCATATTCCGTATCGATATTATGTTATGTGTTGATAAGTGTTGAGTGGGTGGATCTATGCTAGTGCACTCTCTAGACTAAGATGAATGCACTCTTATGATTAAACACCTTGCAAGCATCCGCAAATACAAGATAGAATTTAAGGCGAAAGCCTAACCATAGCAATACGATCGAGGATCCATTATTCCCTTATGCAAAAGCGTGCGAACTGGGGTTCAGGTTTCTGTCACTCCGGCAACCCACCATAAGCATTCTTTATACACAATGTATTCTCCTAGGTCCTTAATAAGGCGAAGTGTTGGGTGTTCGACTCACACAACACCACTAGTAGAATGACAACGCAACTTAAGTACCAAACAACACATATTACTTCAACAGCATATGACTACTAACAACAAGACTTTCCCCATGTCCTCAAGAACTAAGGTAACTACTCACAAGACATAAAAGAGATCAGGATCAGTGGGGATAAATATGTGATAAACAATCTAGACATAATAATATTTCTCCAACAAAACTCAATAGCATTCACCACAAAGTAGTAATCAACACCGATGGAGTAGAGAGGATGGGTAGTACAAGTTACAACACGAGTTGCGATGGAAAGATGAGATTTGGATGAAGATGGAGATGGTGCTGGTGTTGGGGATGATGTTGATGATGATCTCGATGATGCCCGTGACGATGGTGATGACGATGGCGACGATCTCCCCTTCCGGGAGGTGATCTCCCCGGCGGAATCTGTCCACCGGAGATGCCCTTTTCTTCTCTGTAGGTTTCCGCCTCGAAGCGGCGGCGGAACTCCGTAAAAAGTCCCGTGCCTAGGGTTTTCGGGTGACGGAGAACATATATGCAAAAGGGGGCGACCAGAGGTGGGCCAGGGGCTCCAGGCCCCCCCCCCCGGCGCGGCCAGGGGGGCGCCCCCAGGCCGCCTGGGCACCCTGTGGCCCCCCTCTGACTCCCCTTTTGCGTGTCTTCGTTATTCATCTGAAAAATACCTCCCGTCAATTTTCAGGTAATTTGGAGGTGTTCTTCTTCAGCAACTCAGCATCCACTTTTTCCTGCTGAATCCTGCGTCTGCTGTTCCGGTATCGGAAAGTTGCAAACTGTGTAAAATAGACCAAAACAACATAAGAACATCATCATAACGTGAAATGTATCAATGAATAAGGATAAATTATAATACAAAATAGTGATGCATTTTGGACTTATCACGGATCCGGGTGAAAACCTGGTTTTCGGTCGACGGCCGGAGCCGGTGATGACGATGCCCCTATCATTGTTTCCTTCATGAAGGCATCATCGAGGTGAAACTCCCAACTCCACTCAACACCTCCGGGGGAAATCTTAGATCAGCTGATCGGATGTTGGCGGCAAGCATGTGTCGTTACCCCCTTGGGGGCGGCATTTTTGGAGGTGCACTCGGCTTCGCGGGACCAGCGGATGGCATCTTTGGTGGAGCGGTGCTTCATCCTACACATTGATGGCGACGGATCTCGACGGCGTGGCGTAGTGCAGATTCGGAGTTCGATGTGCGAGGATGGACTCGCGCAGGATGACGACGTTGTCTAGCGTCGATGGCAGAGAGACCTGGCACGATAGATGCAACAGTACAGCTCTGAAGATGGATTGTGGCAGGTGGCTGCGGTGGCCTCATACCCGGCAGGCGTCCTGGTTGAGGAGTGCGCCGGACTGATAGGTGACCCATACCCGGCAGGCGTCCTGGTTGGTTCCTCAGGTCTTAGATGTTTAGATTTGGCTATCATGTCTGTTTGGTATTAGGCCCAGACTATTAGCGCCCCTTCATCAATTAGATAGGATTAGCGACAGTTGTTGCTTAGATGGTGATTTTAGTCTTACTGTTGTATGACTTTGTAAGGTCTCGTGAGAATAATTAATAAAGTGGCCGCATGCATCATCCAGATGCAAAGGCCTGGGGTCCTCCTCCTTTTCTAAGAAAAAAAATATTAGTTGCAGAAAGTGAAACTTATAGAACACGATCTCTCTCGCACAATTAGAAGAATTTGGATCACACGGTTATTAAATATTTGTTAGGACGGTACCAGGACCATAGTAAAATATCAACCTCACTACATCGAACATCTTGGCTCACCTATAAAATTATTTAACATCGACAGACAATTGTTGGTACGGATAGTACCGGAGCAACTAACAGAACTAAATATAGTACCGGAGCAACTGAATATATTCACACAACATCTAAAAATATATCGGTCACTACCGGAGCAAAT
Organism: Secale cereale; assembly: GCA_902687465.1. Classification (NCBI taxonomy): domain Eukaryota; kingdom Viridiplantae; phylum Streptophyta; class Magnoliopsida; order Poales; family Poaceae; genus Secale; species Secale cereale. The sequence continues at coordinate 861,508,713 of LR738711.1, forward strand.
GTCTTAAAATATTCGCACACCTAATAGAAAATACTACCAGAGCAAATGTCTAAAAATATATTGGTTACTAACAGAGCGTCTAAAAATATTCGCACACCTAATACAAAATACTACCGGAGCAAATGTCTAAAAATATATCGGTTACTACCACAGCGTCTAAAAATATATGCATACCTAATAAAAAATACTACCACAGTAAATATCAATATTCACACATCTACAAAAAAAATGTCTGTAAAATTATACCCTTAAAGCGTGCGAAGCAACGACGAAGAACGAGGCCTTCAATCGCCGGAGCTTCACCTCCACCTCACTGCCGCAACTTCATCTCCATCATCTCCACCAATATGCTCACCACCACCTCCACCAAAATGCTCACCACGGCCACCACGAGCTACCCCATCACTAGATCGAGGTCTCCCTAGCCTCCCCCAACTCTCTACAATGCATCTACGGTGACAAATCAGCAAAAAAAATGTTCAGTTTGGTGTACAAATCGGTTGTTTTTCAGTGGGAAAGAGAAGAAAAACGAACAGCAGCAAGCAACAAAGAAAGAGAAGAGGATAAGGGTGCGAGCCAGGAGGAAGAAAGGGGCGTCGAGTGGGGCTGGAGCCCTGTTGTCCCGCGGGAGGACGATCGTCCAGCGGGTGGACGACAGGGTCCTGTCGGCTGGGCCCCGGGCACCGACAACCCATGCTGGGACGAGGGGGAGCCGCACGACGTGGCCGGGCCAATCGTCGGCCGCCACATGGGAAAACCGCCACCTGTCGTTCTCCTATAGGCCGACTGGTAGTTCAGCAGTAGGATGATAAGGCCTTGTCGTCCTCCCACGACACGAGGCCGCGCTATTTTCGCAAAAAAAGGCATATTATTTCTACAAATTAATAAAAAAATATTATTTAAAAAATTTAGCAACTAACTAACGCAGGAGTTCTGCTACTGAATCGGACGATGTGCATGCTTCCTATCGTACGGCTGCAGACTAGTCTGATAGGTAGAAAATTCCCGTAGTCTTGATGCCTAGTGCCTCTCTGTAATAAATACTCATACGCTGTGGATTTTGGGAGTCTTCTCCTCGTGAACAAAGAAGAAAATAAAAATAAAGGCAGAAAATGAATAGCGCGTCGTGGCGCACTCACCAAATCGGAACAAGCCCGCGCGCGTGCGTGTTTGCCCCGCCCTCTGTTAACCGAAAAACCTACGCCTGACCCTCGCATAATATCCCCTCTGCCACGCCCAACCCAAAATCGCAAACCTAATAACTAGGTAAACGCGCGCGCGTCACTCGGCCTGGGGGCACCCATCCATGGCGACCGCGGCGGCGCCGGCGACGATCGGGGAAGCGGTGGCCGGCATGTCACGCGCCACGCTGGTGCTGAAGGCCGCCGTCGTGCAGATCGTCCTGGTGGGCTATTATGTGGTCATTGGACGCGCCTTCCAGGACTTGGACCCTCTCTTCTACAGCAGCCTCCCGTGGCGGGTGCCGCTGGCTGTCTCGTGGTTCGCCTGCATATCCATGTTTTTCCTGGTGCGGTGCTGCATCGAGATTTTCCTTCCGCGCACGCCGATGGCCGTCCACGAGGCGCTGATGTGGCCCGGCGCCGTCGTCGGTTTAATTGTCATCGTCGTGGGGGGCAGTGTTCTGGGCTTCTCGTCCCGAGAGTGTGTCGTGGTGGGCTGCACGTGTGTCATGGCCCTTCTCATCGCTGGGCTCCTGGTGGTCTGGACATGGCTTGTTCGCGAGTACGGAGGCGAGGCGTCAGATATGTGCACGGAAAAGCACTCTGAAGTTGAAGTTACGACTGTCCGCCACAGCTACCATCCGCCTGTCTAGATTGGAGCTTCTTTGCCCATCTGAACACATGATATTTTTCCTTAATCAGATTAGTATCTTACTAACTTCACACAGATTGTTTAGCTCTTTTGGCGAACTACTGGCATTGATCAGGGAGGGGATTTGTGGCACGCAAGGGCAGGGCACTTAGATTGTGAGCCGCTGATCTCCGTCAAAATTCTTAAATGTGTCTCTGTATTTCGTGCATTTGCCTTCATACATTAATACGAACATATATGTATTTGGATTGTAAAAGAAAAGCATTAGAGCATCTACAACCGGACCTCACAAATCCATCTCATATGCCCGGACGGGCCGCTTGGTCATTGAACGGTTACGATTTTTTAATCTAGACGGGCTTCTTAAATGGCCCTCAAATGCCTGGGCTGACTGGCACCCCCATATCCAGCCCAAATATTGGGTGGATACGGGGGCACCAGGGCAAGCCCGCCACGTCGGACTGACGAAGGGGTCCCAGCCGGAAACGTCCTCAAACTCGGCGGTCCGAAACTTGTCTCCTTCGTCGGACCAGGGCGCCGCGTGGCGCAAGCTCCGGGGGCCGCGTAGTGCCTTACCAGGTTATTTAAGTCGATCGACGTCACCTAAACACTACCATCCATCCACATTTTCCTCCTCCTATCCGTCGCCGCCGCCACTTTCCGCTTCAGCCGCCCGCCTAGTAGCCATGCCCCCATGCCCTCGGGTGAGGAGCGCCTTTCTGACGAGCGTCGGCTCGAGCTCCTCGCCGCCACTTTCCGCTCCAGCCGTCCGCCTAGTAGTCATGCCCCCACGCCGCCGGGTGAGGAGCGAGCCCTTTCTAATGCCAGAGCGTCGACTCGAGCTCCTTGAGCATATCTGGGATAGGCGCGAAGCCCGGATCGCCGCAGGGCTCCCTCCGGATGCAGTGGAGTTGGAGGGGGAGGAGGAGGATGTGGGGGTGTTGGCGACGGGGATCTGCAGGCGGAGCAACAGACCATCCTTGATTCCCTTCGGTCGAAGTCGGCTGCGGAGGCAGGACGCCGTCGCCGGCAGGAGATGGAGGCGCAAGAGGCCGCGGAGGAGGCGGAGATGTTCGCCTACATGGATGAGGTCGAGCAGGAGGAGGATGAGCCGGAGCCCTCCTACCCGCCCGTCCAGCTGGCGCCCGGCACCCTCGTCGTGGACATCTCCGATGACGAATAGTAGCTAGGGTAGTACGTAGATGTAGTAAGTAGGATTCCTTTTAATATGCTTTGTATGGATCTAGGGATAAAATTTGAGAGAGATGAATGCAAAGTGGCTAATTTGAGGATTGAGGTGTGCCCGGTCAGGCGTTTGAGGGGACGGATTAGCTAAGTCCAATTATAGATGCTCTTATACCTTTTGTGGGTCCATTCTCGAAGGTACAGATATTTCACTGAATAGTGAATGTACCAAATGTCTACTAAAACGGTAACCTTCTATTCAAACCCTACAGTCTCTTCTTATACCTCCATGCCTGTTTTTGAAATACTCTCTACTCCTCTTCTTAGAGCATCTCCAACAGGCGCTGAAAAAGGCGCGCGCGCGCGCTAAATCGACGTTTACGCGCGCGCGGGAAAAAAACGCGCTCCAGCGGCGGCGGGAAAGACGCGCGCGCGGGAACCGCTTGCGCGCGCGCGCGAAACGGCGGCCTCCCGCGCGCCTTTTTTGCGGCGGCGCGCCCCGCGCGCGCTATAAAACGCCGCGCGCCGCGCCCGTCCTCGCTGCACCTCTCCCTCTCCCTCTCTCCTCCTCTCTCTCGCGCCCGCCGACCCCGACCGCCGCACCGGAGCACCGCCGCCGCACCCGACGCGCCACCATGCCGCCGCGCCGCCGTTCTTCGTCGGGCTACCGCGGCGTCCGCGAGCGCCCGAACGGCGGCGGCTTCTACGCCGAGATACGCTCCGGCGATCTCCGGCTCCCCCTCGGCACCTACGAGACGGCGCACGAGGCCGCCCGGGCGTACGACGCGGCGGCGTGGCGCCTAGGCAGGCCGCGTCGTCAGATGAACTTCGACGACGCCCGCACCCTCGAGCAGGCGTTGGAGCTCGCCCCGCCGCCTCGTCTGCACACCACACGAGATCGTGCGGAGCACACGGCGGCGCAGAACCGCCTCCTCGTCGCCCAGGAGGACGAGCGACGCATGGCGGAGTGGCGCCGCCTCCACCCGGAGGACGTCGTCGCCGAGCATCAGTTCTGGGAACGTCGCCGCGAGGACAGGCGTCGTCGGAGGGAGTTGGCGTGTCAGCAGAGCGCCATCCGCGATGCCGGCGGCCAATCCATCTTCGCTGATGAAGATGACCGCTGGTTCGACATTTGGCTGTCGACCTCCTCCGACGACAACAACGAAGGCGATGATAATGACTGGAGTGATTAGTTTTTTTTTATGTTTTCGAACTATATATCTATCTATCTATGTTTTACTATCTATCTATGTTTTACCTATGTTTTATTAGAACTATGTTTTTTATTATTATCTATGTTGAACTATCTATCTTTGTATAAAATGCAATTTTTTAGTATGAAAAAAAAGTGTGCGCGCGCTGTATTTTTTGGGCACCGCTGGAGCAGCACGCGCGCGCTGCAAAATAGCGCTGCTGCTGGAGCCAGCACAGCGCGCCGCGGCAAAACAGGCGTTGCGCGCGCGCTATATGGTTTTTTTGGGCGCGCCGCTTAGCGCGCCTGTTGGAGATGCTCTTAGAACTCGTGTGTTCTTGCAACAGTACTGTAGTCGAGAAGGGTCTAAGCTATTCTGTTGCGAGTAGCTCAAAGACGGCAACCACATATTCTCGGGATTATCGGGCACATGTTAGTCGCCGTTTTTATTTTTGATGTTCTGCGAATGTTCATGTTCGGGCAGGTTATGCATATAGTTGCTAGGTAATCAATCTTTCTTTTTCTTTTAGGGTCTTTGCTAGTTTGTCCTATTTCAAGAACTCGAATCTTTGGCTTATACAATCTTGCTAGTAAGGAAAATTTTGGGGCAAGATCTTACAACACAAATAATGACATATACGTATGACGTTTACGAATCTATGACATGATTGTAAGTGCTGGAAATTAAAACTTAGAACACAAAGTTCTTTCCTAGCCCGAGCTCCACGGTACCCACTATCATCATCGTCAGTTTATTTCGAGATACGTGCGATGGTCAGAGGCAGGGTCAGACAATTAACAAGACTGTAGCTGTTATGTACCTGTAACTTGCCGGTGGGACAAAGTTTCTTTATTCTGGGCTCACGTGAACCTTTCCCTCACACTTCAACTCTGACATGCATGCACATGAAAAGCAGTTCTATAGCTGACATGCATGTGCTCATGTGAACACTGTAGCTCTCACATCTCTCCCTCGTGAAAAGGTGTGACTCTTCCTGGGTGTTTTTTTACAGAGAGAAAGCCAGCGCTGCTCATGACAGTGCATCCTAGATGAGAGAGAGGCGAGAATGAGTGGAGAGAGAGAGAGAGTCGGAGGTGAAATCTATTCTTTGCAAGTCTCAGATTTTTGCAAAGTCCCAGATGCGGAGAGAAGAGAGATGTGAGAGAGAGAAGAGAGAGGAGAAATGTGTGGAGAGAAATGTTGTAAGAGAGAAGTAGTAAGAAATACTAGCAGAAATGGAGAGGAGAGAGAGAAGTGAGGGAGAGAGAGAGACCGTGTGAGAATTTTCAAGAGAGAGCTTATGAGAGAAAAACGGAATTTTCTAAGAAGCGAGAGAGCTCATGAGGGATTTCTTTAAAATATTAAGAGAGAAAATCTGTGTGAGAGAGGGTCAGAGGGAGAGGGTTAGAGGGAGAGTATGCATGTGCAGCATGTGAGATGACAAGACAGATAGGTCCGGGAAAGAGAGTTTGAGAGAGAGACCGAGCATGCGTGTGGCGGGTCTCGTGCGCGCCAGGAATGTACTGTTCTCCTCTGTTAATTACTTGCAAGGTCTGCCCACATAGCACATATCTCGATGTAGAGTATTGCAAAATAAACGGATATGATAGTAGGTCCTATGGAGCTCGAGCTACAAAAAACTGCACTCAACTTAGAAACTTCGGGCGGTATGTTAGTTACCGACACTGGAACTTAGGGCATTATATTAGTTGCAGAAGGTATCTGTCAGGGATATGGTTAGTAGGTATAAACCGGATATTGTAAACCGGCTTAGTTATATTGTACTTGGTTTTAATATTTTAGTAGAGACTACGGCCCGTGAGATTTCAAGGCCCATGTATAGAAGTACGGTTTGTAAACCGCCAAGAGATATAACTTGAGAGATAGGAAAGAAAAGACAGAGACCGAGGCGGACACGATTATGAGCCGGCCTCGGGACTCTGTAAACCGGACCGGGCGTCACCTCTATATAAAGGGACGACCCGGCGACGGTTCAGGAACAAGCAACAAACAATCGTTGAGACGCAGGCAAAGCGAATCCGCTCCCTGTAAACCGACGCCCAAGCAATACCAAACCAACTAGACGTAGGCCTTTACCTTCTCCGAAGGGGCCGAACTAGTATAAATCCTTTGTGTCCTTTGTGTGCCATGAATCCTTTCAAGCTAACCCGTGCGATGGTTCCATCATCAAGTCCGATAAACCGGACATCTGCCGTGTTATTTCCACGACAGTTGGCGCCCACCGTGGGGCCTGCGCACGATGGTTTCGAGTTCTTGAAAGGCGGCTTCGAAGGGTTAAAGGGTTACGCAGTCGGCCGGATGACCAAGAGTCGTCGTGGCCGGATCTACATCGACGACGCGGGTTGGGGACCGAAGGCCGATTCGATCGAATACGGGTACCGGGTCTCCTTCGGCAGCATCCAAGTCTTCATCGGCAAAATTGGTGAACCGGGACCTGAGCCGGACACCCTCCCCAACATCGTCGAGCCGGCTCAGCGTACGAGATCGGCCCGGATTCAGCCTGCCATGAAGCATGTGTTCGTTGGAGCAATTCACGGAGGCCAAGCCGAGGACGGATCGGAATCTGATGGTGCAACCGTCGTCTACTCAGATGACGAATCTTCATCCGGGGAAACTGAATCTCTGTATCAGTTGCGGGACGGCCGGTCTGAGGGCGAGTCCGATGGAAACAGTATTCCGGACCCCTTTGGCCCGCCAAACCGGGTGGCGGTCTTCATGGCCGGTTCACAACCCCCGACGAACGGAACGACAGCAGAGGCTGGTGCAGGGGGAAGCGGTTCAAATCCCTCCCTTACTGAAGTTCTATCCACCTTGATCGAGGAGTTCACAGCTAAGGCAGTGGAGGTCGTCGCTCCAGCAGACAAGGCGCAACATGATGCAGCGCTTCTTCAGTTGAAAGCCCGGATCGATCAGTTAAAGGAGGATTTAAAGGCGGAAGGAGAGATGTTAGCCATAAGACAAGCAGAGTTGGATGATCAAGCCTTTCATTTAAGGATGGAGCAGGCTTCTGTGGAAGGAGTAAGGGGGCGAAAGTATCGATCCCGCCTACCGCCGGGTTTCGAATCTGCGAATTTGTTCAGAACACCTGGGGTTGGGGCCAATAATAATCCGGCCTTAAACCGGAGAAGCCCACCGGCTCGGGACGAGCCGGTTCAGCAGCCCGCCACAGAACGGGAGCGTCGGATTACATCGGCGCCTTATGTTCCTGTCCCTCCGGGACACTATTCAAACCCTTTGGATAATATTGCTGCAGCGGCAACACGGTTGGCCGCTTTACCCGTGGAAGAAACGTCCCCGGTGGCGATAGAGGCGCGCAGGGCACAGAAGCTACTTAATACTGCATTAATACAGCAGCAAGCGTACTCCCATAGCAGGGAAAGGTTACATTCAACACCGCGTCCCAACCGAAGTTATTCTAGACATTGGGAGGAGCCAGAAGTGTCTAGCAGTGAGCGCAGGAGACATCAGCACAGGCAGGATAATCCGGCAAGGGCGGAGATGCCAACCCCGGACCTAAACCGGCCTAGATCGGTGGCCAGGGAGGAAATTCGTCAGTCGACGCCGGTTCACACAGCCACTACAGGGACAGGAGCTACAGCGAGCGGTTTTGGAATACAATGTCTCGTCCCCGCCCTACGGAGCGTTAAGTTGCCCAAGGATTTCAAAGGACCTCGCAAGGTGCCTAATTACACAGCCGATTTACCACCCGAAGCTTGGGTGGAGAGTTACGAGATGGCCATGGAGATGCTGGATGTGGATGAATCGGCTTGTGCCAAATATTTCACTATGATGCTTGAGGGCACGGCCCGGACTTGGCTGAAGGCGCTACCTCCGAATTCTATCGGGTCATGGGGGGAGCTGCGCAGTCAGTTCATCAAAAACTTCAAGGATACATGCAAGCAACCGATGTCGGTGATAGATTTAGCAGCATGTGTGCAAGGAGAGCAGGAGTCTACAGCAGCTTGGGTACGCAGAGTGGCAGAGATCTTACACTCCTCAAATGGCATCAACCCTAGCACAGCAATTGTAACATTAGAGAACAATTGCCGGTTTGAATCTTTGAAATTAAAACTCGGACGGCTTAAACGGGACTGCAATGACATGGGGACTTTAATGAGTGCCCTAGTGAAGTACGGAGACTCAGATAATACCAAGTATCCGGAGTCAGAAGGAGATAAAACGGGGAAGGCCAGCAAGTCTGGTAAACCGGCGCCGGTTAATCCGGTTACTTCAAGCTTTTTGGGCAAACGGAAGGCAGAAAATAGTTCCGATTTTGTTGCTAATACACAGGCACAAGGCGGTATTCAGGTTAATCCGCAGGGTTCCACTCTCCAAACCGGTGGAGGAAACCCGGGTTGGGAGCAGGATTTGGATCAACCCTGTCTAAAGCATAGCGGAAGAGGGAGGATTGCAAGGCATACTATAAGAGAATGCATACCCTTTATGAAAGCAGGGAACAGCCGTTTTAATCCTCCTAGCCGGCCCCCGAACGGCGGTTCAGGGGCCGGGTTTTATGGTCCGGGTTATCAAGGGAACAACTCCGGATCAGGATATAGGGGCAACGGCGGTTATCAAGGGAACAACGGTGGTTATCAATCCCGGCCAGGCGGCCAAAATAGTCAAGGAAACTATAATAGTCAGGGAAATCAATCGCATCATCAAGGAGGTTACAATGGTCAGGGAAGTCAATCACATCATCAAGGTGGTTATCATGGTCAGGGAAATCAATCGCATCATCAAGGTGGTTACAACAATCAGAATAATCAGCAGCAGGGCCAAGGGAGTTACAGTAACCAAGGAAACCAGCAGCAACAGCGTCCGCAGCAACAGCAACAATCCGGATACCATAGTAATCCGAAGGAGTTGAGCAGCGGTCAATATCATGTTTTCACCACGAGTTTATGTAAGAGAGACCAGAAGGTTTTAAAGCGGGCTGTTAATGCAGTAGAACCGGCGACGCCACAATTTCTACGATGGTCAGAGCAGCCCATTGTATGGAGCAGAGAGGACCACCCGTTACGGGTAGATAATCCGGGACATTTAGCCTTGGTGGTAGCACCTCAGGTGGGAGGATACAAATTTACTAAAGTCCTCATGGACGGAGGTAGCAGTATCAATATATTGTATTACGAGACCTTTCGCCGCATGGGTCTGACAGATAAAAAGTTAAGGACATCAAACACAGTGTTTCACGGGGTGGTCCCAGGTAAGTCAGCTTATCCAGTTGGTAAGATTGACTTAGAAGTTACCTTTGGAGATGAGCATGATTCCAGATCGGAGATGATCACTTTTGAAGTTGTCAAAATTAAAAGTCCGTATCATGCTTTGTTTGGAAGGACGGTTTATGCTAAATTTATGGCTAGGCCATGTTATGTTTATTTGCAGCTTAAGATGCCGGGTCATAAAGGCACGATTACGGTGCACGGCAGTCGTAAGATAGCAGTGGAGTGTGAGGAAGGTGATGCAGCTTATGCAGAAGCGGTATGTGCCACGGAAGAGTTAAAATTTTATAAAGATAATGTTGATCCGGCAGATATGACTCCGCTGAAGAAACCAACTACCGAGCATGATCCGGCTTTGAAGTTCAAATCAGCGGAAGAGACTAAGCAGGTTGATTTTGTGCAAGGAGACTCGTCTAAGCAATTCACCATCAGTGCTAACCTGGATCCTAAATAGGAAAGCGCGCTCATCGAGTTCATCCGTGAGAACCGGGATATCTTTGCATGGAAACCTTCTGACATGCCAGGTATACCGAGGGAACTCGCTGAGCACAAGTTAAATATTGATCCGAAGTTTAAACCGGTAAAACAGTATCTACGCCGCTTTAATGAAGAGAGGCGCAAAGCTATAGGAGAAGAAGTAGCCAGACTTTTGGCGGCAGGGTTCATAGTGGAAGTTTTTCATCCGGAATGGTTGGCTAATCTGGTGCTGGTTCTAAAGAAGAATGGGAAGTGGAGGATGTGTGTGGACTACACAGACCTCAACAAAGCTTGCCCGACTGATCCTTTTGCTCTACCTCGCAATGATCAGATTATTGATGCCACAGCAGGGTGTGAGCGGCTGAGTTTTCTGGATGCGTATTCAGGTTATCACCAGATCAAGATGGCAGTCGAAGATCAAGAGAAGACAGCTTTCATAATCCCTTTTGGTGCTTTTTGCTATGTATCTATGCCCTTCGGGCTCAAATGTGCACAGGCAACTTATCAGCGTTGCGTTCAGAATTGTTTGAAAGGGCAGATAGGAAGGAACGTGCATGCTTATGTGGATGACATCGTGGTCAAATCAAAGGAGGAAAGAACAATGATAGAAGACCTCAGAGAAACCTTTGATAATCTTCGGGCTTACAGGATGATGCTTAATCCGGAGAAATGTGCTTTTGGTGTCCCGGCTGGTAAGCTTCTGGGATTCCTGGTCTCGAACAGGGGAATAGAAGCCAACCCGGAGAAGATCAAGGCCATCACATCTTTGACAAAACCGGTTTGCATCAATGATGTTCAGCGCATAGCTGGCCGGATCACGGCGCTGAGCCGGTTTATCAGTCGCTTAGGAGAAAAGGCGATCCCGTTTTATCAAATGTTGAAGAAAACGGACCGGTTCATGTGGAGTGATGAGGCAAATACAGCGTTTGAGAATCTGAAACAGCAACTAGCAAAACCACCGGTTTTAGCTGCACCCATTGATAAGGAGCCTTTGCTGTTATATGTTGCTGCGAATACACGGGCAGTCAGCGTTGCGATTGTGGTTGAGCGCGAGGAAGCAGGGAAGGAACATCCGGTTCAGCGCCCGGTTTATTATGTAAGTGAAGTACTCATCGAGTCTAAGCAAAGGTACCCTCATTGGCAGAAGTTGGTATATGGGGTGTTCATGGCAAACCGGAAACTGAAGCATTATTTCCAAGGGCATCCAATAACTGTGGTTAGTTCAGCTCCGTTGGGGGACATAATCCAGAATAGGGAAGCTACAGGCAGGGTAGCCAAGTGGGCCATTGAGCTCAGTCCGCATGAGTTGAAGTATGTACCACGTACTGCTATAAAATCTCAGGCATTGGTCGACTTCATCAATGACTGGACAGAATTGCAGACTCCTGAGGAGAAGCCGGATCTTACTTATTGGACGATTCACTTCGACGGTTCAAAGCAATTGGAGGGTTCAGGGGCTGGAGTTGTCTTAACTTCCCCCAGAGGTGATAAATTTTGTTATGTCCTCCGGTTGTTATTTCCTTGTACTAATAATGCAGCAGAATATGAAGCGCTACTTCATGGTTTGCGATTGGCAAAGGAGATGAATTTGAGCCGGGTTAAGTGCCTGGGCGATTCAGACCTAGTGGCACAGCAAGTTTCGGGCAAGTGGGATTCAAGGGATCCCCTCATGGCGGCTTATCGACGAGAGGTTGAAGCGGTTGCAGGATATTTCAAGGGATACCAGGTGGAGCATATAGACCGGCGGAGGAACGAAGCAGCTGATGATTTAAGCCGGCTAGGATCGCAACGTAAACCGGTACCACCAAACACCTTTTTGGATGAATTACACAGTCCCTCGGTTCAAGTACCTTCAGAGAACGACCTAGCTGTCCCGGATCCAGAGGCACAGTTGGTTGCAGCAACCCATGTTATTCCGGATTGGACGTTACCCTATTTGGCATACTTAAGCCGAGGAGAGTTACCAGAGGACGAAGACGAAGCACGGCAGATAATCCGGCGTTCCAAATCTATGACAATTGCCAACGGAGAACTGCACCATCGTAGCACTTCTGGAGTATTTCAACGGTGTGTTTCAGCTGAGGAAGGTTGTGAGATTCTCAGAGAAATTCATGAAGGGGATTGTGGTCATCATGCCGGATCAAAATCTTTAGTAGCTAAAGCTTTTCGACATGGCTTTTATTGGTTAACCGCGCATGCAGACGCGGCGGACCTGGTCCGCAAATGTGACGCTTGTCAGAAGTTCTCAAGACGTGCCCTTGTTCCGGCACAGGAACTCCGGATGATACCAATAACTTGGCCTTTTGTAACTTGGGGGCTTGACATGGTTGGTCCTTTCAAGAGATCCCAAGATCAGAAAACTCATCTACTAGTAGCAGTAGACAAGTTTACGAAGTGGGTTGAAGCGGAGCCTATAAGCAAGTGTGATGCGGCAACAGCGGTCAAATTCATCAAAAAAGTAATATTCCGGTTTGGTTTTCCACACAGCATCATCACAGATAATGGCACCAACTTATCTCAGGGTGAGATGGAAGAATTCTGTCAACGAGAGCATATTCGTTTGGACGTGTCTTCTGTGGCTCACCCCCAATCCAATGGTCAGGCAGAAAGGGCAAATCAGGAGATTTTGCGAGGAATCAAACCCCGGCTTATGACACCTTTGCAGAGAACCCCAGGGTGTTGGGTTGAAGAATTACCATCTGTCCTTTGGAGTATTAACACTACACCAAACCGGTCTACAGGTTATACACCTTTCTTCATGGTTTACGGCGCAGAAGCAGTTCTTCCAAGTGACATACGCCATGATTCACCGAGGGTAGCGGCCTATGTGGAAGCTGATAATGAGGAGTCAAGACAAGACGGTTTGGATCGGTTGGATGAAGAGCGTGATATAGCTGCAGCACGGTCGGCGATTTATCAGCAAGATCTGCGCAGATATCACAGCCGCCGGATTAGAACCAGGACATTCCAGGAGGGTGACTTGGTGCTTCGGCTTATCCAAGATCAAACAGATATGCACAAGCTATCCCCGCCATGGGAAGGGCCCTTTGTGGTCAGCAAGAATTTACACAACGGTTCATATTATTTGGTGGACGTTCGAGAACACAAGGATTCACGGACATCAGAAGAAGAGACGAAAAGGCCGTGGAACATCGCTCATTTACGGCCATACTACACTTGAGCCATGTGCTCCAATGTATCCTATGTATATATTATGAATAATGAATAAACCGGCACCCTCGGTAAACCGGGGGCTCAGCCCTTTCTCCATATCCACAAATTTTGCGACAAATAATCATATCAGTTTGTTATCAAATATCATATTTCAATGTTGGCCGGTTTTAGAAACTAATCTTTGCAGGATATGTGAAGGAGCGGTAGAACTCTCGGGAACAAGAGATTATATCCGGTTCAAGAAGAGAAAAACCCCATAAAAAGAAAAACCCGCAGAGTCAGGAGGAACTTTAGAGGCCCCTTGGGACAGTCCGGTTTGCCCACGTCCCATTGATTGGCTATGTTTACGATTATATGGGCCCTCTGAACAGTTGATACGCTCACGTTCAGAGATGGCTCGGCCCCTTGGGACAGTCCGGTTTGCCCACGTCCCATTGATTGGCTATGATTACGATTATATGGGCCCTCTGAACAGTTGATACGCTCACGTTCAGGGATG
>LR738711.1:861522326-861543379 GCA_902687465.1 Secale cereale
ATATCGGCCCCCTGAACAGTTGATATGCTCACGTTCAGTGATTGGCTAGGCCCCTTGGGACAGTCCGGTTTGCCCACGTCCCAATGATTGGCTATGTTTACGATTATATCGGCCCCCTGAACAGTTGATACGCTCACGTTCAGTGATTGGCTAGGCCCCTTGGGACAGTCAGGTTTGCCCACGTCCCAATGATTGGCTCGGTTTTTATTTGCGGTTCTATCGGCCCTCTGAACAGTCGATACGCTCACGTTCAGTGATTGGCTAGGCTCCTTGGGACAGTAGGTTTGCCCACGTCCCATTGATTGGCTGAACCTTGTTTTGAGCCTGGCAGCTCTTTGAAAAAGCCTCGACTACATGATCTGATTTACAAGAATTGTGTGTTTTTTGATGTTTTTTTGTGTTTCATAACCTTTTAAACCGAGTGGAACAGCTCCAGAAGTTGACCACCTATCTATAATGTTATAAGTCTGGGTTATGGACACCAGCGAGAATTAAACCGGCGTTCATCATAACCCGGATCGACCTTCATGATGAGCCAACAGGTTGGCAGTGCACGATCAGTTATAATGACCGGTGTTTTTTAAACCGGCCTGGTTTTGACTATAAGTAACCAGTATGAGACAAAACGATGACCGGAGTTTATTAACCCGGCCCAGTTGTGACCAAGTCTGGTATTCACTCAAACCCGGATGGAGTATCAGGCGCAAGTTACAATTTTCTGAACCAAGATGAGAAAGATTTATCGACAAGATGAACCGAAGAGTTTCAGATGTTTATTAGAATTGATGAAGAACCGATTAAGGTGACTTTAACATCCTGATCGGTTTAAGGTATATTGACCACATACATCTCAGGTATCACAGTTATTTTTTAAGATATGCTTATTAGATGTGTCAAGAGAACAAGTTAATCCGTCCAGTGGTAAGCCACTAGGACATGTTTTTCGATATTTTTATGAACAGAACAAGGCATCCGCATCAATCAACAAGTCAACGAACGAATACTTCATGAAGACCAAATGTCGGATCACAGCGCATTAAGTTTCAGCTAAACTTATTACAAGGCATAAAAAGCCAAACAGTTGGAAGCATTGTTTGACGGAATAACAATCATGATTACAACAATAGCATTCAAGATTGTGCTTCTCCTTGCTGAGATGGTTGGCCACCGTCTTGATCCGGAACGTCTTCATCCTCGTGAAGCGGTTGGAAATCCGGTGCACGCCAATCAATCTTTGCCAAGGCACGGAAATATACTTCATCGTTGATAAGCTCAGCAGGATCAATATCAGGAGCAAAGGTGTGAGGACGAACCGGCGGAATTAAGTTTACAATATCGTAAACCGGTCGCTCCACCCGCTCGTTCTGCAGGTTATACGATGGATGATATCGCGACAAGTCAGACTCCACCGCAAGCTTACTGGCGAGGGGACGCATCTCCTTTGTCAGAGCATAAAGATCTTTTTCATCAAACGTTGAAACGTCCTCCTTGGTATCAGGAAATCCGGTTAACACCTCCTCCGGATCAATGTCCGGGACCCAAGCTTTAGCCCTCGTAAGGGCCAAAAGAGCACTTCCTCGAGCAGCCGACTTTTTAACCTCTTCAAGACGAGCCGGTAGAATGGACAAACTATTTAAAGTATCTTTGATAGTTGAAGGAGCCGGTTTACCAAATGAGGTGGCGCTGATAATCCTTTGCGTTCCGGAGTACAACTGTTCGACCAAGGTGTAGCAGGCCTTGAGTTTCTTCCGTAAGTCATCCCCAAGATGGGAGACACGGCGTCCTACATACAACAATGAAAGTTAAACCGGTGCAGGTCACAGGTTACAAAGATAAAGACAAGAGTTCAGATTATGCTTACCAAAAATAGCAGAAGTCATCAAGTCAATTTGGCGCTTTAACCCGGTCAATTCTTCAGTAACCGGGTTAAGTGCTCCTTCAGCATCCTGAACACGTTTCTCAAGATCTTTTTTCTGGACTTCAAAAGTAGTCCGCTCCTCGTCAAAGAACCTTTTTAAGTCTTCAGCAGTCTTTAAACTCACTTGAAGTTCTGTCTTAGCCTTTGAAGCGGCTGACTCAGTCTCCGTAAGCCGGCTTCAAAGTTCACTGATCTCCACAGCGTTCCGGTTCAGCTCAGCCTGCAGACAAAAGTTCAAAAGCAAGATTAGAAATTACAAGTCTCAAGCACACAACCAAGTTGTCTACTTGACACTTGGGGGCTAATGGCAGTTGAAGTAATACAGTAAAGACAATTTGAAAGTACAAGTCTCAAGCACACAACCAAGTTGTCTACTTGACACTTGGGGGCTAATGGCAGTTGAAGCAATGCACCACAGACAATTTGAAATTACAAGTATCAACTACATAACCAAGTTATCTACATGATACTTGGGGGCTAATGTATGGATCAGCAGTTCAAACTGCAAAGTTCCGGATTACCTTCAGTAAAGCAGATAAACCGGAACTTGGGGGCTGCTATGAGATAAAGATGCGTCAAATAAGCAAAGTCAGAAGAGGAAACTTACTTCATATTTTTCTCTCATCAGGTTCACCAGGCTAGCTTCATAATCCCGGCTGCTGTGGAGCCGGTTTAAATATCCGGAATAGATATCTTGAGCACTCATACTAGAAAGACTGGATATATCAGTACTCCACTTCCCTTTTTCCTGAGTTATCTTTTCCGCTTTAGCTGTATGTTTTGCTAAAACGGTGGGTTCAGCTGGAGCAACATAAGCAGCACCAGTAACCACAACATCAGGAGAAGTGGGTTCATTGGGAGGAATAACTTCAACTTGAGCCGGATCAGGAGACGCCGGGTTAACTTGAGGAGAGTTAACCCGGGCCGGACTTGGTGGGTCTTGGACATTTTCTGCGACAGGAGTTTCAAGAGCAGGTTCTTCGACCGGAGCTGCAGGGGTACCTTCTGGAGGAACAGCTGTAGACGGATCAATCACCGGTTCATCAGCAGAAGGATCAGCAACAGGCTTATTCGCCTTGGCCTTTTTGCTAGGTTTCGGTTTGCTGGAAAACAGGCAAAATAAGTTAGCATTATAAAGAGAAAGGGGGGTGTCATAAACCGGAAGAAGTGAAGAGAGTTACCCCGGAACGGTCTTCAAAGGAGGAAGCTGTGTAGCGGTCGATTCGCCGGAAGAAGACAGCGGAGTTTCCTGATAGTCAGGATCAGACGGTTTAAGGGGTTTTCGGATAAGTCCGGCCTTGGGATGAAGAGGAGTTGGAGAGAGTATCACCTCAGCACGGCGCTTTCGAACCGGAGTCAAGGAGATCCCAGATGATTCCACCGCCAAGCCATTGTGGCGAGTGGTCCGGCGAAAGGCTTCGTGTTGTTGCTTCTTCAAAGTAAAGTTAGGATCTAACTTAGCATAGGGATGAGAAAAATGATATTTCCTGACGGTCCGACGGATTTTTTGAGGAAGTGGTTCTGAATCGGAAGAAATAAGAGTTACCTCAATCTCAGTCGGGTTATCACCTTCAGGCAGTTCCTGTGAAAAGGTATCATTAGATATGGTTACAAGTATATGAAGGTGAGAATTTAAACCGGAGTAAAGCGTACCTCGGAATCCGGATCATCATCCTCAGAAGGAGAACCGGCATCGACGGCTGCTTTCCTCTTCTTGTTCGCGGGGGTCTTCCGGCGAGCCTGCTTTACAGTTTTTTCCTGAGGTTTTCTTCTCCAGAAGGGGTCATCAGCCTAATTGAAAACACAAAGAGTAATTGAAAACGGTTCAAAGAGGACGGTTTATAAAGTACAAGCCAAAGAAAAACTTACTTCAGGCAGCTTATTCTTCTTAAAGTACGGGGCCAAGCCAACTTTAGAGCAATCTGTTAAGGCAGGATTGACAATCTTCTTGGCTGACTCCACTACCTCCGATTCAGAAAGCTTATCCTTAGTAAACCTCTGAGGATCATCCGGTTTACCAGAGTATTTGCACATTAGCTTTGGGCGCCGGCTTAAGGGAAGGATGCTCCAAGATAGCCAGCAGCGAAGGAAATCAGTGCCGATCAAACCATTTGCCATAAAAGCTCTCAGCTTGGAGAGCTGTGGTGAAAACCGGGTCCGTTCAGCGGCGCTAAGCCGTTGTGGCAAGGGGTGATTTGCCGGGATACGAGTTTCGCGATAACCCGGCAAAGGATTTTCACCTTCAGGAGAAGTGTCTACACAATAAAACCAGGATTTGTTCCAGTCCTTAGGGTGAGTATGCAAAGAGGCGTGAGGAAAGACTGCATCCCTCCTCTTCTGAATACTGATCCCACCAAGCTCCTGGTGAGGTCCGCTGGTAAATTCCGTACGCCGGTTTGCATGGAAGAAATCCCGGAATAAATCAACTGAAGGCTCTTCTTGCAGATACACTTCAGAAAATACTTGGAAATCGCAAATGTTGGAAATAGAATTTGGTCCGATATCCTGTGGGTGCAGTTGGAAGGTGGCAAGAACATCCCGGAAAAATCTTGAACCGGGGGGAGAGAAGCCTCTAGAGATATGGTCCAGAAATACGATAACTTCCCCGGATCTAGGAGTAGGAGGACATTCATTACCCGGAGCACGCCATTTTAGCTCAGCCTGAGGGCCTAATGTGCCGATTTTCGACAGCTTGATTAAGTCATCCTCAGTCACGACGGAACGGACCCAATCGCAGGAAACATACTGCTTAGCCATTGAACAAAGTGCTGAAGAAGATAAGGTACAGAAACGGATTATGAACGTACAATGATCCGGGATCTATTTATATTATACAATGGTTGAAATTGAGAACTAGCTGGCAAGGTTAAACCGGCAATCATAAAACAAGTTATATCATTTCCGGTTTAAATGGCAGTTGAAGAGGAACAGTTCAAATCATTGCGTCAGTTTATATCATTTCCGGTTTATGGCATATCAATTTAAACCGGAACATACTTAGCGAATCTACCGAGGAGAAAAACAGGTTTCCAAATGATTGCTAAGGGGGAAAGATCTGAGTATGTTGAGGAAAAGAAATTAATCTAAGAGACTCAAAGAAAAGCTACACAGACTTATTTCTAAAAAAGATGGGTTTACATGTCAGACAGGAGCAATAAAGATTCGATGCATCTACAGCGGAGTAAAAATGGAGAAGATCGAAAAGCAAAGCTACTACGAGTCACAGGCTCAAAGAACGAACAAGACGAAGCTTGCTGAGAGCTCTAATGGCGGAACGGATAAATCTACAGCATTATGACGGTGAGATCTAAGCTAGAACTAAGCGGAAGATCTGCTGACTAGGGCCTAAAGGTCACAAATCTGCTATGAGAAACGTATCTACGAAGAGGCGAAGCTTCATTGGAAGCCCTAATGGCGGAAGAACAAGGCGAAGGGCCGGTAGATATAGATCAACAGTAAGAAGGATGAACATACTTGGGACGGTGAGAATCGGCGGCGGAGATTAATCTGGTCGAGGCTCAGGTTGATGCAGCGGCCGGGCGAGGACTGGAGATCCGGCGGTCGTCGGCGGCGGTTTGAGCTCGGGCAGCAATGGAGGAAGAAGACGCATGAAGAGGATGAAGTGAGAAGGAGATAATGAATGGGGGGTGGTAGTATTTATAGCCAGGAGTCAGATCTGAAACGACAGGTGCGAGAATCAAGGAGACAGAAATCGGATAAAGATCCCGTGACACCTCGATCTTCGGGATAACCCTTAAAATATGCTACAGTACAGCTCACGGCGTTAAATGCGGAGATGATGTCATTGTCAGACTTTAATGATTTCGGAGGATGACGTCAGAGCCGGTTTACAAGAAGATGAAGACAGAAGAAAATTATATGAGACAAAGAAGACTGATATGAACAAGTTCAAATCATTCTGGGGCCTAATGTCAGGGATATGGTTAGTAGGTATAAACCGGATATTGTAAACCGGCTTAGTTATATTGTACTTGGTTTTAATATTTTAGTAGAGACTACGGCCCGTGAGATTTCAAGGCCCATGTATAGAAGTACGGTTTGTAAACCGCCAAGAGATATAACTTGAGAGATAGGAAAGAAAAGACAGAGACCGAGGCGGACACGATTATGAGCCGGCCTCGGGACTCTGTAAACCGGACCGGGCGTCACCTCTATATAAAGGGACGACCCGGCGACGGTTCAGGAACAAGCAACAAACAATCGTTGAGACACAGGCAAAGCGAATCCGCTCCCTGTAAACCGACGCCCAAGCAATACCAAACCAACTAGACGTAGGCCTTTACCTTCTCCGAAGGGGCCGAACTAGTATAAATCCTTTGTGTCCTTTGTGTGCCATGAATCCTTTCAAGCTAACCCGTGCGATGGTTCCATCATCAAGTCCGATAAACCGGACATCTGCAGTGTTATTTCCACGACAGTATCCATGTTTTTTTAACAGATCCTTCCCGCCCCTCCCGCCCCCCGTGTCGCCCCCCGCTAGGGCGGCTCGGGCGGAACCCTACCCCCATCGTCGCCGGGCT
This sequence comes from Secale cereale, assembly GCA_902687465.1. Lineage (NCBI taxonomy): Eukaryota > Viridiplantae > Streptophyta > Magnoliopsida > Poales > Poaceae > Secale > Secale cereale. The sequence goes on from LR738711.1 coordinate 861,528,786, forward strand.
CCCAACCCCTCTCTCCCCTCCCATCCGCCGACGCTCGAGGAGGTCGTCGGGCAAAGCCCCGGGCGGCTGACAGCGGAGGCGGAGGCCCCCTTCCCTCCCGCGTTCCTTTGGGTGAGGTGGGTCACCCGGGCGCAGGGGGCCTCCTCCCCGATCTGTGCCGTCGTCGCGGCGGCGCGGCCGATCTGATCCGCCGACGGCACCTTGGGCGGCGTGGTGATGGGAGGAGGTGGCGGAGCGGCGTGCTTCGTGGAAGATCTGGTGGTGCTTGCTGCTCGGTGGGCGTGCTTGGTCATGGCGGCGGAGGTCGCAGTGGCCGACGGCTTGGCCGGTCGGCGGCGGCGGAACATGGCCGATGGCAGCGGTGATGCTCTGTCTGGATCCTAGGGCGGCGGCCCTGGAGGGTGGCGGATGGTGAAGCTAGGGCCTCCCGCGACGGCATGGCGTGGTGCAGTCCCTGTCCAAGGCAGATCTGTGACGGCAATCTGCTATGGATTGGTTCAGAACAGAGACGGTGACGACCGCACGGGATCCATCTCGGCAGCTCTCGCAGCTTGGCGAGGCGGGGTGGGAGCCTTCCCTCCTAGGCTCCAGTGGTGGCACACTCAGGCAGTGGCCAGTGCGCCAAGGCTCCTACGATGGCACTATTGTTGCAGTTGGTTACCGGATCTAGGCGGCTGGATCTGGGGCTTTGAAGCCGGTCGAGACGGTGCACACGTTGTCAGGTGGATTTCTTGGGACGGATCCGGGTGAAAACCTGGTTTTCGGTCGACGGCCGGAGCCGGTGATGACGATGCCCCTATCATTGTTTCCTTCATGAAGGCATCATCGAGGTGAAACTCCCAACTCCACTCAACACCTCCGGGGGAAATCTTAGATCAACTGATAGGATGTTGGCGGCAAGCATGTGTCGTTAACCCCTTGGGGGCGGCATTTTTGGAGGTGCACTCGGCTTCGCGGGACCAGCGGATGGCATCTTTGGTGGAGCGATGCTTCATCCTACACATTGATGGCGACGGATCTCGACGGCGTGGCGCAGTGCAGATTCGGAGTTTGATGTGCGAGGATGGACTCGCGCAGGAGGACGACGCTATCTAGCGTCGATGGCAGAGAGACCTGGCATGGTAGATGCAACAGTACAGCTCTGAAGATGGATTGTGGCAGGTGGCTGCGGTGACCTCATACCCGGCAGGCGTCCTGGTTGAGGAGTGCGCCAGACTGATAGGTGACCCATACCCGGCAGGCATCCTGGTTGGGACATCAGGTCTTAGATGTTTAGGTTTGGCTACCATGTCTGTTTGGTATTAGGCCCAGACTATTAGCGCCCCTTCATCAATTAGATAGGAGTAGCGGCAGTTGTTGCTTAGATGGTGATTTTAGTCTTACTATTGTATGACTTTGTAAGGTCTTGTGAGAATAATTAATAAAGTGACCGCATGCATCACCCAGATGCAAAGGCCTAGGGTCCTCCTCCTTTTCTAAGAAAAAATTATTAGTTGCAGAAAGTGAAACTTACAGAAAACGATCTCTCTCGTACAATTAGAAGAATTTGGATCACACGGTTATTAAATATTTGTCAGGACGGTACCAGGACCATAGTAAAATATCAACCTCACTACATCGAACATCTTGGCTCACCTATAAAATTATTTAACATCGACAGACAATTGTTGGTACGGATAGTACCGGAGCAACTAACAGAACTAAATATAGTACCGGAGCAACTGAATATATTCACACAACATCTAAAAATATATCGGTCACTACCGGAGTAAATGTCTTAAAATATTCGCACACCTAATAGAAAATACTACCAAAGCAAATGTCTAAAAATATATCAGTTACTAACAGAGCGTCTAAAAATATTCGCACACCTAATACAAAATACTACAGGAGCAAATGTCTAAAAATATATCGGTTACTACCACAGCGTCTAAAAATATCCGCATACCTAATAAAAAAATACTACCACAATAAATATCAATATTCACACATCTACAAAACAAAATGTCTGTAAAATTATACCCTTAGCGTGCGGAGCAAAGACGAAGAACGAGGCCTTCAATCACCGGAGCTTCACCTCCACCTCACCGCCGCAACTTCATCACCACCACCAACCCAACATCCACCACCTCCACCAATATGCTCACCACCACCTCCACCAAAATGCTCACCACGGCCACCACGAGCTACCCCATCACTAGATCGAGGTCTCCCTAGCCTCCCCCAACTCTATACAATGCATCTACGGTGACAAATCAGCGAAAAAAAGGTTCAGTTTGGTGTACAAATCGGTTGTTTTTTCAGTGGGAAAGAGAAGAAAAACAAACAGAAGCAAACAGCAAAGAAAGAGAAGAGGATAAGGGTGCGAGCGAGGAGGAAGAAAGGGGCGTCGGGTGGGGCTGGAGCCCTGTTGTCCTGCGGGAGGACGATCGTCCAGCGGGTGGACGACAGGGTCCTGTCGGCTGGGCCCCGGGCACCGACAACCCATGCTGGGACGAGGGGGAGCCGCACGACGTGGCCGGGCCAATCGTCGGCCGCCACATGAGAAAACCGCCACCTGTCGTTCTCCTATAGGCCGACTGGTAGTTCAGCAGTAGGATGATAAGGCCTTGTCGTCCTCCCGCGAGACGAGGCCGCGCTATTTTCGCAAAAAAAAAGGCATATTATTTCTGCAAATTAATAAAAAAATATTATTTGAAAAAAATTAGCAACTAACTCACGCAGGAGTTCTGCTAGTGAATCGGACGATGTGCATGCTTCCTATCGTACGGCTGCAGACTAGTCTGATAGGTAGAAAATTCCCGTAGTCTTGATGCCTAGTGCCTCTCTGTAATAAATACTCATACGCTGTGGATTTTGGGAGTCTTCTCCTCGTGAACAAAGAAGAAAATAAAAATAAAGGCAGAAAATGAATAGCGCGTCGTGGCGCACTCACCTAATCGGAACAAGCCCGCGCGCGTGCGTGTTTGCCCCGCCCTCTGTTAACCGAAAAACCTACGCCTGACCCTCGCATAATATCCCCTCTGCCACGCCCAACCCAAAATCGCAAACCTAATAACTAGGTAAACGCGCGCGCGTCACTCGGCCTGGGGGCACCCATCCATGGCGACCGCGGCGGCGCCGGCGACGATCGGGGAAGCGGTGGCCGGCATGTCACGCGCCACGCTGGTGCTGAAGGCCGCCGTCGTGCAGATCGTCCTGGTGGGCTATTATGTGGTCATTGGACGCGCCTTCCAGGACTTGGACCCTCTCTTCTACAGCAGCCTCCCGTGGCGGGTGCCGCTGGCTGTCTCGTGGTTCGCCTGCATATCCATGTTTTTCCTGGTGCGGTGCTGCATCGAGATTTTCCTTCCGCGCACGCCGATGGCCGTCCACGAGGCGCTGATGTGGCCCGGCGCCGCCGTCGGTTTAATTGTCATCGTCGTGGGGGGCAGTGTTCTGGGCTTCGCGTCCCGAGAGTGTGTCGTGGTGGGCTGCACGTGTGTCATGGCCCTTCTCATCGCTGGGCTCCTGGTGGTCTGGACATGGCTTGTTCGCGAGTACGGAGGCGAGGCGTCCGATATGTGCACGGAAAAGCACTCTGAAGTTGAAGTTACGACTGTCCGGCACAGCTACCATCCGCCTGTCTAGATTGGGGCTTCTTTGCCCATCTGGACACATGTTATTTTTCCTTAATCAGATTAGTATCTTACTAACTTCAGTCAGATTGTTTAGCTATTTTGGGGAACTACTGGCATTGATCAGCGAGGGGACTTGTGGCACGCAAGGGCAGGACACTTCGATTGTGAGCCACTGATCTCCGTCAAAATTCTTAAATGTGTCTCTGTATTTCGTGCATTTGCCTTCATATATTAATACGAACATATATGTATTTGGATTGTAAAAGAAAAGCATTAGAGCATCTACAACTGGACCTCACAAACCCATCTACAACTGGTTACGATTTTTTAATCCAGACGGGCTTCTTAAATGGCCCTCAAACGCCTGGGCTGACCGGCACCCCCATATCCAGCCCAAATATTGGGCGGATATGGGGCACCAGGGCAAGCCCGCCACGCCGGACTGACGAAGGGGTCCCAGCCGAAAACGTCCTCAAACTTGGCGGTCCAAAACTCGTATCCTTCGTCGGACCAGGGCGCCGTGTGGCGCAAGCTCCGGGGGCCGCGTAGTGCATTGCCCGATTATTTAAGTCGATCAGCGGCACCTAAACACTACCATCCATCCACATTTTCCTCCTCCCGTCTGCCGCCGCCGCCACTTTCCGCTTCAGCCGCCCGCCTAGTAGCCATGCCCCCACGCCCTCGGGTGAGGAGCGAGCCCTTTCTGACACCGGAGCGTTGGCTCGAGCCCCTCGCCGCCACTTTCCGCTCTAGCCGTCCGCCTAGTAGCCATGCCCCCACGCCGCCGGGTGAGGAGCGAGCCCTTTCTAATGCCGGAGCGTCGGCTCAAGCTCCTTGAGCAGATCTGGGATAGGCGCGAAGCCCGGATCGCCGCAGGGCTCCCTCCGGATGCAGTGGAGTTGGAGGAGGATGTGGGGGCGCTGGCGATGGGGATCTGTAGGGGAGCGACATGCCATCCTCGATTCCCTCCGGTCGGAGTCGGCTGCGGAGGCAGGACGCCGTCGCCGGCAGGAGATGGAGGCGCAAGAGGCCGCGGAGGAGGCGGAGATGTTCGCCTACATGGATGAGGTCGAGCAAGAGGAGGATGAGTCGGAGCCCTCCAACCCGCCCATCCAGCTGGCGCCCAGCACCATCGTCGTGGACATCTCCGACGACGAATAGTAGTTAGGGTAGTACGTAGATGTAGTAAGTAGGATTCCTTTTGCATGCTTTGTATGGATCTAGGGGATAAAATTCGAGAGAGATGAATGCAAAGTGGCTAATTTGAGGGTTGAGGCGTGCCCAATCAGTGCCCGGGGACGCGTCCGCGGGCGTTTGAGGGGCCGGATTTGCTAGGTCAAGTTGTAGATGCTCTTATACTCCCTCCGGTCCTTTTTACTCTGCATATTAGATTTGTCTGAAGTCAATGTCATTCAACTTTGACCAAGTTTATATAAAAAAATATTAACATTCACATAACAACATCAATATCATTAGATTCATCTTGGAATATATTTTCGTATTATATTTATTAGATATTATAGATGCTAATAATTTCTAATACAAATTTGGTCAAACTTAGCAAAGTTTGAATTTCGGCAAATCCAATGTGCAGAGTAAAAAGGACCGGAGGGAGTACCTTTTGTGGGTCCATTCTCGAAGGTACAGATATTTCACTGAATAGTGCATGTACCAAATGTCTACTAAAACTGTAACCTTATATTCAAACCCTACAGTCTCTTCTTATACCTCCATGCCTGTTTTTGAAATACTCTCTACTCCTCTTCTTAGAACCCGTGTGTTCTTGCAACAGTGCTGTAGTCGAGAAGGGTCTAAGCTATTCTGCTGCGAGTAGCTCAAAGACGGCAACGACATATTCTCGGGATTATCGGGTACATGTTAGTCGCCGTTTTATTTTTGTTGTTCTGTGAATGTTCATGTTCGGGCAAGTTATGCATATAGTTGCTAGGTATTCAATCTTTCTTTTTCTTTTAGGGTCTTTGCTAGTTTGTCCTATTTCAAGAACTCGAATCTTTGGCTTATACAATCTTGCTAGTAAGGAAAATTTTGGGGCAGGATCTTACAACACAAATAATGACATATACGTATGACGTTTACGAATCTATGACATGATTGTAAGTGCTGGAAATTAAAACTTAGAAACTTAGGGCAGTATGTTAGTTACCGACACTGGAACTTAGGGCATTATATTAGTTGCAGAAAGTGAAACTTATAGAACACGATCTCTCTCGTACAATTAGAAGAATTTGGATCACACGGTTATTAAATATTTGTACAACAGAAATTTTGGATATGAATTATTATACTAAAAATAAAAATAAAAATAAATGTACTCAAATATGTATGTGAAATGGAATTTAAGTTCGTGAAAAATAGTTAGTAAATATAACATGAATATCACATACTCTAAGAGAATTACATTATGAATTTGACTTATGAAACTTTAATTGTTTTATATAAATTTTTACAAACTTCAATGAGTGATAGTTCGCTGCAAAATTAATTGTATGTGTTAGTTATAAATTTTTCGAGTTAACTTATGCACCGGTATAGTGGCACAACAATGTATTTGTTAAGTTACTTGTATCAGTACATATTTTTTTCTATGTTATTGTTGTAATGTATAATGTTGATTTGTGAGATGCTACTCATTATGTTGATAATCAGTTCATTAAATTTACAAAGTTTATTGGATTACTTGTTGTATTAGATTATTTATGAATGTTATGTGTTCTCATGATTTAAAGTTAGTGCTTGAATTGTTCATAAATATTTATATGATATATACATACAAGTATTTGTATGGTATATTGACTTCTTTTATGTTTTAGTGATAAAATGTGTCGTCTAATTAAGTCAAGTTATTTAGCGCGTACGACATTGAAATGTGATAGATATTTAAGATATTATACGCTGAAGGAGATGACTCAAGCGGTAACTCTCAACCAAGATTGAAGGTAGACCATGTTCGTGTTGTTCTGAATGGATTTACGGAGTACAAACAATTTATGCTCTGGTGAATCAAGTTTGATGGGTTGTTGAACTTACTTGCAATTTAAAAGGTTTATCTTAAATTAAGTACATTTCTTGTAAGTGCAATAGATGTCAAGCATTGGCGCACTAAAATGTCTCTAGATTGGAAACTCAAATTCTATACCAGAGATATGCACAAAAGTTTTTGGGAATTTTTTTGGACCTAGAGATATTTATGATAATATTGATGGTCGGGCAACTGATGCTTCTAGGTATGATTGGAAATTATTCTCACAGCTTGAATCCAGCATATTTTTTGGCCGGATATATAACAGAGTTATCAATTGAAGCTAAAAGGGCATGCTTTAAGGTAGCATGTGTTATACTTATTACGGGTCATTTGGGAACACCTTTTTCTAAACATGACTACATCACTATTGATTATTGGGAATCCCTATGTAGGACTGATTACATAGGAGAATATAAGTGGTGTGAGTATGCAATGAATTATTTACTCGCTGCTATTACAAAAGCACAACAACAAATTCAGTCAAATAGTCATGTCATATACTTGTATGGTTGTCACTTCTTTCTACAAGTAAGTTATCATGTGGATCTTCATTATCATAAGAAATGTTTCATGATTCTATAATTATACACACTATGTATGTATGCAGATGTTCTACCTATATAATCATGTACAAATTGTACCGAAGAGACACATCAAACTGCCTAGGATTGCAAACTGTGATAAGCGCCAGATAAATCTCATGACTTCATCTTGTAAGAAAACAATAGATGGACTGACAACATATGATGGATGCATCTTATGTAGTGCATTGTTGAATTAGATGTTCACGTTAAATGTTGATATAAACTAATCAAGAGTACTATATTTTTGTTTTTTTGTAGATTGAAAGACCTGAACTTGTATGTTCTCTGAGGACATTGTTATTGGCAAGGAAGAAAGGGAGGGTTTTTCAAAACCTCGCAATTAATTTGGTCATCCTATCAGTTTTACCAATATTTTGCCCCTCTTCTCTCAAACCATGTATCATTAAATATCCAACAGGTATTGACGATCCTCACCCTTCGCCCTCCTAGGCTTCTGTCCCACGCTACGACAACGACAACCACCTCTCAGAATCCGATATACTGCACCTCTCTCTTGACCACCCCCGACGAATTTCTTCGCCTTTTTCGACTCCTTGCGAGCATACGTCACGCTCTACGAGTCTCTTAAATTGCTTTTGCGGATCATCTACCCTAGGTAGACATCATCTGCCCCTGGAAATCATCATTGGCCACGTGGAAGGAAGAAGGAAGAGACATGTGGGGTCTAGTATGTGTGAGGTTTTTTTTAACACAGTACAGACGTAGATGCTTATACATATGCACGTACATTCGCCCCTATGAACGCGCGCACGCACACCCTACCCCTATGAGCACCTTCTAGAGACGAGCCGGCACATCACCTTAAGATTAACGAAGTCACCACAAACACCTTTATAGTCAACGGGGACATCTCCTCTCACTAAACGCACATCGTCGAAAAGCCTAAAATAAATTTAGGAAAATGTTAGCACCAAGGTTGGTCTAGGACTTGAACTCTTGGGCTCGGGATATCACTGTCCTCCTAACCATCCAACCACCTACATGTGAGTGTTTTATTAGCTCTGCACGTGGAGTGTCAGTAGTTAAAATTTAGGAGTTCAGCTGGAGATGCTCCAAGTGCACAAATTGCTGAAACTGAGTTTGCCTTATGCAAGCTTTTGCACGTGGAATATGAGTAGTATTTCATCAATAAACTAAGTGATCTAAAAGATGTTATATTACTTTACAGAGGGAGTGGTAGCTAAAATTTAGGAGTTCAGCTGGGGATGCTCCAAGTGCACAAATTGATGAAACTGAGTTTGCCTGACGCAAAGCCTTTTCCATTAAGCAGTTAGGTGCAAGCATTTGGTGAACACATTGTTCGTCTGATCCTGAAGTTGCGAAGCTGCGGAGTCGTACGCACCAATCATAAACGTGTATCTCAAATCTGAGAAGATTTGGATTCAGAACCATGGAGCGGTTTAACTTTCGGAAGATGAGTTTGTGCTGCCCCAGATGAAACCTCACCTTTTGCCCCGGCGATGATGTCAGGCCTCTCCAGGGCACAGAAGGACTTGATAATAATAATTAAAAAAAATCATGACCGCGCAACAGATGTTGCTCTGGGGAAACACAATATGACACAGGATCAGTGTCCCTTTCTCCATCAAAACTTGCATTGCTTGTACAAAGAGCTCACAAACACAACAAATTGCTTTTTACAATAAAATTTCCCTTTCCTTTCCACCCCATATCATACATAAGCTAGCCCTGATCCCAGGCCACCAGGCACTCTTTTGGTGCCTCCAAATTGGCACCCTACTGCCACAAGCGCCTTCGCTTCAGGCACATGGCAATCGGCTCGGCAGATCTGATGCATACTTCGAGCAATATGGAGTTTTTAAGATCACAGATCGCATCAAAGTATCCAGGACTGGGCACCGGACGATTTCGACTCCTCACTGCACTTTTAGATTGTCAATCATATCCAGAGCTTTGGTCCTATCGATTTCAAAGTCAATGACAGGAAGCATACTCCTGATCGATAGGAATTCTTTCCTGTTGCCACTGCTTGGTGAATGGCTGTTACTTTTGATCAACCTGCTTTGCTTCATATGTCTTGCCTTTGTGTCGAACTCTTGGCTTTTGCTTATACCAGGAACGAATTTCCTGTACTTGACATCCCTTAGCATCTCTTGTTCTTGTTGTGTCAGAACAGGTGATGAACTGCTGGCTTTGTTTGGAGACAATGTGATTGAAGAGCCCCTTTGTGTAGGAGATCGAACAGGAGACTTGATGGGAGATCGCTCGCCATTCGCGGCTCTGGATTGACTGATGAGATGCTGAAGCGATACGACAAGCTCAAGGATATGCGCTTCGGTCTTGTCCCTGTCAGCATGATGCAGTGTCTCAATTCGGGTGAGGTCCATATGCCCTGTCGGCTTGCAGTTCACCTCTGACCTGCATGAGACAAAAAGATCATTCTTCAAAATCTCACTTTTAAATTAATACTGTTCAAATTTGAATGAGGTTTACTAACCCTGTATTTGCCCACTCTCCAACCCAACCAAAACCATGGTGAGCCCTGAAATGCACAAACAATCACATATCATGAGTAACAAAAAGTATTGAGATGGCTGTAATTGGTTGAGTGATATGAAGGTAGCTTAGATTACTTGGTGGTGTTATTTGCAACCGGGACAAGCCACCGTAATGTCTTCTCCATTTCCGCCTTGATTTGAGGAACAGTAAGCTGTACCAGATCAGTACAATATGACATCAATTATAGAGTCATATGTAAACCATGGCAAGGTGTTGACTTTTGCAGACTACTTTATTCTCTACTCATAAAGTCAGTGTCACTATTGAATATGTTGGGTGCCCTCTTGCATACCTCTTCCTTAACTCCAGAGGAATGTAGCTTAGAACGGAGAGCAGATTTTATGGTCGGTGGCAAACTCTGGTATAATGAATCCCTTGTGTTTGGAGGAACAGAAGTTGAGCGAGAAACCTGCCAATAGACCAACCCTTGTTAGATTGCCAGAGAAAAGCAACAGGTTGAGGTCTTTGCTAGCAGTTAGCACAACAACATCAAGCTGCACAGACATGAAAATGTAACAATAATATCCCACTAGTACTGATCCTTTGATTCCTTTCTTGTAATGCGAAGTACCGTTAACTAAGTCATGTTAGTTTGAGGAATATGGGATGTACAAAAATGGCACTCTAATGCATACGAACTGTCTGCTGGTACAGAAAAATGACAACGAAATTATTTTCAGACCACATAAAAATTAGGGTGTCCAGTGGTGTCTCATGAACTTACAAGAGCATCGATCTGACTGATGATATTGGCATAATGCAGCGCAAGTCCAGCTGGACCCAATCTATTACGTCGTCTAGTAGGTTCCTGTGATTCTTCATTATCTATAGATTGGTAGAAGCACAAGTCGTAAGCAATGCAAAATACATAAGAAAATTGGAAGTTTAACTTATTTGCATGTGCATGTCAATCTGTAACTGAAGATAGCATAGTTGTAGCTTTAATAAGAAGTCAAACGATAGACCATGTCTTCAACATCAATGATCAATGAGATCATAATGTCACATAGCATAAATCTACACTGCCAATACGTCTAAGCACATATTGGTTACTTGTAATGTGTGCTACATGCAATACATAATAATTATGCCAACTGGGTAATGAGCAATGACTCTAAAAGTTGCAATTTATTTGGAAAATATACGAAGGAATCTTGTGGGAATCGCACAGTTAACGAGCACCTCGTATGCTTTTGAAGTGGCTTCCGCAAGGGAGGACATCACAGGTCAGAATCATTATTTTGCACCTACGCAAATGTTCGATGGCGAGAATACACTAATATGTTCTTTAGAGGAAGGGGGTGAGAAGGATTGCTAAATCCCAGAGATGAGGTGACAAACTTGAATGTTTCATCAGGAAGTACCTGAACTGAGCTTATTTGGGTATGCAAATAGCACTTCTGAGCTAAAGCTACAGACGTGTGATGCTTATCATAATAAGATCATTAGCGGAGATGAAACTGAAGTTATGGCACGTTGATGAAAGGTGTATTTTCCACTAATCATCATAAGATCATTAGTGGAGGTGAAACTGAAGTTATGGCGCATCAATAAAAGGTGTATTTTCCACTAGCACGTTATCTAACCAGTAAAAAAGTAAAGAAATGACAAACTACACACCAGCTCAATATCTGCCAGAGCATACAAGTTTTATACAAGACACAATAATCACAAAGCTTATTACCTGAGCACCCAAAGGTATTATGGATCTCCAAATGCAAAAAGTGCACGATGTCTACAAGTTTTTCCATAACCTAGGAAGAGAGTATTATTTCTCGAATTAGAAGAACAGTATTATGCAAGGAAATCCAAGTACGATTCCTCAGAGCATTCAGTAAGTGGAACTAGACAACATCAACATGAACATCTGGTGTTGCTGATAGCACAAAATTATAATGAAACTACCTACCAACCTCTTCCAAATTCTTGGACCAGAGAGACTTCTTCTTCAAACTTTTAACATGCTTCTGTTGGCTCTTGACCTCCTGCTTTAGTATGTGAAGGCTCTCACCTGCAAACAGAACAGAACATTAAGCATAATTTATCAAATAAAGCAAACAAGAGTTAACAACTCTGCTCATAAACCATTAAATGTTCCTTTAAATATACGTTAACTCGAAGGAACTGGTAGTTATCCAGAGGCAAGTGCATTCAAAATCTAGTGCTTACAGAGTAATATCAATATTCCTTTAAGGAAAACAAAAAGATAAATTACACAGTTGAGAAGACATCACTAAATATTAACCGTAAAGCAGATAGCAGCAGTAGTTGTGCGCTTGCGTTACATTTTCAAAGATTACAAACGGTTCTGGAACTGGAAGTTGGTTCAATTGCATTGAATTATTCCTATTCATCACAGTTCAATATTTCATCTTATTTATGGCTGGACCGCAAAGTATTTTAACAAGCAGGACACCGCATACAAAAACAGGCCATGATGTTGACTCACTGAACTTCAATATTGAAACAAGTGATGGACAATTGGGCATAGAACAAAGCTTTGGCTGATTTGACTTTGTTGGGTGTGGTCATGCAGCCATACCAACCATGGAGGTAGCCCTTAGATATATTGATCAAAATACACTACTGGCCACCTACTGACAGTTTAATTAGAGACACTTGGCAGTGAAAGATGACAGGCATTAGAGACCTTGACTCTGTAGATAACTAGGTATAATAAATTGAACTGTCAGTGTCAACATGGCAGTCCTAATTATACATTTACAATTTGAATGTGGCTAATAGCATCAAGCATGTCTCTTAAAAGAAAGATTCTAGAGAAGTAAATATCCTGAAGATTGTACTCAATCTTAACTTTTCAGATGACCTGAAAAGGAACCAGAACACCACCATATGAGACAACAAAGTATTCTTCATCTAAACTAGAGGAGTCTTAAATATCACAGGATTCCTATGGATAATTCCAACGTACTGTCATGCTAAAGAAACTGACCTCTTTGGGCAACACTTGAACCATCCTCTTCCTGCTGTTTACGTTGATAGTCCTGTTCAAATCTGTCAAGGGCATGCATTTCATGGTATAATTCCTGGAAGATAAAAGAAGAACTGAAGTCAACAGTTTGAACAAAAGGTGCAACAGGAAAAAAACGGATAAATGCTAGAAGAATGACACCCAAGGTTCCATTAAAAACTTTATTCCAAAGCTATTGGAAGGTGATATATACACATCATTCTAGCATTAAAATTTTGTTATTAAAAACATGTCATTCAACCATTCTGAGATAACTTTGCGACATTTTTTCTGTAGCTTGCAGTCTTTTGTACATGGAACTTGGTGGAAGTGTAATTTCCTAAAACTAATGCAATCAGGAATCAAGCCAGTGCTTCATTGCTCATAAACTGAGCCATCAAACAAATTTTGTCATCAACCTCAAGTCCACTTTAGGCTACAGGCCCCAGTGACCCATCTATGTCCTCATGGAATATACAGCTTAACAATTGTGAAGAAACTAATACGCTCTTAATTATTTTATGTTCTGCTAAATTATAATTATAAACCTAGTAAATAATGGCACTACAAGATACCTCTTATAAGGCAAGTAAGCATTACTTACAGCTGTATATTGAACACAAGTCACCAATTTCTGCATCACTGATTCTGCCTCTTCTTTCAAGTGATGTTGAGGAGTCCGTTCTGATGACACCCTGGAAGAGTTTGATGCAGAAAGATGCTAAATTAACACTGCAAAAATGGTTATTGTCATCAAATGTAAGGGTCAAAATGAACCGAACTTGTCGAAGTAGCGATCCAAGTTGTGCCACTGAGGATCCTTGCAACGGTTTCCAAAGCGAATAACTTCTGTAGAGAACACTTTCAACTCTTCCCTGTTGGAAACAAACAAACTTCAATAAGGACACGATAGCACAAGTTAAGGTCCAACTTTCTTGATATACTATTGGTTCAACATATTCCGCAAGTAAATAGTATATTGGGCCAAATTGTTGTAACTGGTAAAAGCAGCAAAGATTCAGAACAAACCTTTTGTCAGCAGCAGCAATCTTGAGCAATTCATCCATATCTTTGGCTACAAGATTTTGAACACCTTCTGAATGAAGCACCACTTCTTTTAAATGTTTTACGCTCTCTTTTGAAAGAGCTCGCATCAAATTGCAACCTTTCACTATAGTATTAGCAACCTCAAATGCCAAAATGGATATTTTGTTGCCCTTTGTTGTCGCGCCTGATCCAAAACCACTATTTAAATTCAAATTTGTCATGCTACTGCCAAGTGTGTCTAGTACGTCCACTGCTTTGCCAAGCCCAACAGTACCAGCCCTACCCAGAATTGAGCTTACTTCCGAAACCTGTTGCAAATATTAAAAATAGGTATATAGGGTCAAACAATCTGTCACATAGAAGAAACATTCTAGAGCAGTGAACATGAAGGAATATTTTGTGGAGAGGCAAGACATCTCTTTAGCAAGGGTAAAAGCTCCAAATAATTTGGCACAATAATTCATTTGCACGATTCGAATTGCTCAAATTACAGTAGATGTCGTAATAAAGGCATCATGAATCCAACAAGCTGAGAATATTAGTCTCAGCCCTAATGAGTAATTATTACAAACCAATTTCCATTTTCCTTGTGTGGTAGGTTGCAGTTACGCAACATTTAGTGTACCACTGTAGTGCACTTAGCTGCAGTGTGACAAGAGTACTGAATCATCCCTTCACTAGGTTACTGCACTCAGACAGCTACAAACAATAACAAGTTTATAGCAAGCCATATCAGGTTTCATAGTCCATGGCCTGGGCACACGAGATCACCTTGGGAGGGGGGGGGG
>LR738711.1:861545164-861669933 GCA_902687465.1 Secale cereale
GAACGGGACGGGACGGCACGGGGGAGTAGCCGAGGGAGCGAGCGAGCACTCGAGCAGCGGCAGGAGGGGGGTGGGGGGGGAGACTGGAGACTGGTGGAGGGTCCGGGGCTGCTGGCTGGCTGGCTGGCCCAACTGCTTGCTGCTACTGCCACACGCGCACGCAGCCCATCATAACGCGGGGTGGGTCGCACCGCGCAGCGCCCGTGTCGCCGCCCGGGTCGTGTGCGCGCAGTTAATAGGAGGCGAGGGCGCAGCTGTAGTCACATACAGTGCGTCCGTAGCATTCATTCTGCTCCCTAAACAAATCCGTAGCATTTACTTTACTTTTGCTACTGCATATAGTATCATTTTTGCAAGCATTTTTAAGGTATGGAAATCTAAAATCGGTGTTCTATTATTGGATTAGCGAGGGGCCGGCGCCGAATCGGCGCGAGGGGGAGGCGGGATCTGGGAGGAGAAGTAACGCCTGTGAGGGGGAGGCGGGGTCTGGGAACAGAGTAACGCCTGTGAGGGGGAGGCGGGATCTGGGAGGAAATTACGCTGGTAACCCGTGCGAGGGGGAGGGGTCTTGGAGGAGAAGTAACACTAGTAACGCGTGCGAGGGGGGTCTAGGAGGAGAAGTAAAGCGTGTGAGAGTGGGCACCAATGGCAACCGACGACCATCGTTGATTCGGGTTCATCGCGCTAGACGGGCCAGCGTTCATCGACCAACATGGGTTAATGTACCAAGACATAGGAAGCCTGCCTAAGGCATCACTAACCCCAAATGGGTATGGGCGTGTCGAATCAAGCAACACAAACTTTTGTTACCATGTGGTTAATTGGCACGGTCGCCAATTGGACCAACATGCATATGTGTGTGCCGGGAGGGGGTATAGTATCCTAAGCCACAACTTTGCCTTCACCCTTGTTTTGTTGATTGTGTTGCACCTTGTCTCCATGTGATGGTAGGCCATGGAGCGAGACAACACCTCAAACATCGATTCAATGTTCGGATAAACAACATTATGCATTCGGTGAGGGTACCACTATGATAGTGCAAGGCAATGGTAGTGCTACCAGCTGCAAGTGGGGCCAAAAGTACAGGAGCGACGATGAAGGGGTACTGGAATCTTCATATCAAAAAGTGGCAGAACATGAGATGCGGTACGGAGCCTTGTATTAGATGAAGATGGTGTGTTGACGATTAATGCACCGTCGATCTTAATATCCACTGAAGGTCGAAGACAGTGGAGGGTGGTACATGAAGGGATCTTGATAGTGACAAAGACAACATGTGATTTTTGAAGGAAATATGCCCTAGAGGCAATAATAAAGATGTTATTTGTATTTCCTTATATCATGATAAATGTCTTTTATTCATGCTAGAATTGTATTAACCGGAAACTTGATACATGTGTGAATACATAGACAAAATAGTATGTCCCTAGTATGCCTCTACTAGACTAGCTCATTGGTCAAAGATGGCTATGTTTCCTAGCCATAGACATGAGTTGTCATTTGATCAACGGGATCACATCATTAGGAGAATGATGTGATGGACTAGACCCATCCGTTAGCATAGCACTATGATCGTTTAGTTTTACTGCTATTGCTTTCTTCATGACTTATACATGTTCCTATGACTATGAGATTATGCAACTCCCGAATACCGTAGGAACACCTTGTGTGCTATCAAACGTCACAACGTAACTGGGTGATCATAAAGATGCTCTACAGGTTTCTCCGAAAGTATTCGTGGTGTTGGCATAGATCAAGATTAGGATTTGTCACTCCGAGTGTCGGAGAGGTATCTCTGGGCCCTCTCGGTAACACACATCACAATAAGCCTTGCAAGCAAAAGACTAATGAGTTAGTCACGAGATGATGTGTTACGGAACGAGTAAAGAGACTTACCGGTAACGAGATTGAACTAGGTATAGAGATACCGACGATCGAATCTCAGGCAAGTAACATACCGTTGACAAAAGGAACAACGTATGTTGTTATACGGTTCTGACCGATAAAAGATCTTCGTAGAATATGTAGGAGCCAATATGAACATCCAGGTTCCGCTATTGGTTATTGACCGGAGATGAGTCTCGGTCATGTCTACATAGTTCTCGAACCCGTAGGGTCCGCACGCTTAACGTTTGATGACGATCAGTATTATGAGTTTATGAGTTTTGATGTACCTAAGGTAGTTCGGAGTCCTGGATGAGATCACGGACATGACGAGGAGTCTCGGAATGTCTGAGACATAAAGATTGATATATTGGACGACTATATTCGGACACCGGAAGTGTTCCGGAAAAGTTTCGGATTTAACTGGATTGCCGGAGGGGGTTACCGGAACCCCCTACGAGGGGGGGTGGTCCATAGTGGGCCTTATGGAAAAGAGAGAGGCAGCCCATAAGGGCTGGCCGGCGCCCCACCTAGGGTTCCTAGTTGGACTAGGATTGGGGGGCGCCACCTCTCCTTCTTTTCCTTTCCCTCTCTTCCTTCTTTTGGTGATTCCTACTAGGAATAGGATTGCAATCCTATTCCTAGTAGGATTGCACCCTAGCCGCACCAAACAAGGGCCGGCCGGCCTCCCCCTTGCTCCTTTATATACGGGGGCAGGGGGGCACCCAAAGACACACAAGTTGAATTGTTCTAGCCGTGTGCGGTGCCCCCCTCCACAGAAACACACCTCGGTCATACCGTTGCAATGCTTAGGCGAAGCCCTGCGCCGGTGAATACATCATATCCGTCACCACGCCGTCGTGCTGACGAAACTCTCCCGTGAAGCTCAACTGGATCAAGAGCTCGTGGGACGTCATCAAGCTGAACGTGTGCTGAACGCGGAGGTGCCGTACGTTCGGTGCTTGATCGGTTGAATCGCGAAGAAGTTCGACTACATCAACCGCGTCACTTGACGCTTCCGCTTCCGGTCTACGAGGGTATGTAGACACACTCTTCCCTCTCGTTGCTATGCATCTGGTAGATAGATCTTGCGTGATCGTAGGAAAATTTTAAAATACTACGTTCCCCAACAGTGGCATCATGAGCCAGGTCTATGCGTAGATGATATGCACGAGTAGAACACAATGAGTTGTGGGCGATACTAGTCATACT
Source organism: Secale cereale (assembly GCA_902687465.1). Taxonomy (NCBI): domain Eukaryota; kingdom Viridiplantae; phylum Streptophyta; class Magnoliopsida; order Poales; family Poaceae; genus Secale; species Secale cereale. The sequence continues at coordinate 861,548,261 of LR738711.1, forward strand.
GCTTACCAGCATGTCATACTTTGCTTCGGCGGTATTGTGAGATGAAGCGGCCCGGACCGACATTACGCGTACGCTTACGCGAGACTGGTTTCACCGTTACGAGCACTCGTTGCTTAAAGGTGACTGGCGGGTGTCTGTCTCTCACTTTAGCTGAATCAAGTGTGGCTACGCCCGGTCCTTGTGAAGGTTAAAACAGCACATACTTGACGAAACATCGTTGTGGTTTTGTATGCGTAGGTAAGAACGGTTCTTGCTAAGCCCGTAGCAGCCACGTAAAACTTGCAACAACAAAGTAGAGGACGTCTAACTTGTTTTTGCAGGGCATGTTGTGATGTGATATGGTCAAGACATGATGAGTTATACGGTTTTGTATGAGATGATCATGTTTTGTAATGTTATCGGCAACTGGCAGGAGCCATATGGTTGTCGCTTTATTGTATGAAATGCAATCGCCATGTAATTGCTTTACTTTATCACTAAGCGGTAGCGATAGTCGTAGAAGCAATAGTTGGCGAGACGGCAACGATGCTACGATGGAGATCAAGGTGTCGCGCCGGTGACGAAGGTGATCATGACGGTGCTTTGGAGATGGAGATCAAAAGCACAAGATGATGATGGCCATATCATGTCACATATTTTGATTGCATGTGATGTTTATCTTATTATGCTTCTTATTTTGCTTAGAACGATGGTAGCATTATAAGATGATCCCTTACTAAATTTCAAGGTATAAGTGTTCTCCCTGAGTATGCACCGTTGCGAAAATTCGTCGTGCCGAGACACCACGTGATGATCGGGTGTGATAAGCTCTACGTTCAAATACAATGGGTGTAAGCCAGTTTTGCACACGCAGAATACTCGGGTTAAACTTGACGAGCCTAGCATATACAGATATGGCCTCGGAACACTGGAGACCGAAAGGTCGAGCGTGAATCATATAGTAGATATGATCAACATAAGATGTTCACCATTGAAACTACTCCATCTCACGTGATGATCGGACATGGTTTAGTTGATTTGGATCACGTGATCATTTAGATGACCGGAGGGATGTCTATCTAAGTGGGAGTTCTTAAGTAATATGATTAATTGAACTTTAATTTATCATGAACTTAGTCCTGGTAGTATTAGCATATCTATGTTGTAGATCAATAGCTCGCGATGTTGCTCCACGTTTATTTTTTATATGTTCCTAGAGAAAACCAAGTTGAAAGATGTTAGTAGCAATGATGCGGAATTGTTCCGTGATCTGAGGATTATCCTCATTGATGCACAGAAGAATTATGTCCTTGATGCACCGCTAGGTGACAGACCTATTGCAGGAGCAGATGTAGACGTTATGAACGTTTTGACAAAAGCTCGATATGATGACTACTTGATAGTTTAGTGCACCATACTTTAAGGCTTATAACCGGGACTTCAAAAACGTTTTGAAACGCCACGGAGCATATGAGATGTTCCAAGAGTTGAAATTAGTATTTCATACTCATGCCTGTGTCGAGAGGTATAAGACCTCTGACAGTACTTTGCCTACAAGATGGAGGAGAATAGCTCAACCAGTGAGCATGTGCTCAGATTGTCTGGGTAGTACAATTGCTTGAATCAAGTGGGAGTTAATCTTCCAGATAAGATAGTAATTGACAAAGTTCTCTAGACACTATCACCAAGTTAGTAGAACTTCGTGATGAACTATAATATGCAAGGGATGACGAAAGTAATTCCCGAGCTCTTCACGATGCTGAAATCGGCGAAGGTAGAAATCAAGAAAGAGCATCAAGTGTTGATGGTTAACCAGACCACTTGTTTCAAGTAAAGGGCAAAGGGATAGAAGGGGAACTTCAAGAAGAATGACAAGCAAGTTGTCAGTCCCGTGAAGAAACCCAAAGCTAAACTCAAGCCTGAAACAAGTGCTTCTACTGCAAAGGAAATGGTCACTCGAAGTGGAACTGCCCTAGATATTTGGCGGATAAGAAGGATGGCAAAGTGAACAAAGGTATATTTGATATACAGATTATTGATGTGTATTTTACTAGTGTTCATAGCAACCCCTCGGTATTTGATATTGGTTCAGTTGCTAAAGAGTAGTAACTCGAAATGGGAGTTGCATAATGAACAGAAACTAGTTAAAGGATGAAGTGACGATGTGTATTGGAAGTAGTTCCAAGATTGATATGATCATCATCACACACTCCCTATACTTTCGGGATTAGTGTTGAACCTAAATAAGTGTTATTTGGTGTTTGTGTTGAGCATGAATATGATTTGATCATGTTTATTGCAATACGGTTATTCATGTAAGTTAGAGAATAATTGTTGTTCTGTTTACATGAATAAAACCTTCTATGGTCATACACCCAATGAAAATAGTTTGTTGGATCTCGATCGTGTGATACACATATTCATAATATTGAAGCCAAAAGATGCAAGGTTAATAATGATAGTGCAACTTATTTGTGGCACTGCCGTTTAGGTCATATTGGTGTAAAGCGCATGAAGAAACTCCATAGTGATGGAATTTTTGGAATCACTTGATTATGAATCACTTGGTGCTTGCGAACCATGCCTCATGGGCAAGATGACTAAAACTCCGTTCTCCGGAACTTTGGAGCGAGCAACAGAGTTGTTGGAAATCATACATACTGATGTATGCAGACCAATGAGTATTGAAGCTCACGGCGGGAATCGTTATTTTCTGACCTTCACTGATGATTTGAGCAGATATGGGTATATCTACTTAATGAAGCACAAGTCTGAAACATTTGAAAAGTTCAAAGAATTTCAGAGTGAAGTGGAGAATCATCGTAACAAGAAAATAAGAGTTTCTACGATATGATCGTAGAGGTAAAATATTTGAGTTAGCGAGTTTGGCCTTCAGTAAAAACAATGTGAAATAGTTTCACTACTCACGCCACCTGGAACACCACAGTGTAATGGTGTGTCCGAACGTCATAACCGTACTTTATTAGATATGGTGCGATCGATGATGTCTCTTACCGATCTACCACTATTGCTTTTGGGGTTATGCATTAGAGACAGCTACATTCACGTTAAATAGGGCACCATCTAAATCCGTGGAGATGACACCGTATGAACTGTGGTTTGACGAGAAACCTAAGCTGTCATTTTCTTAAAGTTTGGGGCTGCGATGCTTATGTGAAAAAGCTTCAACCTGATAAGCTCGAACCCAAGTCGGAGAAATGTGTCTTCATAGGATACCCAAAAGAAACTGTTGGGTACACCTTCTATCACAGATCCGAAGGCAAGATATTCGTTGCTAAGAATGGATCCTTTCTAGAGAAAGAGTTTCTTTTGAAAGAAGTGAGTGGGAGGAAAGTAGAACTTGATGAGGTAATTGTACCTTCTCTCGGATTGGAAAGTAGTACATCACAGAAAATTGTTCCAGTGATTCCTACACCAATCAGTGAGGAAGTTAATGATAATGATCATGAAACTTCGGATCAAGTTTCTGCTGAACGTCGTAGATCAACCAGAGTACGTTCCGCACCAGAGTGGTACGGCAACCCAGTTCTGGAAATCATGTTACTAGACCATGATGAACCTACGAACTATGAGGAAGCGATGATGAGCCCAGATTCCGCAAAATGGCTTGAAGCCATGAAATCTGAGATGGGATCCATGTATGAGAACAAAGTGTGGACTTTGGTTGACTTGCCCGATGATCGGCAGGCCATCGAAAATAAATGGATCTTCAAGAGGAAGACCGACGCAGACGGTAATATTACTGTTTACAAAGCTCGACTTTTTGCGAAAGGTTTTCGACAAGTTCAAGGAGTTGACTACGATGAGACTTTCTCACCTGTAGCGATGCTTAAGTCTGTCCGAATCATGTTAGCAATTGCCGCATTTTATGATTATGAAATCTGGCAAATGGATGTCAAAACTGCATTCCTGAATGGATATCTCAAAGAAGAGTTGTATATGATGCAACCAGAAGGTTTTGTCAATCCAAAAGGTGCTAACAAAGTATGCAAGCTCCAGCGATCCATCTATGAACTGGTGCAAGCATCTCGGAGTTGGAATATACGCTTTGATGAGGTGATCAAAGCATATGGTTTTATACAGACTTTTGGAGAAGCCTGTATTTACAAGAAAGTGAGTGGGAGCTCTGTAGCATTTCTAATATTATATGTGGATGACATATTGTTGATTGGAAATGATATAGAATTTCTGGATAGCATAAAAGGATACTTGAATAAGAGTTTTTCAATGAAAGACCTCGATGAAGCTGCTTATATATTAGGCATCAAGATCTATAGAGATAGATCAAGACGCTTAATTGGACTTTCACAAAGCACATACCTTGATAAGATTTTGAAGAAGTTCAAAATGGATCAGTCAAAGAAAGGGTTCTTGCCTGTATTACAAGGTATGAAGTTGAGTAAGACTCAATGCCCGACTACTGCAGAAGATAGAGAGAAAATGAAAGTCATTCCCTATGCCTTAGCCATAGGATCTATCATGTATGCAATGTTGTGTACCAGACCTGATGTGTGCCTTGCTATAAGTCTAGCAGGGAGGTACCAAAGTAATCCAGGAATGGATCACTGGACAACGGTCAAGAACTTCCTGAAGTATCTGAAAAGGACAAAGGATATGTTTCTCGATTATGGAGGTGATAAAGAGTTCGTCGTAAAAGGGTTACGCCGATGCAAGCTTTGACACTAAATCCAGATGACTCTAAGTATCAATCTGGATGCGTATTGAAAGTGGGAGCAATTAGCTAGAGTAGCTCTATGCAGAGCATTGTAGACATAGAAATTTGCAAAATACATACGGATCTGAATGTGACAGACCCGTTGACTAAACTTCTCTCACAAGCAAAACATGATCACACCTTATTACTCTTGGGTATTAATCACATAGTGATGTGAACTAGATTATTGACTCTAGTAAACCCTTTGGGTGTTGGTCACATGGCGATGTGAACTATGGGTGTTATTCACATAACGATGTGAACTATCGGTATTAAATCACATGGCGATGTGAGCTAGATTATTGACTCTAGTGCAAGTGGGAGACTGAAGGAAATATGCCCTAGAGACAATAATAAAGATGTTATTTGTATTTCCTTATATCATGATAAATGTCTTTTATTCATGCTAGAATTGTATTAATCGGAAACTTGATACATGTGTGAATACGTAGAGAAAATAGTATGTCCCTAGTATGCCTCTACTAGACTAGCTCATTGATCAAAGATGGCTATGTTTCCTAGCCATAGACATGAGTTGTCATTTGATCAACGGGATCACATCATTAGGAGAATGATGTGATGGACTAGACCCATCCGTTAGCATAGCACTATGATCGTTTAGTTTTACTGCTATTGCTTTCTTCATGACTTATACATGTTCCTATGACTATGAGATTATGCAACTCCCGAATACCGTAGGAACACCTTGTGTGCTATCAAACGTCACAACGTAACTGGGTGATCATAAAGATGCTCTACAGGTGTCTTCGAAAGTATTCGTGGTGTTGGCATAGATCAAGATTAGGATTTGTCACTCCGAGTGTCGGAGAGGTATCTCTGGGCCCTCTCGGTAACACACATCACAATAAGCCTTGCAAGCAAAAGACTAATGAGTTAGTCACGAGATGATGTGTTACGGAACGAGTAAAGAGACTTACCGGTAACGAGATTGAACTAGGTATAGAGATACCGACGATCGAATCTCAGGCAAGTAACATACCGTTGACAAAAGGAACAACGTATGTTGTTATGCGGTTCTGACCGATAAAAGATCTTCGTAGAATATGTAGGAGCCAATATGAACATCCAGGTTCCGCTATTGGTTATTGACCGGAGATGAGTCTCGGTCATGTCTACATAGTTCTCGAACCCGTAGGGTCCGCACGCTTAACGTTTGATGACGATCGGTATTATGAGTTTATGAGTATTGATGTACCGAAGGTAGTTCGGAGTCCCGGATGAGATCACGAACATGACGAGGAGTCTCGGAATGTCCGAGACATAAAGATTGATATATTGGACGGCTATATTCGGACACCGGAAGTATACCGGAAAAGTTTCGGATTTATCGGGAATGCCGGAGGGGGTTACCGGAACCCCCTACGAGAGGGGATGGTCCATAGTGGGCCTAAAGGGTGAGAGAGAGGCAGCCCATAGGGCTGGCCGGCGCCCCCACCTAGGAATCCTAGTTGGACTAGGATTGGGGGGGGGGGGCGCCACCTCTCCTATTCCTTTCCCCCTTCTTCCTTTCGGTGAATCCTACTAGGAATAGGATTGCAATCCTATTCCTAGTAGGACTCCCTCCCTAGCCGCACCAGGAGAGGTTGGCCGGCCTCCCTCCCCTGCTCCTTTATATACGGGGGCAGGGGGGCACCCAAAGACACACAAGTTGAATTGTTTTAGCCGTGTGCGGTGCCCCCCTCCACAGAATCACACCTCGGTCGTACCGTCGCGGAGCTTAGGCGAAGCCCTGCGCCGGTGAACACATCATATCTGTCACCACGCCGTCGTGCTGACGAAACTCTCCCGTGAAGCTCAACTGGATCAAGAGCTCGTGGGACGTCATCAAGCTGAACGTGTGCTGAACGCGGAGGTGCCGTACGTTCGGTGCTTGATCGGTTGGATCGCGAAGAAGTTCGACAACATCAACCGCGTCACTTGACGCTTCCGCTCCCGGTCTACGAGGGTACGTAGACACACTCTCCCCTCTCGTTGCTATGCATCTGGTAGATAGATCTTGCGTGATCGTAGGAAAATTTTAAAATACTACGTTCCCCAACACGACCACTGCAGAAGATAGAGAGAAAATGAAAGTCATTCCCTATGCCTCAGCCATAGGATCTATCATGTATGCAATGCTGTGTACCAGACCTGATGTGTGCCTTGCTATAAGTCTAGCAGGGAGGTACCAAAGTAATCCAGGAGTGGATCACTGGACATCGGTCAAAAACATCCTAAAGTATCTGAAAAGAACAAAGGATATGTTTCTCGTATATGGAGGTGACAAAGAGCTCGTCGTAAACGGTTACGTCGATTCTAGCTTTGACACTGATCCGGATGACTCAAAGTCACAAACCGGATATGTATTTTTATTGAACGGTGGAGCTGTCAGTTGGTGCAGTTCCAAGCAGAGCGTCGTGGCGGGATCTACGTGTGAAGCGGAATACATAGCTGCTTCGGAAGCAGCAAATGAAGGAGTCTGGATGAAGGAGTTCATATCCGATCTAGGTGTAGTACCTAGTGCATCGGGTCCAATGAAAATCTTTTGTGACAACACTGGAGCCATAGCCTTGGCGAAGGAATCCAGGTTTCACAAGAGAACAAAGCACATCAAAAGACGCTTCAATTCCATCCGCGATCTAGTCAAGGAGGGAGACATAGAAATTTGCAAAATACATACGGATCTGAATGTTGCAGACCCGTTGACTAAGCCTCTTCCACGGGCAAAACATGATCAACACCAAGACTCCATGGGTGTGAGGATCATCACTTTGTAATCTAGATTATTGACTCTAGTTCAAGTGGGAGACTGAAGGAAATATGCCCTAGAGGCAATAATAAAGATGTTATTTGTATTTCCTTATATCATGATAAATGTCTTTTATTCATGCTAGAATTGTATTAACCGGAAACTTAGTACATGTGTGGATACATAGACAAAAACAGTATGTCCCTAGTATGCCTCTACTAGACTAGCTCATTGATCAAAGATGGTTATGTTTCCTAGCCATAGACATGAGTTGTCATTTGATCAACGGGATCACATCATTAGGAGAATGATGTGATGGACAAGACCCATCCGTTAGCATAGCACTATGATCGTTTAGTTTTTCTGCTATTGCTTTCTTCATGACTTATACATGTTCCTATGACTATGAGATTATGCAACTCCCGAATACCGTAGGAACACCTTGTGTGCTATCAAACGTCACAACGTAACTGGGTGATCATAAAGATTCTCTACAGGTGTCTCCGAAAGTATTCGTGGTGTTGGCATAGATCAAGATTAGGATTTGTCACTCCGAGTGTCGGAGAGGTATCTCTGGGCCCTCTCGGTAACACACATCACAATAAGCCTTGCAAGCAAAAGACTAATGAGTTAGTCACGAGATGATGTGTTACGGAACGAGTAAAGAGACTTACCGGTAACGAGATTGAACTAGGTATAGAGATACCGACGATCGAATCTCAGGCAAGTAACATACCGTTGACAAAAGGAACAACGTATGTTGTTATGCGGTTCTGACCGATAAAAGATCTTCGTAGAATATGTAGGAGCCAATATGAACATCCAGGTTCCGCTATTGGTTATTGACCGGAGATGAGTCTCGGTCATGTCTACATAGTTCTCGAACCCGTAGGGTCCGCACGCTTAACGTTTGATGACGATCGGTATTATGAGTTTATGAGTTTTGATGTACCGAAGGTAGTTCGGAGTCCCGGATGAGATCAAGGACATGACGAGGAGTCTCGGAATGTCCGAGACATAAAGATTGATATATTGGACGACTATATTCGGACACCGGAAGTGTTCCGGAAAAGTTTCGGATTTAACTGGATTGCCGGAGGGGGTTACCGAAACCCCCTACGAGGGGGGATGGTCCATAGTGGGCCTTATGGAAAAGAGAGAGGCAGCCCATAAGGGCTGGCCGGCGCCCCACCTAGGGTTCCTAGTTGGACTAGGATTGGGGGGCGCCACCTCTCCTTCTTTTCCTTTCCCTCTCTTCCTTCTTTTGGTGATTCCTACTAGGAATAGGATTGCAATCCTATTCCTAGTAGGATTGCACCCTAGCCGCACCAAACAAGGGCCGACCGGCCTCCCCCTTGCTCCTTTATATACGAGGGCAGGGGGGCACCCAAAGACACAGAAGTTGAATTGTTCTAGCCGTGTGCGGTGCCCCCCTCCACAGAAACACACCTCGGTCATACCGTTGCAGTGCTTAGGCGAAGCCCTGCGCCGGTGAATACATCATATCCGTCACCACGCCGTCGTGCTGACGAAACTCTCCCGTGAAGCTCAACTGGATCAAGAGCTCGTGGGACGTCATCAAGCTGAACGTGTGCTGAACGCGGAGGTGCCGTATGTTCGGTGCTTGATCGGTTGAATCGCGAAGAAGTTCGACTACATCAACCGCGTCACTTGACGCTTCCGCTTCCGGTCTACGAGGGTATGTAGACACACTCTTCCCTCTCGTTGCTATGCATCTGGTAGATAGATCTTGCGTGATCGTAGGAAAATTTTAAAATACTACGTTCCCCAACAATTTTACCTAGGGTCCAGGCCCTCGAATGGGTAAAAGACAGACATCATGCTTGTTGTATTGTATTGATCAATGAGAGGATTACAGATAGCATAGATTTAATCTACGTAGAGCTAGGTTGCGAGCTTGTTGCTCCCAAAGTCAAATGATCCTTAACGGATGATCGTCTGCACATTTAGAAGGGGGTACGATACCACCGGGTGATCCCCCTATTACAAAGAATGTATCTCCCATAACAGCCAAACCCATAATTTAGCGCACATGTTCTTATCCATTTTGAGTGCCTACTCGTTTACATCAAGGTGCGGGACTTGGGAGCCCTAGACACTCCTCAATTGAGTATGTCGATATACTCCCATATGGCATCTTCCTCCGACTAGGTATCTCACCTTCATGGTGCCAGAGGAAGATGGGGAGAAAAGACACGTGGACTTAAAAACAGGAATGAATGGCTCAATGTCGAAGCAACATCAACATAATGCTAGTGAAAAAGTTGATCCCTTATCCAACCACTGACGTGTAATACAAATAGGTACCTATAGAGTAAATAATGTTGACATCATAGAAAACTACTTATCTTCCTTAGGACTCGCCACATATTGTCTAACCTTGTGAAAATGTAAACAAATAAATACATGCACCATCTTCTTTGTACTAGGGTATGGAGAGGCTCTCGCCCTGGCTGCTAGGACAGAAGAACTATTACTCCAATTCTTTCTTACTTTATTTCTGCATGGGTTCCTCGCTATATAAGGGTCTAAATCAAATAAAAAAAATTGTAGATCTTTATTATAATTACTTAAGAACCAAGTTAAAAGACATTTTCCTAATCTGAATGATAGACTACCTAACATGGAGAATGGGGATCTCATTTCATATTTGGGGAATGTGATGATAGGGCCATGCCCACACATAACATCAGACTCCTTAGCACGCAACTTGGGGTTTGTGGGGGTTTGTCTCTGGCGGATCTTCTGGAATTCATATAGTGCTTGTCATCAATGTATCCGTGTTGAATCAAGTCTTCGTTTGTGTAGTGTCATGTTGGGCCCTTCCGATCTCAAGCTTATCTTCATCGGCGATGGTTGTTGTTCTAGTGTTGTGGTTGTCGGTGTCAAAACCGGCAGATCTCGGGTAGGGGGTCCTGAGCTGTGGATCTGGGATCGATGAGGAACAGGAGACAAGGGACACGTGGTTTTACCCAGGTTCGGGCCCTCTCGAAGAGGTAAAACCCTACTCATGCTTGATTATATTGATGGGTATGATTACAGGGTCAATCTACCTCGATATCAGGCGAGCTAAACTCTAGATGGGAAAGGTGATGAATGAAGCTCTAGACCTAAAGACTAAAACCCTCGGTTTATATAGGCACCAATAGGGTTAGTGTCGTGGTTTTTGTCACGGGAGATGTCTTAGCAAAAGGACTTAGTCGTGGAGCCATCGCTACGGGTTAGCTTAAAGGGGTTAAAGCGGACAAGGACGCAAGGGATTTTTATACTAGTTCTGCCCCTTCGATGAAGGTAAAGGTCTACGTCTAGTTTGGTGTAGTATTGCTAGGGTTTCGATGACCAGGGAGCGAATCCACTTTGCCCGTGTCTCGAGTTGTTCTCTCTCCTTGAACCGTCGCCAGGTCGTCCCTTTATATACACAGGGTGACGCCCGGTCCAGTTTACAGAATCCCGAGGCCGGCTTATAAACGTGCCCGGCTTGGTCTCTATCTTTCCTATCTTACAACACAAGTTACACGCCGTATGGCGGTTTACACTTACGAGCCCTAACACCTCTTGGGCCTTGGATCTCTAGTCTTCTGCAATAAAGCGCCAGGCTCCATATCTCACTGGGCTTTAATATGAATAATTCTTTATGGGCATAAACAGGCCCCTCCCTGGGCGGTTTATACCTAGTAGTAATATCCCTGACATTAGGCCCCAAATTGATTTGAACCTGTTCATGTCAATCTTCAACGCCTTGTAAAAGTTTGGCCCTCCGCGGCTTCAAAATATTTCATAAATCGCCATGACGTCATCTTCCTGGATCACACTGAACCGCCGTGACATCATCTGCTCATTTAATACCGGTACCTGTTTTATTTTTTACTCATTAAAAGCTCCGAAGATCGAGGCGACAATATCGTCCCATATCCACTTTTCTGGCTCCTTGATTCCCGCGCCTGCCGTTTCACCTTTCGGCTTATAAATAGGACAGAGGGGCATCTCTTTTTCCCCCTTGCTCCCTTGTCTCTTCCTTTTCCTCGCGTTCGCTCATGCTCAAGCAGAGCCGCCACCGTCGACCCTCGCATCTTCGTCAACTCACGCCGCTGCATCAACCTGTTCGGATCAGAAAACTCGTCAGCGCGCCTCTGCACCCGTTGGTTCCGGTAAGTTCCTTCCTTATCCCTTATATAGATCTCATTAGGGTTTTCTCCTGCGAGTTCATAGCTAGGGCGTTGTTCTTCGTAGTTCTTCATTGTGGCTCCGACAACTAGTCTAGATCAGATCCTCCTGCGTGCGACTGTAGTAATAACTTCGCTTCCTTTAGTATGTGCCATATCCTTCCTAAAGTACTAGCCCAAAACTAAGTTGTTTGAACCATTGTTGTATCCTTTGGAATATTCATCCTGAATATTTCCGAATTTCTGACACGCCGTAGATCTGTAATCTTGTTGCTGATTTCACAAAACTTGTTTTTCCATAAACTTCAGATCTGTACCTTTCATATTCTCTGCTACCTCTTGAGCTTGCTTTGTATTCCCTCGAAGAGGAAAGGGAGATGCAGCACAGTAGCGTAAGTATTTCCCTCAGTTTTTGAGAATCAAGGTATCAATCCAGTAGGAAACCACGCGCGAGTCCCTCGCACCTGCATAAACAAATAAGAACTTCGCAGCCAACGCGGTAAGGGGTTGTCAATCCCTTTACGGTCACTTACGAAAGTGAGATCTGATGGAGATGGTAGTTTATATTTTTGGTATTTTTGGTTTAATAAAACAGCAAATTAAAGCGGTAAAAGTAAAGTAGATGTAGATTGATATGTTGAGAATAGACCCGGGGGCCATAGTTTTCTCTAGTGGCTTCTCTCATGATAGCGATATTCTACGGCGGGTAAACAAATTACTATCGAGCAATTGATAGAAAAGCGACTAATTATGAGACTATCTAGGCATGATCATTATATATAGGCATCACGTCCGAGACAAGTAGACCGACTCCTGCCTGCATCTACTACTATTACTCCACACATCGACCGCTATCCAGCATGCATATAGTGTATTGAGTTCATAAGAATAGAGTAACGCCTTAAGCAAGATGACATGATGTAGAGGGATAAACTCAAGCAATATGATGTAAACCCCATCTTTTTATCCTCGATGGCAACAATACAATACGTGCCTTGCTGCCCCTACTGTCACTGGGAAAGGACACCGCAAGATTGAACCCAAAGCCAAGCACTTCTCCCATTGCAAGAACTATAGATCTAGTAGGCCAAACCAAACCAATAATTCGAAGAGACTTGCAAGGATATTATGAGCACACATAAAAAGTTCAGAGAAGAACCAAATATCTTTCATAGATTACCTTGATCATAAACTCACAATTCATCGGATCTCGACAAACACACCGCAAAAAGAGATTACATCGAATAGATCTCCTCGAAGACCGAGGAGAACTTTGTATTGAGATCCAGAGAGAGAGAGAAGAAGCCATCTAGATACTAGCTATGGACCTGATGGTCTGTGGTAAACTACTCACAACTCATGGTGAGGGCGATGATGATGATGAAGGCCTCCGTGATGGACCCCCCTCCGGTGGAGCTTCGGAACAGGCTCCAAGATGGGATCTCCACGGGACCAGAAGCTACGGCGGTGGAATTAGGGTTTTCTCTCTGTTCACGAAGTTTCTAGGGTACGTGGACTTATATAGGAAGAAGGAGGGCACCGGGGGCCACTTGAGGAGGCCTCGAGGCAGGGGGGCGTGCCCTGGGAAGGGGAGCGCGCCCCCCACCCTCGAGGGCCACCTCTCTATCCCCTGACTTGGTCCTCAAGCTCCACGTGCGTGATTTTCTCCAAAAATATCTCTCGCGAAGGTTTCATTCCGTTTGGACTCCGTTTGATATTATTTTTCTGCAAACCCCTGAAATAGGCAAAAAAACAGCAATCTGGACTGGGCCTTTGGGTTAGTAGGTTAGTCCCAAAAATTATATAAAAGTGAATGATAAAGCCCATTAAACATCCTCTTCATAAATAATAGCATGGAACAATAAAAAATTATAGATACGTTGGAGACGTATCAAGCATCCCCAAGCTTAATCCCTGCTCGTCCTCGAGTAGGTAAATGATAAAGAAAGAATTTTTGATGTGGAATGCTAACCAATATAGTTTTTCAATGTAATTCTCTTAATTGTGGCATGAATGTTCAGATCTGAAAGATTTAAGATAAAAGACTATATTGACATAAGAAATAACAATACTTCAAGCAATACTAACAAAGCAATCATGTCTTCTCAAAATACCATGGCTAAAGAAAGTTATCCCTACAAAATCATATAGTCTGGCTATGCTCCCTCTTCATCACATAGTGGTTCACCATACGTGCATGATACGGGAATCACTAACCTTAACACAAGTATTTCTCAATTTCATAATAACGCCACTAGCATGACTCTAATATCACTATCCTCATATCTCAAAACAATTATCAAGCATCCAACGTATCATTCTATTAAATGCACTTGGTGTGAATTTTTTACTACATTGACATTGGATGTCTATCATGTGAAGACTAGTTTCTTTAGCCTAAACACATTACCATGTTGTTTTAATAGACTCTCAAATAGATATAAGTGAAGCATGAGAGTTCAACAATTTCTAGGCCATATTTAACTCTCTTAAATAGGTGTGTCCAGCAAGGATGATTGTGGCAAACTAACAAGCAAAGACTCAAATTATACAAGACGCTCCAAGCAAAACACATATCATGTTGCGAATAAAAATATAGCTCCAAGTATAGTTACCGATGGATGAAGACGAAAGAGGGGATGCCTTCCCGGGGCATCCCCAAGCTTAGGCTTTTGATTATCTTGAATTCCTTGGGGTGCCATGGGCATCCCCAAGCTTAGGCCTTTGCTACTCCTTGTTCCATAGTCCATCAAAGCAATACTCAAACTTGAAAACTTCACAACACAAAACTTAGACAAAAATTCTCGTGAGCTCCGTTAGTATAAGAAAGCAAACCACCACTCAAAGGTACAACAATGAATTCATTCTTTGTTTATATTGGTGTTAAACCTACTGTACTCCAACTTCTCTATGGTTCATATCCTCCAATACTACTCATAGATGCATCGGAATAAGCGAACAACACACGAAAAACAGAATCCGTCAAAAACAGAATAGTCTGTAGTAATCTGCAGGGTACGCCTACTTATGGAACTACAAAAAATTCAAACTAAATTGTTAAATTTGCGCAATTTGTCTAAAAATCATCTGCAAAAAGAATCAACTAAAAATCATGCTCCAGTAAAATCCCACGACTACTTTAGCGAGCGCTAACGATTCTGTTTTTTACAGCAAGATCATATAAACTTCACACAAGTCTTCCCAAAGGTTCTACTTGGTACAAACACTAAACAAAACATGAAACCACATCTAATCAGAGTCTAGATGCAATATTTATTCCCTAACAGCAACAAAAACAAAAAACAAAAAATTGGGTTGCCTCCCAACAAGCGCTATCGTTTTACGCCCTAGCTAGGCACGATACAAGATAGATCTAGGTATTGCCATCCTTGGAAGGCAATCCATAAGTGGCTCTCATGATAGATTCATATGGTAATTTGATTTTATTTATAGGAAAGTGTTCCATGCCTTTCCTTAACAGAAATTGGAATCTAATATTTCCTTCGTTCATATCAGTAATTGCACCAATCGTTCTAAGGAAAGGTCTACCAAGAATAATAGGACATGAAGGATTGCAATCTATATCAAGAACAATGAAATCCACGGGCACATAATTCCTATTGGCAACAATAAGAACATCATTAATTCTTCCCATAGGTTTCTTAATAGTGGAATCCGCAAGATGCAAATTTAAAGAACAATCATCAAGCTCATGGAACCCTAGCAAATCACACAAAGTTTTTGAGATAGTGGAGACACTAGCACCCAAATCACACAAAGCATAGCATTCCTGATCTTTTATTTTTATTTTGATAGTAGGTTCCCATTCATCATAAAGCTTTCTAGGGATAGAATCTTCCAACTCAAGTTTTTTTCATAAGATTGCATCAAAGCATCAACTATATGTTTAGTGAAAGCTTTATTTTGACTATAAGCATGCGGAGAATTTAGCACGGATTGCAACAAGGAAATACAATCAATCAAAGAGCAATTATCATAATTGAATCCCTTGAAATCCAAAGTAGTGGGTTCGTCACTATGCAAAGTTTTAATATCTTCACTCCCACTTTTAGCAATTTTAGCATCAAGATCTAAAAACTCTGAATCATTGGGACACCTTAAAGCAGAATCATCTCCAATCCTATTCTCATCAAGATTAATACTAGAAAACAAGGATCTAATAGGAGACACATTAATAACTTTCAGATCTTCATCTTTATTTTCATGATAACTAAAAGAACACGATTTAATATAATTTTCTCTTTTAGCACGCATTCTAGGGGTTCTTTATTTGCATTCATCAATGGAAATTCTCATGGCTTTGAGAGACTCATTGATATCATGCTTAGGTGGGATAGATCTAAGTTTAAAAGAATCAACATCAAGAGTAATTCTATCCACACTTCTAGCCAATTCATCAACCTTAAGCAATTTCTCTTCAAGCATAACATTGAAATTCTTTCGCGAGATCATAAACTCTTTAACACTAGTTTCAAATTCAGAAGGCATCTTTCCATAAGAGTTGTTGTAGGAATTACCATAATTATTAGAGGAATTACTATGAAAAGGCCTAGGATTAAAATTACCTCTATAAGCATTGTTACCAAAATTATTCCTACCAACAAAATTCACCTTCAAAGATTCATTGTTATTCTTAATCAAAGTGGACAAAGGCATATCATTAGGATCAGAAGAAGCACTCTTAGCAGCAAACAATTTCATAAGTTCATCCATCTTTCCACTCAAAACACTAATTTCTTCGATAGCATGCACTTTTGTACTAGTAGATCTTTCGGTGTGCCATTGAGAATAATTAACCATGATATTATCTAGGAGTTTGGTAGCTTCTCCTAAGGTGGTTTCCATGAAAGTTCCTCCGGCGACCGAATCTAAAAGATTTCTAGAAGCAAAATTCAAGCCAGCATAAAAGTTCTGAATAATCATCCATAGATTCAAACCATGTGTAGGGAAATTACGTTTCATCAATTTCATTCTCTCCCAAGCTTGTGCAACATGCTCATGATCTAGTTGCTTAAAATTCATAATATTGTTTCTAAGAGAGATGATCTTAGCAGGAGGGAAATACTTAGAGATAAAAGCATCTTTGCACTTATTCCATAAATCAATACTATTTCTAAGCAAAGAGGAAAACCAAGTTTTAGCACGATCTCTAAGTGAAAACGGAAATAACTTCAATTTAACAATATCGTTATCAGTATCCCTTTTCTTTTGCATATCACACAAATCAACAAAGTTGTTCAGATGGGTAGCGGCATCTTCACTAGGAAGGCCGGAGAATTGATCTTTCATGAGAAGACTCAACAAAGCAACATTGATCTCACAAGATTCAGCATCGGTAATAGGAGCAATCGGAGTGCTAATAAAATCATTGTTGTTGGTATTGGAGAAGTCACACAATTTGGTACTGTTCTGAGCCATAGTGACAAGCAAGCAATCCAACACACAGAAGCAAACAAGAAGCAAGCAAACGAAAAACACACAGCGGAAGAATGGCAAATAAAACGGCAAGGGTGAAGTGGGGGAGAGGAAAACGAGAGGCAAAAAATGTAATGCAAAGGATAAGGGTTTGTGATAGGTACTTGGTATATGACTTTTGCGTAAGCCTCCCCGGCAACGACGCTAGAAATTCTTCTTGCTACCTCTTGAGCTTGCGTTGTATTCCCTCGAAGAGGAAAGGGAGATGCATCACAGTAGCGTAAATATTTCCCTCAGTTTTTGAGAACCAAGGTATCAATCCAGTAGGAGACCACGCGCGAGTCCCTTGCACCTGCACAAACAAATAAGAACTTCGCAGCCAACGCGATAAGGGGTTGTCAATCCCTTTACGGTCACTTACGAAAGTGAGATCTGATAGAGATGATAGTTTATATTTTTGGTATTTTTGGTTTAATAAAACAGCAAATAAAAGCAAGTAAAGTAAAGTAGATGTAGATTGATATGTTGAGAATAGACCTGGGGCCATAGTTTTCTCTAGTGGCTTCTCTCATGATAGCGATATTCTACGGCGGGTAAACAAATTACTGTCGAGCAATTGATAGAAAAGATAATAATTATGAGACTATCTAGGCATGATCATTGTATATAGGCATCACATCCAAGACAAGTAGACCGACTCCTGACTGCATCTACTACTATTACTCCACACATCGACCGCTATCCAGCATGCATCTCGTGTATTGAGTTCATAACAACAGAGTAATGCCTTAAGCAAGATGACATGATGTAGAGGGATAAACTCAAGCAATATGATGTAAACCCCATCTTTTTATCCTCGATGGCAACAATACAATACGTGCCTTGCTGCCCCTACTGTCACTGGGAAAGGACACCGCAAGATTGAACCCAAAGCCAAGCACTTCTCCCATTGCAAGAACTATAGATCTAGTAGGCCAAACCAAACCAATAATTCGAAGAGATTTGCAAGGATATTATGAGCACACATAAAAAGTTCAGAGAAGAACCAAATATCTTTCACAGATAACCTTGATCATAAACTCACAATTCATCGGATCTCGACAAACACACCGCAAAAAGAGATTACATCGAATAGATCTCCTCGAAGACCGAGGAGAACTTTGTATTGAGATCCAAAGAGAGAGAGGAAGCCATCTAGATACTAGCTATGGACCCGAAGGTCTGTGGTAAACTACTCACAACTCATGGTGAGGGCGATGATGATGATGATGAAGGCCTTTGTGATGGATCCCCCTCCGATGGAGCTCCGGAACAGGCTCCAAGATGGGATCTCCACGGGAACAGAAGCTACGGCGGTGGAATTGTTTTCTCTCTGTTCACGGAGTTTCTAGGGTACGTGGACTTATATAGGAAGAAGTGATGGCTTCTCGCCCCTCGTTGGTTACCCCAAGTGGAAGGTTGAGATGTAGCGTAGCGGAAAATTTCCCTTGGCAAAGATACCAAGGATCGAATCCCGTGAGACTCCGAGGGTCGACAAGTAGGTGTCAACGGCGCCAGAAACTTAGCGGTTGACGGGACCTGCACACAGATACAGATAACTTTGCTCCCAACGAGTACAGAGAGGTTGTCAATCCCTCCGGCCTTGTTGTTTACAAAGGATCAAACACAAGAGATAGTAATGATAGCTATGACTGCAACTAGGAAATAAAAACAGGAAGTAAATAGAAGGTGTGATCAGCGGTGGTAATATGTACCGGGGTCCCATGATGTTCACTAGTGATGTCTCTCTCCCAAAAGACGATAAAATAGCAAAGCGAGGTAAACAAATTACAGCTGGGCAATTGACATGATTATGTGCTTAAACCAATGCTAACTATGCTGCAAAGAAAGGTAGAGGCTCAAAAGCATGGGCGGTACACCAAGGCAAGTAGACCGAAATCCGTCTGCATCTACTACTAATCATCCACCTTGATATATCTATCCAGAACATCTCGCTGGTATTAAGTTGCGAATCCCACCCAAAGTGTAAACTCAAAGCAACAGACAACTGCATTAAAAGAACTTTGCGTAAAGTAAACAATCCTTGCACCCGCAAGTACAAGCACCGTTGTTTTCTCCCTTGTGGCAACATCACATCCCCTAGACTCATGTTTCTGTCACTCAAGCTAGTCATCAGGGGGCATGAACCCACAATCAAGCATAACGCTCCCTCTTGGAGTTACTACCTACTACTTGGCCAAAGCAATAAACAGCAACGGAGAACATGCAAGAATTACTCAAGAACAAAGATATAAAAGAGGTGAATCAAATATATTACTCAAACACAATCTGAACATAGTCTCATAATCCATCAGATCCCAGCAAACTCAGCAAAGCAACAGCAGAAAGATTACATATGTGCCTCGATCATGTAGGGTAGCTCACGAGGTCTAAACCATGAAGAGCAAAGAGGGGAGGAGAACATCACATAGCTACTGATCATGGACCCATGGTCCAAGGTGGACTACTCACGACTCATCCGATAAGCGTCCATGGTGGTGGAGAAGCTCCCGGTGGTGGTTCTCCCCTCCGGCAGGGTGCCGGGAAGAGTTCTCCTGATGCTCCCGATCTTGGAAGCGCTGCGGCGACGGAACAGAGGCGAGATCGCGAAAAAGGGTTCTGTCTTCGAGGGTTTCGGGACGAGAGGGATATATAGGCGAAGGGGGGCAGCAAGAGGCGGAGCAGGGGCCCCAGGCGCCCCCCTGGCGCGGCCAGGGGTGGGGCCGCGCCAGGTGGCTGCCTGGGCCTCCCCTGGCTCCCCTCTGGCCCATCTTTGGTTCTTCGCGAAGCTACCTGTACGCTGATTTTTCCTATATTTTTCCTGGAATTTTTGGAGCACTTTTAATATGGGGGAAACCTGAAATAGAAAAACAGCAGAAAACAGGAACTGGCACTGTGGTGCACTGAGTTAATAGGTTAGTCCAAATATGATCAAAAGTGTATGGAAGTGCATCAATATCATAGCAATATCACACAAAAGAAGCATGGAGCAAGCAGAAATTATAGATACGTTTTGGACGTATCAACATCCCCAAGCTTAATTCCTGCTCGTTGATGACCCACAACCGTAAGGGATCTATTGCAGCGTTTTCGATAAGTAAGAGTGTCGAACCCAACGAGGAGCAGAATGTATTGATAAGCGATTCTGAGCAAGAAATTACTACAAGCACTGAAAGATAACTTTTAGGGGTTTTCTCGGTATAAGCAACAGGAAAGTAAAAGCAAGTAATGTAAAAGGTACTGAGAGTGACAAGTGGCCCAATCCTTTCTTAGCAAAGGAGAGGCCTAGCAACTGAACTTATAAAGACTAAAGCATTCTTGAGGACACACGGGAGAGGTAGTCATGTGCTTTCACCATATTCCGTATCGATACTATGTTATGTGTTGATAAGTGTTGAGTGGGTGGATCTATGCTAGTGCACTCTCTAGACTAAGATGAATGCACTCTTATGATTAAACACCTTGCAAGCATCCGCAAATACAAGATAGAATTTAAGGCAAAAGCCTAACCATAGCAATACGATCGAGGATCCATTATTCCCTTATGCAAAAGCGTGCGAACTGGGGTTCAGGTTTCTGTCACTCCGGCAACCCACCATAAGCATTCTTTATACACAATGTATTCTCCTAGGTCCTTAATAAGGCGAAGTGTTGGGTGTTCGACTCACACAACACCACTAGTAGAATGACAACACAACTTAAGTATCAAACAACACATATTACTTCAACAATATATGACTACTAACAACAAGACTTTCCCCATGTCCTCAAGAACTAAGGTAACTACTCACGAGACATAAAAGAGATCATGATCAGTGGGGATAAATATGTGATAAACAATCTGGACATAATAATATTTCTCCAACAAAACTCAATAGCATTCACCACAAAGTAGTAATCAACACCGATGGAGTAGAGAGGATAGGTAGTACGAGTTACAACACGAGTTGCGATTGTAAGATGAGATTTGGATGAAGATGGAGACGGTGCTGGTGTTGGGGATGATGTTGATGATGATCTCGATGATGCCCGTGACGATGGTGATGACGATGGCGACGATCTCCCCTTCCGGGAGGTGATCTCCCCGGCGGAATCTGCCCGCCGGAGATGCCCTTTTCTTCTCTGTAGGGTTCCGCCTCGAAGCGGCGGCGGAACTCCGTAAAAAGTCTTCTTTTTAGGGTTTTCGGAGAACGGAGAATATATATGCAAAAGGGGGCGTCCGGAGGTGGGCCAGGGGCTCCAGGCGCCCCCCCCGGCGTGGCCAGGGGGGCGCGCCCCCAGGCCGCCTGGGCACCCTATGGCGCCCCTCTGGCTCCCCTTTTGCGTGCCTTCGTGATTCATCTGAAAAATATCTCCCGTCAATTTTCAGGTAATTTGGAGGTATTCTTCTTCGGCAACTCAGCGTCTACTTTTTACTGCTGAATCCTGCGTCTGCTGTTCCGGCATCGAAGAGTTTGCAAACTGTGTAAAATAGACCAAAACAACATAAGAACATCACTGTAACGTGAAATATATCAATGAATAAGGATAAATTATGATACAAAATAGTGATGCATTTTGGACGTATCAACACCCCCAAGCTTAGACCTCGCTTGTCCCCAAGCGAATATGAACTCGGTAAACCTGTCCACAAGTTTAGAGAGTGAAGTGTCGATAAATAGAATACGGACAAGAAGCATCATAGTTTCTTTACCAACTCAAATATCCTCAACAGCAATCTTCAACTCATAAGGCCCTTATGAAAGAGTGATAACACTTATATTCGAAAGTAGGGCTAAGGAAACTCATTATATCATGGCAAACACGTCCTTTGGTCAAAGAACAACAATAGATTTAACTTTTGCTCTTATATTCACTGTTCAAGATATCTTCCGATATGCCGATAAATCGGCCGATTTATCGCTTACCACTGTCTAACCGATAAGATAAATCGGCCGATAAATCAACCGAGATGGCGATAAATCGGCCGATATGCCGATAAACTGGCCGATTTACCCCTTATCATGGGTCGACCGATAAGTTCCCGATAAGCGATATCCCCAACATTGCTTATATTTGATGAGATCAATTGAAGCTTTTTGAAAATAACATGTTAATAGGCAAGAAGTGAAAGTGTTAACACAGAGGAAGATGTTTGTCTTAGCTGGGCATGACAAACAACTTACTTATCGAATGATAATGTCAACAAGGATATGATATGACAAATCTTAATGCAGCTTTATATGAATGAATCCTTATCAACATCAAACGTCTGCTCTCTTTGAGAAATAGAAGGAAGTAGAAGTAACTGACTCAACTTAAAATTAAAAGATAGGCCCTGCTCTAGGGTAGTAGGGAAAACTCATGTGCTGTCCTCAAATCAAATAGAATGAAAACAAGTTTTTAGGGGTGCATGATTTGTCAATGAATGCTAATAGATAACTCAATTGCTTTTTGAGCTGGACAAGTTTCGAGGAACGGCTCCCGCACGAGGACGATAACATCCTCTTATTCTCCTTTGTTTATCACTGCCAAAGTTTTCTGATTTCTCATGAACAAAGCGCGAAGGAGGGTTTGTTTGTTATATTATTTTTAAGCCGGGCGCACTCTATGCCAGCTCCTTCTCGTATTATGGGTTTGCACATTATACATGCAATCCCGGGGTGAAGCTTGTCCAACTCAAAAAGACTATGAATTAGCTATTACTTCCTCATGAGCTAGAACAGAGGCATAAAATAAAAGATTTTGAACATTTGAGGATAACACATAAATTATATACTTTTAGGAGGTGGTAGCGGAATACCACGAGTAGGTAGGTATGGTGGACTCATATGGAAGGTATTGGCTTAAGGGTATGGATGCACAAGTAGAATACCGCTTAGTACAGAGTTAGGCTAGCAAAGGTTTTGAAAGAACAGACAATTGATGATGACTAAGATGCAAAGCAATATAAAGCATGAACATCGAAATAAGCATAACACATCAAGTTGTCTTCCTTGTCAGCATAACACTTCAAGCATAATAACATAAAGTTTTGGCTATGTTGATAATTTAAGAAAATCATGCTTGTTGTTATGACCAAAGCTATATTTGCCAAGATTAAATAAAGTTTCATAGCCATACCTGACATAAGGTCAATACTCCCCATAAGAATCATCATATAAGGTCGATTGCGTGAAGAGAATACCGAGTGCAGCAAAAGGAACCAATAAACTTCTCATTAATATTCCATCATAAACGACTCCACACTCACGGATACAAGTCCTCACCGAAGGAGCGATAGACCTCAATGCACACACCTATCTCATATCATAACCTCCCTAGACATGATACGACTCTACTTGACTCTAAAAGACAAAAGGTAAAGATAAAGATACCGGGCACTCCCCCAAGCTTGGAACAAGCCAAGGGAATGCCATTACCCCAGGAGAATTCACTCATCATCCTTGTTGGCGTTGATCAAGTAGTCCTTGGCGAAACGCTTCGATGGAAGGGGTTCTCCAGTCTCATACGAGAAACTCGTCTCCTGAATCCTGCATTCAGCACCCAAACCCATGCGCAGAAACCTTAGTTCATACTCACAGTTCTGGTTATGTAGATCATTAATTTGCCCTTGGAGTTCTATAATTCTGTCTTCAGACGCGGCGATTCTTTCCCACATCTCCTTCATCTCCTTCAGGAAGTAGTTCTTCAGCTCGTTGGTGATGTCAAAGTTAGCTTCGACACCACGCTCGATCATCTTCTTGTACTCGAAGACTTCTTGCTCCACTTCTTCCAGCCTGGCCTGGATGCTCCCCTCCTTGATAGGTCCCTTCAGATCTTCTTGATGAAGGACACCATCCTCCATCCGAACAACATGAGGGTGCTTCTTCACCTCAGCGAGGTAAGGGTTGATGACGTTGACGACGAACTTGTCCTTGGGGGAACTTGGAGAAGCCATGGCACCTAATTCAGCTGAAAGATTCCCTGGCAGAAACAGATCGAAGAGAAAACACGCGAAATCGCAAGATACGTTGTCGGAACAATCCGGGCAAATATATAGGGAAAATTTATGTATAGAAAGGAAGGTAACGGACCAAAGCGGGGTCGGAGACGGGCTCCCGGGTGTCCAGGCGGCCTGCCGGCGCGGCCCAGGGGGGGGGGGCGCTAGGGGGGCGCCTGGACTCCCTGGAGGTCGTCTCCGGCTCCACTTAGACTCGGAATTTTACTAATTTTGCAAAAACTCGTAATACGGAACTTTTATGATGGTTTGTGGTGTTTCCTTACCGTACTACATACCTTTTCTTTATTCTGCTTCTGCTGGCGTCTGAAACAGGGCTGCAACATGTTCTTCATGGCTTGTTGTGTATATTATATTCACATCAACATTGACAGGGTCTCCTGCTATGTAATGTTTAAGTCTTTGCCCATTCACAACTTGAGGTTTGGTGCCTTCAAAATTGTTAATCTTAATTGCACCAGACCGATAAACTTCTTCAATATGAAATGGTCCTTCCCACCTGGAAAGTAGTTTACCTGGAGAAAACCTGAAACAGGATCTAAACAACAAAACTTTATCACCAACATTAAATTCACGTTTCAGAATCTTCCTATCATGCCACTTTTTTACCTTTTCCTTGAACATTTTAGCGCTCTCGTAAGCTTCACTTCTCCATTCATCTAGAGAAGTCAAGTTCATGAGACACTTCTCACCAGCTAGTTTTGGGTCAGCGTTAAGCTCTCTAACATCCCAGAAAGCTTTGTGCTCTAACTCTAATGGCAAATGGCAAGCCTTGCCATACACCATCTTATAGGGAGACATGCCCATGGGGTTTTTGTAAGCAGTTCTATATGCCCACAAAGCATCTCCTAACTTATTTGACCAATCCTTCCTATTTCTGTTTACTGTTTTCTGCAACATCAACTTAATCTCTATTGGTGAGCTCAACTTGCCCACTAGTTTGAGGATGATATGGTGAAGCAATTATATGATTAACATCGTATTTGGCCAAAGCTTTTCTAAAAGCTCCGTGCGTGAAGTGTGATCCCCCATCAGTCATGAGATACCTTGGTACACCAAACCTGGGAAATATTACATCTTTAAGCATTTTCAAAGATGTCTTGTGATCAGCACTTTCAGTGGGGATTGCTTCAACCCACTTGGTCACATAATCAACAGCTACTAAAATGTGAGTGTACTTGTGCGAAGAAGGAAAAGGACCCATAAAATCAAAACCCCAACAATTGAAAGGTTCAATTACTAGTGAGTAATTCATAGGCATCTCATTCCTTCTACTAATGTTACCAACTCTCTGACATTTATCACAGGCTAAAACATAGTTTCTAGCATCTTTAAAGAGAGTAGGCCAATAAAAACCTGATTGAAGAACCTTATGTGCAGTCCTTTCACCGGCATGATGTCCTCCATAGGGACTATCATGACACCGTCTGAGAATGTCCTTCTGCTCATGTTCCGGAATGCATCTTCTCACGATCCCGTCGGGACCTTCCTTGAAAAGATGTGGGTCATCCCAAAAGTAGTGCCTCAAATCATGAAAGAACTTCTTCCTTTGCTGAAATTTTAGACCTGGAGGCAAATACTTTGCAACAATAAAATTAGCATAATCTGCATACCAAGGATCGGAAAGAGATTGTACTTTTACAACGGCAAGTTGCTCGTTTGGAAAACTATCGTTAACTGGGATGGGGTCGTGCGGTATATCTTCCATCCTTAAAAGATTGTCCGCTACCGGATTGTGACGCCCGAGACCGACGTCCCAGAAGATACCAGAAGATTCCAGAAGATTCCAGATGTTCCGGGTTGCCCGTGTGTTCTTTGTGCTTGTTTTATTTATTTTTGCATTGCATCATGTCATCATGCCATCATGTCATTTTATTTTTGCATCTCAACCTAAATAAACCGTGTGGACCTTCGGTCCATTTAAATCGAGGGAAGATGTCTTCTCTTTATAACATATAAAAGTCTCTCAGTAGTTAGGGAGCTATATTAAAGATTCCATTCCTCGGAATTACTCAAACACACTTGCATAATTTTCCCCATGTCTCTTAATTCTAGTTTCACCTTCTAAACCTTGCTATAATTCTTTTCTCGTTGCTCGAGGTTCCTCCAAAAACCCTCCTTCTATTTTATTTTAAATCCTGACATTTTTGTGAGCTCGGGGATTTTGACCTCGTGTGCTAATTCTTGTCCTCCTCCTTCTTCTTTCTTTTCTTCCCTCTTTTATTTTTTTTCTGCCAAATCAGTTTAAAGAAAGTGCAGCCGCGCCAGGCCTTCCCTCCTCCTCCCTTCTTGGCCCAGTCGGCCCATCTCCTCCTTGGCTAGGGCGCCTCGGCCCAAACCCCCGAAACCCTAGTGGCAGCCGATCCCCAGCGCTCCTCTCCCCTCGACCCTCTCCCGCAGCCTCCGCCGCCAGGCTTCGTCCCGCATCCCCTCGGCCTCGTTTCCCTTCGAGCGCAGAACCCTCATCCCCGAGCGCCCGCTTCTTTCTCCTTCGTGCGCCCGACCCCGAGCAACCCGTCGCCCCTCCATCCTCGCCTCCGGCGCCGGGCGTCCAGCGCCCCGGCTCCCCCCCTTCCGCGACGCGCAGCCGCGCTGCCGAGCCCCTGCCTCGTCCGCCTTCGTCGCCTCCCACTCCCTTCCTCCGCGGCGCCTCCCTCCTCCAGGTCGCTCCTCCCGCGCCGCGCCATCAGGGCCGCCGCTCTCCCGTGCGCTTCGACCACCGCGGGTCCTCTCCTCCGCCGCACGCCGTGGTCGCCTTCGCCTCCAGCAAGCGCGTGGCCAGGAGCCCAGGCCGGCGCCCCCTTCCCTCCCGTGCGCGAGCAGCAGGCCGGTCACCGCGGCCCCTCCTCCGTCCAGCGCTGGAGCGCCTCCTCCATCTTCAAGCGCGAGGCCGCGCCCGAGCGCCCTCTGCTCCTCGCCAGCCAGGAGCGCCGCTCCTCCCTAGGGCCCTCGGCCCCATCCTCCACGCGCCATGGTCGGCCCCGACGTAGCAGCAGCGCCGGCCCCGCGGCCTCCCATCTCCTCTACCTCGCCCCAGCGCCGCGGCCAGGCCCGCACCTCTCCTCCCGCGCTGCGGCTTGCGCGCCCCAGGCTGGCGTAGCCCTTGCCGTCTCCGTCTCCGGCAGATCGTGTGCTCCGAGAAGGCCCCGTCCTTTCCTGTTCCGAGACCGTGACCGCCCTGTTCTTGTTTTGTTGTACGGCTGCTGTTTTTTTTTCGTTTTCGTCAAGTGCAGAGAACCATGAACGCCACACGACAAGACGGCAAGACCGTAACGACCAAGTACCCCTACCGTCGACCCGAACGACTACCGTCGCGTGTACCACTACCGTCGCCCGGAAACGAAGAATTCACCAAGTACCCCTACCGTCGCCCGTGTACCCCTACGGAACGTCTTCAACGAGTACCCCTCCGATGGCGTGTACCTCTACGAACGGGAACACCTACACGATGACGGATGAACATCTACAAACGTGTACCGCGACGACCGAGTACATCTACGGCCCGAACGTCTACTGTCGCCACGAGTACAACTACCGTCGCCGAGTACCACTACTTCCTCTACCGTCGCCCGAGTACAACTACCGCCACGTGAACGACTTCTTCCTCTTCGGCCGTGTACCACTACTTCCACTACGACCTCGAACTCCTCCGAGAATGATGGTTCCGAAGGTATAACCCCGACGATGACCCGTGTGATGCATGCTTGTTGTGGTTGTATGAAATGTTTCCCGTGTGAGCACCGTGTCCGTTTCGTCCGTTTGTCTTGTTCCTCGGTTGCCTCGCCACCGACTCGTGGGAACCCGGTAACGGGATCGTCCCGCCTTTCATCTTGTTTCACTCACTTCGTCATCTTTTACACCGGACTCTCAACGAGTTACCGGAACCGAGTTGTTGCCTTTGCATCATTTCGGATCGTTGCCGTGGCACCCGTTCTTTCCACCACGGTGACAAATGCTTCATATCTTAATGTCTAACCTTTTAATAAAACTTGCATAAACTTGATCATGTCATCCGCATCATATAACAACATTATATATGTTAATTTTGTTTGCTTATAATTATTAAACATGCTCATGGGGATTTTCCGGATATGTTGTTGT
This sequence comes from Secale cereale, assembly GCA_902687465.1. Classification (NCBI taxonomy): domain Eukaryota; kingdom Viridiplantae; phylum Streptophyta; class Magnoliopsida; order Poales; family Poaceae; genus Secale; species Secale cereale. The sequence goes on from LR738711.1 coordinate 861,576,463, forward strand.
TATTTCCGGCCCCATTTAAAATGCCTAGTTAGTGTAGTTTTATTATGCTTCACCTTTTGCCATGCTAAAAACATTTAACCTTGTCTTGTAAATAACAAGAGTCAACTAAATAAATAACATGTGGTGTTTCGTCAATATGCAACTCGTTGCATATTGATCTCCACTTAACTTGTAGTGTTGTTTGTGCACTTTGCCATGCCATGCATATTTAAACCGGACATGCATCATGCTTGCTTGTGCATCGTATGCCATGTTTATGATTGTGTGTTTACCGTGTTGTTTCTTCTTTCCGGTTGCTTCTCTTGTTAGCTTCGGTTTCGTTCCGGAGTTGTGAGGATCCGCTCGTCTGTTGCTCCGTCTTCTTCTTGGACCCGTTCTTCTCCCTTGTGGAATCCCAGGCAAGATGACCGAACCCGGATACCATTACTATCTTTGCCTATTGCTAGTAGTCTCGATCTTTAGTTTTGCCTCGATGCCCATGTTTTCCTGTCAGCCTCCTACTTGTAACCATTGCCATGTTTAACCACCCTACCTACGCAAACCGTTGCTTGGCTAAGTACGCTTCGCTCAGCCCCTCTTATAGCATTGTTAGTTGCAGGTGAAGATCGAAGATGCTTGCTTCATGTTGAAGTTTGGTTGGGTTATATCACACTATATAAATGCTTAAAAATGAAATCATCTATATACTGGCAGGGTGGAAGGCTAAGCCTTTTGCTTGGTGTTTTGTTCCACTCATGCCGTTAGGAACCGTATAAACCGGTGTTATGTTCCTTGATTATGCGTTCCTAACACGGTTGGGGTGTATGGGACCCCCTTGATAAACCGCTAAGTGCTAAGTCTTTTCCAGCAAGTCCCAACATTTGGTACTATTTGCCTCATAATAACAACTTAATTAATTAATTAAATTTGCATAGAGGGTCGCTCCCTCGAGGATCCTTTATTTCTACATAGCAGGGGGGGCCAGTGCCGATGGTGTTGGTCCCAAACGGGGAGTCTGCGGGAACCACCACGGGGAAACTCGAGGTTTGGGTCCTGTAGAATCGCCCATCCGGTCGTGTCCTGAGACTAGATACGCGCGGCTACCTATCAGGGTGTCGACACGCCGGGAGGATTTGCTGGATTAGCCTTACCTTAGTTCGGTTTAACTTGAGCACGGGATTCCGAGAATACTCGGGTCTTCCCACCTATGGAGTTGCGACTCCGCGGATCGTGGGCTTGTGATGGGCCAAGTTGGAACACCCCTGCAGGGTTTGAACTTTCGAAAGCCGTGCCCGCGGTTATGTGGCAGATGGGAGCTTGTTAATTCCGGTTGTAGATAACTTGACACAATGTTTCAATACACTACCAGCGTGTGTACCGTGACTGTCAATTTCCGAATAGGGATTCGGGAGTTGAACACGGTGGGGTTATGTTTGACCGGCTTTAGTTAGGATCACTTCGTGATCATCTTTCGACCGTTGCACTTCTCTTCTCGCTCTCTTTTACGTAAGTTAGTGCTAGTTGCTGCTGCAGACTCTTGTTTTGTTTCCTTCACCTCTCGTTCTTTCTTCAGCCTTATCCTCACCCAAGGCTTAAATAGTCTTGTTACCCGGGAACGGGATTGCTGAGTCCTCTGTGGCTCACAGTTACTTCACCACACCAGATGCAGGTTCAGCCGAGTTTGATGCAGGAGCTGGTTCAGTGCTTCACCAGGAGCTCGTTGAAGAGTGTGGCCGTTTGTTTGTGACGTTTCGATGTTCAGTAGTGGTTTCTACTAGGATTCGATCCTGACCTGTGGCTTTATGTTGTTTTGGTATCTTTCTTTTGGATCTTCACCCGTAGTCGGGTTGTGATGTTCTGTATGATGTTTGCTTATGTAATGTATTGTGTGAAGTGGCGAGTGTAAGCCAACTATCTCCTTTTGCAATTTAATCCCTCTTTTACATGATTCGTGCAAAGATACCAAACTTGAGATCATTCTAGGATGGATTTATGCCTTTAAGTCGTGCCTCGACACGTAGGAGGTATAACTCCATCCTGGGCATTACACGGATTGTCTTCCCCTTTCCTATCAACAATCTGCAAATCAAATTCTTGAAGGAGTACCCATCTGATAAGCCTTGGCTTGGCATCCTTCTTTGTCATAAGATACTTAATGGCAGCATGATCAGTATGAATAATAACTTTAGAATCAACAATATACTGCCTAAATTTATCACAAGCAAAAACTACAGCTAAGAATTCCTTCTCAGTAGTAGCATAATTTCTTTGGGCACTATCAAGGGTTTTACTAGCATAATGTATAACATTCAATTTCTTATCAATTCTTTGTCCTAAAACAGCTCCAATAGCAAAATCACTTGCATCACACATAATCTCAAAAGGTAAATTCCAGTCAGGTGGTTGTACTATGGGAGCAGTTATTAAAGCTTTCTTAAGGACTTCTGTCGGTGTACTAAGGTAGGGGTACCTCAGTACCCCAACTTGTGCACGGGCAGTTGCAGCTTCCCGCGGCAGGGTTTACCACGTGCTCGCCGGAGACCTTCCTACTCCATGTCAGACCATTCAAAAACAAAGTATACAAGACAGAAGATCGAGACCCCGGCAAGCGGAGCTTGCCGGGAAGGCCGCTCCAGGCTCAAGGTTACTTCACTCACGCAAGGCCCTGGCAAGAGGAGCTTGCCAGGAAGACTAGAAGATTACATCATAGAAGACACGCCTCGGCGCTATATGCGTCCCGGCGAGGGCCCGGGGAGCGACAAGCTTCAGAGCCCGGCAAGCTCCCGGGCCCGGCAAGGTCAAGACCCCGGCAAGGTGCTTGCCGGGAGAGTTGCGCTGTGTGCCCGCGCTCCAGCTCATCGGCCCACGCGTCGCCCTCGGGCCATTCCAGGGACGCGTGGCGGATGGCTGTGCAGCCTGGGGGACACGGTGGCACTCCACGGTGGTGAAGCCATCGCCGTGGCGAACGGAGACGCAAGGGCGGGAGCTTTTGGGGTCGACGGCGACGGGCATTAAATGCCCTTGTCCCCCACTGTCAAAGTAGGTAGCGACCACTGTTCACGCACTGTAGCTCCACTATTCCGCACTGTTACAACTACCACCTCTTTTACATTTTTACCCCTTTCTTCTACGTTGACACCTGTCGGTGACCCCTTGCACTATAAAAGGAGGCCCATGCACAACGTAGAAAGGGTTCGGAACCTAGATCGCTCATACGCTCGGTGTAGCTAGTTCTTCAAGCTCCCGAGCTCTCCAACTCAATACAAGCTAAGCAGGAGTAGGGTTTTACGCGTCCGTCGCGGCCCGAACCTGGGTAAACTGCCCGCGTGTTCGCTACGATCTGCTCTTCGTGCTCCCTCCGCCCTCTTACCGCACAGACAAGGGGCTCCGGTCCCATAGGTGTTCGTGGCGGACAGTTTCCCCCGACATCTTTGGCGCGCCAGGTAGGGGGCGTCGAGGTTGTGCGAATCTGATCCGGCGTTCACGCGGGCGCATTCTTCATCAACCTCTCCAGTTTCATCAGTGACTTCATCAGCAACAACGCCATGGCCCCGAAGAAGAAGGCTTCGGAGGTCGGAGGCCCGTCTGCGTCTCATCCGCCACCACCGGAACCAACGGTGGGCGGGGGAGACGCCGTCGGAAGGGTGGTCGCCGGCGAGGACACTCGCGGCGCCACCAAATCCAAGGACAGGACGGACGACCGAGCCTCGGTCTCCGTGGACGCGCCGCGTCCATCTCAGCACACGACAACCCAGCAGCGCCATGTCACGGGAGGTGGCATCCGCTTGCTGGGCCAAGGGCAAACCGGAGGTTCGCGGGATGCCCCAGGCCAACATCCGTGCACAAGCAAAGCGAGGGCGCCGGGGCGGGACCCTGCTCCTTCTAACGCCGTTAGGAGTCCGAGCATATCCCGCTCCTCGCACCGCTCGCCCCCGTTCCCCTCCACTCCAGCAGAAGCGCTCGCAAGGGCGCAACTGCTCCTCGACTTCCCTCCAGCGGCAGACAAGGCCGAAGACTGGAGGGCTACCATCCAGAGCCTGATCGCCTTCGCCAACAATGACTCTCCACAGCAGCCGGCGACCTCGCGGCCGCGGCAAGCTGAGAAGACGAAGGCCGACGGCGACAAGACCGCCGGGGGTGCGACAACCGTGCACTCCCCGCCGCGGAAGCAGAAGACGCCACCCCGCCGGAACAACGCCGACGACGGCTCCACGGCGTCGTCGGATCCGCGGGCTCGTCGGGACCAGCGCCAAGTCCTGGACGACCGGCGACAAGAAGACGCTCGCACAACGATCGAGCGCCGCCGAGAAGCCCGGCGACAATCAGACCAGAGGGCTGGGAACGCTGTCGACGCGCGCGCGCCCGGTGAACCAGGCGACTTGCCGTACGCGGCAGGCTGCCCTGCGTTCACCCGCGAGCTGCGGCGCGTCCAGTGGCCCAGCATGAAGAATTTCAAGCCCGACGTACCGGAGAAGTACGACGGCAAGACGCACCCCTCGGAGTTCCTCAGCGTTTACACCATTGCGGTGCAGGCTGCCGGGGGGCGCGACGAGAAGATTTTGGCGAACTACTTCCCGCTCGTGCTTAAGTCGAACGTTCGTTCGTGGCTTATGCACTTGCCGGAAGGCTCCATTTCTTCTTGGGCGGATCTTTGCCACCAATTTGTTGGCGCCTTCACCGGCGGCCACAAACCCCACGGCCAGGAAAGCGATCTCCATATTCTGGCCCAGAAGGAAGGAGAACCCCTGCGCAAGTACATCCAACGCTTCAGCCGTGTACAGCACAACATCCCCGACGTCCACCCTGCCGCGGTTATCAGCGCGTTCCACCAGAACGTGCGTAACCGCCGCATGCGTGAAGAAATGGCCATGACCAAGATTCGGGATGTCAGCGAGCTCTACGCTCTGGCTGATAAGTGCGCACGCGCAGAAGAGGGGAGGAGGCTCCCCGGGGAGGATGCTGGCGCAGGGGGAAGCGACAGCGACGACGCCGCCCCGGCAAAGAAGGGCCGGCGGCGGAACAACAGGAGGAAAAACAAGAAAGAAGTGCTTGCCGTCGAGAAGTCCGGCAAGGAGGCTCCCGCCAAGCAAACGCAGGCTGGCGGCTCCGGCAAGGAGCCTGCCCCTGTAGCGGCAGCCGACAAGCAGGACGGCTCCGACAAGCAATACTGTAAGATCCACCGCACCAAGGGCCACGATCTCTCCAACTGCAAGCGCGTCGAGTACCTCGTCGAGCAGCAGAAAGCTGAGTACGAGAGGTGCGACAAGGAGAAGGCCCAAGGTGGCGGAGGAGAGCCAAGCAAGAAGCGGCCGTTCAATGGCCGGGGAGGACGCCGCGGCAAGGCCAAGCAGCGGCAAGGTGATCGACCTCCCCGGGGCCGCAACAAGGATGAAGAGGACGACGACGAAGACATGGAGGATGAAGATAACAGCGAGCAGGAGTTCCAGAAGGCCACGGAGGTCCTGTGCGTCGACGGTGGCGCCTCTCTGCACACCTCCCACCGCCAGCTCAAACAGTGGGTGCGTGAGGTGAATGCAGCAGAGCCTCCCGTGGAGTCGCGCAGGCTCCTCAAATGGTCCAGCACGCCCATCATTTTTGATCTTGAGGATCACCCTGACCGCACCACTGCGGTCGGGTGCTTGCCGATGCTGGTCTCACCCACCATCCGCAACCTCAAGGTCACCAAAATGTTGGTTGACGGCGGGGCCGGGCTGAACTTGATCTCCTCTGCTGTGATCAAGAAACTCCAAATCCCAGATGGCGAGCTCGAAGAGACCGGTTCTTTCCAAGGAATCAATCCGGGAAGGAGCAAGCCTAAGGGGAAGATCACTCTGCCGGTGACCTTTGGTGGGGAGCTCAACTTCAGAACTGAGCGCATCACTTTCGACGTCGCCGATATTCCATTACCATACAATGGAATACTCGGCCGTCCCGCCCTCGCCAAGTTCATGGCAGCTTCCCACTATGCTTACAACGTACTTAAGATGCCGGGGCCGATAAGCGTCATCACTGTCCACGGTGACAAGAAAGATGCGCTTGTCTGCGCCGACAAGATCTACCGGGATGCAGCAGCTGCGGCCGAGAAGGATACACTTGCCGCTGAAGCTCCCGGGGGGAAGAAGACGAAGACCAAGTCTGGTAAGTGCTCTGGGGCCCACTCCGGCAACCGCACCTCTTCGGAGTGCTGCGCTGCCGTCGAGGACGTCCCATCGAGCTCCACCGGCAAGTGTAAGAAAGGGATGGCCGCTCCTCCGGCAACCAAGAAGGTGTCCGCCAAGGAGGACGGCACTGGTGGTACCTTCACCATCAGTGCCACACTTGACAGCAAATAGGAAAGCGCGCTCGTTGCCTTCCTGCGGGCGAATGTCGATGTGTTTGCCTGGCAACCATCTGACATCCCCGGTGTTCCCAGGAAGGTAATTGAGCACAAGCTTGCTGTCTGTCCTCATGCGCGGCCCATCAAGCAGAAGGTGAGAAAGCAAGCCGTGGAGCGCCAAGAATTCATCAACGAAGAGATCAAGAAGCTAGAGGCGGCAGGCTTAGTTAGAGGTGTGATCCATCTGACGTGGTTAGCAAACCCAGTCGTCGTGCGCAAGGCCAACGGGAAGTGGAGACTGTGTATAGACTTCACCGATGTGAATAAAGCATGTCCCAAGGATCCATTCCCCTTGCCGCGCATTGACCAGATCGTTGACTCCACTGCCGGATGTGAGCTACTCTCTTTTCTTGATGCATATTCAGGCTACCACCAGATCTTTATGGCCAAAGAGGATGAAGAGAAGACTGCATTTATCACTCCATGTGGCACTTATTGCTTCATACGCATGCCGTTTGGACTGAAGAATGCAGGATCAACATTTGCAAGGGTAGTGCACACTGCTTTCGAGCCACAGATCCACAGAAATGTAGAGGCTTACATGGATGACATCGTGGTGAAGAGTAAGAGCAAGGAAACCCTGATCCAAGATTTGGAAGAAACATTTCAGAACCTGCGCAGGATACAGCTCAAGTTGAACCCCGAGAAGTGCGTCTTTGGAGTCCCCTCCGGCAAGCTTCTCGGGTTCTTTGTGTCACAAAGGGGGATTGAAGTCCCGACAAGATTAAAGCCATTGAGCAGATCGAGGCCCCGAAGCGCGTTAAGGATGTCAGAAGGCTTGCAGGTTGTGTGGCTGCCCTCAGTAGGTTCATTTCGAAATCTGCAGAACGCGCCCTGCCTTTCTTCAAAATCTTGAAGAAGGCAGGTCCCATGAAGTGGACTCCAGAAGCGGAGGCAGCGCTGCGAGATTTGAAACGGTACCTATCCTCCACTCCAATACTTGTCGCACCTAGACCACAGGAAAAGTTGCTGCTGTACCTAGCGGCAACCAACCAGGTGGTTAGTGCTGCGTTAGTGGCGGAGAGGGAGCCCGACGAGGAATCTGCACCACCGGCAAGCGAATCCAGCGACAAGCAGGGGGCTGCCCCGACAAGCTCTGGCCCCGACAAGGATGACCCTGCGCAGGAACAGGAAGAGGTGCGGAAGAAGATGGTGCAGCGCCCAGTGTATTTCGTAAGTTCCCTTCTCCAAGGGGCTAGATCAAGATACTCTGGTGTGCAAAAGTTGCTTTTCGGCCTCCTCATGGCCTCGAGAAAGCTGCGCCATTACTTCCAGGCACATGAGATAACAGTGGTCACTCGCTTTCCGCTGAAGAGGATATTGCACAACCCAGAAGCAACAGGCAGGATCGTTGAGTGGGCACTGGAGCTGTCGAGCTTTGGACTCAAGTTTGAAAGTACTTCAACCATACAGAGCCGAGCTTTGGCAGAATTCATAGCTGAGTGGACCCCAACGCCCGATGAAGAAGTCCAAGAAACAAGTGCACCCGTACAAGAAGCGACAAGTGAATGGGTAATGTATTTTGACGGTGCCTTCTCGCTGCAAGGCGCCGGTGCTGGCGTGGTACTCATCGCGCCCACCGGAGAGCACCTCAAGTATGTTATCCAGATGCACTTCCCAAGAGAGCAAGCGACAAACAACACTGCTGAATATGAAGGCTTGCTTGCCGGCCTCAGGATTGCGGCCGAACTTGGGATCAGGAAGCTGATTGTACGAGGAGATTCTCAGTTGGTGGTCCGGCAAGTCAACAAGAGTTACCAGAGCCCTTTGATGGAAGCTTATGTAGATGAAGTGAGGAAGCTTGAGGAGCACTTTGAAGGTCTGCAAATGGAGCATGTCCCGAGAGCTCAGAATGAGATAGCAGATGGCCTTTCAAAGTGTGCTTCGATGAAGTTACCTGTGGAACCAGGGACCTTCTTGCTCAAGCTGACTCAACCATCCGTTACACCATCAATTGGGCAGTCCAAGAAGAGAAAGTTGGTCTCCGGCGACTACTTGCCGGCGGATCTTCCTGAAACCGCCGCCAAGGTCCCCAAGATCAGCAATCAGAACGCTGAGGAACAGTTTGCTCCTGCAGATCCTCGGATCTGTACAGTTGAAGCAAGCGTTCCCGACAAGCCTCGCCCCGGCGAGCTTGCCGGGGGACCTTCAGCTCCGGCAGAGCCAGAGGTTCTTGCCGTAGAAGCCGAGGTCCCCGCAGCGGCCCTCATGCCTTTAGTCCTTGCCGTTGAGCCCCAAGCTCCGGCATGGGCGCAGCAGATCGTCCGTTTCCTGCAAACTGGAGAACTTCCCGACGACCCAGAAGAAATAGAGAAGATAACCAGGCAGTCAAGTATGTACCAGTTCGTGGATAACGAGCTGTACAGAAGAAGACTCAATGGTGTCAGACTGAAGTGCATCTCCAGGGAAGATGGACAGAAGCTGTTGGCAGAAATACACGGAGGCATATGCGGCCACCACATTGGCGCAAGGGCGCTTGCCGGGAAAGCTTTCCGGCAAGGGTTCTTTTGGCAAGAAGCCCTCCAAGATGCAACTGCACTAGTAACCAAGTGTGAAGCGTGCCAGTTCCATGCAAAGCAGATTCATCAGCCAGCTCAAGCTCTCCAAACAATTCCTTTGTCCTGGCCCTTCTCGGTCTGGGGGCTCGATATCCTCGGCCCCTTCCCCCGAGCCGTCGGGGGCTTTGAGTACTTGTACGTTGCAATCGACAAGTTCACAAAGTGGCCAGAAGTGGAGCCAGTGAGAAAGGTGACAGCACAGTCAGCGGTCAGGTTCTTCAGGTCGATTGTTTGCCGTTTCGGGATCCCTAACAGGATCATCACCGACAACGGTACACAATTTACTAGTCGCACCTTCATGCAGTACGTCCAAGACCTTGGCGCCAAGGTCTGTTTCGCTTCCGTTGCTCACCCGAGGAGCAACGGTCAAGCGGAGAGGGCCAATGTTGAAGTGCTGCGCGGGCTCAAGACAAGGACCTTTGACAGGCTGCGCAAGTGCGGAAGAAATTGGATAGAGGAGCTACCGGCGGCTCTTTGGTCAATCAGAACGACACCAAGTCGAGCCACCGGGCAGACACCCTTTGCTCTAGTCTATGGAGCAGAGGCAGTTCTCCCCACGGAACTCGTATACGGATCTCCTCGAGTGCTCGCTTATGATGAGCTCGAGCAAGAGCAACTGCGGCAAGATGACGCATTGCTCCTCGAGGAGGAACGTCTCCAGGCTGCTGTACGAGCTGCTCGATACCAGCAAGCCTTGCGCCACTATCATAGCCGCAAGGTTAAGGCCAGGAGTCTCGAGGAAGGCGACCTTGTTCTTCGGCGAGTTCAGTCCGCCAAGAATTCCAACAAGTTGACGCCGAAGTGGGAAGGCCCTTATCGGGTGAGACAAGTCACGAGGCCCGGCGCTGTCCGCCTCGAGACCGAAGAAGGCTTACCGGTGAGCAACTCCTGGAACATAGAGCATCTTCGCAAGTTTCACCCATAAGGCGCGGTTGCCGTGATCCGCTCCGGCAACAACCTTTTGTACAAGCTTTGCCGCTGTTGCATGTAACCCTTTGTACAAAGCCGGGCGCAGACCCCGTGCATCAGTAAAGTTTCGTGTTTTGCGCTATTTGCCTCTTGCATGCTTTTCATTGCTATTTGCATGTCTTCTTTTGGCATCTTGCGCAACATACACATCCGGTAAGCATTACAACGCCGAAAGGCCATGTACTTGTTTCCCTCTTCTTTTCCTTTGCCTCTTAAGCAGAAGGAACGTTCCACGCGCACAAGTTTGCCGGGGGAGGAACCAAGTGCTGTTCAAGAAAGAGAAGCCTTACCAAGAAGCAAGCAACATATGAAAGCTAAGTTATTAGAATTTGACCAGTTCAAATTTTTAAATTTTAGTTGTCTTCCTTGAACAATCACACTTTGTATGGAAAACCTGTGCGCGGAGGAACCTACCCGTAGCTAGCCGCACCCTTGCCTTGTTTTCGAGTACGCTCAACGACTTAAGTGAGCTGCGACAAGTGTCGCGCCCTTGCTTCGTTTTCGAGTTTGCTCAGCAAGCTAAGTGCGTTGCGACTAGCCGCGGCAAGGTTGCTTGCCGGTGAGACCTTGGCCAGCAGGCTGCTCAGAGTTTGGCACTCAGCGCTCGCGGCAAGGGACCCTTGCCGGCAAGCTCCCCGGGAGCGTAGGGTGAAAAGCATACAAAGTAAATGACCAGGACAAGGAAGATGACATTGCACTGATTGATCAAAATGAGATAAATATCTTACAAAGGATAAACTTGTCGCAATGGGTTAATGAGTTCATAACACCCTATGCAGCGACAAAAAGAGATAAAGATAAAGGAAGCCTAATCTACACGGTCGCCCTCGATCCTGGAGATCTTGTTCACCTTGGCGATGATGTGGGCGACCTGCTCCTTCAGCACCTCCATGTTTGCGTCGGCCGGCAGGCTGCGGAGAACGTTGGTGAGGTTTATGCCGGGATTGCGGTATACAATCTTCGTCAGCACGCGCTCCAAGGTTCCCGTGCAGAGCAGGCGCGACTCCTCGGCCAGCTGCGCGGGGATCTTCTTCCGAAGACCTGCAAGAGCCGGCGCAATCCCTCTGAAGAAGAGGCTGAGTTTGGCGCTGTGGGGGAGATTCGGATCCGGAGAGTAGATGAGATGCTCAACTTTCAGCGCCAGCAGCTCCTAGTCGATGTTGGACGCAGAAGATACCAAGTCCTCGGTCCATACCTCAACGGTACGACGGAAGTTCTCGGCCGCTTTGTTGGCGCTGTCCACCAAGGTTCGCTCCTTGCGGAGCTCCTCCTTCAGCTTGGTCTCCCGATCCCGGACGGCATCAAGCGAGTCCTTCAGCGTGGAGACCTTCAGCTCCAGATCCTCGATGGAGTCCTTGGCGGCCTTCAGCTCGTCGCCCTTCTCAGAACGACGCACCTGGAGTTCTGAGTTGGTGTGGGCGTCCTTCTCGCGCTCTATGTTGAGCGCGGCGACCCTCTCCACGCTCGCCTTCAGCGACTCCTCCAGCTGCGCGACCTTGGCGGCAAGCTCCTCCTTGGCGGTCTCCGCGGCAGCCGCAGCGGCTTTCGCCTCCTTCAGCTCTCCGCCAAGGGCCTGCTCCCGAGCGGCAAGGTATTCCTCGTGGGAGTCGAGGTTGACCTTCCGCTGGGCGAGCTCTCCTTCTCGCCGGGACAGCTCCACCCCGGCGAGCCGCTGCTGCTCTTCGGCCTCGGCCTTCTCCAGCAACCACTCTTGATACTCCCCGGCGAGTCGCTCGCGCTCCTCCGCCACCTCGCGGAGAGCAGCCTGGTTGGCGGCGCTGAGTTCCGCCGCGCGCTTCTCCATCTCAGCGGCGGCCTTGGCGGCGAGGGCCTCCCGAGAAGCAAGCTTCGCCTGCCTGGCCCGGTAAAGGGCCAGGAGCTGGTGAAGCAGCTTCTCCTCCTCGGGCCCGTTGCTTCCGTCGGGCGCCTCGACGATCTTCAAGCCCGCGGAGGCGAGGACCTCCCCGTCAAAGGCCTCGCCCTCCGCGGGAGCTCGCGACGAAGAACCCCACGACACCTGGATGAATACGCCGTTGGGGGCTTCAAGGTAGTAGCCGGCCTGCTCCTTTCCGGCGGAGGGGTCGGCGGCCGGCGCAGCACTTGATGCTCCCGCCGCCTCCGGGCCGGCGGTGCGGTCGCCGTCCCCCTCCCCGGCCGCTGCGTCCGCAGCCGGAGCGGTCTCCTGCGCGGCCGGCTCGGCGGCTCCCGCCGTGTCCTCGGCGACAGGGGCGTCGCCGCCGCCGCCCTGCGCGCCCTCCTCCTCGATGATGATGACTTCCGTCTCCATCTGCTCGGGGGGAGGAGGATCTAGAAGAAGAAGAAGAAGAAGCAAGAGAAGTTCAAGCAAATATCCAAAAAGAGACAATGCCAAGAAAACAAAGTTACAAGACCTACCTTGGCGGACGTCGTCAGCGGCGGGCTCCCTCGCCGGGGAGCTCTGCCTTGGCGGAGTGGCCGCCCTCGCAGGGCTGCTCGCCCTTGGCGGGGTACTCGCCCTTGGCGGAGTACCCGCCCTTGGCGGAGCGCTCTCCCTTGCCGGGGAGTTCGGCCTTGGCGGGGACGGCGAGGCCTGCGGCTCCTCGGGGGCGACCTCTGGACGCTCCTGCGGCTGTGGCTCCACCTCTGCACAAGTCAAGACAAAATAATCAGGATATTAGCACAAGGACAGATGTTCAAGCGCACCCGACAAATGGAAATACAGAACCCAGACTTACGCTGGGGGCTGCGCTGGGGGCTGCTCCTCGGAGCAGCGCTCGGGTCCGGCAAGCTTGGCTCCGGCACGTCCCCAGTTGCCGCGGCGGGCGAGTCGTCCGCGACCTCGACCACGGGCACCTTGGCTTTCTTTGCCACTCGCTCCGCCAAGGTCCTGAAATCAAAGCAAAAAAAAAAACAAGATTAGCATCAACGATGAACAAGACGAAATTTGAGAAGATGAAGGATGTCGAGTTCTTACTCCTGCTCCTCCTCGTCGTCGTCGCTCAAGGCGGAGAAGTCAAACTCCACCTGGGGCGCGTCTGCGCGAGGAGCGGGAGGCGAAGACTCCCTCGGGCGCTTGGCGGTCCCTGGGGCTGGGGGCTGCGAAGCCCCAGCCCCTGTGGTAGCCGGGGCCCGGGGAGCGGGCGGAGCCGCCGCTCCGCTCCGTGAAGACTCCTGTCCGCTCGGCGCCGACTTGCGAGGCGCCTCTGCCGTGGCCTGCGTGCGGGCCGCCTCCGCCGTGGCTGGTGCGCCGGTCGCCCCCGGCGCAGCTTGGCTCCCCCGGGGAACTCGCGCTGCCCGGCGAGCTGGTTGTTGCCGGGGCGCCTGCGCCCTTGCCCCCGTCGCCGTCTTGCGGAGACGCTTCAGTGGAGACCGCCTAGGGCTTGCCCGGGGCGGGAAGGTCTCCGACGACGAGGAGATGTCGTCGGCGTAGAGCTCCGTAGACCCGCCGGAGTCCTCGGCGGCCTCGGCGTCCTCCTCCTCCTCCTCCCCGGCAGGCTTGCTGGGCCCGGCGTCCTGCGCCGCGGCCTCCTTCCCTCCGGCGCCTCCGCTCCTTCCGGCGCCTCCGCTCCCTGCGGCGCCCCTGTTCCCTCCGGCGGCGTTGCCTCTCGCCGCGGCCTCCGTCTGGATCCCAATGATCCCGGAGTGCCTCAAGGATGGGACTCCGGCGAGCTCGTCGGGAGGCAGCTTCAGTAGCCTGCGGATCTCCGCCTCCTCCGCTTGGCAGGACGCCTCCGCAGCATCTGCCTCGTCGGGCGTGTAGCCGAACTCTCCTGCCGCTGCGGCTGCAGCGGCCTCTTCAACCCGAGATGCGATGTACGCTATCTCCTGGTCGGTGGTGTCCCGTGTCAGCTCCCGGGTCTCGTTCTTGTTCTTCGCCACCTCCACAAGGTTGTCGAAGAAGCTGAGGATGTCTGATGGCGTGGGCGGAATCCATGTGCGGTCCACGCCGTGCGAATCACACGCGGGCATCATGGCGCGAAGAGGATCGCAGGCCGTGCTGTTGCAAAGGGGCACCACTCCCCGGGGCCCCCTGAACCACTCCGGGTGGGCCGGGTCGTGCTTAAACAGCTCCCGGACCATCCCCTTCAGCTCCAGCGACGTGAAGTTAAAGTTGAGCCCGGGTCGCAACCTCATGATATCCGCCGAGTTGCCGTACTCCCAGGCCGGCCTTTTCCTGTCTTGGAGAGGGGCGATGCGGCGGCGGAGGAAGTCTGTGCCTACTTCTGCGACAGACAACCTAGCTGTCCGGAGACGGAGAATCCTAATGAGGGCGACGTCGAGCTTCTTGTCGTCCGAATCCAGCTCGCTCCAGTCCCTGCCGCGCACGATAGGCGTTGTGCGCGGCGCGGTGAAGGATTGTGGCTGGTCCTCGACGATCCAACACCATTCCGCACGCCATTCCTCCCACTTGCCGCGGAGCTCCCCCGGCAAGTAGGACTCCTTCTTGTTCAGACGAAAAACCCAAGATATTCCTCCGGAGAGGGGGGCGCCGGCCTCTGCTCTAGGGGTGAAGAAGTGCCTAAACAGCGCTACGTTTGGGTGTATTCCTATATAGTTTTCGCACATGTGTGCGAAAACCGCCATTGTGAGGATGGCGTTGGGGGTGAAGTCAAGAAGATGGAGGCCGTAGGTGTGCATTATATCACAGAAGAATTCAGAAAAAGGAGGGCAAAGATCGCAGTGGAAGAAGGCTGCGAAGAAATAGTACCCGCCGGGGTAGTTGTCCTTGGCGGCGGCCGGATAAGCTCGAGTGCGGGGATGCGCCTTGGTTCCCTTGGACCAGAACAAGTAATACTTGTTCCAGAGCTCCCGCGCGCTGAGCCTCGGCGGGAAGACGAGGTTCCGCTTCCGATACGCGGTAAGCCTCGCCGCTTGCTCCGATTTCTCCTTATTGGCCTTCTCCGCCTTCGCCTTCTCGGTCTTCGGGGCCATGGCGGAGGCGGCGGAGGAAGGGGGATGAAGAGCCCGGCGGCGCCGGAGATGCAGACGGCGGCGGCGGAGGTGCGGAGGCGGAGCGCAAAGGGGATCTCTGGAGGAGGAAGAAGATGCAATGAAAGCGTAAGGAGGGGAACCGCTCCTGCTTCCTCTGCTTTTATGGGGAAGTGGGGGGCGTTTCGCTCTTTCCATTAAAAGAACGTGGGCACGTCCCATCCCACGACGCCGCAATCGACGCGTGCCGTTACGGGGGGATGCGGCAGATGCGGAAGTGGATTCGGCGTGCTGTGGGCCGCGTGTGCCCGTGCACTGTTTTGGGCCTGGCCCAACAGCGCTCGGCATCGTGTGTGGCCCAGGCCCGGGGGCTCCTGTCGGTGTACTAAGGTAGGGGTACCTCAGTACCCCAACTTGTGCACGGGCAGTTGCAGCTTCCCGCGGCAGGGTTTACCACGTGCTCGCCGGAGACCTTCCTACTCCATGTCAGACCATTCAAAAACAAAGTATACAAGACAGAAGATCGAGACCCCGGCAAGCGGAGCTTGCCGGGAAGGCCGCTCCAGGCTCAAGGTTACTTCACTCACGCAAGGCCCTGGCAAGAGGAGCTTGCCAGGAAGACTAGAAGATTACATCATAGAAGACACGCCTCGGCGCTATATGCGTCCCGGCGAGGGCCCGGGGAGCGACAAGCTTCAGAGCCCGGCAAGCTCCCGGGCCCGGCAAGGTTAAGACCCCGGCAAGGTGCTTGCCGGGAGAGTTGCGCTGTGTGCCCGCGCTCCAGCTCATCGGCCCACGCGTCGCCCTGGGGCCATTCCAGGGACGCGTGGCGGATGGCTGTGCAGCCTGGGGGACACGGTGGCACTCCACGGTGGTGAAGCCATCGCCGTGGCGAACGGAGACGCAAGGGCGGGAGCTTTTGGGGTCGACGGCGACGGGCATTAAATGCCCTTGTCCCCCACTGTCAAAGTAGGTAGCGACCACTGTTCACGCACTGTAGCTCCACTATTCCGCACTGTTACAACTACCACCTCTTTTACATTTTTACCCCTTTCTTCTACGTTGACACCTGTCGGTGACCCCTTGCACTATAAAAGGAGGCCCATGCACAACGTAGAAAGGGTTCGGAACCTAGATCGCTCATACGCTCGGTGTAGCTAGTTCTTCAAGCTCCCGAGCTCTCCAACTCAATACAAGCTAAGCAGGAGTAGGGTTTTACGCGTCCGTCGCGGCCCGAACCTGGGTAAACTGCCCGCGTGTTCGCTACGATCTGCTCTTCGTGCTCCCTCCGCCCTCTTACCGCACAGACAAGGGGCTCCGGTCCCATAGGTGTTCGTGGCGGACAGTTTCCCCCGACAACTTCAAAAGCTTCCTTACAATTTTCATCAAATACAAAAGGAACATCCTTCTGGAGAAGATTAGTGAGGGGTCTCGAGGTTTTAGAAAAGCCTTTAATAAATCTTCTATAAAAACCTGCATGACCGAGAAAACTGCGAATACCTTTGATATCCCTTGGATAGGGCATCCTCTCAATAGCTTCGACCTTGGCCTTGTCCACTTCAATTCCCCTTTCGGAAATCTTGTGACCAAGAACAATTCCTTCATTAACCATAAAGTGGCACTTTTCCCAGTTGAGTACCAAATTTGTCTCCTCGCATCTCTGCAAAATTTTATTAAGGTTGTGAAGACAATGGTCAAAAGAAGTTCCATAGACGGAGAAATCGTCCATGAAGACTTCCACAATATCCCCGCAGAAACCATGAAAGATAGCAGACATACACCTTTAAAAAGTAGCAGGGGCATTACATAAACCAAAAGGCATACGTCTGTAAGCATAAGTACCAAAGGGACAAGTAAAAGTGGTCTTCTCTTGATCGACAGTGTTAACATGAATTTGAGAGAAGCCAGAATAACCATCGAGATAACAAAAGCGGGTATTTTTGGATAACCTTTCAAGCATTTGGTCGATGAACGGCAACGGATAGTGATCCTTCCTGGTTGCCTTGTTCAACTTCCTGTAATCAATACACATTCTATATCCAATAATAATTCTCTGAGGTATTAATTCATTTTTATCATTAGGAACCACCGTTGTACCTCCTTTCTTAGGAACACAATGTACCGGACTTACCCACTTACTATCAGCTATAGGGTAGATAATACCTGCGGCTAGAAGCTTGAGAATCTCAGTTCTCACGACATCCATCATCTTCGGGTTCAACCGTCGTTGATGATCAACAACTGGTTTAGCATCAGGCTCAAGGTTGATAGTATGTTGACAGATAGATGGACTAATCCCCTTAAGATCATCAAGGGTGTAGCCAATTGCGCCTCGGTGTTTACGAAGTACTTCCAATAATCGCTCCTCTTCATATCCTGAAAGGTAAGAATTGATAATAACAGGATATACTTTCTTTTCATCTAAATAAGCATACTTGAGCGTATCGGGAAGAGGTTTAAGATCGAACACCGGGTCTTCTTTCGGTTTTGATAAAATTCCCAAAGGTTCAACCGGAAGGTTGTGCTTCAAGATAGCAGGCTGCCTCAAGAATATTTCATCTAGTTCATTTCTTTCCTGCATATGCAAATCATTTTCGTGGTCCTCCATGTATTGCTGCAAAGGATCATTAGGGGGAATAGCAATAGAGGCAATACTTTCAATAATTTTATCATCACTAGGTAAATCAGTACCACGAGGCTGCTTAGAGAACTTAGAAAAATTAAATTCATATGGCTCACCATCGAATTCAACAGAAACTTTACCTTTCTTGCAATCTATTATAGCTCCACAAGTTCTAAGAAAAGGTCTACCAAAAATAATTGGACAAAAATTGTCCCTCTCTGAACCAAGTACTAGAAAGTCGGTAGGGTATTTTACCTTTCCACATAGGACTTCAACGTCCCTCACAATTCCGATAGGAGAGATAGTTGTTCTATTTGCAAGATGAATGGTAACATCAACTTCTTCAAGTTCACAAGGGGAAATCTCACCGATGATCTCTTCATAAAGTGAATACGGGATAGCACTTGAACTCGATCCCAAATCGCATAGCCCATAATAATTTTGATCTCCTATTTTAACAGATACCACTGGAGTACCTGAAATTGGGCCTTTATTCTTGGCTGTGACAAGGTTAGTGGAAACAGCACAAAAAATTATATTGGAATCCAAAACATCATTAGTAGCAAGGTCTTTAATCAATGCAACTTGAGGATCGACCCTAATCTGGTCCTCAGGCTCATCAACTCTTCTCTCACTTTTATTTATTATGCCTGTCACAAGAGAGTGCTCCCTTATCCTCGTGGGAAAAGGAGGCTTTTCATATATAAATGCAGGCAAAATAGGGTCAGCAACATAAATATCAATAGGTGGTTCTTTAAAAGGTTCATGGTGCTGGTCTCTCTTCTTTTTAAAAGAATCAACGTGAGAGGCAAAATTCTTACACAAATCAATCACTAGATGGGAATCAAGACCAATCTTAGAGCAAAAAGTATTGAAGTAATCAGTTTCCACATAGCTCTCAATATAATAATGTTCATAATTTATAGCGGGTTCAATACCTTTATCAATTTCCCAATCTTCGGTATTCCTCTGGATCCTTTCAAGGAGATCCCACCTTTCTTCAACATCTTCTTCTGAAATACCCCACTAGAGGAGGCATCCAGCATCTCCTTATCCTGACGAGAAAGCCTGGCATAAAAATTTGTAAGTATAATTTCCTTGGGAAGCTTATGAATAGGGCATTTGAGCATTAGGGACTTCAATCTCCCCCAAGCTTGAGCAATGCTTTCTCCGTCACGAGACCTAAAGTTATAGATATAATTCCTGTCTCGATGAATTTCATGAAGAGGATAAAACTTAGTATAAAAGAGATACATAAGCTCCTGCCAGTCCAGCAAGTGTGAGTTATCGAGAAGCCCATACCAATCTGAAGCTTTATCTATAAGTGATACGACAAACAATTTCCTCATGACAAACTCCCTCGATACACCTGCAAGCTTAAATAATGAACATAGTTGTGACAGATATAGCAAGTGTTCGCCGGGATGTCTGTCTCCTGCATAACGATTAGCCAAAACATAATCGATAATACCAGCTGGTATTTTATAAGGCACAATTTCAGTAGGGGGAGGATCAACCACCACAGGTGTGGGGCGTCTTCCCGCAAGCAACGATCCAATAATAGGGTTGTCCATAAGGACAAAGAGCAGCAATAGCAAAAATAAAAACAGAATTATAAAAAACTTTCTTACAAGTTTCACTTTACCAATAGCGCTACGCTCCCCGGCAACGGCGCCAGAAAACGGTACTTGATGACCCACAACCGTAAGGGATCTATTGCAGCGTTTTCGATAAGTAAGAGTATCGAACCCAACGAGGAGCAGAAGGTATTGATAAGCGATTCTGAGCAAGAAATTACTGCAAGCACTGAAAGATAACTTTTAGGGGTTTTCTCGGTATAAGCAACAGGAAAGTAAAAGCAAGTAATGTAAAAGGTACTAAGAGTGACAAGTGGCCCAATCCTTTCTTAGCAAAGGAGAGGCCTAGCAACTGAACTTATAAAGACTAAAGCGTTCTTGAGGACACACGGGAGAGGTAGTCATGTGCTTTCACCATATTCCGTATCGATACTATGTTATGTGTTGATAAGTGTTGAGTGGGTGGATCTATGCTAGTGCACTCTCTAGACTAAGATGAATGCACTCTTATGATTAAACACCTTGCAAGCATCCGCAAATACAAGATAGAATTTAAGGCAAAAGCCTAACCATAGCAATACGATCGAGGATCCATTATTCCCTTATGCAAAAGCGTGCGAACTGGGGTTCAGGTTTCTATCACTCCGGCAACCCACCATAAGCATTCTTTATACACAATGTATTCTCCTAGGTCCTTAATAAGGCGAAGTGTTGGGTGTTCGACTCACACAACACCACTAGTAGAATGACAACGCAACTTAAGTATCAAACAACACATATTACTTCAACAGCATATGACTACTAACAACAAGACTTTCCCCATGTACTCAAGAACTAAGGTAACTACTCACGAGACATAAAAGAGATCATGATCAGTGGGGATAAATATGTGATAAACAATCTGGACATAATAATATTTCTCCAACAAAACTCAATAGCATTCACCACAAAGTAGTAATCAACACCGATGGAGTAGAGAGGATAGGTAGTACGAGTTACAACACGAGTTGCGATTGTAAGATGAGATTTGGATGAAGATGGAGACGGTGCTGGTGTTGGGGATGATGTTGATGATGATCTCGATGATGCCCTTTTCTTCTCTGTAGGGTTCCGCCTCGAAGCGGCGGCGGAACTCCGTAAAAAGTCTTCTTTTTAGGGTTTTCGGAGAACAGAGAATATGTATGCAAAAGGGGGCGTCCGGAGGTGGGCCAGGGGCTCCAGGCGCCCCCCGGCGCGGCCAGGGGGGGCGCCCCCAGGCCGCCTGGGCACCCTGTGGCCCCCCTCTGGCTCCCCTTTTGCGTGCCTTCGTGATTCATCTGAAAAATATCTCCCGTCAATTTTCAGGTAATTTGGAGGTATTCTTCTTCAGCAACTCAGCGTCCACTTTTTACTGCTGAATCCTGCGTCTGCTGTTCCGGCATCGGAGAGTTTGCAAACTGTGTAAAATAGACCAAAACAACATAAGAACATCACCATAACGTGAAATATATCAATGAATAAGGATAAATTATGATACAAAATAGTGATGAATTTTGGACGTATCACTCGTCCTCAAGTAGGTAAATGATAAGAAGCATAATTTCTGTGGTGACATGCTACCAACCATATAAGAACTTTTTAAGTAAAGCAATCAAGGCATGTAATTCAATTCAAGTCATAACAAGCAAGAGTCTATATTAGCATTGTAACAAGCAACATAAGAACATAAAGGTGCAAGAGCTCTCGCTGTCCGTGACTCGAATGTCTCCAAATGGTGTTTGCGTGCAAGAAAGGGGATAGGGATATACGAGAGAGTAAAACATAGTTTTTGTATTGTTGAGAACTTAATCTACTAAAGTTTCACACTTGGTCTTCTTTGGAATCTTATCTTGACTCATCCCCAGACCACTAGCTAGGTACAAGTCAAAATGATCCACTCCCTTTCAATATTTTGAGCACTCATGCAATGGATGAGCGTAAGAAAGAAAGTTGACACTTAGGATGGCAAAGAGAGAAAAATGATGAAGGGGGAAGACAAAAAAGGTGTGAAAGGCTCACATCAATGAGGACAATCATAGGCGAGAGAAAGCCAAATGATAGATATGATGTGAGGAGTAGGGATTGCCATGCAACGGATGCACATATGAGCTAAGGTAAGCTCTCCAATGGAACTAGTGGGGGTGCATCCAACTTGCTCGCTCAAGAAGACCTAGAGCTCTTTTGAGGAGGCTCATCATTGGAATATACAAGCCAAGTTCTATAGTGTGAAGGTCCCCACATAGCTATATGCATGAATGATAATCTCTATGGAGTACAAGGTATAAGATGGAGTACGAGTGTAGATCTCTCAAAAGGAATAGTAGTGTGCCCCCTTCTCTCTTTTTATTTCTTTTTCTCTTTTTTTATTTTTGTGTGGCCTCAATGGCTCTTTCTATTTAACTCTCATTTGTCCTCTTTGGGATCTTTTGATTTGTCCTCTTTGGGATCTTTTCCTCACTTTAGGGGAAACACTCTATAAATTACAAGAAGTATAGAAGATCTTTCACACTTTACAAAAGTACTCAACATAAAGAAGATGAAACTATCATGATGTATGCAAATGTATGCCTCTGCCAGTGTAGCAGGATATGCAATGATACTAGCGCGTCATGTAGCAATGATTAGGGCAAGGCCCAACTAGCATGCGGCTCATCGATCAAGCAAAAGGCATGTATGACATGAAGATCAAGTCATGAGAAGATGGATGTTGCATGGCAATGTATCTCGGAAAGGCTATGGAAATGCCTTGATAGGTAGGTATGGTGGCTGTTTTGAGGAAGGATATAATGAGGCTTATGATGACAGAGCGTATCATGCCAAGGATTTGGATGCACCGGCAAAGTATGCGCCAACTCTCGAGGTGAGAAAGGGTAATGCACGGTACCGAAGAGGCTAGAAAATATGGCTAGGTGGAAGTGTCAACTTTCGAATACTCACATTAGTCCGAACAACTCATGCACTTATTATCGGTAACTCTCAATCTAATTAGGAGGTTCACAAAGAGACAAGTACCCCGAGGAGGAGTGTATGGGGGTTTGGTTATCCTTGCGCATCCTCGATTCATGGTACGTGAGTGTACTCTAATATTCGATCCCTCCAAAGATTAGTGATCCATCTAGTAGCTAAAGTTCTCAACTATTTTGTAGGTTTTCGAAAATAAACACGGATTGCCCAAAATACGACATCTATCACTAATAAGCTAAAGCTCTTGACACCAAAAGTTCAGACATTACTCATGGCAATACCTCAAAACTATTGCAAGTTACTACTAAAATTAAATAGCAACCTCAATTACCTACTTTAAGTTAAGACACACAACTCAGTGCAACAGGCAAACTCTCTTAACAAGATAAACATGAAAACTCAAGAGAGTTCAGCAACCAACTAAACAAAAGCTCTTTAAAAAGAAAAGCATGAAAACTAAGAGCTAAACATGACAGCAGCTATGGAAAGACAAAGAACACACACAGCAAAGATAAGCATGAAAATCCTATGTTGTGTTCTAGGTTGAAGTGGAGCGTGTTTCTCTCCCACACAAAGAAAGCTGGGTTCTAACTTGTTATGAATAACAAGCAAAGCTAAAGAAAACTAAAAAAAAGAAACTAAGAGCAAGACGCTCCAAGCATAGCACATAACGCATGAAGTGAAAAAATATAGTGGAACGAAAGACGAACTGATAATTGTTGATGGAGAAGGGGATGCATGGGGGCATCCCCAAGCTTAGACGCTTGAGTCTTCTTGAATATTTCTTGGGGCTGCACGGGGGCACCCCCAAGCTTGAGCGTTTGACCCTCCTGAATCTTCTTTTATCATCTTCTCTCGCACACTTGAAAACTCCCTTCATACATAACGCATCATAATCTGATTAGCGAGGTTAGTACCCATAATAAAATAATTTTTCCCTATTGGAAATAAAGATAATCTTGAAGAGCTACTGTTTCTCAAGATTGCCAAAAGGTTTTTTGCAAAGAAAAAGCAAGCTCAAGGTTTGCAAAACGAAGAAAAGGCAAAACAGGACAGAATCTGTGAAACACAGACCAGCAGGGGCACTTCTGCAACTCAAATCAAAAAACTCAGAACAGACGCTCGAAAGCCAATTGTATAGAGCATGCCGTCAAAAAAATTCAGATCGAAAAGATGATCTGGTGATTTTATTCTAATTTTTCTGTCCAAGGACAGAATCTGTTTTCTGGACAGCACGTCACAACTTTTGAACTTTCTTGCAATCGGAGGCTAAACTTGGCACAAAGCTGAAAAGAAAAGATACAATGATGATGCTACTGTAGTAACAAACATCAAGACACAACAAAAGCAAAATAAAACCTAATTCATTGTGGGCTGCCTCCCAAAAGCGCTTTCTTTTATGCCTTTAAGCTAGGCATGATGCAAAAAGGAGGAATCAAAAGTCATCATAATAATCGGAGTTATAAATTGCTTCAAATAGTTCCTCAACAAGTTCATCCTTGTTCCTTCTAGGAAAGGGGTATGTACCTTTTGCCTTCCCGCATAGGCTGATTTGTCCCTTACCTATATCGATGAAGCCTTTTACGGCTCGGAGGAAGTCCCTTCCAAGCACTATATTTCCTTGGTTTGGCTTCATGATGAAGAAATCAACCATTGCAATCCCTGTAAGGAATGTAACTGGTACATCTTTTATTCTTCCCTGGATCTCAGAAATATCTCCATTAGCATGTTCATGATAGGATGATAATTTGTCCATGTTAAATTTTAAAGAATCATGAACAATTTTTGGCATAGTAGAAACCATAGATCCAATATCACAATAAGCAAGGAAGTCATGATTAGAGATGCTAATCCTAACAAAAGGCTCCCAATCATTGTCTATTTCCAAAATATCTCTCTTTTTGGGTTTGGGTTTCTCTACCTTCATCAAGTCTAGAGCATCCATTCTCTTCTCAATAGTAGCAAGTCTATCTATGACAGTATCAAAACTATGATCATAAACAAAGTAACTAGATAGACCATGTATAATTTCAAGAGCTCTAGCTTCATCACACTCTAGGAAATCTCCTTCAGCTATAATATCAAGAGAGTGTTTACACCATTTAAAAAGACCATGGTAAAAATTTCTAAGCACAATTTTTATAGGTATCCAAGGCCTCCTATGTGCATCAGAAATTCGGTCCCATGCCTTCTTCATATTTTCTCCATCCCTTTGATGGAAATCTAGAACTTCTGATTCCCTCAAAGCACCAAGTTCTAACATGCTTCACTAAACAGAAAGGACTACTAACAGAAAAGCAAATAATTTTTTTGTGATTTTTGATAAAGGACACTAAAGCAAAAACTGAAAGGTAAACTAACAAGACTAAAAAGCAAAGATAAAAGATAGCGTGCAACTCCCCTATCTTGAAGAGTGGAGTCCCCGGCAACGGCGCCAGAAACTTGCTTGATGGCTTCTCGCCTCTCGTTGGTTACCCCAAGTGGAAGGTTGAGATGTAGCGTAGCGGCAAATTTCCCTTGGCAAAGATACCAAGGATCGAATCCCGTGAGACTCCGAGGGTCGACAAGTAGGTGTCAACGACGCCAGAAACTTAGCGGTTGACGGGACCTGCACACAGATACAGATAACTTTGCTCCCAACGAGTACAGAGAGGTTGTCAATCCCTCCGGCCTTGTTGTTTACAAAGGATCAAACACAAGAGATAGTAATGATAGCTATGACTACAACTAAGAAATAAAAACAGGAAGTAAATAGAAGGTGTGATCAGCGGTGGTAATATGGACCGGGGTCCCATGATGTTCACTAGTGATGTCTCTCTCCCAAAAGACGATAAAACAGCAAAGCGAGGTAAACAAATTACAGCTGGGCAATTGACAGGATTATGTGCACAAACCAATGCTAACTATGCTGCAAAGAAAGGTAGAGGCTCAAAAGCATGGGCGGTACGCCAAGGCAAGTAGACCGAAATCCATCTGCATCTACTACTAATCATCCACCTTGAGATATCTATCCAGAACATCTCGTTGGTATTAAGTTGCGAATCCCACCCAAAGTGTAAACTCAAAGCAACAGACAACTGCATTAAAAGAACTTTGCGTAAAGTAAACAATCCTTGCACCCGCAAGTACAAGCACCGTTGTTTTCTCCCTTGTGGCAACATCACATCCCCTAGACTCATGTTTCTGTCACTCAAGCTAGTCATCAGGGGGCATGAACCCACAATCAAGCATAACGCTCCCTCTTGGAGTTACTACCTACTACTTGGCCAAAGCAATAAACAGCAACGGAGAACATGCAAGAATTACTCAAGAACAAAGATATAAAAGAGGTGAATCAAATATATTACTCAAACACAATCTGAACATAGTCTCATAATCCATCAGATCCCAGCAAACTCAGCAAAGCAACAGCAGAAAGATTACATATGTGCCTCGATCATGTAGGGCAGCTCACGAGGTCTAAACCATGAAGAGCAAAGAGGGGAGGAGAACATCACATAGCTACTGATCATGGACCCATGGTCCAAGGTGGACTACTCACGACTCATCCGGTAAGCGTCCATGGTGGTGGAGAAGCTCCCGGTGGTGGTTCTCCCCTCCGGCAGGGTGCCGGGAAGAGTTCTCCTGATGCTCCCGATCTTGGAAGCGTTGCGGCGGCGGAACAGAGGCGAGATCGCGAAAAAGGGTTCTGTCTTCGAGGGTTTCGGGACGAGAGGGATATATAGGCGAAGGGGGGCAGCAAGAGGCGGAGCATGTTGGAGATATGCCCTAGAGGCAATAATAAAAGCATTATTATTATATCTCCTTGTTCATGATAATTGTCTGTTATTCATGCTTGAATTGTATTGTACGGAAACAGCGATACATGTGTGAATACATAGACCACAATGAGTCCCTGGTAGGCCTCTAGTTACCAGTTCGTTGATCAACAGATGGTCATGGTTTCCTGACCATGGACATGGGATGTCAGTGATAACGGAATCACATCATTAGGAGAATGATGTGATGGACAAGACCCAAACTTGAGCATAACACGAGATCATATAGTTCATAATGCATAAGCTTTTCGGTGTCAAGTATTTATTCCTTAGACCATGAGGTTGTACAACTCCCGGATGCCGTAGGAATACTTTGGGTGTGCCAACCGTCACAACATAACTGGGTGGATATAAAGGTACGCATTGGGTATCTCCGAAAGTGTCTGTTGAGTTGGTACGAACCGAGACTGGGATGTTGTCACTCCGTATGACGGAGAGGTACCTCTGGGCCCACTCGGTAAGACATCATCATAATGAGCTCAATGTGACTAAGTATTTAGTCACAGGATGATGGAATACGGATCGAGTAAAGAGACTTGCCATGACGAGATTGAACAAGGTATCGGGAATACCGACGATCGAATCTCGGGCAAGTACCGTACCGATGGACAAAGGGAATAACATACGGGATTGAGTGAATCCTTGACATGGTGGTTCATCCGATGAAGATCATCGAGGAACACGAGGGAACCAACATGGGTATCCAGATCCCGCTGTTGGTTATTGACCGGAGAGTGGTCTCGGTCATGTCTACGTGTCTCCCGAACCCGTAGGGTCTACACACTTAAGGTTCGGTAACGCTAGGGTCGTAGAGATAAATGCACGTGGAAACCCGAAAGTTGTTCGGAGTCCCGAATGAGATCTCAGACGTCACAAGGAGTTCCGGAATGGTCCGGAGGTAAAGATTGATATATAGGAAGTCCAGTTTCGGCCATCGGGTGATCTCCGGGGGTCACCGGGAGCGTCCCGGGACCACCGGAGGGGCCCCGGGGGTCCACCGGGTGGGGCCACCCATCCCGGTGGGGCCCCTAGGCCGCAAGGGGAAGTGTCCAGCCCTAATGGGCTGGCGCACCACTAGGGGCCCACCTCCCCATGCGCCTAGGGTTAAAACCCTAAGGGGAGGGGGCCACCACTTGCCTTGGGGGGCAAGGACTCCCCCCTGGCCGCCCCCCCCCTTGCAGATTGGATCTGCAGGGGGCTGGCGCACCCCCTGGCCCCCTATATATATGTGGGGAGGGAGAGGGCAGCCGCACCCTTGCCCTGACGCCTCTTCCCCTCCCGTCACACCTCCATGCTCCAACGCAGGGCGCCCGGCGAAGCCCTGCTGCGATCTCCACTGCATCCGTCATCACGCCGTCGTGCTGCCGGATCTCTGACGACTTCTCCTCCCCCCTTGCTGGATCAAGAAGGAGGTGACGTTGCTGCACCGGACGTGTGTTGAACGCGTAGGTGCCGTCCGTTCGGCGCTAGATCACCGATGACGAAGAACGCGAAGAGTACGACTACTTCATCCACGCTTCTTCGAAAGCTTCCGCTCGCAATCTCCATAACGGTATGTAGATGCACTCTTACTTGCTCGTTGCTAGATGTCTCCATAGTTGGATCTTGGTGAAAGCATAGAAATTTTTTGAATTATGCTACGTTCCCCAACAGTGGCATCTGAGCTAGGTTTTATGCGTAGCATCTTGCACGAGTAGAACACAAAGCAGTTGTGGGCGTTTGATTTTGTTCAATGTTCTTACCGTTACTAGTCAATCTTGATTCGGCGGTATTGTGGGATGAAGCGGCCCGGACCGACTTTACACGTACGCTTACGTGAGACTGGTTCCACCGACAGACATGCACTAGATGCATAAGGTGGCTGGCGGGTGTCTGTCTCTCCTACTTTAGTCGGATCGGATTCGCTGAAAAGGGTCCTTATGAAGGGTAAATAGAAATTGACAAATCACGTTGTGGTTTTGGCGTACGTAAGAAACGTTCTTGCTAGAAATCCTATAGTAGCCACGTAAAACTTGCAACAACAATTAGAGGACGTCTAACTTGTTTTTGCAGCATGTGCTATGTGACGTGGTATGGCCAAAACGAAGATGTGATGAATGATATATGTGATGTATGAGATTGATCATGTTTTTGTAATAGGGAATCACGACTTGCATGTCGATGAACTTGACAACCGGCAGGAGCCATAGGAGTTGTCTTAATTATTGTATGACCTGCGTGTCACTGAATAACGCCATGTAATTACTTTACTTCATTGCTAAACGTTAGCTATAGTAGTAGAAGTAATAGTTGGCGTGACGACTTCTTCAAGACACGATGATGGAGATCATGATGATGAAGATCATGGTGTCGAGCCGGTGACAAGATGATCATGGTGCCCCGAAGATGGAGATCCAAGGAGCAAGATGATATTGGCCATATCATGTCACTTTAATTGATTGTATGTGATGTTTATCATGTTTATGCATCTTGTTTACTTAGAACGACGGTAGTAAATAAGATGATCTCTCACTAAAATTTCAAGTATTGTGTTTCCCCTAACTGTGCACCGTTGCTAAAGTTCGTTGCTCCGAAGCACCACGTGATGATCGGGTGTGATAGGTTCTAACGTTCGCATACAACGGGTGTAAGACAGATTTACACACGCGATACACTTAGGGTCCCCTAACTGTGCACCGTTGTTATTTTTCTGCAAAACCCTGAAATAGGCAAAAAAAACATCAATCTGGACTGGGCCTTTGGGTTAGTAGGTTAGTCCCAAAACTGATATAAAAGTGAATGATAAAGCCCATTAAACATCCAAGACTTCATAAATAATAGCATGGAACAATAAAAAAATTATAGATACGTTGGAGACGTATCATTCTCCTCGGCGGTTTAGCTTTTAGAAAAGATCATAAACCTGTAAATACCATTAGGCCCCTACTTAAACCGCCGTTTGTAAACATCTTTGAAACGCTGCCGGTTTAACCTTGCATAAATCATAAATCGGCCCTTCACTATATTTCAGCTTTTTCCTTCAAAATGGCAAAGCAAGCCAAGCAGTTTACTTCCTGTAACTGGGTCCAGTCTCGGGTTACCGAAGAGGAATTGCAGAACCAGGCTGAGATTGGCGCTTTAGGCAAGAAGGATGTCCTCCATTGGAGAGTTCCTAGACCGGAATGTCCCCAGAGCCCAAAGATGGAGAGGTTATCGTATTTCCTGACCATCTAGCCCGAGGATTCAGTCCTCCCGGATCAAAGTTCTTTCGTGACGTGCTGGCTGACTTTCAACTCCATCCTCAAAATATTGGCTCAATTATGTGTACAACATCTGCAATTTTCAAGTATTTTGTGAAGTTTATTTGCAAGAGGAGCCTTTAGTTTAACTATTCAGGGATTTCTTCCATTTAAACCATTGCACAGAGTTTTCTTTCGGTCCTAACACTGAACTTGGCGGAATGTCCATCGAGAAGAGAAAGGATGTTAGTTTTCCTCACGCCAATCACCACAACCATCCTAAAGATTGGAATTAAACCTGGTTTTATTGTCTAGATACTTCTCCGGAAGATGAAAATCCTCTGTCGGGTTACCGTTCTCATCGGCTTTCTAAGAACCATCCATTCCCTCAACGGCTAAGTGCTCAAGAATGAGCCCAATATGCCCCGCAGCTTTCAAAGCTCGGAGCCTTCACCACCAACGGTTTAACATGCATTGGTTTTGTTCGCTGTTGGATTTCCTGGAGTATTCTCCCGCTAAGCCGGTGCTATGGTTTAATGTGTGAATATACCGGAAACCCCAAGGATCCTCTGCGCCATACTGAAGTTGTGCTATCAGAGAATGAGGTCAATGAGGCTGTAAAAAGGCTATTGAATGAACCGGTAGAAGCCTGCAGCCAAACCGGACTAGCCCCCTTCTGCGAGCTCAATAAACCGCCATCGGTAAATCTTTCATTTACCCTCTTTGTTCTATTTCAATATGTCTTTAGTACTCTTTCTAAATGACTTCACAATTTCATCAGGGTAATGACCCATTCTGGAAGAGGAAAATCCAGGATAAACCGGCGAAGACAACTCGCCAGAAAACCAAGGCCATTAAGAAAACCGTCAGGAAGAAAGCTACTGAAGTATCTGAATCCAATCGTGATGATGATGAACCGGCCTCAGAGGTATCACCTGATTCCCTTGGCTCCCTTTTTTGACA
This sequence comes from Secale cereale, assembly GCA_902687465.1. NCBI lineage: Eukaryota > Viridiplantae > Streptophyta > Magnoliopsida > Poales > Poaceae > Secale > Secale cereale. The sequence continues at coordinate 861,606,434 of LR738711.1, forward strand.
TCTTATTGACAATGATTGTACTCGGGGAAACGCTGAAGGCAGCAAGGCTCAGGATGTCGAGGTAATTACCCTTTCTTCCGGTTCAGATCCTCTGCCAACACCAAAAATTTGTCGAGCAAGCTGGAAAGTACAATTTTCTCACCCTTTCGCTTACTTGGACCCAAACTTTATTTTGAAGAAACAACAACATGAAGCTCGCCGCACAACGCGACACAGTGGCCAAGTTATTGAGTCCACCGGTTTACTGCAAACACCAGCCCGGAGACGTCGATCAGAGGTTTTACACACTCCAGATGCTCTTTATCCCAAAGCGGGTCATATTCGCCAGCCTCTTAATCCGTCTGATTCAAATTATCAGGATACTCCTCGTTCGTCATCCGGCGAGTCAACAACTACGCAGCTTCCTCCTCTAGAAACTGTTCATGGGTAAGTTTTTCATTTTCCTGTTAACCTTTTTCTTTCACTCCACTGACTATCGTCACCCTTAACTTTCGTAGTAAGCCCAAGCCTAGCAAGAAGGCTGAACTGAATAAACCGGCAGGTGATGATGTGAATCTTGAACCGGAAAAGAATCCTGAGCCTGCTGAAGAGAATATTGACGCCTTGCATGATGATCCTCCTCCAATGGATCATGAAGTCTTTACTGATCAAGAAACTGCACCAATGGACCTTGACGCTAATCCGGCAAGCCCAATCCGGGTCAGCAATACTCCAGCCAGTCCTGCGAAGGCTATGGCCGCTTCAACAGAAGATGTCCAAATTACTGGTTTTGGCTATACCGCCCCTGGTGAACCTGTTGCATTAACCAAGCATACTGCTAAAGAAGAAGTCTCCGGGAAAGACAAAGGTAAATGGAATGTCGACTTGTCAAGCTATGCTCAACTCAGCGCACAGGATCTTCATTCCGGATAACTGAACCGGTTGCATACCAGCCGTGACTATGAAGCCGGTTTAGTAAATCTGATGAAGGAACGTTACGAGGTAAACTTCTGCTTAACTTCCTTTAACTTTATTCCTGCTTAAGTCTTATAGCTTGTCTTTACTCCACTGTAGCCCCCAAGGGCCGGTTTATTCCTTCAGGATGAACCGGGACTTTTTATTTTGTAACCCTCTTTGAACAATGACGCATTAGCCCCCAAGTGCCAAGTGTATAACTTGTTATGTGCTTGGGACTTTATTGAAAATGCCCGATAACTGCAAATATGCATTAGCCCCCAAGTGCCAAGTGGATAACTTGTTATGCGCTTGGGGCTTTATTAAAAATGCCCGATAACTGCAAATATGCATTAGCCCCCAAGTGCCAAGCAGATAACTTGTTATGTGGTTGGGACTTCCAATATGCTTTACCAATGTATAATGTGTTCTTCTCTTGACAGGCTGATCTAAACTGGAAAGACTCTCAAATGTCTGAGCTTCAAGATAACCTGAAATTCCAACAATCCGCCGCTTCCAAGACCAAGGATGAGCTGACTCTCACTTTAGCAAGCCTATAGAAATTGAAGAAAGATTTCCAGAAGGAACGGGCGGATTGGGATGCAGAAAGAGCCGCTTTGGAGAAAAGGGCAGTTGATGCGGAAACCGCTCTCAATCCAGTGTCCGAAGAACTGACTGGCTTAAAGCAGCAGATAAATGCAATGACTACTGCTGTCTTTGGTAAGTATACTTAACACAGTTATGAATATGATAGTTCTGCACTCTTCCGGTTTAACTCAAGCTCTATTGATGCAGGGAAATGTACTGCTCATCTTGGCACTTACATGCGGAAGAAGTTGAAGGCCGCATATACTCTTATAGAGCAGTTATATACCGGCACCCAAAGGATTGTTTGCACTGCTTCTCATAACAAACCAGCTCCCATGTTGATCAAAGGCACTTTGGAGAAGTTATCAGTGCTACCCGCCCGGTTTGGAGAGCTCAAGAAATTAGCTGCCAGGGCAAGTGCTTTAATGGCCTTAACTCGAGCAAAGGCTTGGGTGCCTGATCTTGATCTGGCGGACGTGATGAATGGTTATCCCAGCATGAAGGAGGACGGATCAGGGTTCACAGACATAGACTTGCGGGCTCTAACAAGAGAAATGCAGCCCTTGGCCAGCAAATCAGCTGATGAAGCCGATCTGTCCCGCTATCAGGCGGGTTACGATGCTGATAATCGCCGGGTTAATACCCCGGTCTATGAAGTGGAAGATCTCATCCCGCCTGTCCGTAAGCATACTTACGCCCCTGATGTTGAACCGTCTGAACTCATAAGTGATGAAGCTATTTTCCAAGCGCCGACAAAGATCAATTGGGCAACCAGTGCCTTCCAGCTGCTGGATGAGGATGCCGAGGAGACGGAGCAGGATGATCCACAACCCTCTAATCGTGCTGATGCAGAATCGTGAACCGGTGCCGGTTTATCATTTATTATGTCACAGTACTTTAGCAAGGAACAAATATTCTTTTGGGCTGTAAAACGCCTTGTAATAGGGTAGCTGAAACATTTGGTTATGTCCTCATGCGTATTCCCTTTTCATAACATTGCTCCTTCTGGAAACTTCATAATTTATTTGCTTTATGATGTTTTAACAGTTTTATTCCACATGTTTCTGCATAAGACAAAGTTTACAGGGTCTTGGCGGTTTATTGCCGGGCGGGTCATAATGCCCAAATACATGATCTAGGTTTATAACATGAAATGTATTTAAAATATGAAACATTTATCATACCTATGATAGAAATTTGTGTCACTGGCTTTAACCAATATTTGCAGTAAGGGCAATGGTCCCAATTTGTGAGTATTGCTGACTCCTTTAACACTTTGCCGGTTCATGATGAAACCATGCCGGGTTGTGATAAACACCAGTTTAGCTGTAGATAGTGTTGGCGATTCGTAATCAAACCAGACGAGGTTCTGTGAATGCTGGTTTATTATGGTGGCAACTTATAGTCAACCACACCACCGAATCAATAGATTCGGACAAATACCAATGATCTCAAAAGATAAGAAACTTGGCAAAAAACAAAGAAACATTTGTCGAAATAAAATCCCGTAGTCGAGGCTTTTTACGAGATGCCAGGCTCCAAATTCGAGGCTTTTCATGGGCTGCCAGGACACTGAGTTGAACCATTTCACAAAGCTTGTTAATATGGTCCTCAATCCTTAACCAATCGTCAAATTAACGTTGACAAGTTCAGGGTCTGTTATAAGATTGACTTGTCAATCGTTCGACGGGTCATACCAGGTTTACCTGGGCGGAGTGACTTACTTGATGCAGGCAGGTTAACCCGGGGTTTTAGGTGTATACACCAGGCTTCCAAGCCGTGGCTTGATAGCCTACTACAAGGGTCTTAAAAACTTGTTGCTGCTGTGCGACAGGAGCCCCCAGGTAGCATTGTGAGATGTGCTCGTCGGGTGCCTATGTTTTGAAGGAAATATGCCCTAGAGGCAATAATAAAGTTGTTATTTTATATTTCCTTATATCATGATAAATGTTTATTATTCATGCTAGAATTGTATTAACCGGAAACTTAGTACATGTGTGAATAAATAGACAAAACATAGTGTCCCTAGTATGCCTCTACTAGACTAGCTCATTCATCAAAGATGGTTATGTTTCCTAACCATAGACATGAGTTGTCATTTGATCAATGGGGTCACACCATTAGGAGAATGATGTGATGGACAAGACCCATCCGTTAGCTTAGCAACTTGATCGTTTATTTTTATTGCTATTGCTTTCTTCATGACTTATACATGTTCCTATGACTATGAGATTATGCAACTCCCGAATACCGGAGGAACACTTTGTGTGCTACCAAACGTCACAACGTAACTGTGTGATTATAAAGGTGCTCTACAGGTGTCTCCGAAGGTACTTGTTGGGTTGGCGTATTTCGAGAATAGGATTTGTCACTCCGATTGTCGGAGAGGTATCTCTGGGCCCTCTCGGTAATGCACATCACTTAAGCCTTGCAAGCATTGCAACTAATGAGTTAGTTGCGGGATGATGTATTACGGAACGAGTAAAGAGACTTGATGGTAACGAGATTGAACTAGGTATTGAGATACCGACGATCGAATCTCAGGCAAGTAACATACCGATGACAAAGGGAACAACGTATGTTGTTATGCGGTTCGACCGATAAAGATCTTCGTAGAATATGTAGGAGCCAATATGGGCATCCAGGTTCCGCTATTGGTTATTGACCGGAGAGATGTCTCGGTCATGTCTACATAGTTCTCGAACCCGTAGGGTCCGCACGCTTAAACGTTCGTTGACGATATAGTATTTAATGAGTTATGTATGTTGGTGACCGAATGTTATTCCGAGTCCCGGATGTGATCACGGACATGACGAGGAACTCCGGAATGGTCCGTAGATAAAGATTAATATATGAGATAATAGTGTTTGACCTCCGGAAGGGTTCCGGAATTCACCGGAAGGGGTTCCGGATGTTTCCCGAAGTGTTTGGGTACGAGAACACTTTATTTGGACCAAAAGGGAAAGCACACAAGGTTTTTGGAAAGCGCAAAAGGAAGTTTTGCGGAGTCCAGGGGACAGACTCCAGGGTCCCTGGCGTCTGGGTCCAGACGCCGGGAACCCTGGCGTCTGGCCCTGGAGTCCGAGAAGGACTCTTGCCTTTCGGGTGAAACCGACTTTGTGAAGGCTTTTTCTCCAAGTTTCGACCCCAAGGCACAACATACAAATAGAGGGGTAGGGCTAGCACCCAAGACACATCAAGATACACCAAGCCGTGTGCCGACTACCCCGACCATCTAGTTTATCCTCCGTCTAGTTTCTGTAGTGCTTGGCGAAGCCCTACAGAGATTGTTCTTCATCAACAACCGTCACCACGCCGTCGTGCTGCCGGAACTCATCTACTACTTCGCCCGTCTTGCTAGATCAAGAAGGCGAGGACGTCATCGAGCTGAACGTGTGCTGAACGCGGAGGTGCCGTACGTTCGGTACTAGATCAGGACGGATCGTGAAGGTGCACGACTACAACCGCGTTGATAAACGCTTCCGCTTTCGGTCTACGAGGGTACGTAGACACACTCTCCCCTCTCGTTGCTATGCATCTAGTAGATAGATCTTGCGTGATCGTAGGAAAATTTTGAAAATACTACGTTCCCCAACAGTGGCATCAAGAGCCAGGTCTATGCGTAGATGATATGCATGAGTAGAACACAAGTGAGTTGTGGACGATACTAGTCATACTGCTTAGCAGCATGCCATACTTTGGTTTAGCGGTATTGTGAGATGAAGCGGCCCGGACCGACATTACGCGTACCCTTACGCGAGACTGGTTTCACCGTTATGAGCACTCGTTGCTTAAAGGTGACTGGCGGGTGTTTGTCTCTCTCATTTTAGCTGAATCGAGTGTGGCTACGCCCGGTCCTTGTGAAGGTTAAAACAACACATACTTGACGAAACATCGTTGTGGTTTTGTATGCGTAGGTAAGAACGGTTCTTGCTAAGCCCGTAGCAGCCACGTAAAACTTGCAACAACAAAGTAGAGGACGTCTAACTTGTTTTTGCAGGGCGTGTTGTGATGTGATATGGTCAAGACATGATGAGTTATACGTTTTTGTATGAGATGATCATGTTTTGTAAAGTTATCGGCAACTGGTAGGAGCCATATGGTTGTTGCTTTATTGTATGAAATGCAATCGCCATGTAATTGCTTTACTTTATCACTAAGCGGTAGCGATAGTCGTAGAAGCAATTGTTGGCGAGACGACAACGATGCTACGATGGAGATCAAGGTGTCGCGCCGGTGACGAAGGTGATCATGACGGTGCTTTGGAGATGGAGATCGAAAGCACAAGATGATGATGGCCATATCATGTCACATATTATGATTGCATGTGATGTTTATCTTTTTATGCTTCTTATTTTGCTTAGAACGACGGTAGTATTATAAGATGATCCCTTACTAAATTTCAAGGTATAAGTGTTCTCCCTGAGTATGCACCGTTGCAAAAGTTCATCGTGCCGAGACACCACGTGATGATCGGGTGTGATAAGGTCTACGTTCAAATACAATAGGTGTAAGCCAGTTTTGCACACGCAGAATACTCGGGTTAAACTTGACGAGCCTAGCATATGCAGATATGGCCTCGTAACACTGGAGACCGAAAGGTCGAGCGTGTATCATATAGTAGATATGATCAACATAAGATGTTCACCATTGAAACTACTCCATCTCACGTGATGATCGGACATGGTTTAGCTGATTTGGATCACGTGATCATTTAGATGACCGGGGGGATGTCTATCTAAGTGGAAGTTCTTTAAATAATATGATTAAATTGAACTTTAAGTTATCATGAACTTAGTCCTGAGTGTTTTTGCATATCTATGTTGTTGTAGATCAATGGCCCGTGCTACCGTTCCTTTGAATTTTAATGCATTCCTAGAGAAAGCTAAGTTGAAAGATGATGGTAGCAATTACACGGACTGGGTCCGTAACTTGAGGATTATCCTCATTGCTGCATAGAAGAATTATGTCCTTGAAGCACCGCTAGGAGACAAGCCCCCTCCCGCTAATGTAGACGCTTTGAACGTCTGGCAGTCGCGGTCTGATGACTACACGATAGTTCAGTGTGCCATGCTTTACGGCTTAGAACCGGAACTTCAACGACGTTTTGAACGTCATGGACCATATGAGATGTTCCAGGAGTTGAAGTTAATATTTCAAGCAATTGCCTGGATTGAGAAATATGAGATTTCCAATAAGTTCTACAGCTGCAAGATGGAGGAGAATAGTTCTATCAGTGAACACTTGCTCAGAATGTCTGGGTACTACAATCATATGACTCAACTTGGTTGCAAAGTTGACGAGGATAGTGTTATTGATAGAGTTCTTCAATCACTGCCACCAAGCTATAAAGGCTTCGTGATGAACTATAATATGCAAGGGATGCAAAAGACAATTCCCGAGCTCTTCGCTATGCTCAAGGCTGCGGAGGTAGAAATCAAAAAGGAGCATCAAGTGTTGATGGTTACCAAAACCACTAGTTTCAAGAAAAAGGGCAAGGGAAAGAAGGGGAACTTCAAGAAGAATAGCAAGACAGTTGCTACTCCCACGAAGAAACCCAAGTCTGGAGCTAAGCCTGAAACTGAGTGCTTCTACTGCAAGGGGACTGGACATTGGAAGCAGAACTGCCCCAAGTATTTGGCGGATAAGAAGGATGGCAAGGTGAACAAAGGTATATGTGATATACATGTTATTGATGTGTACCTTACTAATGCTCGTAGTAGTACCTGGGTATTTGATACCGGTTCGTTTGCTAATATTTGTAACTCGAAACAGGGAATACGGATTAAACGAAGATTGGCTAAGGACGAGGTGACAATGCGCGTGGGAAATGGTTCCAAAGTCGATGTGATCGTCGTCGGCACGCTACCTCTACATCTACCTTCGGGATTAGTTTTAGACCTAAACAATTGTTATTTGGTGCCAGCGTTGAGCATGAACATTATATCTGGATCTTGTTTGTTGCGAGACGGTTATTCATTTAAATCAGAGAATAATGGTTGTTCTATTTTTATGAATAATATCTTTTATGGTCATGCACCCTTGAAGAGTGGTCTATTCTTATTGGATCTCGATTGTAGTGATACACATATTCATAATATTGAAACCAAAAGATGCAAGGTTAATAATGATAGTGCAACTTATTTGTGGCACTGTCGTTTAGGTCATATTGGTGTAAAGCGCATGAAGAAACTCCATAGTGATGGACTTTTGGAATCACTTGATTATGAATCACTTGGTGCTTGCGAACCATGCCTCATGGGCAAGATGACTAAAACTCCGTTCTCCGGAACTATGGAGCGAGCAACAGATTTGTTGGAAATCATACATACTGATGTATGTGGGCCAATGAGTGTTGAAGCTCGCGGCGGGTATCGTTATTTCCTGACCTTCACTGATGATTTAAGCAGATATGAGTATATCTACTTAATGAAACACAAGTCTGAAACATTTGAAAAGTTCAAAGAATTTCAGAGTGAAGTAGAGAATCATCGTAACAAGAAAATAAAGTTTATACGATCTGATCATGGAGGAGAATATTTGAGTTACGAGTTTGGTCTTCATTTGAAACAATGTGGAATAGTTTCACAACTCACGCCACCCGGAACACCACAGCGTAATGGTGTGTCCGAACGTCGTAACCGTACTTTATTGGATATGGTGTGATCTATGATGTCTCTTACCGATTTACCACTATCGTTTTGGGGTTATGCTTTAGAGACAACTACATTCACGTTAAATAGAGCACCATCTAAATCCGTTGATACGACACCTTATGAACTATGGTTTGGCAAGAAACCAAAGTTGTCGTTTCTTAAAGTTTGGGGCTGCGATGCTTATGTGAAAAAGCTTCAACCTGATAAGCTCGAACCCAAGTCAGAGAAATGTGTCTTCATAGGATACCCAAAAGAGACTGTTGGGTACACCTTCTATCACAGATCTGAAGGCAAGATATTCGTTGCTAAGAATGGATCCTTTCTAGAGAAGGAGTTTCTCTCGAAAGAAGAGAGTGGGAGGAAAGTAGAACTTGATGAGGTAATTGTACCTTCTCCTGAATTGGAAAGTAGTACATCACAGAAAATTGTTCCAGTGATTCCTACACCAATCAGTGAGGAAGCTAATGATGATGATCATGAAACTTCAGATCAAGTTTCTGCTGAACGTCGTAGATCAACCAGATTACGTTCCGCACCAGAGTGGTACGGCAACCCAGTTCTGGAAGTCATGTTACTAGACCATGATGAACCTACGAACTATGAGGAAGCGATGATGAGCCCAGATTCCGCAAAATGGCTTGAGGCCATGAAATCTGAGATGGGATCCATGTATGAGAATAAAGTGTGGACTTTGGTTGACTTGCCCGATGATCGGCAAGCCATCGAAAATAAATGGATCTTCAAGAGGAAGACCGACGCAGACGGTAATGTTACTGTTTACAAAGCTCGACTTGTTGTAAAAGGGTTTCGACAAGTTCAAGGAGTTGACTACGATGAGACTTTCTCACCTGTAGCGATGCTTAAGTCTGTCCGAATCATGTTAGCAATTGCCGCATTTTATGATTATGAAATCTGGCAAATGGATGTCAAAACTGCATTCCTTAATGGATATCTCAAAGAAGAGTTGTATATGATGCAACCAGAAGGTTTTGTCGATCCAAAAGGTGTTAACAAAGTATGCAAGCTCCAGCGATCCATCTATGGACTGGTGCAAGCATCTCGGAGTTGGAATATACGCTTTGATGAGGTGATCAAAGCATATGGTTTTATACAGACTTTTGGAGAAGCCTGTATTTACAAGAAAGTGAGTGGGAGCTCTGTAGCATTTCTAATATTATATGTGGATGACATATTATTGATTGGAAATGATATAGAATTTCTGGATAGCATAAAAGGATACTTGAATAAGAGTTTTTCAATGAAAGACCTCGGTGAAGCTGCTTATATATTAGGCATCAAGATCTATAGAGATAGATCAAGACGCTTAATTGGACTTTCACAAAGCACATACCTTGATAAAGTTTTGAAGAAGTTCAAAATGGACCAGTCAAAGAAAGGGTTCTTGCCTGTGTTACAAGGTATGAAGTTGAGTAAGACTCAATGCCCGACCACTGCAGAAGATAGAGAGAAAATGAAAGTCATTCCCTATGCCTCAGCCATAGGATCTATCATGTATGCAATGCTGTGTACCAGACCTGATGTGTGCCTTGCTATAAGTCTAGCAGGGAGGTACCAAAGTAATCCAGGAGTGGATCACTGGACAGCGGTCAAGAACATCCTGAAATACCTGAAAAGGACAAAGGATATGTTTCTCGTATATGGAGGTGACAAAGAGCTCGTCATAAACGGTTACGTCGATTCTAGCTTTGACACTGATCCGGATGACTCTAAGTCACAAACCGGATATGTATTTTTATTAAACGGTGGAGCTGTCAATTGGTGCAGTTCCAAGCAGAGCGTCGTGGCGGGATCTACGTGTGAAGCGGAATATATAGCTGCTTCGGAAGCAGCAAATGAAGGAGTCTGGATGAAGGGGTTCATATCCGATCTAGGTGTAATACCTAGTGCATCGGGTCCAATGAAAATCTTTTGTGACAACACTGGAGCAATAGCCTTGGCGAAGGAATCCAGGTTTCAAAAGAGAACAAAGCACATCAAAAGACGCTTCAATTCCATCGGCGATCTAGTCAAGGAGGGAGACATAGAGATTTGCAAGATACATACGGATCTGAATGTTGCACACCCGTTGACTAAGCCTCTTCCACGGGCGAAACATGATCAGCACCAGGACTCCATGGGTGTGAAGATCATCACTTTGTAATCTAGATTATTGACTCTAGTGCAAGTGGGAGACTGAAGGAAATATGCCCTAGAGGCAATAATAAAGTTTTTATTTTATATTTCCTTATATCATGATAAATGTTTATTATTCATGCTAGAATTGTATTAACCGGAAACTTAGTACATGTGTGAAAACATAGACAAAACAGAGTGTCCCTAGTATGCCTCTACTAGACTAGCTCATTGATCAAAGATGGTTATGTTTCCTAACCATAGACATGAGTTGTCATTTGATCAATGGGGTCACACCATTAGGAGAATCATGTGATGGACAAGACCCATCCGTTAGCGTAGCAACTTGATCGTTTAGTTTTATTGCTATTGCTTTCTTCATGACTTATACATGTTCCTATGACTATGAGATTATGCAACTCCTGAATACCGGAGGAACACTTTTTGTGCTACCAAACGTCACAACGTAACTGGGTGATTATAAAGGTGCTCTATAGTTGCGGGATGATGTATTACGGAATGAGTAAAGAGACTTGATGGTAACAAGATTGAACTAGGTATTGAGATACCGACGATCGAATCTCAGGCAAGTAACATACCGATGACAAAGGGAACAACGTATGTTGTTATGCGGTTCGACCGATAAAGATCTTCGTAGAATATGTAGGAGCCAATATGGGCATCCAGGTTCCGCTATTGGTTATTGACCGGAGAGATGTCTCGGTCATGTCTACATAGTTCTCGAACCCGCAGGGTCCGCACGCTTAAATGTTCATTGACGATATAGTATTTAATGAGTTATGTATGTTGGTGACCGAATGTTATTCGGAGTCCTGGATGTGATCAAAGAGATGACGAGGAACTCCGAAATGGTCCGGAGATAAAGATTAATATATGAGATAATAGTGTTTGACCTCCGGAAGGGTTCCGGAATTCACCGGAAGGTGTTCCGGATGTTTCCCGAAGTGTTTGGGTACGAGAACACTTTATTTGGGCCAAAAGGGAAAGCACACAAGGTTTTTGGAAAGCGCAAAAGGAAGTTTTGCGGAGTCCAGGGGCCAGACGCCAGGGTCCCTGGCGTCTGGGTCCAGACGCCGGGAACCCTGGCGTCTGGCCCTGGAGTCCGAGAAGGACTCTTGCCTTTCGGGTGAAACCGACTTTGTGAAGGCTTTTTCTCCAAGTTTCGACCCCAAGGCTCAACATATAAATAGAGGGGTAGGGCTAGCACCCAAGACACATCAAGATACACCAAGCCGTGTGCCGGCTACCCCGACCCTCTAGTTTATCCTCCCTCTAGTTTCTGTAGTGCTTGGCGAAGCCCTGCAGAGATTGTTCTTCATCAACAACCGTCACCATGCCGTCGTGCTGCCGGAACTCATCTACTACTTCGCCCGTCTTGCTGGATCAAGAAGGCGAGGATGTCATCGAGCTGAACGTGTGCTGAACGCGGAGGTGCTGTACGTTCGGTACTAGATCGGGACGGATCGTGAAGGTGCACGACTACATCAACCGCGTTGATAAACGCTTCCGCTTTCGGTCTACGAGTGTACGTAGACAGACTCTCCCCTCTCGTTGCTATGCATCTAGTAGATAGATCTTGCGTGATCGTAGGAAAATTTTGAAAATACTACGTTCCCCAACATGTTTGAGTTGTGCTATGCATCAAACTCTCTTTTTCCCCTTACCATCATGTTGGCTTGATAGCCGGATTACCGAAGCAACCAGAGCTGTGCTCTTATGATGATATTGGCTTAATAGCCGGTCTAAGAGGGCCATAGGAACTCCTTTGCACACAGAAGCCCCCATGTGACAAACTCTTATGAAAAAGCGGCAGATACCCCGCTTTAACGGTGATGCCAGTTTATTATATTGATCATAATATATACATTGTGAATTTATGTACATAAAGCGGATCCTATGGCTCAGGTGTAGTAAGGCCGAAGATGAGCAATGTTCCATGGCCGTCGGGTCTCCTCCTTCGCGGTGCGTGAGTCCTTGTGCTCTCGAACATCGACGAGGTAGTATGATCCATTGTGTAGATTCTTGCTGACCACAAAGGGTCCTTCCCAAGGTGGGGATAGCTTGTGCATGTCTGTCTTTTCTTGGATGAGCCGGAGCACTAGATCACCTTCTTGAAACGTTATGGTTTTAACCCGGCGACTATGGTATTGGCACAGATCTTGCTGATAAATCGCCGATCGAGCTGCTACCATGTCACGCTCCTCATCCAGCCGGTCTAACGCATCTTGCCGTGCCTTCTCATTATCATCTTCCACGTAAGCCGCCACCCGCGGCGAATCATGACAGATGTCACTAGGGAGGACCGCTTCAGCACCATATACCATGAAGAAAGGCGTGTAACCCGTAGATCTGTTAGGTGTGGTGTTGATGCTCCATAACACAGAGGGTAATTCCTCCACCCAACAACCCGGCGTCCTCTGCAAAGGGACCATAAGCCGGGCTTTGATGCCTCTCAAGATCTCTTGATTGGCTCTCTCAGCCTGACCATTGGATTGGGGGTGAGCCACTGAAGATACATCAAGCCGGATGTGCTCTCGTTGACAAAATTCCTCCATAGTCCCCTTGGACAAATTGGTACCATTATCAGTTATAATACTGTGTGGAAAACCAAACCGGAAAATCACCTTCTTGATGAATTGAACCATCGTTGTTGCATCACACTAACTAACTGGCTCCGCCTCGACCCACTTGGTAAATTTATCCACCGCCACCAAAAGGTGGGTCTTCTTATCTGGAGATCTCTTAAAGGGCCCTGATACTTCTCCAACGTATCTGCTTTTCCAAACCCTTTTGCCCTTGTTTTGGATTCTAACTTGCATGATTTGAATGGAACTAACCCGGACCGACGCTGTTTTCAGCAGAACTGCCATGGTGTTGTTTTTGTGCAGAATAAAAATTTCTCGGAATCACCTGAAAATCAACGAAGAATTATTTCAAAAAATATAAAAAAATACCTGCACGAAGATCCACACCAGGGGGCCTTGGGCCAGCCCACGAGGGTGGGGGGCGCGCCCTCCTGCCCAGCGCACGCCCCCTGCCTTGTGGGCCCCCTGGTGCTCCACTGACGTACCCCCAGATCCTATATCTTCTGTTTCGGGGAGAAAAAAATAGGAGAGAAGGAATTATAGCGTTTCACGAGATGGAGCCGCTGCCAAGCCCTATTCTCTCTCGAGAGGGCTGATCTGGAGTCCGTTCGGGGCTCCGGAGAGTGGAGATCGTCGCCATCATCATCATCAACCTTCCTCCATCAGCAATTCCATGATGCTCACCGCCGTGTGTGAGTAATTCCATCGTAGGCTTGCTGGACGGTGATGGGTTGGATGGGATCTATCATGTAATCGAGTTAGTTTTGTTAGGGTTTGATCCCTAGTATCCACTATGTTCTGAGATTGATGTTGCTATGACTTTGCTATGCTTAATTCTTGTCACTAGGGCCCGAGTGCCATAATTTCAGATCTGAACCTATTATGTTTTCATGAATATATGTGTGTTCTTGATCCTATCTTGCAAGTCTATAGTAACCTACTATGTGTTATGATCCGGCAACCCCGAAGTGACAATAATCGGTACCACTCCAGGTGATGACCATAGTTTGAGGAGTTCATGTATTCACTATGTGTTAATGCTTTGGTCCGGTACTCTATTAAAAGGAGGCCTTAATATCCCCTAGTTTCCAATAGGACCCCGTTGCCACGGGAGGGTAGGACAAAAGATGTCATGCAAGTTCTTTTCCATAAGCACGTATGACTATATTCGGAATACATGCCTACATTGCATTGATGAACTAGAGCTAGTTCTGTGTCACCCTAGGTTATAACGTCTACATGATGAATTGCATCCGACATAATTTCCCCCATCACCGATCCAATGCCTACGAGCTTTACCTATATTGCTTGTCCCTTATTTACTTTCCGGTTGCCATTATTACAAAAACTACAAAAACAATATCGTTACTTTTATTGCTGCTACCGCCGCTATCATATTACTTTGCTACTAAACTATCTTGCTGCAGATACTAAGTTTCCAGGTGTGGTTGAATTGACAACTCACCTGCTAATACTTAAGAGTATTCTTTGGCTCCCCTTGTGCCGAATCATTAAATTTGGGTTGAATACTCTACCCTCGAAAACTGTTGTGGTCCCCTACACTTGTGGGTTATCAAGACTATTTTCTGGCGCCGTTGCCGGGGAGCATAGCTCTATTCTTTAAGTCACTTGGGTTTATATCTGTTGATCACTATGAAGAATTTGAAGGACTCAAAAACCAAGATCTTACCCTCAACTACGAGGGGATGTAAGGAACTGCCATCTAGCTCTGCACTTGATTCTCCTTCTGTTATGAGTAAACTTGCGACACCTACTCCTTCTATTGAATCTGATATGTCGTATGTTCTTGATGGTGCTACTTCTGCTATGTATGATGAAACTATCTCTATGCCTGATAATGTGCCACTAGGAGAATTTCTAGATGAACAAATTGCTAAGATTAGGGAGAATGCAAATATAGAAACTGATGATATTTATGAAAGTGATGATGAAACTACTCCCAATAGATATGAATTGCCTGTTGTGCCTGAGGGTTATGTTATGGATGAAGAAACTGCTAGAGACTTTCTTGCTTGCAATGATAGATATGATTTTAAGAAGTTATTAGCTAAGCTGAAAGAAAAGTCCTTGAATGCTAGAATGAAACATGACCCTACTTTTGCTACTTCACCTATCTGTGTCACTGATAAGGATTATGAATTCTCTGTTGATCCTCAGTTAATTACTTTGGTTGAATCTGATCCTTTCCATGGCTATGAGTCTGAAACTGTTGTGGTACATCTTACTAAGTTGAATGATATAGCCACCCTATTTACCAATGATGAAAAGATTCGTTATTACTATATCCTTAAGTTGTTTACATTCTCATTAAAGGGTGATGCTAAGACTTGGTTTAATTCTCTTGATCCTGGTTGTGTGCGTAGTCCCCAGGATATGATGTATTACTTCTCTGCTAAATATTTCCCTGCTCGTAAGAAACAAGCTGCCTTACGGGAAATGTATAACTTTGCTCAAACTGAAGAAGAGAGTCCCCCACAAGCTTGGGGAGGCTTCTCCAGTTACTTAATGCTTTGCCTGATCATCCTCTTGAGATGCATGATATACTTGATGTCTTTTATAATGGACTAACCGATGCTTCCAGAGACCACGTGGATAGTTGTGCTGGTTGTGTTTGCAGGGAAAGAACAGTGGAACAAGCTGAATTACTATTGAATAATATGTTGGCCAATGAAAATAATTGGACACTTCCTGAACCAGCCCCTAAGCCAACTCCGAAGAAAAGAGGTGTTCTATTCCTCAGTCCTGAAGATATGCAAGAGGCAAAGAAATCTATGAAAGAAAAAGGTATTAAAGCTGAAGATGTTAAGAACTTACCGCCTATTGAAGAAATACATGGTCTTGATAACCCGACACAGGTAGTAAAGGTAAATTCTCTTTATAGATTTGATGAAGGTGATATTCCTCGTTATAAGTCTGCTAGCCAATGCTTAGATGAGTTTGACAATTTTATTGTGAAACAAGAAAACTTCAATGCTTATGTTGGTAGACAATTAAAACACAATGCTTATATGATTGAACGCTTGAGTGATTATCTGTCTAGAGCTAAAGGTGAACTGAAACTCATTAGTATACATGCTTCTATGGTCACCACTCAAGTAGAACAAGTACTTAAGGCTCAGAATGATTTGCTCAATGAATTGAATAGTAAGAATAATGATAATGCCATTAGAGTTGTGACTAGAGGTGGTAGAATGACTCAGGAACCTCTGTATCCTGAATGCCACCCTAAGAGAATTGAGCAAGATTCTCAGAGAGCTAATTTAGATGCACCTAGTTCTTCTAAGAAGAAGAACAAGAAAAATGATAAGACTTTGCATGCTCCTAGTGAACCTATAGCCGACAAACATGGGAATCCCAATGATATATCTGTTTCTGATGCTGAGACACAATCTCGTAATGAACATGAACCTAGTGATAATATTAATGATGATGTTCATGATGATGCTCAACCTAGCAATGATAATGATGTAGAGATTGAACCTGTTGTTGATCTTGATAACCCACAATCAAAGAATCAAGGTTATGATAAGAGAGACTTTGTTGCTAGGAAGCACGGTAGGGAAAGAGAACCATGGGTTCAGAAACCCATGCCTTTTCCTCCGAAACCATCCAAGAAAAAGGATGATGAGGATTTTGAGCGCTTCATTGAAATGATTAGACCTATCTTTTTCCGTATGCGTTTTACTGATGTGCTTAAAACAAATCCTTATGCCAAGTATATGAAAGATATTATTACCAACAAAAGAAAGATACCTGAAGTAGAAATTTCCACCATGCTTGCCAATTACACTTTTGAGGGTGGAATACCTAAGAAATTAGGAGACCCAGGAGTACCTACTATACCTTGCTCCATTAAGAGAAACTATGTTAAAACTGCTTTGTGTGATCTTGGAGCCGGTGTTAGTGTTATGCCTCTCTCTTTATATCGTAGACTTGACTTGAGTAAGTTGACACCTGTTGAAATATCTTTGGAAATGGCTGATAAATCGACTGCTATATCTGTCGGTATTTGTCAGGATGTGCCTGTTGTAGTTGCAAATGTTACTATTCTAACGGACTTTGTTAT
Source organism: Secale cereale (assembly GCA_902687465.1). NCBI lineage: Eukaryota > Viridiplantae > Streptophyta > Magnoliopsida > Poales > Poaceae > Secale > Secale cereale. The sequence continues at coordinate 861,623,437 of LR738711.1, forward strand.
ACTTGATATTCCCGAGGATGATAGTATGTCTATTATTCTTGGAAGACCTTTTTTGAATACTGCAGGGGCTATTATTGATTGCAACAAAGGCAATGTCACTTTTCATGTCAATGGTAATGAGCATACGGTACACTTTTCGAGGAAACAACCTCAGGTCCATAGTATCAATTATATTGGAAAAACTTCAACTATCACTATTGGAGGTTTTGAGTTTCCTATTCCTACTATCAAGAAGGCATATGACATACTTATTGTTGGGGACATACATATCCCCATTGAGGTAACCTAGTGTTAATCAAAAATTCTCCGGTTTCATGTTACTCGGAAAGAGGTTATTAACAAGACCTCATCAACCTTGTTAATGGATTCCTTTTGATGAACATGGGATAGGTGAATCTAGATAGCACAACCTTCTGTACCCTCTTTTTACTTTCTGTTAATTAGGATAAATAAAGCAAAAATAGAATTTTTTGTGTGTTTCCAGACTTATCTGTGCAATAAAAAATATATCCCGAAAATAAAAGTTCTCCAAATGCCATGAAAATGAAATATGATTTTTTCTAGAATATTTAAGAAAATATGGCACTCAACACACAGTGAGGGGAGCCAACACGTGGCCACGAGGGCACAATGCGCACCCCCCTGCCCAGGGCGCGCCCCCCTGCCTCGTGGGCCCCACATGCCCCCCCTCCACTTATCCTTGCACCAATGCTCTTCTTCTTCCTCAAAAAAAAAATCCCCAACCAGCTCAAACCAGAGTTCTAGCTCATCTTGCTGCCATTTTCGATCTCCTTTCTCAGAGCACCACTCACCAAACTGTTTGGGGAGATTGTTCCTTGGTATGTGACTCCTCCATTGGTCCAATTAGTTTTTGTTCTAGTGCTTTATTTGTTGCAAATTCATGCTGCTGTGGTGACCTTGTTCTTGAGCTTGCATGCCAAATTTTCTTGGTCCCAAGTAGTTGTAATGCATGATATAGCCTCTAGGCACTTATAGGAGTTGTTGCTATCAATCTTGTTGAGTTTGGTTAACTTTTATTATGAGTTACTAAAAATTTCAGGAAAGGAAAATGTTAAAAAGATTATTGAGGGGCTCCTCTAGCAAGAGCTCAGAGGAGAAGAAGAAAGAAGAAAATAAGAAGCCCAAGTATAATCTTCCTCGCATGGCGGAAGTTCGACCGTGCGAATGGCCTTGTAATAATTTCAAGATGTCCGCCGGTATTCACAAAGACTTTTATTGGTTGGCGAATAATGCAGGCCTCACCGACTTCCTCAACGACCAGAAAGAACAGTATGTCTTACTCACCAATATTTTCACGCAAAGCTTTCATTTTCATTCTAGGAAAACACCACCTACGGTGGAGTTTCGTTTATATGATGTGGTTAAGGAGATATCACTCTTAGACTTTTGTGAAATATGCAAAGTACCCTTCGGAGGTAGACTTGATGAACCACGTCGTGAAGACGTTGAAGGGTTTATTGATATGATAGCTGATACGTCTCCAACGTATCTATAATTTTTATTGTTCTATGCTATTATTTATGAAGTCTTAGATGTTTAATGGGCTTTATCATTCACTTTTATATCATTTTTGGGACTAACCTACTAACCCAAAGGCCCAGTCCAGATTGTTGTTTTTTGCCTATTTCAGGGTTTTGCAGAAAAGAAATATCAAACGGAGTCCAAACAGAATGAAACCTTCGCAGGAGATATTTTTGGAGAAAATCACGCGAGATAAACTTCGGGGCCAAGCCAGAGGATAGGGGGCCCACCCTCGAGGGTGGGGGCGCGCCCCCCTTCCCAGGGAGCGCCCCCCTGCCTCGAGGGCAGGCCCGGTGGCCCCTGGTGCCCCTCTTCCTCCTATGTATGCCTACGTACCCCAGAAACTCCATGCGCATAGAGAAAACCCTAATTCCACCGCCGTAGCTGCTGTTCCCGTGGAGATCCCATCTTGGAGCCTGTTCCGGGAGGGGGGATCCATCACAGAGGCCTTCATCATCATCATCATCGCCCTCACCATGAGTTGTGAGTAGTTTACCTCAGACCTTTGGGTCCATAGCTAGTATCTAGATGGCTTCTTCTCTCTCTCTCCGGATCTCAATACAAAGTTCTCCTCGGTCTTCGAGGAGATCTATTCGATGTAATCTCTTTTTGCGATGTGTTTGTCGAGATCCGATGAATTGTGAGTTTATGATCAAGGTTATCTATGAAAGATATTTGGTTCTTCTCTGAACTTTTTATGTGTGCTCATAATATCCTTGCAAGTATCTTCGAATTATTGGTTTGGTTTGGCCTACTAGATCTATAGTTCTTGCAATGGGAGAAGTGCTTGGCTTTGGGTTAAATCTTGTGGTGTCCTTTCCCAGTGACAGTAGGGGCAGCAAGGCACGTATTGTATTGTTGCCATCGAGGATAAAAAGATGGGGTTTTCATCATATTGCTTGAGTTTATCCCTCTACATCATGTCATCTTGCTTAAGGCGTTACTCTGCTCGTATGAACTCAATACACTAGATGCATGCTGGATAGCGGTCGATGTGTGGAGTAATAGTAGTAGATGCAGGCAGGAGTCGGTCTACTTGTCTCGGACGTGATGCCTATATACAATGATCATGCCTAGATAGTCTCATAATTATTCGCTTTTCTATCAATTGTTCGACTGTAATTTGTTTACCCGCCGTAGAGTATCGCTATCATGAGAGAAGCCACTAGAGAAAACTATGGCCCCCGGGTCTATTCTCAACATATCAATCTACATCTACTTTACTTTCACCGCTTTTATTTGATATTTTATTAAACCAAAAATACCAAAAATATAATTATCATCTCTATCAGATATCACTATCGTAAGTGACCGTAAAGGGATTGACAACCCCTTATCGCGTTGGCTGCAAAGTTCTTATTTGTTTGTGCAGGCGCGAGGGACTGGCGCGTGGTCTCCTACTGGATTGATACCTTGGTTCTCAAGAACTGAGGGAAATACTTATGCTATTGTGCTGCATCTCCCTTTCCTCTTCGAGGGAATACAACGCAAGCTCAAGAGGTAGCAATAGCTGTAGGGGAAACTAGACAAGTTTCAGGGGCAAGAATCACTAGTATACACTTCCCTGTTCTGCGCTACTTTGCTTTATTTGCTAGCAGATGTTTAATTGGTCGCGGGAACAGTGGGAATCTCAGTGCCCCTAATATTATCATTTTACGCCATGCCATGTTTCAAGACACAACTTTTAGCTTGGGCGCCGTCGTTGCCAAACGACTGAGTCTGAACCGCTCAAAGGGGCCCGTCTTTGGAGGCATCTTTGCTTCTCGCCTTGCTGAATATTTTAATATACCTATTAGGCATCATGAGAAGGAAGAAAAATTGCTTGCCCTTGTTTATCTAGACTACAAGAGCATGGTAGCTCATGATTTTATTGTTAAAGACAAGAATATGTATCTCAATTATAAATTAAGATTTGATGAAATATACTGTGAAATTGTTACCTTGCCTGCACCATCTTTGTTTGATCTATCCACAGGCAAGTATCTCATTACGCCAGATGCCTTCTACAAGTACCAAGGCCAGGCACAAGCTTCAGAGCCTGAGCCAGAACCACCACTTGATCCTTCCCGTCAATCTGTTTATGGGTGGGAGCTGGATGAGCTCGCCAACCAGTGGCATCCAGAGGACACATCTCAGTACACTGGAGGTAGCGGTTTCGATCCGTGGTCATAGACCAACTTAGGCCAAAAGCCTAGGCTTGGGGGAGTACGTGTTTCTCACCGTTTTACACTCATGTTCACACTTATTCTAGTTGTCAGTGCTCACACTCTTTCACTGTACCATCCATGCGTAGTTTTAATTTCTTTCTCTTAGTCTTTTTCTTGTGTGCCAGAAAAACCCAGAAAAACAAAAAAATATTAGCTGTAGCTTCTAGCTAGTTTATTTTCTTTGCTTGTATTAGTAGTAAAAATGAAAACCCAAAAAGATTTCCCGTTCTTCTTTTGCTTGTTGGGAGCTTTCCCGTGTAAATAGTTTCTTTTCTTTTCTTTAGGGGTTAAGAGTAGAAGACCATGATTGAAAATGCTTAGTGGCTCTCATATGCTTTGTTGTTGATTTAACCATGAGCCATATTACCTTGTCTTCTCTCTTGTATTAAATGTCTGCAGATTCCAGCTTAGTCCAATGCACGTGCACTACTATTATTATCCACACCGTTCGGTCGTGCGAGTGAAAGGCCATAAGGATGATATATGATGAACTATTTGAGATGAGAAAAGCTGGTATGAACTCGACCTCTTTTGTTTTTGTAAATATGATTGCTCGTCGTTCCTGATTCAGCTTGTTATGAATGAAACATGCTTGCAATGACAATTAGAGATCATAGCTGCTTATGCCATGCTTAGTTAGCTAAGAGTTTATAATGGCCTATCTTGCGTGCCAACATGATATTAAAATGGTTGTGATGTGGTATGATGGGTGGTATCCTCCTTTGAACGATTTAAGTGATCTGACTTGGCACATATTCATGCATGTAGTTGAAACAAATCAACATAGCCTTCATGATATTTATGTTCACGGTGATTTATATCCTACTCATGCTTGCATTCATTGTTGATTAATTTTAATGCATATTCATGACCGTTGTTGCTCTCTAACTGGTCGCTTCCCAGTCTCTTTCTAGCCTTCACGTGTACTAAGCGGGAATACTGCTTGTGCATCCACTTCCATAAACCCGAAAGTTATTCCACATGAGTCCACCATACCTTCCTATATGCGGTATTTACCTGTCGTTCCAAGTAAATTTGTATGTGCCAAACTCTAAACCTTCAAATGAAATTATGTTTTGTATGCTCGAACGGCTCATGTATCAACTAGGGATGTCTATATCTTCCATGCTAGGTGGGTTATTCTCACGATGAGTGGACTCAGCTCATCATTCATGAGAAAATGGCTGGTAATAGGGATGCCCAGTCCCATGCTCAAAATCATAATAATTAAACAAAACTCCCCCAGGGTTGTTGCTTGTTTGGACGGTACCCCGTGGATTCGGATGGCCGTGGAATGTGCTTGTTGGTGGTTGGGGGAGTATAAACTTTACCATTCTGTTTGGGAACCGCCTATAATGTGCGTAGCATGGGAGATATCGAGATTCTTGATTGTTATGTTGACAATGAAAGTATACCGCTCAAAATGTTATTCATCTCTATTTAAAAATTGAGCTCTGGCACCTCTACAAATCCATGCTTCCCTCTACGAAGGGCCTATCTATTTACTTTTATGCAGAGTCATCATCCTCTTATCAAAGAGCACCAGTAGGAGAGCACCTCTGTCGTTGCATGTATTACTATTAATTTGCATTGAGTATGATCATGACTGGATCTCTTTTACCATGAATTACAATGTCTAGTCAGTCCTTGATCCATAAAGGTGCTCTACATTTAGGTTTTGCGGTCTCAGAAAGGGCTAGCGAGATACCATCTTGTTATATCATATCATGATTGTTTTGAGAAAGTGTTATCATCCGAGGTTTATTATTATTGCTCGCTAGTTGATTATGCCATTGATGTGAGTAGTCTTGAGACCTGAAAGTTATTGTGAATGTGGTTAGTTCATGATCTTGTTGAAAACCTGAATGCTAGCTTACATATTTACAACAACAAGAGCAAACAGAGTTTGTCAAAGTTTTTCTTTATCACTTTTAGTTTATCAACTGAATTGCTTGAGGACAAGCAAAGGTTTAAGCTTAAGGGGGGTTGATACGTCTCCAATGTATCTACTTTTCCAAACCCTTTTGCCCTTGTTTTGGACTCTAACTTGCATGATTTGAATGGAACTAACCTGGACTGATGCTGTTTTCAGCTGAGCTGCCATGGTGTTGTTTTTGTGCAGAATAAAAAGTTCTCGGAATCGCCTGAAAATCAACGGGGAATTATTTCAGAAAATATAAAAAATACCTGCACGAAGATCCACATCAGGGGGCCTTGGGCCAGCCCACGAGGGTGGGGGCGAGCCCCCCTGCCCAGCGCGGGCCCCCTGGTGCTCCACCGACGTACCCCTAGATCCTATATCTTCCGTTTCGAGGAGAAAAAAATAGGAGAGAAGGAATTATCGCTTTTCACGAGACGGAGCCGCCGCCAAGGCCTAATCTCTCCTGGGAGGGCTGATCTGGAGTCCGTTCGGGGCTCCGGAGAGTGGAGATCGTCGCCATCGTCATCATCAACCTTCCTCCATCACCAATTCCATGATGCTCACCGTCGTGTGTGAGTAATTCCATCGTAGGCTTGCTGGACGGTGATGGGTTGGATGGGATCTATCATGTAATCGAGTTAGTTTTGTTAGGGTTTGATCCCTAGTATCCACTATGTTTTGAGATTGATGTTGCTATGACTTTGCTATGCTTAATGCTTGTCACTAGGGCCCGAGTGCCATGATTTCAGATCTGAACCTATTATGTTTTCATGAATATATGTGTGTTCTTGATCCTATCTTGCAAGTCTATAGTCACCTACTATGTGTTATGATCCGGCAACCCCGAAGTGACAATAATCGGGACCACTCCCGGTGATGACCATAGTTTGAGGAGTTCATGTATTCACTATGTGTTAATGCTTTGGTCCGGTACTCTATTAAAAGGAGGCCTTAATATGCCCTAGTTTCCAATAGGACCCCGCTGCCACGGGAGGGTAGGACAAAAGATGTCATGCAAGTTCTTTTCCATAAGCACATATGACTATATTCGGAATATATGCCTACATTGCATTGATGAACTGGAGCTAGTTCCGTGTCACCCTACGTTATAACTTCTACATAATGAATTGCATCCGACATAATTTCCCATCACCGATCCAATGCCTACGAGCTTTACCTATATTGCGTGTCGCTTATTTACTTTCCCGTTGCCATTATTACAAAAACTACAAAAACACTATCGTTACTTTTATTGCTGCTACCGCCACTATCATATTACTTTGCTACTAAACTATCTTGCTGCAGATACTAAGTTTCCAGGTGTGCTTGAATTGATAACTCAGCTGCTAATACTTAAGAGTATTCTTTGGCTCCCCTTGTGTCGAATAAATAAATTTGGGTTGAATACTCTACCCTCGAAAACTGTTGCGATCCCCTACACTTGTGGGTTATCAGGCCCAACCATGTCTAGCCCCCAAGTCGCGAACGGCCAAGTAATTGGAATTATTCTCAACTCTTGAGCCGGTATATGAGCATGCCGTGAGAATTTCTGGCAAGCATCACACTTTTTGACCAAGTCCTCTGCATCAGCGTGAGCCGTCAGCCAATAGAACCCATGACGAAAAGCTTTAGCCACCAAAGATTTTGAACCGGCGTGGTGACCACAATCTCCTTCGTGGATCTCTCGAAGAATAGCTCGGCCTTCGTCTGGTGACACACAACGTTGAAACGCCCCAGATACGCTACAATGTTGCAGCTCTCCATTGACAATAGTCATTGATTTGGACAGCCAGACTATCTGTCTAGCCAAGACTTCATCCTCTGGTAACTCACCTCGGTTCATGTATGCCAGGTACGGGACCGTCCAATCCGGAATAGCATGAAGCGCCGCCACCAATTGAGCCTCCGGATCAGGATAGCTAAATCCTCTTCTGAAGGTAATCTCACTGATGGATTATGCAATACGTCCAGGAAAACATTAGGTGGAACCGGTTTATGCTGAGAACCCAGCCGGCTTAATACGTCGACTACTTCATTCTTTCGCCGGTCCACATGGTCCACCTGATAACCCTTGAAGTATCCAGAGACAGCGTCCACCTCTCGATGATACGCCGCCATAAGTGGGTCCTTGGAGTCCCAAGTACCTGATACTTGTTGTGCCACCAGGTCCGAATCGCCAAAACACTTAACCCGGCTTAAATTCATCTCCTTAGCCATTCGCAGGCCATGGAGGAGAGCTTCATACTCAGCTGCATTGTTAGTACAAGGGAACATCAAACGGAGACATAACATAATTTATCACCTCGTGGGGAAGTTAACACGACTCCAGCCCCCGAGCCCTTCAATTGCCTGGATCCATCAAAGTGAATAGTCCAGTATGTGTGATCCGGCTTCTCCTTCGGTGCTTGTAACTCCGTCCAATCGTTGATGAAGTCCACCAGTGCTTGAGATTTGATTGCAGTACGAGGCACATACTTTAGCCCGTGAGGACTAAGTTCAATGGCCCACTTGGCAACCCGACCAGTTGCTTCTCTGTTCTAGATTATATCTCCCAGAGGGGCTGAACTGACCACGGTGATTGGATGGCCCTGAAAATACTGCTTAAGCTTCCGGTTTGCCATGAAGACTCTATATACCAATTTTTGCCAATGCGGGTATCTCTGCTTCGACTCAATGAGCACCTCGCTGATATAGTAAACCGGCCATTGAACCGGATATTCCTTTCCTGCCTCCTTGCGCTCTACCACAATGGCAACGCTTACTTCTCGGGCATTAGCTGCCACATATAACAAAAGTGGCTCATTATTAACTGGTGCAGGAAGGATAGGCGGCTCTGCCAACTGATTCTTCAAGTCCTCGAATGCAGCATCAGCATCATCACTTCAGACAAAGCGGTCTGTCTTTTTCATCATCTGATAAAGCGGGATGGCCTTCTCTCCCAAACGGCTGATAAACCGGCTTAGCGCTGCAATGCGGCCTGCCAGGCGTTGGACATCTTTGATGCATGCCGGTTTAGCCAAGGATGTAATAGCCTTGATCTTCTCCGGATTAGCTTCGATTCCTTTGTTGGACACTAAGAACCCCAGGAGCTTGCCTGCCGGTACACCAAAAACGCACTTGGCCGGATTAAGCATCATCTTATAAATCTGAAGATTATCAAAAGTTTCCTTCAAGTCAGCTATCAACGTCTCTTCCTTCCTGGACTTTACCACAATGTCATCCACATAGGCATGCACATTCCGCCCAATCTGTTTATGAAGAAAATTCTGCACACAGCGCTGATAGGTCGCCTGGGCACTCTTGAGCCCAAAAGGCATAGATACATAGCAGAAGGATCCAAAGGGAGTTATGAAGGTTGTCTTCTCATGGTCCTTAACTGCCATTTTGATCTGATGATAACCGGAATATGCATCCAAAAAACTTAAGCGCTCACAACCCGCCGTAGCATCAATGATTTGATCAATACGAGGGAGGGAAAAAGGATCAGCTAGGCAAGCTTTGTTCAGATCTGTGTAATCAACACACATTCGCCAAGTGCTATTCTTTTTAAGCACCAACACCGGATTAGCCAACCACTCAGGGTGAAACACCTCTACTATAAAACATGCTGCCAAGAGCCTGGCCACCTCTTCACCAATAGCCTTGCGTCTCTTTTCATTGAAGTGGCGGAGAAACTGTTTAACTGGTTTAAACTTGGGATCAACATTAAGAGTGTCCTCAGCGAGTTGCCTCGGTACACCTGGCGTGTCAGAAGGTTTCCATGCAAAAATGTCCCGATTCTCACGGATGAACTCGATGAGCGCGCCTTCCTATTTCGGATCCAGGTTAGCACTGATGGTAAACTGCTTGGATGAATCGCCAGGAACAAAGTCAACCTGCTTGGTCTCATCAGCTGATTTGAACTTTAAGGCCGGATCATGCTCTGTAGTTGGCTTTTTCAACGGAGACATGTCTTTCGGATCAACATTATCCTTGTAAAATTTCAATTCTTCTGTTGCACAAACCGCCTCAGCATAGGCTGCATCACCTTCCTCGCACTCCAAAGCAATCTTACGGCTCCCGTGGATCGTAATAGTTCCTTTGTGACCTGGCATATTAAGCTGCAGATAAATGTAACAAGGCCTCGCCATGAATTTAGCATAAACCGGTCGCCCGAACAGGGCGTGATACGGGCTCTTGATCTTTACCGCTTCGAAGGTCAAAGTCTCCGACCTGGAATCATGCTCATCTCCAAAGGTGACCTCCAGGTCTATCTTACTGACCGGATACGCCGATTTACCAGGTACCACGCCGTGAAAAACAGTGTTGGACTGTCTGAGCTTCTTGTCCGTCAACCCCATGTGACGAAAAGTCTCATAATACAGAATATTGATGTTGCTTCCTTCGTCCATGAGCACCTTGAACTTATAGCCCCCAACTTGAGGCGCCACAACCAGAGCCAACTGACCCGGATTATCAACCCGGGGCGGATGATCCTCTCGACTTCACACAATGGGCTGTTCCGACCAGCATAAATAAAGAGACACCGCCGGTTCAACAGAGTGCACTGCCCTCTTGTAAACCTTATGATCGCGCTTACATAAACTTGTGGTGAAGACATGATATTGCCCACTGCTCAGCTGCTTCGGGTTGCTCTGATAGCCTGATTGTTGTTGCTGCTGATGATTGCTATGATTATTATAGCCACCCTGGCTGTTCTACTGGTTGTGTTCGTTCTGATTGCTGTGGCCGCCCTGGTTACTTTGGAACCCTGGACCGGAACCACCACCTTGATAACCCGGCCCCTGAAAACCAGGGCCTGAACCGCCGGACGATCCATGATCATATTGGAACCGGTTTATGAACTCCCTCATTATGAAGCCGTCCTTCCAAAGGTGTGTGGCTGGCTTTTCCTTCGTGCCATGCCTGGGGCAAGGCACGTTCATCTCGTGCTCCAAATTGATATTTTGTCCTCCGCCCCGTGGGGGCGGTCTACCCTTACGGCGCTGACCATCCTCCTGTACATTGGTGTTAGCTACGAAAACGGAACTACTATCCGCTTTACGCTTACCGCTATATCCCTGATTCGCCGGATTAGACTGTGGTGCTTTACCATTCTTCTTTCCTTTCCCTGACTTCTCGTCGTCAGACTCTGGATATTTGGCACTATCCGAATCTGCATACTTCACCAGGGCCCCCATGAGTGTTCCCATGTCATGACAATGACGCTTGAGCCGTCCTAATTTCAGCTTCAGAGGTTCAAACCAACAGTTGCATTCCAACGTCACCACTACTGTGTCCGGACTGATGCGGTCTGAGGAATGTAAGATCTCTCACACCCGGCGCACCCAATGACTTGTTGATTCATTTTCCCCTTGAACGCAGGCTGCCAAGTCTACAATGGACATGGGCTGCTTGCATGTATCCTTGAAGTTATTGATAAACCGGCGTCGTGACTCGGCCCATGATCCGATGGAGTTCTGTGGTAACCCTTTTAGCCAGGTACGAGCCATACCCTCCAGCATCATAGTGAAGTACTTCGCGCATGTTGCGTCGTCCACATCCAGCATCTCCATTGCCATCTCGTAGCTTTCAACCCAGGCTTCGGGGGACAGATCCGCGGTATAATTGGGCACCTTGCGCGGTCCTTTGAAGTCCTTAGGCAATTTTACATTGCGTAAAGCGGGCGTAAGACACGGTACTCCCAAGGAGCTGGAAGTAACCCCTGGCTTGATCGTGGTAGATGGACGAACCGACGTAGGCTGACGGGCTTCATACTGTGCCGTTAATTCGACCTCTCGACGTTGTCTGCCCTGATCCACCACATCCTGTGCGTTTACACCTCCTCCCGCCGGGTTGTCCCTCCGTGGCGGGTTACAATTTCGCGTGCTACTCGACACGGTCGGTTCTTCCAGGTGCCTGCTGTAGCTCCATCTTGGGTGGGGGGGGAGGGGTGGAATGAATCCTCTCGCGGCTGTGGGAATAAGCCTGCTGCTGTGTTAAAGCTGTCTCTAGAAACTTCCTAGCTCGCAGCGCCTCCACTGCTATAGGGGATCCCCCTTCAATGGGAAGGGCTGCCAATCGTGAAGCGGCGGCAACTATGTTATCCAAAGGGTTGGAGTAGTGACCAGGAGGGCTGGGTGCGTGTTGTGACGAAACAACCTGGCGGGTTGGCTCCGCGGCCTGTGGCTGGACCGATGCCCCTGTGCCAGGCACTTCTCCCTGGTTTACCCCCGGCTGGTTGCTGGTTCCCGCTCCTGGCGTACTAAAGAGGTTCCTAGCTTCGTAAACCGGCGGCAGGCGAGACTGGCTGCTTCTCCTCATTACATCGTTTGATGCCGTCTGATCCAACAGAAGCCGATAGGCCTGAGCATCTAGCTCAGCCTGCCTTGCGATCATCCTAGAGTTCTCAGTAGCCAGGTCCAATTTAGCTTGATCTATTTGGCCCCTCACCTTAGCAACTTCCGCGTCGTGTTGCACCTTCTCGGCCTGGCCGACCTCCGCGGTTAGCAGCGCTGTCAAAGTATCAACTAAAGCGGTCAGGAATTGAGCCGGCGGCTGAACCGGGCCTCCTGCCCCAGCGGCCGCTGCTGCCGCCAGTTCGGACGTTAACCCCACCGCAGTTGACGACTGTTGCACAAATTGTGATCCGGCCATGAAGACGGCGACCCGACTCGGTGGATCAAGGGTGTCCGGAATACTATCGCCATCGGAACAGCCCCCAGACCGGCCATCTTGCAATAGATATAAAGACTCAGTTTCTCCCGTGGATGACTTGTCGCCGGAATAAACAACGGTCTCGCCACCAGATTCTGATCCGTCCTTGGTTTGTGCCCCGTGAACCGCTCCCACGAAGACACGCTTCATGGCGGGCCGAACCCGGGCAGGTCTTGCACGCTGAGCCGACTCGACGATGTTGGGGAAGATGTCCTGCTCAGGGCCCGGTTCGCCGATCTTGCCAATGAAGATGTGGATGCCGCCAAAGGGGACTCTGTACCCGTACTCGATTGAATCGGCCTCGGGACCCCAGCCTGCATCGTCGATGTAGATCTTGTCGCGGCGACTCTTAGTCATCCGGCCCACTGCGTAGCCCTTGAGTCCTTCAAAGCTGCCCTTCAAGAACTCGAAACCATCGTGCGATAGCCCCACGGTGGGGGCCAACTGTCATGGTTTTGTCACGGCAGATGTCCTAGCAAAATGACTTAGTCGTGGAGCCATCGTTACGGGTTAGCTTAAAGGGGTTAAAGCGGACAAGGATGCAAGGGATTTTTATACTAGTTCGGCCCCTTCGATGAAGGTAAAGGCCTACGTCTAGTTTGGTGTAGTATTGATAGGGTTTCGATGACCAGGGAGCGAATCCGCTTTGCCTGTGTCTCGAGTTGTTCTCTCTCCTTGAACCGTCGCCGGGTCGTCCCTTTATATACACAGGGTGACGCCCGGTCCGGTTTACAGAATCCCGAGGCCGGCTTATAATCGTGCTCGGCTCGGTCTCTATCTTTCCTATCTTACAACACACTTACGGGCCCTAACACCTCTTGGGCCTTGGATCTCTAGTCTTGTGCAATAAAGCACGAGGCTCCATATCTCGCTGGGCTTCAATATGAATAATTCTTTATGGCATAAACTGGCCCCTCCATGGGCGGTTTATACCTAATAGTAATATCCCTGACAGTTAGGGTTACATGAGGTCGATTTACAATGAAGGAAAGATTCTGCCTATCCTTGGCGTGGAAGACACACCACGACTCCAGAGCCTCCGTATCCGATCTTGGGTCTGTACTCAGGCTTGGCTCCATAGTAGCCCATCAATCCGGCCCAGTAATGACAGGCCGGCAGCACGAGGACCCCTTAATCCAGGACGCCCTCAGTGGTTCTTTGGAACCTTAGCATGACGACTTCCCGACTGTCTACTACTATAAGGTTTGTCCGGCTCTGGTGAGGGAGAAGCGATGGCGGCGATAAGCCTTCACCTCACTCTAGTGCTTGTAATCGTCGCTAGGTGATCCACGGGTTTGGCTGTAATTTTTGTTACTTCTCGTGTTCGTTGTACTACCATGAAAGATGGTGAATAGATCGGAAAATTTTCCCACAAGATAGAAGAACAAGGGTTCCAAGTATTGCTTAAACTCTTATCGGGGCCCTTATTATGTATAGGTCTAACAATCCAATCTAAGTAAACAATCATAGATCTTATTTCAAATTGCCTAAGAACCCAGCTTAAAGATAAACTTCAAATATAAAGGATAGAGCGGAGTTCTAAAGCAAACAGTGGGATTCACATCCCATAATCACGAGGAGTGTGGTTTTTTGTGCACCCACGATAAAAAAACTTAGCAAAACATTTCAAAAAAAATTGTGGATGTGATTATGACCAAATATTTTAGGTGCTTGCAAAATTTGGTGGCGAAATAACATCCGAGGAACTCTGTAAAAAACAAAGTTTGTGCCAAAAACATTTGAACAATAACGTGGGTGCAAAGCATTATTTGTATTTCGTTCTGTATGAGATCATTTGATGTTTTTTGGTTACCAAATTTTGCAAGCTCCTAAAATATTTGCTCATAATCACATCCATGAAGTTTTAGTTTTTTTTTCAAATGTACTGTTCACTACATGGATGCATCGAAGGTGGGTGCAACCACTACTTTCCCAATCACGAGATGCCATGATCAAGCCACTTTTTTTAGAAAAGGAGGAGGACCCCCGGCCTCTGCATCTGGACGATGCATGCATCCACTTTATTAATTATTCACACAAGACCTTACAAAGTCGTACAACAGTAAGACTAAAGCCACCGTCTAGGCAACACCTGTCGCTACTCCTATCCAGTTGATGAAGGGGTGCTGATAGTCTGGGCCTAATACCAAACAGACCTTGTTGCCAAACCTAACATCTAAGACTTGAGGTCCCAACCAGGACTCCTACCGGGTATGGGGCACCCACCAGTCCGGCACACTCCTCAACCAGGACGCCTGCCGGGTATGAGGCCGTCGCAGCCACCTGCCACCAATCCATCTTCAGTGTTGTATTGTTGCATCTACCTTGCCCGATCAAGCTGTCGTCGACGCCACCACGACGCCAGACAACACCACCATCCTGCGCTCGTCCATCATCACACGCCCACCGGCGAGACCCCGTTACTCCATGTCGTCGAGACCCGCTGTCGTCGACGCGAGAGAAGGCATGCCACACCAACTCACGCCTCTTCCATCCGGCGCCGCTCCACAAACGATGTCCCTAATAGGGAACACGACACCGCAGTGCCGCCATAGTCCGATCTGGTGATCTTAGGATTTCTCCTGGAGCGGCACAGGTTGACGATAGTTGCTTGACGATGCCTTCAGACGCCGCCATCGCCCGCCATGACCGAAGTCGGCTCGGTTTTCACCGTCGACTATGTCTCCCCAACTCGCCGTCAGTTCTAATAGTGGGATCCAAGATCCGTCACTACCAGCCAGGCTAACTGCCTTCGGTGGAGAAGTCAACCACCGCCACCATGCCCGGGCCAAGAGACTCGGGCGTCCTCGTGCCGCGAAGATTACCTAGGGGGGATCTCCTCTTGCCGTTGTCGAGACGAGGCGCAGACGCAGTGGGTCTCGATCTAAACCCCTCGGGCCCAAATCAGATCTCATCACAGCCAAAATCTCATCCGCCAACGGCCGCCGAAGATCTCCTGGTCACCGCCAACCCACTGTACACTTCCGTTGGAGGAGGAGGGAGATGGACGCCGCTGCCCTTACGCGTTACCGCCGGCCGAGGATTGCGCCGCCGCCGCTGCCTCACCACAGGGGCTTCACCCCGTAAAATTGGGGGAGAATTTCACTTCCCCGGCCTCTGCACCAACTAGGGATGCATACGGCCACTTACTTGCGTACATAACAATTACTTGTTTTCACCCGCCAAAAAAAAGAGTTGCTTGTTCTTTTTCTTTTGCGAGAAATTTTTCGATCTATTCATCTTCAATCATGGTAGCACAACGAATACCAGAAATAATAGAAATTACATCCAGATCCGTGACCATCTAGCGACAACTATCAGCACTGAAGCGAGCTGAAGGCGCGCCGCCGTCATTGCCCCTCCATCGCCGGAGTCGGGCACAACTTGTTGTAGTAGACAGTCGGGAAGTCGTCGTGCTAAGGCCCCGTAGGACCAGCGCACCAGAGAAGGAACCACCACAGATGAAGAATAACGTAGATGAGAAAAATCCAATCCGAAGACACACGAACGTAGACGAACAACGACGAGATCCGAGCAAATCCACCAAAGATAGATCCACCGGAGACACACCTCCACACGCCCACCAACGATGCTAGACACATCGCCGGAACGGAGGCTAGGCGGGGAGACCTTTATTCCATCTTCAGGGAGCTGCCGCTGTCTCGTCTTCCTGAGCAGGACACAAACCCTAGCAAAATTGAAAGAAACGATTAAAAACGGAGCCCTCCCGCTGACCCTTGCCGAGATCCACCGCGCCCCCATGGCCCTAAGGCCACCGGAGAGGAGGCGGATCTGCGGCGGCGGCGGCAGAAGGCAAAAACCCTAGCTTTTTGTGGAGGAGAAAGAGGAGGAGGCAGCAGCTTGCAGATCTTCTTTCAACTTGGGTGTTTTTTTTTAGATCACATCTCGTAGTCGTAAGCAAAATATCCGACGTTACTGCTTTTGCTGTTTTAGTGCGAATATGTGAGTTTCTTATTGATACACTGGCTTTTAATCGTTGTCGGAAAGTTTAACGCTGGAAGTATATACATAGAAAAGTTACGTAGTTTGTGATAATCCGTAGGTATCATTGTTTGCTGTCGCAGCAAGCGATTCCTTGTATGACCCCTTTATTTCATCATATGTTGGTCTTTCCAGGACTTTCTTAGTAGAATATAATCGATGAAACAGCCCAAAGCGGTAGCAGCATACTAAATTGCATGTGGGATAATAATGATTTAGATTGCCTCTCATTCATGTGTTTGACTAGCTAACCATTGTCTTAAAATATATAGCTGCCTACGTAACCATGTGACTCCGCAAGCATGTCTGCATCTTTAGAATTTCTCGCAAGATTTTCAACTGCAGTGAGATTATCTTACAGTATCCAGCACAGCTACTTGCATCGCATGGCTTGCGGATTATTGAAGGGAGCCTAGTGCAGTTAAGGTTCAACGAACCAAGTTTCAGCGCTAATTTAAGAGGAGGAACCCGAACAAATAGGGGTGAACCGGTCAAAGCCTAAACCAAAAACGAAATTGTGGACGAAGATCAGGACAAAGCAAAATTCCAAGCGAGTCTTCTGTGGATCATGGCCGGACGAAAGAAGATCTATGGCTTAGCTCAAACCATGCAAGATTTTAAGGCAAAGCTATGCTAGATAGCCAGCTATGAATGTCTCCTGGTAATTTATTTTGGGTGTCCTTTTCTTGTACCAGGTCAACTTCCACTCCGCCTCATTTGTCCCTGTAGGAACAGGAGATGAGAAAGGAGGTGAAAGCATCTCGAATGTTTCCATCCTGTTGTCCACTTACGCTACTTGACAACCGTAGGATGGCATTTTTTGGCACAGTACAAAAGCTTAACTTTCTGTTAAGTTTTGGTCGTTGCTACGAAGATCAGGGCGCGGGAAGGGCTTTCCACGCGACGCAGACATGTTACTTTCTTGAAGGTAGACCCTGGCCGTTTGGAGCGCGGGAATTGCCTCCTGTTGCCTGCCAGGAATGAATTGATTTCTTGGAGCTTTATGTATCACTCTGCCAAATCGACTGTTGCATATCTAAACTTTCCGGCGCGGTGATCCGGAGGTAGACTCTGCCGGGCAAGTCCATGCCATGCCGCGAGCTTAGTCCATGGCATGCCATATACTCACCGATGCTTCTTTGAATAGACCAGGGGAAAGGGGAAATCTGGAAAAGCATGACGGAAGGAGGCCCTCCTTGTGAAGAAGACCGACGGAAATTACAGTGATCTGAACGCTCCATCACACGGTCAGTGATTCCAAGCTTTAGGCCGAAGCCTCTTCTCCACGATGTCCGAGCAACGAGAGTGATGGATACTGACCGATGCGAGCAACAAAGTCCCCAATGGTAGAGCCATCTTTCCGCCAAACTGCCGGTGGCCACTCGACCAGACCGGCCGGTAAAAAGTTAAAACCTCACATCAGCTCCTAATTTCTACCACAGCTCCACAAGAGAAGAAGATGGTAAGCTCGAGCCTCCGCCTACCAAGAAGAATCTACACTGGTGGAAATACGTTGGCTCCGGTCAGTCTCGTCTCGCACGAATTCACTAGAAGCCAAGCCAAGAACCAGACATCCCCTTCCTTAACGTTTGATCGCAGCCGGCTGCGTGCGTCGAAGCTCACGGCCATTGAACCTGTCCTCGGCCTCGAGCTGCTAGCGCTTTTGAACCGGTCTAAAGACCTGCATGCCGAACTCGTCACATCAACGTGGTGATAGACAGACAGCGACTCGGCCAAGGCCCCGGCCCCGGCCCCAACGAACGACAAATAACGGAACGATCCGTCGTCCGTCCATGATCCATCCACATGCGCTTGTGCATGCGGTCGCGTCGTCGAACGACAGCGCCGCCCACGCGACCGGGCCTCCCTTTTCCTTTGAACCGGTCACGGCGTTTTGCCGCGTGATCTGATGATGAGACGGGAGGGGGATCAGCGAGCGGCCGGCCTTGGATCGTCGTCGCCGGGATCCCGGGGGCGACGGCGACGTGCCCGTTCCGATCCATTGCGTGTGGCGAGCGTGTTACGTAGTGCATGGGGAGTGTTACTGGCCTGCGGGTCTTTTTCTGCCCGCATGTCGTGGCGGTGAGCCGGTTGATAATCAATCAAAGTGGGGAATGAATGTTGTAGCCAGTGACTGGCAGCGCGTCGCCGGTGCGTGGCCGGTGGGCGGGCGACGACGACGGACGGACGTGACACGACAGGTCTGTGGAGGAGCGCTTCACTGCTAGCTAGCTCGTGCGTTCACAAGTGTGTACCAGTAATTCACTCCCACGGTAGCAACTACGAGTAGCAGTACAACTGCCATACGAGCTAGTAGCTCGATCAAAGTGGAACCAGGACGCTTCTGGTTCCAGCTCCTCCTCGGCGTTGCATGCGGTCGCCTCTGCGGAATTCTTTCTGCCTCTGCGTACGACCACCGCCCCTGCGAAAACCGGCGACCCGGACCGGCGGATGGGACACGCCGTTTCACTGTCCACGTCCATGCACGGGACGTGGAAGTGGAAATTCCACCACCGATCCATCGCCATTGCTCCGTATAGCAGCCTAGCTACAGTAGTACTACCTCCGTCTAGGTGAATAAGTCATTCGCGTAGTTCTAGGTCATCGATTTGAAAAATTAAATATGTGTTATATATCATGAAAAGTATATCATTAGATTTCTACACGTATGTAGTTTCTTAATATATATTTTTTGTCACATATAGTATATATTTAGATAGTTAAATCGTTGACCTAGAACTACGCGAATGACTTATTCACCGAGACGAAGGGAGTATGAATAATTCCCCGTGGCAATCGGGAGCGGTATACGGTATTACCTTTGTAGACAGACAGTGTACCTTTCATAGGCGTCCCATGAGAGGGACGGTCGCCCAGTCCTCTCTGCCACTATGTACATCTGTACAAGCTACTACTACTAGATGTAGACTTTCGACTGTTCTGGCTTGAATGGATGGTGACGCCTACGTCTGTATCTCGGTGTCTCTACGTAGGTGTGGTACCAAGGCAACAGCCAACCACTAACTGATATACTCCAAACTACGAGTAGTATTATCATAACTTTAATAGATATGCTGAGAAAATATGCACTGCTCTTTTCAGCTGCCAATTTTTTTTAGAACTCTTGTTCTCAACGTATAAGAGCATCTCCAGCCGCGTCCCCAACAGGCCCTCCCCAGGCGTTTTTGCCGCGCCGGCGCCAAAAAAACGAGCCCAGTCGCGCCCCCAGAAACCTGTTTTTCGTCGGCTCGGGCCAAAACTGGTGTCGGCGGACCCAGGCCGAACCCGGCGCCCTGAGGGGCGCTTGGGGAGCCGGCACAAGCGAAAAAGGCGCGTGGGTCCGCCCTGGCGGTGACCCGAGGGCCTTTTCCCGTCGTTTCTTGTCGCTTTTCCCTCGCACCCCTCCCGCTCGCTCGCATTCCTCCCGTCATTCCCTCCCTTTCTCCCGCCAAACCCCCTCCCGCTCGCCTTCCAGTCGCCGCCATGCCGCCGAAGAAGTACGCCATGCCGCGCGCGGCGGCAACCACGACTGGCATTGTGGCCCAGCCGAAGCAGAGGAAGCCGAGGGCGCCGCCATTGAAGCCACCGGGCATGTCGAACGACGAGTGGAGGGTGGAAGTTCAGCGACGCGACGCAGTCACCGCCGACCGGCGGAACAGGGCCATCGCCAAGAAGGCCCGCGACAACGCGGCGCGCGCGGCGGCGTCCTCCTCATTGGTCGACCACGCAGGGATGATGAATCCACCCGTCGTCAGCCACGCCCAGTACGCGCCCTGGGGACAGCAAGGCGTCGGATCTCCATGGGGATCGTCGTCGCCCGGCTACGTCGACGGCGACGCGCACGGTGGGCTTAACCCAAACGTGACCTTCCCCATGGCCACCCCGCGACGCGCACACCCTCGCCCGCCATCGTCGGCGTGCAGTACCCTCCATACAACTACTCGCCGCCCGCCTACGCGTCCACACCGACGCCCCATCTCCGCCGTGGACCGCTGCCCTTCTCTTACCTCGGCGACACCGACGACACATGAGCCGACATGGACGACATCATCGCGACAGGATCGACCGCGTCCGCTGCGTCTCCCGGGTTCGCCACCCAGGACGAGGTAGTGGATCTCAGCGGCGGCATGGAGGCCGAGCTCGGCTACGTCTATGGCAAGGACGCGCAGTAAGCGCAGGAACCCGAGGAGGAGGAGGACGAGGAGGAGGAGGAGGAGGAGGAGGAGGAGCCGGCTCCTAATCCGACGAAGGGGCGCCAGAAGAAGAAGCGGGCGGCTAGGCCAGACGAACCGCGCATCAAGTGGACGTCCAAGGAGGAGGAATTCCTCGCCGAAGCATGGAAAGTCGTCTGCCTCGACCCGACCACCGACACGAACCAGAGCTTCGAGACGTACTGGGACCGCATCAAGGCCGAGTTCGACGAGCGGAAGCTCGTCGACCCCTACTTCAAAGGCGTCTACATGCAGCGCGGCTCCAAGGCGATGGCGAACCATTTGAGGCGTATCCAGGGGGCGTGCAACAAATGACATGGTATCGTCGAGGAGGTCGCGGCTCGCCCGGAGAGCGGCGCCAGCGTTGAGAATCAAGTACGCACGCCGTTCACCCGCATCTCTTCGTCGTCTACGCCCGCCGCCCGCCCGCATCTCTTCGTCGTCTACGCCCGCCGCCCGCCAACTGTTTGTTCCTCCGCGCAGTTGCTGCGCATGTTCACCATATATCGGCGCGACAACCTCGACGCCGACTTCAAGTACCTCCACGTCTACAAGCGCATTGACAAGTGAGAGAAGTGGGCGGAAGTCCGACGTACCCTCGACAAGGCCAAGGAGACATACAAGCCGGACGCGACGACTCCGGGCGCGTCAGAGGGGCGGCCGGAACGGCCACAAATTGGCAAAGAAGGGGAAAAAACGCCGACGCGGCAACCGCGCGAGTGCAGGTGTCCATCGAGCATTGCCTCGCCGACGCCCAGGCCCGGGCCGTCCTGCGTGAAGAGAAGATCGAGGCACGGTGGTCGTCGTTGATGACGAACAGCGCCATCAAGCTCGACCTGCTCCGGACCAACGTCGACCTGCTCCGGACCAACGTCGTCGCGAAGAAGAGGAACACTGACATGGCTTTTCTGATGGACGGGGCGGACATGCTCCAGAGCAACGACGAGTAGCTCAGGGCGTGGTACATGGCGGAGCGCGGCCTCATCCTGAACCAGCTGCAGACGACAACGCCGACGACGCCAGCTCCCGCGCCCACGGCCACACCGACGCCAAGCCCGAACGACGCCTCGCCCAGTAGTACCGAAGCCGCTCCGATACAGCCCAGCACCGAAGCAGCTCCGACACCGCCGAGCCCGCGCACGCCGACTCCGCCAACGCCTGGAGCCAACCCCGCCGAGTGATTCGTTGCGCACGCGAACTTGCGACGTGCGGCGCTCTGTTTTTTGTAACGCCAGACTACGTCCGATCACCGGATTTGTGGCGTCTTTTGTGAGCGGGAACGACCTAGTTCAAATTTCCCGCATCCTGGGGCCGGACCTTGGGGGTTAGGTCGCCCCCAGGCCGCTCTATTTATGCGCCCTTGGGGGGCCGAACGGCTGGAGATGCCCTAACAACACTTCAAAACAATGCTAATCTAAAAAAGGCAGACAAGGAGACTGTTCTCTGCCGTTTGCTCTTCTAACATGTGCTTTATGAAACAGCTGGGCTCTCTCTCTCTCTCTCGAATTTCATAATGAAATTGGGGGCCCTTTGGGGCTCCTTTTCCCCTAAAAAAAGAGGAGTAATCAGGCATTCAGCAGGGAAAGCAGGATGCTGGAGTAGACAACATCATTGGCGACGGCAGTAGCATCAAATAAGAAAGAAAAGGGAACACCATCCAAGCTATACCTCACAACATATGTTTCTCTTTCCTGTACACAACAGATGTGTCGTCCAAAGCACCACCGCCATCAAGCCGGAGGGCAAGCAAAGAACAAGGAAACAGTCGACAGAAACAGCATCAGCATATGGTTCCTTACTTTTCGATAATATACTAGTAATAGGTACCAACGCCAAGCAAGTGGTCAGATCATCATTTACAGGCACAGGGAGTTAGATACTTATCATACAGGAGCATTGACTAGCACTACAGATAGAAAGAATACCTAGGTTCCGAGATTATACAGCACTCAGAAGGTCGTCGCCAGTTAGGGGTGGGTACTTTGAGGCTCGGATGTGATGATTGACCAAATGACCATCCAGATTTTACAAGATACCATGTCATGGCCACAAAATGGTAGTTGCGTAAGTCATGCTTACCCCTACTTTGGGAGGAAGGACGACATAGCCCGTCTGAATTCAAGAGATCCTAGAGCAGATTTCGGTAAAGGGCTGCCTCCAGGGAACCACAAATCACCTCTGCCAGGAAGCATAACCTGTGGGCTTATACTCCTGTCACCGTCACTTGTCTCAGCAGGAAGAGCTTCATTCTTTTTCTTCACAAATTCAAAGAACTCCGCAACTTGCCGAGCATATCTTCATGGACAACATTGAAACATCAAACGGGTGCAGAGATTTGAAGGGATTTAAGAGCACATGGGGTGTTCAGGACTTTAGTGATACATTATTAAAATAACATTGCAGGTTGCTGGAAACTATCATTATGAGGAAATTCAATAAAATGCCAGTCTTAGTTTGTTCTTTGATTAAATGACATGCCATGTGTCGCTGACAGGCGGGTCCTGATGTAGCATTTTATAAAGGCCAAACTAAGACGCGGCATTTTATCAAATCTCCACAATGCATGCTACTGCCAATAGGAGTATATCTGGAATTACTACCTAAATAATTGACGAGACAAAATAGCAAATATCATCACCCTGGACACAAGAATAAGAAATGGGAAGTGTGACGACTTTTTCTTACAAGTGTCGAAGTGTATAAATATAACAAGGCTGTACTTGGTCTTCAAAGCATTTCAAAAGAATTAGAAAGTTGTATACAAAGAAACACCTATAAACAATCCAGATTGTTTACAAGTATATGTGTTGTCTGTTCATATCTAACCAGACCTATACTTCGGATAATTCACTTGTAACAATTTAGCAGGCGTGATACATGGTACAGAATTAATGTCACATAGGTCAAATCTAACAGTAAACTGAAGATGTATCAATAGCACATAGAAATTAGTGAATATTTTACTTTTACAAAATAGATTTTTTTCATGTTGAGATTTACACTGAACTTACTGAGCAAGTCAGTTTACACATCACAGCTTAACCTTTTCTATTTGGATTCAGTTGGCAACAATTCCAGCAACACGTGAGTTTAATTTTGGAACATGCAGATCAATACACTAATTTCATTGCTTTCAGCTCAGAGGATATCATATTCTTAACTCATGCCTGCTTAACAATAAAAGAATATAAATAGAAAACTGAAACAATGCTCTCGGGAATATAAAGGTTCTGTCATTCTGATCACTTACTGTCGTTTAGCTTCAATGTCCTTGTTAAAATCAATGTCATTTTCACAGTCCAGGATCAGAGCAGGAACCTAATTCGGAAGAAGCATCAGCATGTGACCAAATAACTCCTTACAGGTCACACTTGAGCCATAAAGGTAGGAGAAAGTTACCTTCTGGATACTAGAATGCATATGGTCTCCTTCCAGGAAGAACACTCGATCTCGTATTTCTGGATGTAGTGAGCCCTCCATATGAACTGGAAGCTGACTGACTGACAACAAACCAGAACCTTGTCCTTTGGAAGGAAGTAGCCAGCTTTCATGTTTCTCATGCAAACCTTGAAGGTAATCAAGACTGACACCACCCTCCTCTGACCTTTTCCGAACCATCATTCTTTTATGGCAGGTATCAGGGCTAGCTCTTAGATAAATAAAACCATCAGGGACAAGACCCGGGAGAGATGACACAACTGGGTCGAACCAGGAGTCGTAAATGCTGATTTCCATCTCATTCATCCACTTAGCTTCATGAACAGCACGGACAAAAACCTGAAAATCAACAAGAGTATACTCATTAAATAGGAAAAGATGTTTAAAGTGGGATAGACCAAAAGTGAAAACTAGTGTTTTCGGCAAAGATATGACCTACCATTCTATCACTGAAAACACTTCTTTCCATCAGCCGGAGAGGCTTTATTCCACTTGAAGACTCCCTCTCTTGCATCACCCTTGTCACAAAGACGTAATTCTGGAAAGTGTATGCATACCTCTGTGGTTCAGCATAGAAAGCATCAAGTATGTTAAAGTGATCAGGCCCAATATCCTGCCACTTCGCAACAGGTTCAGGTACTATTTCCACAAGGTCACGTAGTTCGATAGTCTCGTTGGCAATTCTTTGAAGGAATGTAGATTTCCCGACACTGATATTCCCTTCAACACAAAAGGTGAGCCTCTTTCTTCTGCAAGGCTTAGATGTGTCAGTGTCTTTCACCTCCTCATCAACGCTCTCTTTAATGAACAAAGTTATACTCTCAGCATGGTTCTTGTGTATGATGCCAACTGAACTTTGCAAGAACTCAACCATCTTCTCATCAGACTTGCCAAAGAACTGCAAAACTCAGGAAGTGTTAGCACGAGCTGCGTTAAAGTGATTGAACCAGCAGAATTTTAAGTGAGAAAATCACCATCAGATTCATGTGACAGGATTGTGACAAACAACTAAAGAGAATAAAGCAGACCCGGAAGATAACAGACAAAGGTAATTGTTCTTTTTCCCTTCAAACTTAAGAATTTGACGGTGATAATGCTCCAAGCCTCCAATGATCACATAGTGGGAATCGAATTAACCTATTTTATGCAATGCTACAATCAATACGAATTTGACGGATATCTGAAGTTTGTGAGATGCAGTGTAGGCCTGGGCATAAACTTCAGGACTAAATCGTTGCTGCTGAAGGTTTTGGAGCCAATGTGCCTTTAGCAGTGCTGTCTCAATTACTAAAACTGAGGAGTGACCACCAGAATTCTAATGCCGAGTTGGTCATCAAGGGTGGAGCGAATTGCTTGCAATCACAGTACACCAACTGTAGTATACCAGAATGCAGGTCGAAGCATATCAGTTGCTGCTTGCTGGAGCTAACAATAAGTGGTGGTATGTGCCGACATTTTCTTAGGATATATGTCAACAGAAATGTATTTTCCATGTGACCATGCCAACTCTGGCAATTCACAGGAACTGGTGAAGACTCCAAGCATACGTGTTGCTTACATACTGTACTTTGCAAACTCTGACAAACAGTAGGAACAATCCAGCACAGCCCACGCACGCACCTTATCCCGATAGAGCTGCTTGAGCGGCGCGACGCCATCGAATCCCTTCTCAACGAGCTTCCTCTGGTTCCGCGGCCCGACCCCGGGAATGGCGAGCAGCTCCCCGCTCCCAGTCGCCACATCGCCCCGGACTCTCTGCCTCCTCTCTGGCGAATTACGACCCCCACCTCCTCTGGAGCCCCTCCCCTCTTCCTCTTCCTCTCCCTCTCCCGCGGCAACATCCCCGCGCCTCGCCGCCTCAGCGGAGCAGCAGAGTCCCCTCCTCGCGACCGCGCCGCCGCAGCGCAGCCACGGCAGGGGGCGGAGGCGCGCGGTGCTCGGTACCGAGCAAGTGGAGAGGGACGGACCTGCCAGGCGGAGCGCGGGCATGCGGGAGGAGGGCAGCAGCGGCCGGGCCGGGGCCGCGGCCGCGTCGAGGAAGGAGGCGGCTCGGGGGAGAATCCTGTGCATCGCTGGCTGAGGCGACGGAGGCAGCGGAGCTCGGTCTCCGGCAGGCCACCGGCCGACGTGGCGGTGGCGGGCGGCCGGAAGGGATTGGGTTGCGGTGCGGTGCGGTGGGGTTTAGGGTTTTGGCATTATCATCTCGCGGGGCTGCCGGGATGAGGATGGATGGGGAGGAGGTGGAAGGAAAACTGGTGCGGTGCACACGAGGTTTTTTTTTTTTTTTTGAGACAATGCGGTGCACACGAGTGGTCCACGGGGACTCGAGCCTGTGCTGGGTCCACGGGAATTGAAAATGCGTAAAATAACACGGACCGGTGTGTGGCTGTCTTGCCGCTTTCGTTTTCGGTCCTGCGCTCGGTGCATGGACCGAACTCTATGGGCTGTGCAGGACCTGACTGACTTTAACACATACTCCCTTCTTACCCTCAAAAAATAAAAACACATACTCCCTTCGTTCTCTTTTTAGACCTTTATCGAAATCATTAATTGAGGAGTATTCGTTGCAAAGATCACTCCAAACCCCATGTTATGACAAGTGACGCGCTGCATGTGCTTCACTTGTCGTAACCTGAGTGTTTTCTTTTTTTTAGATCCGTTTATTCAAAACGTTTTATCTCTTAAACCGTGCGTCCAAATCTCGAACCGTTTTCACCGTTGAATTCCTCGTGTCGAGATCTTCAAACTACTTCCTCCGTTCCGATTTCAACTAAAACCACGACGAGTAAATCGGAACGGAAGGAGTAGATCCCATGTTGATAGGTTTTGATGAACTTTTTTTTCACGAAAAAAAAAACGGACGAAAAAAACCGGGCGAAAAACCGAACCGGGTGCACTGGTTTTTTCCCTTTCCAAAAGAGGCACGGCCGTGACTCTCGCGAAAGCACAACCGCGCCTCTCGCTGAAGCAAAACCGTGACTCTAGCGAAAGAAAAAAAAATAGAAAACGCGTTTTTTTCTCTTTCCGAAAGAGGCACGGCCGTGACTCTCGCGAAAGCACAACCGTGCCTCCTGCGGAAGCAAAACCGTGACTCTCGCGAAAGAAAAAAAACAGAAAACGCGTTTTTTTCCCTTTCCGAAAGGCACGGCCGTGACTCTCGCGAAAGCACTCCTCCTCCTCCTTCTCCACAAAAAACTAGGGTTTTAGCCTCCCACCATCGCCGCCGCCGCAGGTCCGCCTCCTCTCCGGTGGCCTTAGGGCCATTGGGGCGCGGTGGATCTCGGCAAGGGTCAGCGGGAGGGCTCCGTTTTTAATCGTTTATTTTAGTTTTGCTAGGGTTTGTGTACTGCTCAGGAAGACGAGACGGTGGCGGCTCCCTGAAGATGGAATAAAGATCTCCTCGCCTAGCCCCCGTTCCGGAGATGCGTCTAGCATCGTTGGTGGGCGTGTGGAGGTGTGTCTCCGGCGGATCTATCTTTGGTGGATTTGCTCGGATCTCGTCGGTGTTCGTCTACGTTCGTGTGTCTTCGGATTGGATCTTTCTGATCTACATTATTCTTCATCTGCGACGGTTGCTGTTCTGGTGCGCTGGTCCTACAGGGCCTTAGCACGACGACTTCTCGACTGTCTACTACAACAAGTTGTGCCCGACTCCGACGATGGAGGGGCGACGACGGCGACGCGCCTTCGGCTCGCTTCAGTGCTGGTAGTTGTCGCTAGGTGGTCTACGGATCTGGATGTAATTTTTATTATCGAGATATGTAAGTGGCAACCGTGTGGCAGATTGCAAAACTGCCACACCCTCCCGATCTCCTTCCTTTCCGCACGTCCTCCCGATCTTCTCCTTCCTTTTCCGCGCCTTCCCGATTTTTTCCTTTTCCGCACGTCCTCCCGATCTCATCCTTCCTTTTCCGCGCCTTCCCGATTTTCGGGCAAAAATAATGCTTGGATTGGGATTTGAACTCTGGTCTACAAGTAATCAACAAAGGGAGCTAACCACCTCACCCATGACACTCATTGTTGAACAAGCTAAGGGAAATACTGTTTTTGACATGTTTTGCCTTTAATTTTTTAGCATTGAAAAACTTTTGTTTCACCTATCAAAACTGTCACATAAGCTTTTTTCGTGGTAAATTCTTCATCACCACCACGATAAATGACGCACCACCAACATGATAACTTTTGTATACCACGCAATACATTATGTGTAAGTAGCATGGTCATAAGCACTGAAGGCGTGATAACTTTGGTGAAAGCATCGTGGTAACTTTGATCATTGGGAAGAAATTTGTTGAACCCCGACCGCTGGTAATTTCTGTAAATAGCACGATAACATTCACGCCATAGACCTGATAATTCAGATACAAAAATCGTGATAACTTTAACCATTTGGGAAGAAAAATGTGAAAAGATATCCGATAATTTATGTGTAAATAGAGGGTAATATACGCAGCGCACATCCGATAACTGAGGTAGAAACACCATGGTAACTTTGACCATAGGGAAGATTTTTTTTTGAAAAGATACTCCGATATCTTCTGTGTAAATAACACGGTACTATACCTCCCTCCCCTGGTATTTTTATGTGTAAATAGCACCATGATAGGTTACCACTGCAGGTTTGATAGGTTACCTAGAATCAGCATGATAACTTTTTATCCAGGGAAAAATTTGTTCAGAACATCCCCGATATTTTTTGTGTGAATAACATGATAATATAAGCACCGCATAACCGATAACTTTTTATCAAAGGAAAACAAGTTGTTAAAAACATACACTCACCTCTTGTGGCCTCTTAGATGAACACAACACATGGTGTGCCACGGAAAAACCACATAATGTTTAGTGTCATGAGGGGCACACGTGCTCGTTGGTTGGCCCAGAAAAACGGCCCACTTTGATTCGCTATAGGCGTGATAAGTTACGCAAAAACATCGTGGTAATTTTTGACCTATGGAAAAAGTTAGCGAAACACACCCAGGTTTTTAGGTGTAAGTACCATGATAATATACGAACTGTAGACCCGGTAACTCATGTACAATCCCCCATGGTAACTTTGACCAGGGGCGAGTTTGATGTACACATACCCCGATTGAATGAAATTTTGTGGTCTTAATAAATAGAATATTCAAATAGATGAGGCTAATTAAAGAAAGGACTAAAAAGGTAGGATAACTAAACGGAATGATCTGTAGGCTTCAATGTGTTGGGACGTCATGGTAATTAAAAGAATGATTATACTTAAATGGAATCAGTGGGTGATTAGGCCCGGCAAAGAAAATGTAACACGGCTAAATTGCATCGTATTTTTTATGTTTATTTTGTAGAAGGATGTTGCATTGCAACATGTTCTTCATAGTGAATCCAGTGTTGTGAAACATTATGCTTGCACGAAACATCATTTTTTTCCCGTTACAACGCACGGGCATATGTGCTAGTCTACTTCTTAATTGTTTTGCCATGTCAGTTTTTTTATGTGACATCATTACCACCTGTTGACCATGAAGCATTTGGAAGGACCATAAAGTTCGCAAACATTTTTTGACTTTGAGAACATTTTTTTACATTTCTGCAAAAAATAAATATCAAATTTGATAACATTTTTAAATTCATGAACATATTGAATGTCACAAATATTTCCCAAATTGAACATATTTCTAGAATTAAAAAGTATTTTCCAAATTCACAAGAATTTTTTGAATTCATGGATATATTTCAAGTTTTGCATGCTTCTACAAATTTGCATACATGTTTTAGTTTGTGAACAATTTAAAATTCACAAAAAATTAAATCTGCTATATTTATTTAATTAACGAATCTTACAAATCTGCAAATCATTTTTGAGTACATGAATACAAAATTATTGGAAAAAAATCATCATTGATAATATTTTCAAATTAATGAACATATTTAAATTCATAAAATTTCTCAAAAAAGTAGAAAAAAATGAATTCACAAATATTATACAAATTTGCAAGCTTTTTTAGAAATAAAAAATATGTTATGAATTCGTAGATATAATTTAAATTATCGCACATTTCTTCAAATTTGCAGATATTTTTTATGAATTCTCTAGCATTTTCAAATTTGCGAACATTCTTTTTGAATTAATAATCATTTACCTTGATTGCCTAACAATTTTTGAGCCGACAAATACTTTTCAAAATCATAAACATTTTTTGCAAGCAATGAACACTTTTCCAAATCCATTTTTTAATTAAATTCTACCAAACTTTTAAATTCATAATTTTTTCCAATCCATTAATATAATTAAATATTTGAAAAGTTTTTTTATTGAAATAAACCGAACAATATAGGAAACCCTAGAGGAATATTATACAATTGAAAACAGACCGAAGGTGGCAAACATGACCACTTTGCCTTGCTCATAATTGGCCGACCCGCCAATGAGGAGGGAGAAGATGATCGGGGGCGATGTTATCGCTCACGGAGACCTCCTCGCCGTCACCTTTAGCGACAGCTGGCCTAGGGCTTGCACCAAAAGCTCGCAGGCCATGGCCCATTGGCATGCTCGCTCGCTGCTCTGGTCTCTCATTTGTTCGGCCGGCTTGCTTTGCTTTTCTTTTTAGACGCATTCTACTGCTACTGCTGCATTGTCTTAGGAATTAAGAAAATTTGCATAAAGTTCATGAATTTGAATAAAAACCCGAATCTCTAAAAAGTTTGAGATTTTCATAAAAGTTTTCTAATTTAAAAATACGAATTAAAGAAATGGTCACGAATTTTAAAAAGTCTTTGAATTAAATAAAACATGAAAAAATGGGATCAAAACCATTAAAACCCAGACCTGAAAACAAAAGAAAAACCGGCCCGAAAAGAACAGGAGGGAGCCTTTTAGAACCTACAAGAAGGTTCCTGAAACCGATGTAAAGGGGACATGTGTTGCTAATACGGACCGGCCCCCTTGGTACATACAAGCGAAGCTTTGTGCACCAAGTAGCATTTCCTCGCTCACGATAGGTGATACATATCACTTTCCCTTCGGCAGCGTGTCTGTATGAGTATGTGAAGTACTAATAAAAACCGCGCTTTCCTAAAAAAAATGTCGTGTCAACTTAGTGTGTTTTCAAGGTGCATCTTTTCCCTAAAGTTCAAGGTAAACACTTCACATGTGTGTGCTTCGACACGTCCTCCACCACAAGCGTAAGTGTGCTCCGACAAGTGGAGCACGGGTCTGCCCCCAAAAGGAAAAAAATAATGAATCACGTATGTCCTCCACAGTTAAGCACATGTGGGCTTCCCCATAGGGCGCAGATGTGCTTCACAACAAAGCATGTGTGTGGAGCACAGGTGTGCTTCCCTGCGAGCATAAGGTATGCTTCACGGTTAAGCACACCCATGCTGAGAGCACACATGTGTTCCCTGATAGATCCACACAAAAAGGGGCAAAAAAAAAGAAGGAGAAATCAACGTGACCCCCTTTGCTTTCGCAACATGTCCAACGCGGTACGCCTCAAAAAGAGCATCTCTTAACTAATGATTTAGATCGGGAAGCCTTCCTAGGGCACGCATTCTTTTGGGCCTTGGCTCACTAGTGCTCCTTCGGTTTCTTGTGTGCTCGCTTGGTCATTCGTTCTGGTTTTCCGCTTGATTTTCTGCTTCATCTTTGTTGTCTTAGAGGAAAAAACAGTCCGCATTTTTTTTGTTAGTTTTGAAATTGTGGTGAAACCAAATAATCATTAAATTCTAGAATCTATTCACAAGTGGAGAAATATCCATGAATTAAAAAAACGTTCACTAATTTGAGAAATGTTTGTTAGTTTATTTTTTTGCAAGAATTTGGAAAATATTCATTAATTTGGAAAATACTCATGATTATTAAAATAGTTTTCCAAGTTCAAAAGGTTAAAGAATTTTAAAATTCATGAACGCAATAAAATTTCAAATTTGATAAAGGTACAAAGGTTTGAAAAAACATCTGTGAAATTAGAAATTCGTGAAGTTAATATTTTCAACAAATTAAAAAACATCCATGCACTTTGAAAATTTTAATAAAATTTTAAACATTCACATGTTTTAAAAGAATAGGAAAAAGGAAAAGTGAAAAAATAAACAGCAAAACGAAAAGGAATTATGAAATGGGAAAAGCCAATCAAATCATGGTAAAAAAAGTAGAAAATGAACAAAAAGGAAAAATTGTCCCAGAGGACACTCTAGAAACTTTGTAAAATCAGAAGTCTCGCCATTGTGACCCTTTCCTGGGCCAGTCCGTTAGCAAGGTACACGCTCGCATTCTATCTGAATCAAACTATTTGACCGGGTGTGCACATTTTATCTGAATCAAACTATTTGACGCGCCAAGCGCCAAATAGGATAATATGGCAATTTCCCGTTTTGGTACGCCTGTGAATGATGATGGTCTTTCCGCAAAACCGAAAAGATGTCTAGTTCACAATTTCTGAACTATAATTTTTTTTTTCTGTGAAGAAACAGACTACAAACACAATTTCTGAACTTCAACAGAGAAAAACCTCAGGGACGAGGATTAGCCGTACAACACTACAAAATGATGCAACTCCCGAGGCCGTGATGATATTTGTGTTAGAATAAAGGAAAAAGCTATCGCTCAATCGGTGGATCTAACATAGGCGTCCGCCGTCTTCCTTGATAGACACGTGACCTATTAGATTAACCTCTCTTCTCCAACCTCTCTTCTGTATGCAAGTGCTTTTGTTTTGCAACATCAAGCCTGTTGCAGAAACAATAGTCATGTTGCAAAACTTTCTCCGTAACACCATATAGAGGTGAAGACAGAAAAAATCTGCAACAACAACTTAGTTGCAAAGATTTTCTGCAACAATGCCTTTGTTGCAAAAAAATATAAAGACACGAAAAAAATTCTGCAACACAACCTATGTTGCAAAAATATATTCCTGCAACACTACCTATGCTGCAAAAAAAATCCGCAACACAATCTCTGGTACAAGCGTTTCCGCAACAAGATAATTGTTGCAAAGAAGAGAAAGACATTCAGCTGATTTATTTTGTCATATCAGACAGCTCGCCAGGCGACGGATCTTATAAAAAGATCCGCCAGCCAACGCGTAGCAGCTCCCTAGAATAAAACGCTAAAGCAAGATCATACCGAGGCACGATTTTTGTTAACGAGGTTCACCGATATGGCTACATCCCGTGGCGTGACTACGGGGGCTCATCCCCAAGATACCGCAACACTGTCTGTTCGGGTGCCGGCTCCCCCGCGTACCTGCTGCTATCAAGTCGTAATGGGTATATAAGAGGCCTACGATACAACATGTCCGACTCTTACACGACTCGCACCTAACCACACCAACTACAACTTCAGTCCACATAACACCTTGTGTACATAATATATTCAACACAAATATAACAAACTCCACCTTGACGAATATTCTCCACCACCTAGAAGACGTCCATGCTCAAACCTCCATGTACTTCGGATTGGGTTGTCTTCTTTGTAGCTTATTGAGAGCTACCCGACGGGTCATACCTGCTCACTGTGGGACTCCACCGCTACTCAGGCAGCTCCACTCTTCATGGCTCCACCTGCAATAATGCTCCCTTGCAACTTGTAAAGATGTGAAGCCGTCCTCTCTAGAGGTACCAGAGTCGTACAGCATCCATGCTGGCAATATCGAGTGACATTGAACATATGAAGAGCATGCTTAGGGAAGAGCAAAGATGGGATACGGAGGACTGCAGAAAACAGACCAGACGGAACAGCGTGATTTGACTCGTGGCTCAAGCATAATCTCCAGCTGTTTCGGAGAGCCTCTCTGATGAAAGGGTCAGTCGTGTTAGGCTTAGCTCTGACTGTTATCTCTTCTTCTTGGGAAAATCTTAACGAACTCTCCGATACCGGAAAAGTCATGGTCGAGTAGGACCAGCAGTAGAACTTCAGATGGGAATGAGAGATTCTTGAGCACCACTCGTTGAACGCAGAAGAGTCGGTGAGGACTTGTTCAGTTGCTCCTGACATGAGGACAAAGATGGCGCCAGAGAAGGTGATCCTGGCCGACCTGATTTCCGCAGGAAAATACAGATTGTTACTCCGACACTGATTCGCCGGGGTGAATGAGTCCCCGGTCTTCCGCTTCTGTTCTGTACAACTTGGGAGGAGGGTTGGTAGGGTTTCAGATTTCTGGACTTCTGTCTCTGTTTTCTGTTTCTGGTTTTCTGTGTCGTGTATGAACGGATTGCTCATCAAATTTTATTACGTAGTACGTACGTGCGTATATTCTTCCAGGATCCTACACACACGTCCTGCAATCCAGTTGGAGATATCAAATACGTGCGATTCTTATCTGGACGTCTACAGGGCACTGATAACTCTGCATTTTTTTAAGTAGGTCGCTAGCGTCTGATTAATCCGGTAGAGATGAGCTATCAGACGTCCTGCATACATACGGCGGCTCTACAGCTCTACCTGCAACAACCAACCCAATGATACACATACACTATACTATAGCCACAAGCAAACCAACAAGCAACCACCGCCAATGATTCTCATCCGAAAACTTCCGAAACGATTTCGACGACGCGTTACGACTGCAGGATGTATAGATTCTCGGGACGGGAGTAAAACATAAAACATTTGATGCTATCTTCAGCAGGTGCCAATGCATGAACACGGCAGACGCCAAACGTGCAATGCACTGCCTCTGTGCCCTATATTTTTTTGAAACAAGCTGTGCCCTATATTATTCAGTTAAGACCTGAGGGCGCTTGCAGCCTCTGCTAATTAACAACAACAACATGGCAGTCAGTCTCTATTGGGCGACACCAGATTAACTAGTCGCAGATGATTCCTGAAACGGCCGGTTGCGATGGCGCCATCGGGTAGGTAGGTTCGGCCGAGCTGCGCTGCCGATCGGCGATCGTAAACAAAGAGGGCGCTGCCATAAGCAGCCACGGTTCGGTGGGCCGTATAGCTCCATAGAATGTAGGGTAGCGGCTCCGTGTACGTACATTTGGCAAGTAGACGGGGACGTCAGACGTGGTGCGGTTGCGACTTGCCATTCGCTATAATTGATATTAATTCCAGCGAGTGCTTATAAATGTAATGTGGTTAATTAGGGTGGCGAGTGGTACAGCCTACTATTGTATTAAGAGAAGAGTTTGGTGGTGCCCCAACCCCAACCACTGTAGCGTCATGCTTAGCGCGGTGCATTGCGAGCTTGAGATTCCGGTGTTGTGATTACATGAGGAAATGCTCTCTTGTCTACGTGCAGCTTGCAGAGAAATGCAGCTGGGCTGTGCTTACGGCTTCAAGGGGGAAATAATTACTGCGATTGTAGTATCGTGTACGCATAAAATTTGTTACTGTTTCTCCGTCTATTTTGCTTGCAGACACTGTGGCCACCGATGTAATGGATGTATTAAGAGAGGTTGGTAGTGTCCCAACCCCAACAACTGTAGCGTCATGCTTGGCGTGATGTATTGCATGCGAGCTTGAGTCTCTGTGCGCGGCTTGGAGAGAAATGCATCCAACTTGG
Organism: Secale cereale; assembly: GCA_902687465.1. NCBI lineage: Eukaryota > Viridiplantae > Streptophyta > Magnoliopsida > Poales > Poaceae > Secale > Secale cereale. The sequence goes on from LR738711.1 coordinate 861,658,949, forward strand.
TTATGGTTACGGCTTCAGTAACCAGTCTGTTGCAATGTCAAGGAGGAAATAGTTACTGCGATTGTGCTAGTATCGTGCACGCATGAATTTGTTACTGCTGTTGGGTCTATTTGCTTGCAGAGACTGTGACCACCGAAGTAATGGGCGTACAGTTACAGTTAGGTAAACCACATTACCACTCAGGCCCTGACAGACAGCCACATAGGTTACTGCCAGGCCCTTGGTCCTTAATGGCTGGCTAGTCTGCGCTCCACTGTGCAAAGAAGAAGAAGAAGAAGAGAAGCTTTGTCTACCGCGTCGACACGGAGCAGGCGCCACGCCCACCAGCCTGTGCTAGCATGCAGTGTACAGTGCTCTCGTATATTGACTTGGCCACAGTGTTGCGCCCTGCCATGACTATCAGCATTACACATGCATTGGACCGACTAACAGGGAACAAAGCGGAGGAAACTGGACGTCTCCTGTTGTTGATCGCTGCAGGTATACGAACGAGCGAGCTTGACAAAGAAAATCCACACGGCGAGAAGCTCACCTGTCAGCCGCAGTTACCCACCATTGAAGAAGAAGGGGACTTATGAAATCAAAACAAAAGATAGATATACTGTACCAACTGTTAGTGGCGTATGAGTTACTGCCTCCGTCCGGGTTTGATTAATAATATGGTTGCATGTATCTATAGCCACCCACCTGACCAACAGACTCAATCGTCAGAGCGCCCAACGCCCCCGCGTCGCCCCTGCTCCGCTCGGGCGACACGGGAGGTCCTCCCAACCCTAGCCGCCGGAGCCCTCCTCTCCTCCCTCCCTTCCCTCTGTCGCCCGAGGTGAACGACAGCTGGCTGAAGCCGGTGATGACGATGCAGTGGCGTCGTTTGTGAATAATTAATAAAATTGTTCCATGCATCGCCGAGATGCAGAGACCGGGGTGATCCTACTTTTCAAAACAAAAGGTATCATTCTAATGCAGACCCCGGGATGATTCTTCTTTTAAGAAAAAAAAAACCTTCGTCCGAGTTTATTGGGCCCTTTTGTATTTTGGACCAGACTTTGATCATCTATAGGCTACTAAAATACGCCCTCCGTCCAAAAACGAGTGTCTCAATTTTAGTACAACTTTGTACTAAAATTAGTACAAAGTTAAGACACTTATTATAGGACCGAGGGGGTACATTATGTAGTATATAACATAAAAAATTACACTGTTCGATTTGTATTTAAAAGCGCTTTTCAAAATATAATTTCTGTGACATACAGTTTACATTGCGTTAGTTAATATTTTTGATTAAACTTTAATCCAAAATAAGAGGAGCCTGATAAACCTAGAGGGAGGGAGTATCACCATTACCACCACCCTCCCGTGGACTTTTCGCACACACCGCAGATTAAGACCCGTACCTACCTGCCAATAACGCCATCCAACTTCCAACACCGCGTACTCCAACCCATTACCCATGTGTTTCCATCTCCAGCTCCGATGGTTCAGCCGGCTCCTGCATTGATTCCGCGGCAGGCAGGACCGCAGCTTCAGAATGCGATCCAGGAGCAGCAGCTGCCCATACACGATCGTTCGTGCCTCCCTGCAACAACCCCATCAATGGCGCTCCGTGCACGCCGCCCGCCTGGCCGAGGCCGCGGGAACCCTCCCGGCTCCTTCGCGCCATCGCGGCGAGACGAGCTCACGTCTCGGCGGCAAGCGGCGGCGACCCAGAGCACGCACTACGCCATCTGAGAACATCGCACTGCACTGCACGGCGACGGCCGTGCGCGGGCGCGGGCTGCCGACTCGTGGTGCTGCAGTAGGAGCGAGAGCGATCGCCGTCCGCGCACAGTGAGCCGGCCAGCGCGCACCTTTTTTGTTGTTTCCTTGTGGGGGATCCCGTGGATGGCCACGGCCGCGGCCACGCTGGGCGTGGGCCGGGCGCGGTTTGACTGACCCCGCACCAACCCGCGCGGCCACCTACCTAGCTACCACGCTATATATCGCATCGCAGCTGGATGGAACGGCAACGTTGCACTTGCACTGCATGGGACTTGTCATTTGTGGGGCACGACGATGCGCTTGCACTGCATCACTGCATGGGGCCTACGGGAGCGAGGGACGATGGATGCACTTGGATCGGAATGCACTCATGGGGCCGGTGCCGGTGGTTCGCGGCCGGCATCATTGAGTCCTTTTGGATTGCACTTGGCTGAGAGCTACGCACCGCCGACCCGTTGCCGCGGGGTCCGGATCCGATGCACACACATGATCGTGCGTCGGTTGCTTGCTTGGTTTGGTTCGCCGGACCGGACCGGACCGGAGGATGCATCTTCCATGTAGTACGGCGCTTGTACCAGCAGCTGATCAGCCGGCGCCGGTCGAGTAAAATAAAGAGAAAAAAGGAGCTTGTGTCGAGGTTGGCAGGCGGGTGTTTCACTCACCGCCTAGCATTTTTTACCAGTCGCGAACCGAGGCTTGCTGTGGAGCTCTGGTCAACATTGTTACTGTTGCTTCTGACATAGGAGTACCACTACAGTACAGTACAAGGGTGGCTGGAGTGGGACGGAGTACTGTGCTACAGTGGCTTCATTTTCCACTGCCTCCGCGGTCAAACCGCAGTGAAAAATTGCGTTGGGTTCGTGTCGGTTCCGCGGGACCGACAACGATCTCGCACGCAGACGGAAAGAGAGGTGACGGCAATTAAGAGCAGTGGCGAGAAAGGCAGTGAAGGCGCGCCACGGACCGCATCTAACCCGCCCGCCAAAGGCAAACGAATCTAGCCGTGACTTGGACCGCTCGTTTCGCCATTGTTGAGAGCTGAGACGCACACCATGCCTGCCACACGCGCTGACTTGTACGGCAAACATCGATCGGGGCGGGCACGCGGGGGACTTGGGCGCACAGTGCCAAGTCCTTGTTGGACTCGTGACGGGGTCGATCTCACTCTCTAAGCTGCCAACTGGGCTGCGTGGATAGTCCATAATTTGTCCACTCTGGCCACCAGCAACTGGTTCGATGATCGGGGCATGCACCACCACGGCAACTCCTGCAACTTGTTACAAGTAGTAGTAGAGTAGGTTCAAAAGCTACGTCGCTCGCACGCGCACGCAGGCAGGCAGGCCTGCGCGCCCAAAGATCTTGGGTTTCTTCTTGACGTCGATTCGTCAGCCTCTCGTTTACTCCACTTGTTCCAGCCCCTCAAAGTTCCCAACTCGACGAGCGACTCGTCCTCTGCCGATATACCCATACGCACGCCATGCTTCTACAGGTGCAATAGCAACAAAACGCAGACACAGGGTAACTTATGTTTCGTCGCGGTCGGCATCATCGACGATCGATCAAGATGATACGTCCTTCCACATAATAAATCCATCAACGGAGCGGTTGGCGGCCAAACAGTAGGATTAACACGACTACTAACTACCGGTACATGTACAGTATCGATCTCCCATCGCCGTCGGCGTTGGTGTATACAACTGCAGCCCCGCTTGCCATCTCGCAACCATTCGTGCAGGCGGTTGAGTGAGTGTAACGGGCAAGCAAATGGGAAAAAGGTTACCATCGCAAGGCAAGGCATGGCAATTAAAAGCCTTGAAAACGCCGTGTGCGTAGTAACTTTTTCTTCTCCCGCGAATCAGGAGCGCGCGGTGTCGTCACTGTCCTAACCACCCTAGCTTATCCCAGGCAAGTGAAAGCGGCTCCATCCGTAGATACACCATTCGTGCACGGCCACACGGGTAATAATATATACGTCCACATTAGCTTTGACATTGCAACTCAGGCCAAGTGTCGCTTTTCACCCACGGTGGACCATGCGTCCGCCCGTAGCGATCCCGGCGGATCCACCGAGCGGCGCAGTCGGCAGTGCCCGACGGAAACGGCTACTCGGCCGGCCGGCCGGCGGCGCGTCAGTTTTGACCCCCCGGTAATCCCCTGGTTATTTTAAGGATATGTCTACGTCTCAGTTGATTGAGATCTAACCAAGTCTCAGTGAAGTGATATAGTATATAAAAAGAAAAATAAAAAATAAAAATGAATTTTTTGTACGAATCTTCGTGCAAGATCAAAGGAACATAGCATCGGTTGAGAGATGACAAAGTTTAAGTCGATTGAGAGTTAGCAAAAATGTTATTTTAAGCGGAGTGAGCTCACCCGGGCTACCAACCAGGGCGAGTGCTGGCTGGACACGAACTACCTAATCAAGGCTTAAATTATTGCCTTGGCGCCAAGAGGGGGATGATAGGATCGTAGAAAAATGGGGTTAGTCACGCACGCATGACAAGCGCTAGGGACACGGGCGCACAGCTAGGAGGTGTTGGCTGGTTTGCGGCTCGTTAGCTAGGCTATCGGTGGCGGTTGCTCCACCAAATTCTGGAACGTGTACCTAAATCATGATTCCGTTTTCGTTACGACCATCTCTTTTTAAATTAGGCGCCCAACGCTGGAGTTACGGTTGAGCTAACGGACGAACGCTTAGCATGCTACGGGTAGAAAGAACAAGGGTAGTTCAATACCAACACATGTATATCAGCTGGACGGCTAGTGGAGGTGGCTGTACCAAGCCAACTAAAGACCACATTTATAGGTTTAGATGCTCGACGACTCAATTCTTTTTTTAAGTGTACATGTGTTATTATCTACGCTGTGCTCTGGGTTTTTCTAGGAGAAAACAAGTCTCTGAAACAACTTTGTGGAGCAGCACTCCGTTCGAGGGGGAGGCAGATCCGTTTTGCAACCACCAAAGGCCCAAAGCTACTCCACTCCAGAGCAAGTACAACAAGGAATCAAACACGTTAGCCGCGCCGTGCCCACACCTTTCCTCGCTCGCTCACTCACAAGCATCCTGCGACGCCCACCCAAACCCAACCCAACCCGAGCGCACGCACCTCGCGCCCGCGCAGGCGGTCAAATCCCCCAAAGGGATCGGGTCAATGGGGCGAGAAACCACCACCAACACCCAGCAAAAGAATCGCCAAAAAGCTCTGCTCTCGCCGTCACGCCCCCCATATATACGCACGCCTCGCCCTCCACGGCGCGCCCACACCTCTCCTCTCCCCTGCTGCGTACACCCCGCGAGCGAGCTCAAGCTCCGAGCCGCCGCCGTCGAACACAAGAAAAGGCAGAAGAAAGTGGGCGGGAAGGGAGGAAGAGGAGCGGACCCATAGCTAGCGGCGGCGTCGGCATGGGGAGGTCGCCGTGCTGCGAGAAGGCGCACACCAACAAGGGGGCGTGGACCAAGGAGGAGGACCAGCGCCTGATCGGCTACATCAAGGCCCACGGCGAGGGCTGCTGGCGCTCGCTGCCCAAGGCCGCGGGCCTGCTGCGCTGCGGCAAGAGCTGCCGCCTCCGCTGGATGAACTACCTCCGCCCCGACCTCAAGCGCGGCAACTTCACCGACGACGACGACGAGCTCATCATCAAGCTCCACGCCCTCCTCGGCAACAAGTAAGCAACCCACGATTTCAATGCGCGTCGCCTCCTCCGCCTCTTCTTTCCCGTGCGTCCCTGGTTTCTTGGAGGAAGCGGTTACTGACTAAAGCAGCCGTCGCCGTCGTGCAGGTGGTCGTTGATAGCGGGGCAGCTGCCGGGCCGGACGGACAACGAGATCAAGAACTACTGGAACACGCACATCAAGCGCAAGCTCCTCAACCGCGGCATGGACCCGCACACGCACCGCCCCATCAGCGCCGCCGCCGCCGCCAGCGGGCTCACCACGTCGACCGCCGCCCCCGTCTTCCCTTCCTCTCCGGCGCCGGCGTCCAGGCTGGCCAACGTGCCTTTCGCCTTCCAGAGCAGCGCCGTGAGCTTCGCCAGGCCCTCGCCGTCGGACGACGGGCACAGCAGCAGCGGCGGGAGCAGCGACGCGCCCCGGTGCCCCGACCTGAACCTCGACCTGGACCTCGACCTGTCCATGAGCCTGCCGTGCTCGCCGCCCAAGACAGCGCCGCCGGCCAAGTCCACGCCCACGTCGCAACAGCAGCAGGGCATCTGCCTGTGCTACCGCCTCGGCGTACGCAACGGGGAGGCATGCACCTGCAAGACGGCGTCGCCGGCGGGCCCGCGCGTGTTCCGGTTTCTCCGGCCACTGGAGGAGGGTCAATACATATAGGACACTAGGCGCCCGGAAAAACTCTGTACAAAACTCAAAAATGGAGGAGGAGAGGGGAAAAAAGTTTCTAACTGAGATAGCTGATGTGGATTATTATTTTCCATGTTTCGCTTCATCCCAAATATGATTCATTTCTGCCTTAAAAAAATACGATTCATTTCTTCTTGCCATATACTCCTACTGTAGTATAGATTTTCGAATTTCATGCAGCGGCAGAAAATGTTCAAAAAGATCTAGGGTGGCAAAAAATGATACTCCCTCCGTTCATTTTTATAAAACGTTTCAGAGAGCTAAGGTTAAACGGTTTTAGACACTGTCTGAAATGTCTATAACGTCTTATAAAAGTGAACGGAGGGAGTAGTACTTACTAAATGAGTGTAGAACACACATGCACATAAGTGACAGAAGAGTGGCAGATGGTATTGTTTGATTGTGCATCCGATTCGGGCGTCTGTTTGTGTCATGTGGGATATAAACAGAGCATGTTGCGTGTTTTAGGTAGGTAGGGAACTTATGCTATCTAGGTCCTCGAGGAAATAAAAACAACATACTCCTTTATTTATTTTGTTGTCACCACTGCAGGTCTTAATAATTTTGATTACAATATTTTTCAAAATATTTAAACATACATGCATGAGTTGTTCCTGTTCATATTATATCCATGCATATGCAAAATATGGTTTAAGTTTTTTATAAACTTGATAAACATATATTTCTAGACATGTAAATATTATGATTACTTGATGATTAAGTAGCGGTTAGTCACGAGAGATCTAGTATAGTTCTTGTAGGTTCGCTCCAACGACGAGAGGGGGTGAAAATCCAACGGCTTCGACCCGAAGGTGGTTAGGAATAAATTTAAATTTGTCTTCGATCGGCGGTGGTGAGATGAAGGGGCGTGGTCACCATGGAATAAGGTCTCCCTGCCTCGTCCACGTTGAGTAGTGCTTCTTCCTATGGTTAGGAGGTGTGTGTGGAAATCTGGCTCTTTGGGTCTAGCGTTTTATTCTACATGTTTGTCATGGTACCACTGTCACGTGGAGCTGACAGAGTGGATGTACATCTTGATTCTCCCGCTACGCTTACAACCGATGAAGGCTGGCTAGTTTTGGCCTCGTCGAGAACATGTGAGGGTTGTGCTCCCCGATTCGTCTGGTCGGAGATGCGGTGTTTCGCATGCCCTCTCCAACGTTATCTTTTCCAGGGCAACAATTTGCTACGAAGATTGCGGCAGTCTATGTCTTCCGGTCTACATCGACAACTTCTAGCCACTGATTCTACATGCTCGTGAGTATCAACAAGTTTGTTATGTCAAGATGGAGGCACATGTATATCAGCTGGACGGCTAGTGGAGGTGGCTGTAGTTACGACCAACGAAGGCTGGCCAGTTTTGACCTCGCCGAGGAACGTGTGAGAGTTGTGCTCCCCTATTCGTCTGGTCGAAGATGCACTGTTTCGCATGCCCTCTCTAACGTTATCTTTTCTAGGGTGACAATTTGCTACGAAGATTGCGGCCGTCTGTGTCTTCCGGTCTACATCGACAACTTCTAGCTACCGATTTTACAGGCTCGTGAGTATCAAAAAGTTTGTTATGTCAAGATGGAGGCCGAGAGACGATAACAAGATTTGCTGATGGCACGTCACTGAAGGATGATGAAGAAGACTTGGACACACACAAGAATTCATATGTATTTTCATATTTTGTAAGGATGCTTTGAAGGATGTGTCCTGCTTAATATATTTTGGCTTTTTCGCAAAAAGTACGAAATTAAAAAAAATCATTCATTGACTATGAATAGTTAGAATTGAAAAAAAGGTGTCTGATTTTTAAAATGGATAGGTGCTTTTTGAAACCATTCATCTATTGATAGATGCAGGTATGAAAAAAATATAGTTGACCAGCTCATTTTTATGTGAAAAAATGACATGAGGTTCCAAATCTGTTGTCGTATGTGTTGTGGTGGTGTTAGACTACCAACCTAGCCGGGTTCAAAAGTCGCCAAAGGACAACTGGAAATGACACTTATAGCAGTCCCAAAAAACCTTGTGAATTTATCTCAAATCTTCATGGTGGTCCACCTGCATCGTACAAAATGCGTAAAAAGCAAATTATGAACTCTGGTGCGAGTGGATATATGTAACACGTCTTAAATTTTCATTTTTTGTAAGAGTGTTTTGAAGGGTCTGTCCTACTTAATGCATTTAGATTTTTTTTGTAAAATACTATAAAATTAGGAAAATCATTTGTTAACTATAGATAGTTATAAATGAAAAGGTATATGATATTTGAAATGGATAGGCGTCCTTTGAAACCATCCATCGATTGACAGAGGCAGGCATACAAAATATAATTGGCCAACTCATTTCTATGTGTAAATATGACATGAGGTTGCAAATCTGCCGTCTTGTGGGTTATTGATACGCTCATTTTGCATCCTATTTTTTTACTGTTATTTATATTGTTTTAAAGTTACATTTAACTTTTAGGTGCAATTCTAATGCCTTTTCTCTCTTAATTTGCAAGTTTCATCACAAGAGGGAGATTGTCGGCAGCTGGAATTCTGATATGAAAATAGCTATAGCAAAGATAGCTATTCTGCGGAGCTCCAAATGACCTAAAATTTTACGGAGATTTATTTTGGAATATGTAAATAATACTAGAAGAAGAATCACCGAAAGGGGACCCAGTAGTGAGCCACAAGCTCAGGTGGCGCGCCCACCCCCGGGGCACGCCTCTTGAGCTTGTGGGCCCACCAGTAGGCCTATGTGGCTCATCATCTTATATAGGAAGCCATTTTCCCGAGAAAAATATATCAAGAGAAGACTTTTGGGAAGAAGTGCCTCCGTCTCGAGGCAAAACCTAGGCAGGAGCACTTTTGCTCTTCGGCGAAACGATTCCGCCAGGGATAATTCCCCCCCGGGAGGGGGAAATTGAAGCCTTCATCATCACCAACATTCCTCTCATCGTGGGAGGACTCATCTCCATTAACATCATCACTATTATCATATCATCTCCAAACCCTAGTTCATCTCTTGTATTCAATTTTCGTCCAAAACGTCAGGTTGGTACCTGTGGGTTGCTAGTAGTGTTGATTACATCTTGTAGTTGATGCTAGTTGGTTTATTTGGTGGAAGATCATATGTTCAGATTGTAAATCATATATTATTCTCCTCTGATCATGAACATGAATATGATTTGTTAGTAGTCCCGTTTGTTCTTAAGGACACGGGGAAGCCTTGTTATAACTAATCATGTGAAGTTTATCTCCATTCAATATTTTGATGATGTGTTATGTTGTACTTCCTCTAGTGGTGTCATGTGAACATCGACTACATGACACATTACCATGCCTGGGCCTAGGGGATGGCAGTGTGGGATTAGTAAGTAGATGATAGGTTGCGGGAGTGACAGAAACATAAACCCTAGTTTATGCACTATTTCGTAAGGGGATGGTTTGGATCCATATGCTTCATGCTATGGTTATATTTATCTTAATTCTTTTTTCGTAGTTGCGGATGCTTGCGAGATGGGGTGATCATAGGTGGGTTGTTTGTTCAAGTAAGAACAACACCCTAGCACCGGTCCACCCACATAACAATTTATCAAAGTAGTGAACGCGCGTCGATGAATTGTGATGAACATGACTAGGCAAAATTCCCATGTGTCCTCGAGAACGCTTGATCACTATAAGAAGTACTTTCGGCTTGTCCTTTGCAATAAAAGGATTGGGCCACCTTGCCGCACCTTGTTACTTTGGATACTTGTTAATTGCTATCGATTATCCTGCTATCAAACTATCTGTTACTACTACTTTACAACACTTGCAGAGGATACCTTGCTAAAATCGCTTATCAATTCCTTATTCTCCTAGTTGGGTTTGACACTCTTACTTATCAAAAAGGACCCCCTATACTTGTGTGTCGGTGGTAAAACCGACAGACCTTCGGGTAGGGGGTCCCGAGCTGTGGATCTCGAATCTATGGGTAACAAGGGACGAAGAAGAAAATATTTACCCAGGTTCCGGTCCTCTCGAAGAGGTAATACCCTACGTCTTGCTTTGATTGTATTGATGATTGTGTATCGAGTACAAGCTTGACCTACCTCGAGACCGTAAGTTGTGTTCTAACCCTAGGGCTAGGAGTATGTGATTATGATCGGATCCCTTCTAGAGGCTAAACCCCTTGCATTATATACATGCCAAAGGGGTATCTAGGGTTACATGATCGGTTGCAGAGCTTAGGATGCACATGGCGGCGACCGAAGATATCCTTGGAGTATACGTCAAGTCTTCGGCAGAAGCTATCTTGATCACATCAAGGTGCGAGGTTTCCGGAGTCCTTCCTTATGACAATGAGGGCCCATAAGCTCGGTCCGAGGACCGTGGGCCAAGTAGGTTGGTACCAACTAGTCTAGGACACCGTCAGTAGGCCATGAACTGGTCTTTTACGCCAAGGATGACGCTCTTCGGCTGAGTGACTTCGGCTCCGCAGTCTTTGGCTTGACACACGAGTTCCTCCTTCGATGATTCGGGGTCCTTCCCTTTATTGTGAGCTACCGTGGGCCCTTTCTCGAAGGAACCCCCCCTCCCGAGCAGGATTCATCCAAACTTGCTTAACATCCGAAGATGCGAGGTTACTTACCCTCGAAGGCCAGCCGCATAGGTGTGAAAGATGGTCTGACAACTTTACTGAAGCGACACCACCTATAACTAATCGGCTCACTTACTGTTGCTCTAATCGTGGCCCGATGCAATTTTCTCATTGGCACGTCTCGTTGAAGCAGAGATCGTGCCCGTTCTTTAAGGGATATCATCAAGATTTTGTTTCTCCCTGTACGCATAACAACATATTTTTTTGGGTAGTGGCAATTTCAACGGAGAGACCGGGGCGCGGGGGG
>LR738711.1:861670026-861689082 GCA_902687465.1 Secale cereale
GGGGGGTAGTCTTGGACATTTATCTTCCTATATAAGAGCAAGGCAAAGCAATATCAATAGTACACTTTTATATAAGGATTCATCCCTGCCTACCGCCTTTAAAGCTCTAGTGCCCAAATCCAATTCTGAATCCACACCACCCTCTTAGCACCCACAAGTCCTACTTCCCAACCATGCATACGCCACCCTCAAAAAGCACAAGTCCGACTCCTCCGTTACGGAGGGCACGATCCTAGAGCTGCGGAGCACGGGGTACATCCCTGCCAATGTCGCCACTCGGCCGCCGGAGCCAAACCAATGTGTGCCCACCCCCAATCCCGGGGATAGGTAGTTTTCATTCCCCATCTCGTCGGAGGTCTGGAGTTCCCGTTGCACCCCTTCGTGCGCGGGATCCTTCTACGGGATGGATTTCCATCATCTAGCACCAAACTCCATCCTCCACCCCGCCTTCTTCATCATCACCTGCGAGGCATTTCTCCGTGTCAAGCCACACTTTGGATTGTGGTTGAAGACGTTCGACATCAAGGCAAAGTCTAACGGCTCCGATCTCGCAGAATGCAGGAAAAAATGACAAACAAGAACCAAAAGGTCGACCGGTTCAAGGGCACCTTCAGCGAGACCATCATGGAGTGGCATCGCGAGTGATTTTACATCACCGAGCCACTCGCCGCCGATCAGGCCGAGGTCCCGGCCTTCTCGGCTGGTCCTCCGAGGAGGCTTGCCTCCTCGAGGAGGAAGGGCATGGACTAGAGGAACCCCATCTTGCTATCCTTAATAGCAATGATACATGCGTGTCATGTCTCTTTCTATCATTGAGATTGAGCACCGCAAGATCGAACCCATTATAGAGCACCTCTTCCCATGGCAAGATAAATCAATCAAGTTGGCCAAACAAAACCGAAATATCGAATAAGAAATAGGAGGCTATAATAATCATGTATGGATAGATCCGATCATAAACTCACAATTCATCGGATCCCAACAAACAAACCGCAAAAAAGAGTTACAACAAATAGATCTCCAAGAACATCAAGGAGAACATTGTATTGAAGATCAAAAAGAGAGAAGAAGCCATCTAGCTACTAACTATTGATACGTCCATTTTGCATCATGTTTTCGTACTGTTATTTATAATGTTTTTATTCATAATAATGCCTTTTGAAGTAATTCTAATGCCCTTTCTATCATAATATGCAAGGTTTACGTCAATAGGGAGAATACCGGCAACTGGAATTCTGGACCTAAAAAAGCAACGTTAGGCCACCTCTAGCAGAGCGATTCCGCCGGGGGAACTTCCCTCCTGGAGGGGGAACTCGAAGCCATCGTCATCACCAACAACCCTCTCATATTTGGGAGGCCAATCTCCATCAACATCTTCAACAACACCATCTCCTCTCAAACCCTAGTTCATCTCTTGTGTTCAATCTTTGTACCGGAACCTCATATTGGTACCTGTGGGTGACTAGTATTGTTGATTACATCTTGTAGTTGATTACTATATGGTTTATTTGGTGGAATATTATATGTTCAGGTCCATTATGCTATTTAATACCCCTCTGATCTTGAGCATGTTTGTCACTTGTGAGTAGTTACTTTAGTTCTTGAGGTCATGGGAGAAATCATGTTGCAAGTAATCATATGAACTTGATATGTGTTTGATATTCCGATGATATGTATGTTGTGATTCCCTTAGTGGTGTCATGTGAACGTTGGCTACATGACACTTCACCATATTAGGGCCTAAGGGAATGCATTTTGGTGTAGTTATTAGATGATGGGTTGCTATAGTGGCAGAAGCTTAAACCCTAGTTTATGCGCTACTCCGTAAGGGACCGATTTGGACCCCAATGTTTAACGCTATGTTAGATTTTATCTTAATACTTTTCTCGTAGTTGCGGATACTTGCGAGCAGTTAATCATAAGTAGGAGGTTTGTTCAAGTAAGTATAACACCTAAGCACCGGTCCACCCACATATCAAATCATCAAAGTAGCAAACACAAATCAAGCCAATATGGTGAAAGTTACTAGATGAAATCCCTGTGTGCCCTCAAGAACTTTGCTTATTATAAGAAACCGTTTTGGCCTATCCTTTGCCACAAAAGGATTGGTCTACCTTGCCGCATACTATTTACCGTTACCGTTACTTGCTCGTTACAAATTATCTTGCTATCAAACTATCTGTTACCGACAATTTTAGTGTTTGCAGACATTACCTTGCTGAAAACCACATGTCATTTCCTTCTGCTCCTCGTTGGGTTTGGCACTCTTACTTATCGAAAGGACTACGATTGATCCCCTATACTTGTGGGTCATCAAGCTTCTTTTTTGGCGCCATTTCTAGGGAGTGAAGCGCTCTTGGTAAGTGCAAATTGGCAAGGGCAAATTATTACTACGTGTCGAAAGTTATTGTCACTTGAGGGGTTTGTTCGGAGTATCTTCACCCCGAGTGGAAGCACAATTAGTTGCCCCTCAACTTGCTGCACCTACTGAAAATGTTGAATATGAATTTCCTTTGGGTATGATAGAACAACTGCTAGCTAATCCTTATGCAGGAGAAGGAACCGAACATCCTGATAGGCATTTGATATATGTGGATTATTTAAGCTTGCAGGTTTACCCAGAGATGAAGCCAAGAAGAAGGTTTTCCCTTTATCTTTGAAGGGAAAGGCATTGGCATGGTATAGGCTATGCGATGATACTGGATCTTGGCATTGGAATCACTTGAAATTGGAATTCCACCAAAAAGTTTATCCTATGCATCTAGTTCATCGTGATCGAAATTATATATATAATTTTTGGCCTCGTGAAGGAGAAAGTATCGCTCTAGCTTGGGGGAGGCTTAATTCAATGTTATATTCATGCCCCAATCATGATCTCTTGAGAGAAATTATTATTCAAAACTTCTATGCTCGGCTTTCTCGTAATGATCAATCCATGCTTGATACTTCTTGTGCCGGTTCTTTTATGAAGAAAACTATTGAGTTCAGGTGGGATCTCTTAGAAAGAATTAAACGCAACTCTGAAGATTGGGAACTCGACAAAGGTAAGAGTCAGATATTAAGCTTAAGTTTGATTGTGTTAAATCTTTTATGAATACTGATACATCTCCGTCGTATCTATAATTTTTGATTGTTCCATGCCAATATTCTACAACTTTCATATACTTTTGGCAACTTTTTATACTATTTTTTGGGACTAACATATTGATCCAGTGCCCAGTGCTAGTTCTTGTTTGTTGCATGTTTTTTGTTTCGCAGAATATCCATATCAAATGGAGTCCAAACAGAATAAAAACGGACGGAGTTTTTTTGGAATATATGTGAATTTTGGGAAGCGGAACCAACATGAAACGATGCCCGAGTGGGCCACGAGGCAGGGGGGCGCGCCCTCGGAAGGGGGGCACGCCCTGGGCCTTCTTGGCCACACCGTAAGGTGGTTGATGCCCTTCTTTCGCCGCAAGAAAGCTAATATCCGGATAAATATCGTGTCAAAAAATCATCCCAATCGGACTTACCGATCTCCGGGAATATAAGAAACAGTGAAGGGACAGAATCTGAGAACGCAGAAACAGAGAGAGACAAAGAGACAGATCCAATCTCGGAGGGGCTCTCACCCCTCCGCCGCCTTGGAGGCCATGGATCAGAGGGGAAACCCTTCTCCCACCTAGGGAGTAGGTCAAGGAATAAGAAGAAGGAGGGGGGCTCTCTCCCCATCGCTTCCGGTGGCACCGGAGTGCCACCGGGGCCATCATCGTGTGACGGCGATCTACACCAACACCTCCGTTATCTTCACCAACGTCTCCATCACCTTCCCCCATCTATCTATAGCGGTCCACTCTCCCGCAACACACTGTACCCTCTACTTGAACATGGTGCTTTATGCTTCATATTATTATCCAATGATGTGTTGCCATCCTATGATGTCCGAGTAGATTTTCATTGTCCTATCGGTGATCGGTGAATTGCTATGATTGGTTTAAATTGCTTGTGGTTATGTTGCTATCATTTGGTGCCCATCATATGGGCGCGCGTGTGGATCACACCATAGGGTCAGTTGTATGTTGATAGGACTACGTATTGGAGGGCAAGAGTGACAGAAGCTTCAACCTAGCGTAGAAATTGATGCATACGGGATTGAAGGGGGACCAATATATCTTAATGCTATGGTTGGGTTTTACCTTAATGAATGTTAGTAGTTGCGGATGCTTGCTAATGGTTCCAATCATAAGTGCATAGAATTCCAAGTAAGGGATGACATGCTAGAAGTGGCCTCTCCCACATAAAACTTGCTATCGGTCTAGTAACATAGTCAATTGCTTAGGGGCAATTTCGCAACTCCTACCACCACCTTTCCACACTCGCTATCGTTAACTTTATTGTTTCTTTATCTTAACAGCCCCTAGTTTATATTTATGTGCTCTTTATATTCTTGCAAACCTATCCAAAAACACGTACAAATTACTTCTAGTTTCATACATGTTCTAGGTAAAGTAAACGTCAAGCGTGCATAGAGTTGTATCGGTGGTCGGTAGAACTTGAGGGAATATTTGTTCTGCCTTTAGCTCCTCGTTGGGTTCGACACTCTTACTTATCGAAAGAGGCTACAACTGATCCCCTACACTTGTGGGTTATCAAGACCTTTTTCTGGCACCGTTGCCGGGGAGCAATAGCGTGGGGGTGAATATTCTCATGTGTGCTTGTTTGCTTTATCACTAAGTAGATTTTATTTGTTGTTCTAAGTTGTTCTCTATCTTTAGTTATGGATATGGAACACAAAATACCAAAAAACTTAGGTGTACTTGCTACTCATGGAGATGGGGAACCTCCTAAAACCCTCGATGCTCATTATGTGAAAGATATTATGTACTACTTTGATAATCCTGAGAAAACCCCATTCAACTATGTAATGGGAGTAACGTTGGATCAACGTGAATACTTTAGGGATTATCGCTTGACACAAAAAGGGAAACTGTTATGGGATCAAATTCATTTGTTGCATTGGTATGCTCGGCAACTATGCTTGAGATATGATTAGACTTGTTGCTCTAGGATGAAGGCTCCACACCTCCCCTTTTCATGCAAATTTAATGATAATGAAACCTTAGCTTCTTATGCTAATGGTATATATGATTATTATGATGTGGAGCAAATAGAAGAATTCGTTGCTTTTAAGGGTGCTTATGAAATTGAATCTCTGTTTAAAAAGAATGGTGCTTTTGATGACGATGTTTCTAGGCCTGAAAATCTTGCTATATTGAAATACTGCTATTTGAATTATGAATATAACTCCAATATTGATGCGTTTATTGAGAAAGTCTCCGCTGTCCAAGAAGAGACTAATATTTTGCTGGAAACTATGGAAGAAGAAACTGATGACATTGTGAGCTCATTAGATGAAAAAGATGACGAGGAGAGCGAAGAACTAAAGGAGGAAGAGCGGGTTAGCTACCCGTGCCCACCTTCTAATGAGGGTAACTCTTCAACTCATACATTGTTTAATTTCCCTTCATGCTTACCGAAGGATGAATGCTATGATGATTGTTATGATCCCGTTGATTGTTTTGAAATATCCCTTTTTGATGATGCTTGCTATGCTTGTGGCCAAGATGCCGATATGAATTATGCTTATGGATATGAACTTGCTATAGTTCCTTATGTTAAACATGAGATTGTTGCTGTTGCACCCACACATGATAGTCCTATTATCTTTTTGAATTCTCCAAACTACACTATATCGGAGAAGTTTGCACTTATTAAGGATTATATTGATGGGTTGCCTTTTCCTGTTACACATGATGATTTTGATGAATATAATATGCATGTGCTTGCTGCTCATACTTGCTATTATTATGAGAGAGGAACTACATCTCCGACTCTCTATGTTTCCAACACGATAAAATTGCAAGAAACTGCCTATACTATGCATTGGCCTTTACTTGATGTGCATGAATTGTTCTTGTATGACATGCCTATGCATAGGAAGAGAGTTAGACTTCGTTTTTGCATGACACATATCACTTTGTGCTCACTTCTAAATGCCGAATCATTGCTATATAAAATTGGCTTTGATATACCTTGGGATCCGGGTGGATCCATTACTTGAGCACTATATGCCTAGCTTAATGGCTTTAAAGAAAGCGCTGCCAGGGAGACAACCCGGAAGTTTTAGAGAGTCATTTATTTCTGTTGTGTGCTTTTATATTTTTTTAAAAAAAAGAGGGGAACCTAAAACTTTTTCAAAAAGAAAAGCGAAAGTGAGAAAGACGAGCATTGTTAAAGTGGGAGCTAGCCTTGAACTTTGTTCATGCCCATGGAAACTTTGTGAACCTTGATTACAGAAAATTTTCAACAAAAATAATTACCCCCTTGTACAATTCCATTGTATTATAAAAATAATGTGCCAAGGTTTGCCTTTAGGATGTTTACAATGCTTGCTGGTTTGTGCGGTGCAGGACAGAAACTTTGGCTGTAGTGCGCGATTTTATATTTTTTGCTGGAACGTCAAATGGTTCTGAAACTTTTTGCACTGTCTTTCTACACAAATTTTCTATTTTTCCTAATTTTTGCAGAATTTTTCAAGTGTCAGAAGTATGGTGAATGTTCAGATTATTACAGACTGTTCTGTTTTAGACAGATTCTGTTTTTGATGCATAGTTTGCTTGTTTTGATGAAACTATCAATTTCTATCAGTGGATTAAGCCATGGAAAAGTTATATTAAAGTAGCTACAATGAAAAAACAAAATATGAATTGGTTTGCAACAGTACTTAGAGTAGTGATTTGCTTTATTATACTAACGGATCTTACCGAGTTTTCTGTTGAAGTTTTGTGTGGATGAAGTGTTCGAAGATCGAGGAGGTCTCGATGTGAGGAGAAGAAGGAGAGGCAAGAGCTCAAGCTTGGGGATGCCCAAGGAACCCCAAGTAAATATTCAAGGAGACTCAAGCGTCTAAGCTTGGGGATGCCCCGGAAGGCATCCCCTCTTTCTTCAACAAGTATCGGTATGTTTTCGGATTCGTTTCATTCATGTGATATGTGCAGATCTTGGAGCGTCTTTTGCATTTAGTTTTCACCTTTTCTTTTATGCACCATGCTGGTATGAAATAGTCCTTGGTTGATTTATAGAATGCTCTTTGCACTTCACTTATATCTTTTGAGTATGGCTTTATAGAATACTTCATGTGCTTCACTTACATTATTTGAAGTTTGGATTGCCTGTTTCTCTTCACATAGAAAACCGCCATTTGTAGAATGCTCTTTTGCTTCACTTATAATTGTTAGAACGTGGGCATAACTTTTGTAGAAAGAATTAAAACTCTCTTGCTTCACTTATATCTATTTAGAGAGTTGACATGAATTGGTCATTCACATGGTTAGTCATAGAATCCTACATAAACTTCTAGATCGCTGAATATGATATGTTTGATTCCTTGCAATAGTTTTGCGATATAAAGATGGTGATATTAGAGTCATGCTAGTGGGTAGTTGTGGATTGTAGAAATACTTGTGTTGAGATTTGTGATTCTCGTAGCATGCACGTATGGTGAACAATTATGTGACGAAGTTGGAGCATGATTTATTTATTGAGTGCCATCCTTTGTGTGGAGGTCGGGGGCGCGCGATGGTTAACTCCTACCAACCTCCCCCCTAGGAGCATGCGTGTAGTACTTGGTTTCGATGGCTAATAAATTTTTGCAATAAGTATGTGAGTTCTTTAAGACTAATGTTGAGTCCATGGATTATACGCACTCTCACCCTTCCACCATTGCTAGCCTCTCTTGTACCACGCAACTTTCGCCGGTACCATACACCCACAATATACCTTCCTCAAAACAGCCATCATACCTACCTATTATGGCATTTCCATAGCCATTCCGAGATATATTGCCATGTAACTCCACCATTCCGTTTATTATGACACACACCATCATTGTCATATTGCCTTGCATGATCTTAAGATAGCTAGCATGATGTTTCCATGGCTTGTCCATTTTTTGATGTCATTGCTACGCTAGATCATTGCACATCCCGGTACACTACCGGAGGCATTCACATAGAGTCATATTTTGTTATAGCTTCGAGTTGTAATCTTTGAGTTGTAAGTAAATAAAAGTTTGATGATCTTTATTATTAGAGCATTGTCCCATGTGAGGAAAGGCCAAATAAAAAAAAGATGGCCTAAAAAAAATAGAGAGGGACTATAAAAAAAAGAGAGAAAGCCCCTCAAAAAAAAAACAAAAAAAACAAAAAAAATGAGAGAAAAGAGAGAAGGGACAATGCTACTATCCTTTTCCACACTTGTGGTTCAAAGTAGCACCATGATCTTCATAATAGAGAGTCTCTTGTTTTGGCACTTCCATATACCAGTGGGAATTTTCATTATAGAACTTGGCTTGTATATTCCAACGACGGGCTTCCTCAAATGCCCTAGGTCTTCATGAGCAAGCAAGTTGATGCACACCCACTAGTTTTCTTTTGAGCTTTCATACACTTATAGCTCTAGTGCATCCGTTACATGGCAATCCCTACTCACTCACATTGATATCGATTGATGGTCATCTTCATAGTCCATTGATTTGCCTAGTTGATGTGAGACTTTTTCCCACCTTTTGTCTATCACCACCTTCTATTCCACCCATAGTGATATGTCCACGGCTCACGCTCATGTATTGCGTGAAAGTTGAAAAAGTTTGAGAATACTAAAATATGAAACAATTGCTTGGCTAAAACCGGGGTTGTGCATGATTTAAATACTTTGTGTGGTGAAGATGGAGCATAGCCAGACCATATGATTTTGTAGGGATAACTTTCTTTGGCTATGTTATTTTGAAGAGACATGATTGCTTTATTAGTATGCTTGAAGTGTTATTGTCTTAATGTCAAATGATAGACTATTGCTTTGAATCACTCGTGTCTTAATATTCATGCCATGATTAGATTACATGATCAAGATTATGCTAGGTAGCATTCCACATCAAAAAATATCTTTTTTTTATCATTTACCTACTCGAGGACGAGCAAGAATTAAGCTTGGGGATGCTGATACGTCTCCGTCGTATCTATAATTTTTTATTGTTCCATGCCAATATTCTACAACTTTCATATATACTTTTGGCAACTTTTTATACTATTTTTTGGGACTAACATATTGATCCAGTGCCCAGTGCCAGTTCCTGTTTGTTGCATGTTTTTTGTTTCGCAGAATATCCATATCAAACGGAGTCCAACGGAATAAAAACGGACGAAGATTTTTTTGGAATATATGTGAATTTTGGGAAGCGGAATCAACATGAAACGATGCCCGAGTGGGCCACGAGGTAGGGGGGCGCGCCCTGGGCCCTCGTGGCCACACCGTAAGGTGGTTGATGCCCTTCTTTCGCTGCAAGAAAGCTAATATCCAGATAAAAACCGTGTCAAGAAATCAGCCCAATCGGAGTTACGGATCTCCGGGAATATAAGAAACGGTGAAGGGATAGAATCTGAGAACGCAGAAACAGAGAGAGACAGAGAGACAGATCCAATCTCGGAGGGGCTCTTGCCCCTCCGCCGCCATGGAGGCCATGGACTAGAGGGGAAACCCTTCTCCCACCTAGAGAGAAGGTCAAGGAAGAATAAGAAGGAGGGGGGGCTCTCTCCCCTCGCTTCCGGTGGCACCAGAGTGCCACCGGGGCCATCATCGTGTGACGGCGATCTACACCAACACCTCCGTCATCTTCACCAACATCTCCATCACCTTCCCCCATCTATCTACAGCGGTCCACTCTCCCGCAACCCGCTGTACCCTCTACTTAAACATGGTGCTTTATGCTTCATATTATTAGCCAATGATGTGTTGCCATCCTATGATGTCTAAGTAGATTTTCGTTGTCCTATCGGTGATTGGTGAATTGCTATGATTGGTTTAAATTGCTTGTGGTTATATTGCTGTCCTTTGGTGCCCATCATATGAGCGCGCGCGTGGATCACACCATAGGGTTAGTTGTATGTTGATAGGACTACGTATTGGAGGGCAAGAGTGACAGAAGCGTCAACCTAGCGTAGAAATTGATGCATACGGGATTGAAGGGGGACCAATATATCTTAATGCTATGGTTGGGTTTTACCTTAATGAACGTTAGTAGTTGCGGATGCTTGCTAATGGTTCCAATCATAAGTGCATAGAATTCCGAGTAAGGGATGACATGCTAGCAGTGGCCTCTCCCACATAAAACTTGCTATCGGTCTAGTAACATAGTCAATTTCTTAGGGGCAATTTTGCAACTCCTACCACCACTTTTCCACACTCGCTATCATTAACTTTATTGTTTGTTTATCTTAACAGCCCCTATTTTATATTTACATGCTCTTTATATTCTTGCAAACCTATCCAAAAACACCTACAATGTACTTCTAGTTTCATACATGTTCTAGGTAAAGTAAACGTCAAGCGTGCGCAGAGTTGTATCGGTGGTCGATAGAACTTGAGGGAATATTTGTTCTACCTTTAGCTCCTCGTTGTGTTCGACACTCTTACTTATCGAAAGAGGCTACAACTGATCCCCTACACATGTGGGTTATAAAATACTGATGCTTTTCAAAAGTTTAGCACTAAGTATGGACATGACTGTGAGATAGTAGCCTCCTTTTGTGAATCTTTTGCTACTCATGTTGATCTCCCTAAAGAGAAGTGGTTTAAGTATCACCCCCCTATTAAAGAAGAAATCAAAGAACCAGTAGTTGCTAAAGAAGAAACAATCATTTACAATGTTGATCCAGTTGGTCCTACTGCTTATATTGATAAACCACCTTTTCCTGTTAAGATAAAGGAGCATGCTAAGGTTTCAACTGTGGTCCGTAGAAGTAATATTAAAGAACCAAAACCTCCTAAGCAAATCAAAGTAGAACCTAGTGTTGCTATGGTTAAGGATCTCTTGGTCGATAATGTTGATGGGCATGTTATTTACTTCATCGGTGAAGCAACAAGAATTGCTAAACCCGATACAAAAGACAAACCTAGACCTATTGTAGGCATGCCTGTTGTCTCTGTTAAAATAGGAGATCATTATTATCATGGTTTATGTGCTATAGGTGCTAGCGTAAGTGCTATTCCTTTTACTCTCTATGAACAAATTATGAATGACATAGCACCCGCTGAAATAGAAGACATATATGTTACTATTAAACTTGCCAATAGAGACACCATCACTCCTCTTGGGATTGTTAGAGATGTTGAGGTCTTGTGTGGGAAAACAAAATATCCTACTGATTTTCTAGTCCTTGGTTCCCCACAAGATGACTTTTGTCCCATAATATTTGGTAGACCTTTCTTGAACACCGTCAATGCTACTATAGACTGTACCAAACAAACTGTCGGTGTTAGCTTCGGTGATGAGTCTCATTAGTTTAATTTTTTCAAGTTTAGTAGAAAACCTCATAAAAAGAAACCATTGTTCTAAACAAAGTGCATCAAGATAGCCCAATCCTTTTGTGGCAAAGGACATGCCAAAACAGTTTCTTATAATAGGCAGAGCGTTCTGGAGGGTACATGGGAATTTCATCTAGTTACTTTCATCATGTTGGTTTGATTTGTGTTCGCTACTTTGATGATTTGATATGTGGGTGGACCGGTGCTTGGGTGTTGTTCTTACTCGAAAAAACCTCCCACTTATGATTAACCCCCCGCAAGCGTTCGCAACTATGAGAAAAGTATTAAGATAAAATCTAACCGTAGCATTAAACATTTGGATCCAAATCGGTCCCTTACGAAGTAGCGCATAAACTAGGGTTTGAGCTTCTGTCACTCTAGCAACCCATCATCTAATAACTACTCCACAATGCATCCCCTTAGGCCCAAATATGGTGAAGTGCCATGTAGTGGACGTTCACATGACACCACTAAGGGAATCACAACATACATATCATCAAAATATTGAACACTTATCAAGTTCACATGATTACTTGCAACAAGATTACTCCCGTGACCTCAAGAACAAAAGTAACTACTCACAAATAATAATAATGCTCAAGATCAGAGGGGTATTAAATAGCATAATGGATCTGACGATATAATCTTCCACCAAATAAACCATATAGTAATCAACTACCAGATGTAATCAACACTACTAGTGACCCACACATACCAATCCGGGAGGAAAGTTCCCCCGGCGGAATTGCTCCGCCGGAGGGCAAAAGTGCTCCTGCCCAAGTTCCGCCTCGAGACGGTGGTGATGCGTCCTGGAAATCCTCTCCTTATTTTTTTCTAGGTCAAAATGACTTATATACCAGAAGATGGGAACCGAAGGTGGGCCGAGGAGGGCACAACCCACCAGGGCGCGCCTGGGCCCCCAGGGCGTCTTGTGCTCACCAGGGTGGCCCCCTCCGGTAGTTATTTGCTCCAGTATTTTTTATATATTCCAAAACAATTCTTCGTAAAATTTCATCTCATTTGGAGATGTGCAGAATTGGTGGCCTGACGTAGGTTTTCCAGGTCCAGAATTCCAGTTGTCAGAATTCTCCTTGTTTGTGTAAATCTTGCATATTATCAGAGAAAAGGCATTAGAATTACTCCATAAAGCATTATTATGCATGAAAACATCATAAATAATAGTAGGAAAACATGATGCAAAATGGACGTATCAGGATAGCTTTCTTTAGCGTTGATATTTTGAAAGACATGGTTGCTTGTTGATTGATACGTCTCCAACGTATCTATACTTTTTGATTGTTCCATGCTATTATATTATCCATCTTGGATGTTTTATATGCATTTATATGCTATTTTATATGATTTTTGGGACTAACCTATTAACCTAGAGCCCAGTGCTAGTTTATGTTTTTCCTTGTTTTTGAGTTTTACAGAAAAGGAATACCAAACGGAGTCCAATTGACGTGCCAATTTTTGATGATTTTTATGGACCAAAAGAAGCCCCCTGAGTAAAAGAGTTGGGCCAGAAGAGTCCCGAGCCGTCCACGAGGGTGGAGGGCGCGCCCTACCCCTGGGCGCGCCCCCTATCTCGTGGACGACTCGGAGACCCCCCTGACGTGAGGCCTATGCCAAAAGTCCCTATAAATACAGAAACCCCCAGAAAGAAACCTAGATTGGGAGTTCCACCGCCGCAAGCCTCTGTAGCCACCAAAAACAAATCGGGACCCTGTTCCGGCACCCTACCGGAGGGGGGATCCATCACCGGTGGCCATCTTCATCATCCCGTCGCTCTCCA
Organism: Secale cereale; assembly: GCA_902687465.1. Lineage (NCBI taxonomy): Eukaryota > Viridiplantae > Streptophyta > Magnoliopsida > Poales > Poaceae > Secale > Secale cereale. The sequence continues at coordinate 861,683,225 of LR738711.1, forward strand.
TGCGAGGAGGGAGTAGTTCACCCTCGGGGCTGAGGGTATGTACCAGTACCTATGTGTTTGATCTCTCTCTCTCCCTCTCTCTCTCTCTCTCTCTCTCTCTCTCTCTCGTGTTCTTGATATGGCACGATCTTGATGTACCGTGAGCTTTGCTATTATAGTTGGATCATATGATGTTTCTTCCCCTCTACCTTCTTGTAATGGATTGAGTTTTCCCTTTGAAGTTATCTTATCGGATTGAGCCTTTAAGGATTTGAGAACACTTGATGTATGTCTTGCGTGGGATACCCGTGGTGACAATGGGGTATTCTATTGATTCACTTGATGTATGTTTTGATGATCAACTTCCGGGTGACCTTGGGAATCTATGCATAGGGGTTGGCACACGTTTCCGTCTTGACTCTCCGATAAAAACTTTGGGGCACTCTTTGAAGTTCTTTGTGTTGGTTGAATAGATGAATCTGAGATTGTGTGATGCATACCGTATAATCATGCCCACGGATATTTGAGGTGACAATGGATTATCTAGGTGACATTAGGGTTTTGGTTGATGTGTGTCTTAAGGTGTTATTCTAGTACGAACTCTAGGATAGATCGAACGGAAAGAATAGCTTTGTGTTATTTTACTACGGACTCTTGAATAGATCGATCAGAAATAATAACTTTGAGGTGGTTTCGTACCCTACAATAATCTCTTCGTTTGTTCTCCGCTATTAGTTACTTTGGAGTGACTCTTTGTTGCATCTTGAGGGATAGTTATATGATCTAATTATGTTATCCTTGTTGAGAGAACTTGCACTAGTGAAAGTATGAACCCTAGGCCTTGTTTCGAAGCATTGCAATACCATTTTCGCTCACTTTTATCATTAGTTACCTTGCTGTTTTTATATTTTCAGATTACAAAAACCTATATCTACCATCCATATTGCACTTGTATCACCATCTCTTCGCCGAACTAGTGCACCTATACAATTTACCATTGTATTGGGTGTGTTGGGGACACAAGAGGCTCTTTGTTATTTGTTTGCAGGGTTGTTTGAGAGAGACCATCTTCATCCTACGCCTCCCACGGATTGATAAACCTTAGGTCATCCACTTGAGAGAAATTTGCTATTGTCCTACAAACCTATGCACTTGGAGGCCCAACAACGTCTACAAGAAGAAGGTTGCATAGTAGACATCAAGCTATTTTCTGGCGGCATTGCCGGGGAGGCTAGATAAGCGACACTCACATCCCGTCAACGAAGCTCTTTTCTGGCGCCGTTGCCGGGGAGGCTAGGTAAGCGGCACTCACATCCTGTCAACGAAGCTCTTTTCTGGCGCCGTTGTCGGGGAGGTGAGTGCTTGAAGGTATATCTTTAGATCTTGCAATCGAATCTTTTAGTTTCTTGTTTTATCACTAGTTTTCTTTATAAAAGGGAAAATACAAAAAAATGGAATTCAGGTTGCCTCATATGCTTCATCTTTTTAATGTCTTTCGTGAAAATAAGGATTCCGATAATTGTGCCAAAGTGTTAGAAGAAGAACACAATAAAATATTTGGCACTAAATCTTTGAATGATGAGCATGATTGAAATGTTTTTAGTATGAATTCTTTGAATATCCATGATGCTAATGATATGCAAAGCCATAAGCTTGGGGATGCTATGTTTGATGAAGATGATATTTTTTGTCCCCCAAGTTTTGGTGAGCAAATTTATTATGATGAAAGCATGCCTCCTATCTATGATGATTATTGTGATGACATGTATGCTATAAAGATTAATGATAACCATGAAAATTTTCATCATGATTATAATTTTCAATTGGATTATGCCTCACGTGATAATTATTTTGTTGAGTTTGCTCCCACTATTATTCATGAGAAGAAATTCGCTTATGTGGAGAGTAATAAAATTTATATGCTTGGGGATCATGAAAAGAATGCTTTATGTGATGGTTATATTGTTGAATTAATTCATGATGCTACTTAAAATTATTATGAGGGAGGAATATATGCTTGTAGGAGTTGCAATAATATCAAGTTTCCTCTCTATGTGCTTAAAATCTTGAAGTTATGCTTGCTTTGCCTTCCTATGCTAGTTGATTCTGGTTCCCATAAGTTTTTTGCTCAAAAAATCCCTATGCATAGGAAGTGGGTTAGGCTTAAATGTGCTAGTCATATGCTTCATGATGCCCCCGTTATGTTTCAATTCTTATCTTTTATGTGAGCATCATTGTCATCATCATGCCTAGCTAAAAGGCATTAAAGAAAAGTGCTTGTTGGGAGACAACCCAATATTTACCCCTACTGTTTTTGTGTGTTCAGATGATTAAGCTACTGTAGTAATCATTTTTATAGCTTTTGTTTCAATAAAGTGCCAAGTAGAACCTTTGGGAAGACTTGGGTGAAAGTTAATGTGATCTTGCTGTAAAAAACAGAAACTTTGCGCTCACGAGATTAGCTGCCATTTTTTTACTGGAGATTGCTTTTGAGTTGATTCTTTTTGCAGAAGATTAATAGACAAAATCCTCACTTCCACCAATTTATTTTAGAATTTTTTGAGTTACAAAAGTATTCAAAGTTATAGATTGCTATAGACTGTTCTGTTTTTTACAGATTCTGTTTCCATTGTGTTGTTTGCTTATTTTGATGAATCTATGAGTAGTATCGGAGGGTATGAACCATAGAGAAGTTGGAATACAGTAGATATAACACCAATATGAATTTAGAATGAGTTAACAACAGTACCTAAGTGGTGGTTTTATTTTCTTATACTAACGGAGCTTACGAGTTTTCTGTTGAGTTTTGTGTTGTGAAGTTTTCAAGTTTTGGGTAAAGATTCGATGGACTATGGAATAAGGAGTGGTAAGAGCATCAGCTTGGGGATTCCAAAGGCACCCCAAGGTAAAATTCAAGGACAACCAAAAGCCTAAGCTTGGGGATGCCACGGGAAGGCATCCCCTCTTTCGTCTTCGTCTATCGGTAACTTTACTAGAGGCTATATTTTTATTCACCACATGATATGCGTTTTGCTTGGAGTGTCAATTTATTCTATTTTGTTTTGCTTGCTGTTTGAATAATATCCCAAGATCTTAAATTCTTAAATGTTAGAGAGTCTTCACATAGTTACATAATTGTTCAACTACTCATTGATCTTCACTTATATCTTTTGGAGTAGTTTGTTGCTCTAGTGCTTCACTTATATCTTTTAGAGCACGACGGTGGCTTTATTTTCAAGAAATTGATGAACTCTCATGCTTCACTTATATTATTTTGAGAGTCTTTTAGAACAACATGGTAATTTGCTTTGGCTATGAATTTAGTCCTAATATGATGGGCATCCAAGAGGGATATGATAAAAAACTTTCATATATAGTGCATTGAATACTAAGAAAAGTTTGATTCCTTATGATTGTTTTGAGATATGAAGATGGTGATATTAGAGTCATGCTAGTGAGTAGTTGTGAATTTGAGAGATACTTGTGTTAAAGGTTGTGATTCCCGTAGCATGCACGTTGGTGATCCATTATGTGGTTGGAGCATGATTTATTTATTGTTTGCCTTCCTTATGTGTGGAGGTCGTGATCGCGCGATGGTTAACTCCTACCAACCCTTCCCCTAGGAGCATGCATGTAGTACTTTGTTTTGATGACTTGTAGATTTTTGCAATAAGTATGTGAGTTCTTTATGACTAATGTTGAGTCCATGGATTATACGCACTCTCACCCTTCCACCATTGCTAGCCTCTCTTGTGCCGCACAACTTTCGCTGGTACCATACACCCACCATATACCTTCCTCAAAACAGCCACCATACCTACCTATTATGGCATTTCCATAGCCATTCCGAGATATATTGCCATGCAACTTTCCACCTTTCCGTTTATTACGACACGCTCCATCATTGTCATATTGCCTTGCATGATCATGTAGTTGACATCGTATTTGTGGCAAAGCCACCTTTCATAATTCTTTCATACATGTCACTCTTGATTCATTGCACATCCCGGTACACCGCCGGAGGCATTCACATAGAGTCATATTTTGTTCTAAGTATCGAGTTGTAATTCTTGAGTTGTAAGTAAATAAAAGTGTGATGATCTTCATTATTAGAGCATTGTCCCGGTGAGGAAAGGATGATGGAGACTATGATTCCCCCACAAGTCGGGATGAGACTCCGGATGAAAAATAAAAAAAGAAAAAGAAAAAAAGAGGCCATAAAAAAGAGAGAGAAAAGGCCCTAATAAAACAATAAAAAAATAAAAAAATGAGAGAAAAAGAGAGAAGGGGCAATGCTACTAACGTTTTACCACACTTGTGCTTCAAAGTAGCACCATGATCTTCATGATAGAGAGTCTCCTATGTTGACACTTTCATATACTAGTGGGAATTTTTCATTATAGAACTTGGCCTGTATATTCCAATGATGGGCTTCCTCAAATACCCTAGGTCTTCATGAGCAAGCAAGTTGGATGCACACCCTCTTAGTTTGTTTTTGAGCTTTCATAAACTTATAGCTCTAGTGCATCCGTTGCATGGCAATCCCTACTCACTCACATTGATATCTATTGATGGGCATCTCCATAGCCTGTTGATATGCCTAGTTGATGTGAGATTATCTTCTCCCTTTTTGTCTTCTCCACAACCACCATTCTATTCCACTATAGTGCTATGTCCATGGCTCACGCTCATGTATTGCGTGAAAGTTGAAAAAGTTTGAGAATACTAAAGTATGAAACAATTGCTTGGCTGAAACCGGGGTTGTGCACGATTTAAATATTTTGTGTGATGAAGATAGAGCGTAGCCAGACTATATGATTTTGTAGGGATAGATTTCTTTGGCCATGTTATTTTGAGAAGACATAATTGCTTTGTTAGTATGCTTGAAGTATTATTATTTTTATATCAATATTAAACTTTTGTCTTGAATCTTATGGATCTGAATATTCTTGCCACAATAAATAAAATCACATTGATAAATATGTTAAGTAGCATTCCACATCAAAAATTCTGTTTTTATCATTTACCTACTCGAGGACGAGCATGAATTAAGCTTGGGGATGCTTGATACGTCTCCAACGTATCTATAGTTTTTGATTGTTCCATGCTATTATATTATCCATCTTGGATGTTTTATATGCATTTATATGCTATTTTATATGAGTTTTGGGACTAACCTATTAATCTAGAGCCCAGTGCCAGTTTCTGTTTTTTCTTGTTTTTGAGTTTTACAGAAAAGGAATACCAAACGGAGTCCAATTGACGTGCCAATTTTTGATGATTTTTTATGGACCAAAAGAAGCCCCCGGAGTAAAAGAGTTCGACCAGAAGAGTCCCGAGCTGTCCACGAGGGTGGAGGGCGCGGCCTACCCCCCTAGGCGCGCCCCCTATCTCGTGGACGACTCGGAGACCCCCCCTTTGTTGGGGAACGTAGCAGAATTCAAAAAATTTCTACGCTTTCACCAAGATCCATCTAAGGAGACATCTAGCAACGAGCATATGAGAGTGCATCTACATACCGTTTTGTAGATCGCAAGCGGAAGCTTTCGAAGAAGCGTGGATGAAGTAGTCGTACTCTTCTCGTTCTTCGTCACCGATGATCTAGCGCCGAACGGACGGCACCTCCGCGTTCAACACACATCCGGTACAGCAACGTCACCTCCTTCTTGATCCAGCAAGGTGGGAGGAGAGGTCGTCGGAGATCCAGCAGCACGACGGCGTGGTGATGGATGCAACAGGAATTCCTGCAGGGCTTCGCCGGCGCCCTACGGAGGAGGAGGAAGGTGTGATGGGAGGGGGAGAGGCGCCAGAGACTTGGGTGCGGCTGCCCTCTCCCCCCACATATATATAGGGGACCAGGGGGGGTGCGCCAAGCCCTG
>LR738711.1:861696190-861727445 GCA_902687465.1 Secale cereale
GGGGGGCGGCGGCCTGGGGGGGAGACTTGCCCCCCAAGGCATAGGGGGCGCCTCCCTCCCCTAGGGTTCCAACCCTAGGCGCATGAGGGAGGGCCCAGTAGGGTGCGCCAGCCCACCAGGGGCTGGCCCCCTTCCCCTTGCGGCCTAGGGGCCCCACCGGGATGGGTGGCCCCACCCGGTGGACCCCCGGGACCCCTCCGGTGGTCCCGGGACACTCCCGGTGACCCCCGGGGTTCACCCGATGGCCGAAACTGGACTTCCTATATATCATTCTTTACCTCCGGACCATTCCGGAACTCCTCGTGACGTCCGGGATCTCATCCGGGACTCCGAACAACTTTCGGGTTTCCACGTGCATGTATCTCTACGACCCTAGCGTTACCGAACCTTAAGTGTGTAGACCCTACGGGTTCGGGAGACACGTAGACATCACCGAGACCACTCTCCGGTCAATAACCAACAGCGGGATCTGGATACCCATGTTGGTTCCCACGTGTTCCTCGATGATCTTCATCGGATGAACCACTGTGTCAAGGATTCACTCAATCCCGTATGTTATTCCCTTTGTCCATTGGTACGGAACTTGCCCGAGATTCGATCGTCGGTATGCCCGATACCTTGTTCAATCTCGTCATGGCAAGTCTCTTTACTCGTTCCGTAATCCATCATCCCGTGACTAACTCTTTAGTCACTTTGAGCTCATTATGATGACGTCTTACCGAGTGGGCCCAGAGGAACCTCTCCGTCATACGGAGTGACAATATCCCAGTCTCGGTTCGTACCAACTCAACAGACACTTTCGGAGATACCCGATGCGTACCTTTATAGCCACCCAGTTACGTTGTGACGTTTGGCACACCCAAAGTATTCCTACGGCATCCGGGAGTTGTACAACCTCATGGTCTAAGGAATAAATACTTGACACCGAAAAGCTTATGCATTACGAACTATACGATCTCGTGCTATGCTCAGGATTGGGTCTTGTCCATCACATCATTCTCCTAATGATGTGATTCCGTTATCACTGACATCCCATGTCCATGATCAGGAAACCGTGACCATCTGTTGATCAACGAGCTGGTAACTAGAGGCTTACCAGGGACTCAATGTGGTCTATATATTCACACATGTATCACTGTTTCTGTACAATACAATTCAAGCATGAATAACAGACAATTATCATGAACAAGGAAATATAATAATAATACTTTTATTATTGCCTCTAGGGCATATTTCCAACACCCTTGACGTCAGGCCTACGCCAAAAATTCCTATAAATACAGAAACCCCCAGAAAGAAACCTCGATCGGGAGTTCCGCCGCCGCAAACCTCTGTAGCCATCAAAAACCAATCGGGACCCTGTCCCGGCACCCTGTCGGAGGGGGGATCCATAACCGGTGTCCGTCTTCATCATCCCGGCGCTCTCCATGACAAGGACGGAGTAGTTCACCCTCAGGGCCGAGGGTATGTACCAATAGCTATGTGTTTGATCTCTCTCTCTCTCTCTCTCTCTCTCTCGTGTTCTTGATATGGCATGATCTTGATATACCGCGAGCTTTGCTATTATAGTTGGATCATATGATGTTTCTCCCCCTCTACCTTCTTGTAATGGATTGAGTTTTCCCTTTGAAGTTATCTTATTGGATTGAGTCTTTAAGGATTTGAGAACACTTGATGTATGTCTTGCATGGGATACCCGTGGTGACAATGGGGTATTCTATTGATTCACTTGATGTATGTTTTGGTGATCAACTTGCGGGTTCCGTGACCTTGGGAATCTATGCATAGGGGTTGGCACACATTTTCATCTTGACTCTCCGATAGAAACTTTGGGGCACTCTTTGAAGTTCTTTGTGTTGGTTGAATAGGTGAATCTGAGATTGTGTGATGCATATCGTATAATCATGCCCACGGATATTTGAGGTGACAATGGAGTATCTAGGTGACATTAGGGTTTTGGTTGATGTGTGTCTTAAGGTGTTATCCTAGTACAAACTCTAGGATAGATCGAACGGAAAGAATAGCTTCGTGTTATTTTACTACGGACTCTTGAGTAGATCGATCAAAAAGAATAACTTTGAGGTGGTTCCGTACCCTACAATAATCTCTTTGTTTGTTCTCCGCTATTAGTTACTTTGGATTGACTCTTTGTTGAATGTTGAGGGATATTTATATGATCTAATTATGTTATCCTTGTTGAGAGAACTTGCACTAGTGAAAGTATGAACCCTAGGCCTTGTTTCGAAGCATTGCAATACCATTTTTGCTCACTTTTATCATTAGTCACCTTGCTGTTTATATATTTTTAGATTACAAAAACCTATATCTACCATCCATATTGCACTTGTATCACCATCTCTTCGCCGAACTAGTGCACATATACAATTTACCATTGTATTGGGTGTGTTGGGGACACAAGAGACTCTTCGTTATTTGGTTGCAGGATTGTTTAAGAGAGACCATCTTCATCCTACGCCTCCCACAAATTGGTAAACCTTAGGTCATCCACTTGAGGAAAATTTTCTACTGTCCTACAAACCTCTGCACTTGGAGGCCCAGCAACGTCTACAAGAAGAAAGTTGCGTAGTAGACATCATTGATATGCTTGAGTATTATGGTCTTCATGTCAAATTATAGACTGTTGCTTTGAATCATTTAAAAGTCCAAATATCCATGCTACAAAAAAAAAAGAATATGATGAATATGGTGGCAGCGTTCCACAAAAAAAAATGTTTTTATCATTTACCTACTCGAGGACGAGCAGGAATTAAGCTTGGGGATGCTGATACGTCTCCAACGTATCTTTAATTTTTTATTGTTGCATGCTATTATAGTATCAATCTTGGATGTTTTACATACATTTTCTAGTAACTTTATATCATTTTTGGGACTAACCTATTGACACAGTGCTCAGTGCCAGTTGTTGTTGTTTTCTTGTTTTTTACTTTGCGGAATATTAATACAAAATGGAGCCCAATGCCAAAAAACATTTTGGAGATTTTTACTACCCACAAGAGACCCAGGAAGCCCAGGAGGTGTACAGAGGAGGCCCGTGGGGCCCATAAGACACCAGGGCGCGCCAGAGGCCCCTAGCACCCTGATGCCTTGTGGGGCCCACGAGGACCTTTTCCACCGACCTCCGGCTCTATAAATACCACAATATTTCCCGAACCCTAGAGGATTCGATGAAAAATTGTTTCAACCACCGCAAATTCCAGAACCATGAGATTCAATCTAGGTGCCTTTTCCGGCACTTCGCCAGAGGGGAACACGATCACGGAGGGGTTCATCATCCTCATCGGTGCTCCTCCGATGATGCATGAGTAGTTTACCACATACCTATGGGTTCGTAGTTGATGACCCACAAGTATAGGGGATCAATCGTAGTCCTTTCGATAAGTAAGAGTGTCGAACCCAACGAGGAGCAGAAGGAAATGACAAGTTGTTTTTAGCAAGGTAATGTCTGCAAGCACTGAAATTGACGGTAATAGATTGTTTGGTAGCAAGATAATTTATAACGAGCAAGTAACGGTAACGGTAAATAGTACGCAGCAAGGTCGCCCAATCCTTTTGTGGCAAAGGACATGCCAAAACGGTTTCTTAGAATAAGCAAAGTGTTCTTGAGGGCACACGGGAATTTCATCTAGTCACTTTCACCATATTGGCTTGATTTGTGTTCGCTACTTCGATAATTTGATATGTGGCTGGACCAGTGCTTAGGTGCTGTTCTTACTTGAACAAACCTCCTACTTATGATTAACCCCCTCGCAAGCTTCCGCAACTACGAGAAAAGTATTAAGATAAAATCTAACCATAGCATTAAATATTTGGGTCCAAATCGGCCCCTTACGGAGTAGCGCATAAACTATGGTTTAAGCTTCTGTCACTCTAGCAACCCATCATCTAATAAATACTCCACAATGCATTCCCTTAGGCCCAAATATGGTGAAGTGTCATGTAGTCGATGTTCACATGACACCACTAAGGGAATCACAACATACATATCATCGGAATATCGAACACATATCAAGTTCATATGATTACTTGCAACATGATTTATCCCATGACCTCAAGAACTAAAGTAACTACTCACAAGTGATAAACATGCTCAAGATCAGAGGGGTATAAATAGCATAATGGGTCTGAACATATAATCTTCCACCAAATAAACCATATAGTAATCAACTACAAGATGTAATCAACACTATTAGTCACCCACAGGTACCAATATGAGGTTCCGGTACAAAGATTGAACACAAGAGATGAACTAGAGTTTCATAGGAGATGATGTTGTTGAAGATGTTGATGAAGATTGGCCTTCCAAAGATGAGAGGGTTGTTGGTGATGACGATGACGATGATTTCCCTCGGTGGAATCGCTCCACCGGAGGGCAAAAGTGCTCCTGCCCAAGTTCCGCCTTGAGACGGCGGCGCTCCATCCCTAAAGTCATCTCCTTAATAAATTTAGGTCAAAATGACTTATATACCAGAAGATGGGCATTGGAGGTGAGTCGAGGAGGGCACAACCTACCAGGGCACGCCCAGGTGGGTTGTGCCCGCCAGGTGGGCCCCTCTGGTACTTATTTGCTCCAATAATCCTTAAATATTCCATAAAAATTCTCCGTGAAGTTTTAGCTCATTTGGAGTTGTGCAGAATAGGTGGCCTGACATTGCTTTTTCAGGTCCAGAATTCCAGCTGCCTGTATTCTCCCTCTTGATGTAAACATTGCATGTTATGAGAGAAAAGGCATTAGAATTACTCCAAAAGACATTATTATAAATAAAAACATTATAAACAATAGTAGGAAAACATGATGCAAAATGGACGTATCAACTCCCCCAAGCTTAGACCTTGCTTGCCCTCAAGCAAAAAAGCGAAATCGAAAAACATGTCCACATGCTTAGAGAGAGAGAGAGATGTCGATAAAACCAAATACGGACATAAAAGCATCATGCATATTATTATAACAGCAACAAACTTCATTAGAACATAATATGACATAGCTCTATAATATAACTTCTCATGAGAAAGTAACAATTCATCACACTATTGAAGTATAAAGCATAAACTCTATTGGAAACCAACAAACTATGTTCTCAATCAACTTTGCAACTACAATTCATCATCTTTTCAGGAAGGGTCACGTATCGGAGCCTTTAGGCAAGTCCACATACTCAACCATCATATAGTCTTCTATGATTGCTAACACTCACCACATACACATGAGAAAAAAGTTTCAACCAGACACATAGAAAGATAGGGGCTTATGGTTTCGCCACCCAACGTATTCACCTCAAGGGTGATGTCAACAATAATAATTCATGCTAACTCATATTCAACCAGATATATGTTCCTAGATCTTTCCGCACCACATGATGCTTTCCAAAGGAGAAAATAAAAAGGGAAAGAGAGAAATACTTTGACTCTTTGCATAAAAGTAAATACATAAAGTAAAAAAGATAGGCCCTTCGCAGAGGGAAGCAGAGGTTTCCATGCGCTTTTTTGGTTGTATGCTCGATCTCTTAGTGCAAAAAAAAGTCACGTTATATTGCCCCTTATGATATCAACCTTTATTATGCGGTCTGCCACCTTTATTATTTGCCATCACAAGTTCATACAACACTCAATTTTCTCTTACGCTAAATGATCTAACACATTTATAAGCAATTTTTATTGCCTTATTGCACCGATGACAACTTAATTGAAGGATCTTACTCAATCCATAGGTAGGTATGGTGGACTCTCAAAAAGGATTTGGGTTTAAGGGTTTTTGGATGCACAAGTAGTATCTCTACTTAGTGCGAAATTTTTGGCTAGAAAAGATATTGAGCAAGCACCACAAGATAAAGAATCTTTGACAATATAACTTCTATGTGAATATGTGATACATCTCCGTCGTATCTATAATTTTTGATTGTTCCATGCCAATATTATACAACCTTTACATACTTTTGGCAACTTTTTATACTATTTTTGGGACTAACATATTGATCCAGTGCCCATTGCCAGTTCCTGTTTGTTGCATGTTTTTTGTTTCGTAGAAAATCCATATCAAACGGAGTCCAAATGGGATAAAAACTTACGGAGATTTTTTTTGGAATATATGTGATTTTTAGGAAGAAGAATCAACGCGAGATGATGCCTGAGGGGGCCACGAGGTAGGGGGCGCGCCCCTGACCCTCGTGGCCACCCCGTAAGGTGGTTGGTGCCCTTCTTTCGCCGCAAGAAAGCCAATATCCGGATACAAATCGTGTTCAAATTTCAGACCAATCGGAGTTACGGATCTCCAGGAATATAAGAGACGGTGAAAGGCTAGAATCTGGAGCGCAGAAACATAGAGAGACAGAGAGACAAATCCAACACTGGAGGGGCTCTCACCCCTCCCATGCCATGGAGGCCATGGACCAGGGGGTAAACCCTTCTCCCATCTAGGGGGAAGGTTAGGGAAGAAGAAGAAGGAGGGGGGCCCTCCCCCCTCTCTCCCGGTGGCGCTGGAACGCCGACGGGGCCATCATCATGTGACGGCGATCAACACCAACACCTCCATCATATTCACCAACATATTCATCACCTCCCCCCATCTATCTACAGCGGTCCATTCTCCCGCAGCCCGCTGTACCCTCTACTTGAACATGGTGCATTATGCTTCGTATTATTATCCAATGATGTGCTGCCATCCTATGATGTCTAAGTAGATTTTCGTTGTCCTATCGGTAATTGGTGAATTCCTTTGATTGTTTTAATCTGCTTGTGGTTATGTTGTTGTCCTTTGGTGCCCATCATATGGGCGCGCACATGGATCACACCATTGGGTTAGTTGTATGTTGATAGGACTATGTATTGGAGGGCAAGAGTGACAGAAGCTTCAACCTAGCATAGAAATTGATGCATACGAGATTGAAGGGGGACAAATATATCTTAATGCTATGGTTGGGTTTTACATTAATGAACGTTAGTAGTTACAAATGCTTGCTAATAGTTCCAATCATAAGTGCATAGAATTCCGAGTGAGGGATGCCATGCTAGCAGTGGCCTCTCCCACATAAAACTTGCTATCGGTCTAGTAATGTAGTCAATTGCTTAGGGATAATTTCGCAACTCCTACCACCACTTTTCCACACTCGCTATACTAACTTTATTGCTTCTTTATCTAAACAGCCCCTAGTTTTTATTTACGTGCTCTTTATATTCTTGCAAACCTATCCCGTTACACCTACAAAGTACTTCTAGTTTCATACTTGTTCTAGGTAAAGCGAACATCAAGCGTGCGTAGAGTTGTATCGGTGGTCGATAGAGCATGAGGGAATATTTGTTATACCTTTAGCTCCTCATTGGGTTCAACACTCTTACTTATCGAAAGAGGCTACAATTGGTCCCCTATACTTGTGGGTTATCAAGACCTTTTTCTGGTGCCGTTGCCAGTGAGCAATATCGTGGGGTGAATATTCTCGTGTGTGCTTGTTTGCTTTATCACTAAGTAGATTTTATTTGCTGTTCTAAGTTTTCTCTATCTTTAGTTATGGATATGGAACAGGAAATACCAAAAAGATTAGGTTTACCTGCTACTCATGGAGATGAGGAACCTCCTAATACCCTCGATGCTTATTATGTGAAAGATATTATGCATTACTTTGATAATCCTGAGAAAACCCCATTCAACTATATAATGGGAGTAACGTTCGATCAACGTGAATACTTTAGGGATTATCGCTTGACACAAAAAGGGAAACTATTATGGCATCAAATTTATATGTTGCGTTGGTATGCTCGGGAATTATGCTTGAGATATGATTATACTTGTTTCTCTAGGATGAAGGCTTCACACCTTCTCTTTTCATGCAAATTTAGTGATAATGAAACCTTAGCATCTTATGCTAATGGTATATATGATTAGTATGATGTTGAACAAATAGAAGAATTTGTTGCTTTTAAGGGTGCTTGTGAAATTAAATGTTTGTTTGAAGAGTAAGAAATTATGATGATGCTATTTATAGATCTGAAAATCTTACTATATTTAAATATTGCTATTTGAATTATAAATACAATGCCAATATTGATGCGTTTATTGAGAAGGTCTCCGCTGTCCAAGAAGAGACAAATATTTCGCAGGAAACTATGGAAGAAGGAATTGATGACACTGTGATCACATTAGATGAAAAAGATGAGGAGGAGAGCGAAGAAAAAAAGGAGGAAGAGCAGATTAGCTACCTGTGCCCACCTTCTAATGAGAGTAACTCTTCAACTCATATATTGTTTAATTTACCTTCGTGCTTACCGAAGGATGATTGCTATGATAATTGCTATGATCCCTTTGATTCATTTGAAATATCCCTTTTTGATGAAATTAATGCTTGCTATGCTTGTGGCCATGATGTCAATATGAATTATGCTTATGGATATGAACTTGCTATAGTCCCTTATGTTAAACATGAAATTGTTGCTATTGCACCCACACATGATAGTCCTATTATCTTTTTGAATTCTCTCGACTACACTATATCGGAGAAGTTTTCCCTTATTAAGGATTATATTGATGGGTTGTGTTTTACTACTACACATGATGATTTTAATAGATATAATATGCATGTGCTTGCTGCTCCTGCTTGCAATTATTATGAGAGAGGAACTACATCTCCGCCTCTCTATGTTTCCAATACAATAAAATTGCAAGAAACTGTTTATGCTATGCATTGGCCTTTACTATGTGTGCATGAATTGTTCTTTTATGACATGCCGATGCATAGGAAGAGAGTTAGACTTTGTTGTTGCATGATATATGTTACTTTGTGCTGACTACTAAATCACAAATCATTGTTAATTAAAATTGGCTTTGATGTACCTTGGGATCCGGGTGGATCCATTACTTGAGCACTATATGCCTAGCTTAATGGCTTTAAAGAAAGCGCTGCCAGGGAGACAACTCGGAAGTTATAGAGAGTCATTTATTTCTGTTGTGTGCTTTTATAAAGATTAAAAACAAAAAAGTAAAGAGGGGAACCTAAAACTTTTTGAAAAAGAAAATCGAAAGTGAGAAAGACGAGCATTGTTAAAGTGGGAGCTAGCCTTGAACTTTGTTCATGCCCATGGAAACTTTGCGAACCTTAATTACAGAAACTTTTCAACAAAAATAATTATCCCCTTGTACAAATCCATTGTATCATAAAAATAATGTGCCAAGATTTTTAGGATGATTAGATTGCTTGTTGGTTTGTGCGGTGCAAAACAGAAACTTTGGCTGTAGTGCATGATTTTTCAATTTTTACTGGTACACCAAACGTTTCTGAAACTTTTTTCACTGTCTTACTATACAAATTGTTTATTTTATCATAATTTTTAAGAAGTTTTAGAGGTACTTAAGTATGGTTAATGTTCAGATTACTATAGACTGTCCTGTTTTCACAGATTGCTGTTATAGTTTCATTATTTGCTTATGTTTGAAATCTTGTTGAGCCTCCTTTGCTTGGGCCATAGAATTGTGATAGCATACAGTGGGTAATGTTTGATTATAATTATAAAATATTGTTAGAGCAGTACATAATGGGATTTGATGTTATATGTACTAACCCCTCTAATAAAAAGTTTGGTTAAATTTTGTGTGGATGAAGTGTTCGAAGATCGAGGAAGTATTGATATGAGAAGAATGAGGAGAGGCAAGATCTCAAGCTTGGGGATGCCTGAGGCACCCCAAGTAAATATTCAAGGAGACTCAAGCGTCTAAGCTTGGGGATGTCCCGGAAGGCATCCCATCTTTATTCGACAATCATCGGTATGTTTCGTTTTTGTTTTGTCCACATGATATGTGTAAATTCTTGGAGCGTCGTGTGATTTTTATTTTCTTTCTTTTAATAAATGCACCATTCTAGTATGAGATAGTCCTTGGTTGATTTATAGAATAATCTTTGCACTTCATTTATATCTTTTGAGTATGACTTTATAGAATGCTTCATGTGCTTCACTTATATCATTTGAAGTTTGGATTGCCTGTTTCTCCTCACATAGAAAATCGCCATTTGTAGAATGCTCTTTTGCTTCACTTATATTTGTTAGAGCGTGGGCATATATTTTGTAGAAAGAATTAAAACTTTCTTGCTTCACTTATATCTATTTAGAGAGTTGACAGGAATTGGTCATTCACATGGTTAGTCATAAGATCCTACATAAACTTGTAGATCGCTGAATAAAATATGTTTGATTCCTTGCAATAGTTTTGCGATATAGAGATGCTAATATGTGGGAGGTACTAGTGAATGATTGTGGTTTAGTAAAAATATTGGTGTTAAGGTTTGTGATTCCCGAAGCATGCACGTATGGTCTCCTAACTATGTAACCAAATTGGCGCTCATTGTATTTTGATTGTTTATCTTTGCATGAAGGTCGGGGGCGCGTGATGGTTAACTCCTACCAACCTCCCCCCTAGGAGCATGCGTCGTAGTAGTTTTGCTTCAAGGGCTAATAGATCTTTTGCAATAAGTATGTGAGTTCTTTATGACTAATGTTGAGTCCATGGATTATACACACTCTCACCCTTCCACCTTGCTATCCACTCTAGTACCGCACAATTTTCTCCGGTGCATCAAACCACCTTATATCCTTCCTCAAAACAGCCACCATACCTACCTATTATGGCATTTCCATAGCCATTCCGAGATATATTGCCATGTAACTCCACCGTTCTGTTTATTATGACACGCACCACCATTGTCATATTGCCTTGCATGATCGTAAGATAGCAATCATGGTGTTTCCATGGCTTGTCCGTTTTTTTGATGTCATTGCTACGCTAGATCATTGCACATCCCGGTACACCACCGGAGGCATTCATAGAGTCATATTTTTGTTCTAGTATCGAGTTGTAAGTAAATAAAAGTGTGATGATCATCATTATTAGAGCATTGCCCCATGTGAGAAAAAAGGAGAGGCCAAAGAAGCCTAAATAAAAAGGGGGGGGGGGCAAAGAAGCCCGTAAAAAAAGAGAAAAACAATTGAGAGAAAAAGAGGGAAGGGGCAATGTTACTATACTTTTACCACACTTGTGCTTCAGAGTAGCACCATGTTCTTCATATAGAGAGTCTCCTATATTGTCACTTTCATATACTAGTGGGAAATTTTCGTTATAGAACTTGGCTTGTATATTCCAGTGATGGGCTTACTCAAATTATCCTAGGTCTTCATGAGCAAGCAAGTTGATGCACACCCACTAGTTTTCCTTTGAGATTTCATACACTTATAGCTCTAGTGCATCCCTTACATGGCCATACCTATTCACTCACATTAATATCAATTGATGGACATCTCCATAGTCCATTGATTTGCCTAGTTGATGTGAGAATTTCTCCCTACTTTTGTCTACTACCACCTTCTATTCCACCCATAATTCTATGTCCATGGTTCACGCTCATGTATTGCGTGAAGAGTTGAAAATGTTCAAAAAAGTAAAGTATGAAAACAATTGCTTGGCTGACACCGGGATGGGCATGAGGGGTACCTTGTGTTAAGAAAAGGGAGCATAAAAGACTATATGATTTTGTAGGGATAACATTCTTTAGCATTGATATTTTGAAAGACTTGATTGTTTGTTGGGATGTCCGAGTATTAAATTCTTTTATGTAAAATGATAGACTATTGCTTTGAATCACTTGTGTCTTAATATTCATGCCATGATTAGATTACACGATCAAGATTATGCTAGGTAGTATTCCACATCAAAAATTATCTTTTTTATCATTTACATACTCGAGGACGAGCAGGAATTAAGCTTGGGGATGTTGATACGTCTCTGATAACCCACAAGTGTAGGGGATCGCAACAGTTTTCGAGGGTAAAGTATTAAACCCAAATTTGTTGATTCAACACAAGGGGAGCCAAAGAATACTCTTAAGTATTAGCAGTTGAGTTGTCAATTCAACCACACCTGGAAACTTAGTATCTGCAGCAAGATAGTTTAGTAGCAAAGTAATATGATAGTGGCGGTAGCAGCAATAAAAGTAAAGGTAGTGTTTTTGTAGTTTTTGTGATAATAGCAACAGAAAAGTATATAGGAAACTAGCAACATAGGTGAAGCTCGTAGGCATCGGATCGGTGATGGGAAATTACGTCGGATGCAATTCATCATGTAGAAGTTATAACCTAGGGTGACACAGAACTAGCTCCAGTTCATCAATGCAATGTAGGCATGTATTCCGAATATAGTCATACGTGCTTATGGAAAAGAACTTGCATGACATCTTTTGTCCTACCCTCCTGTGGCAGCGGGGTCCTATTGGAAACTAAGGGATATTAAGGCCTCCTTTTAATATAGTACCGGACCAAAACATTAACACATAGTGAATACATGAACTCCTCAAACTAAGGTCATCACCGGGAGTGGTCCCGATTATTGTCACTTCGGGGTTGCCGGATCATAACACATAGTAGGTGACTATAGACTTGTAAGATAGGATCAAGAACACACATATAATCATGAAAACATAATAGATTCAGATCTGAAATCATGGCACTCGGGCCCTAGTGACAAGCATTAAGCATAGCAAAGTCATAGCAACATCAATCTCAGAACATAGTGGATACTAGGGATCACACCCTAACAAAACTAACTCGATTACATGATAGATCCCATCCAACCCACCACCCTCCAGCAAGCCTACGATGGAATTACTCACACACGGCGGTGAGCATCATGGAATTGGTGATGGAGGAAGGTTGATGATGACGATGGCGATGATCTCCACTCTCCGGAGCCCCGAACGAACTCCAGATCAGCCCTCCCAAGAGAGATTAGTGCTTGGCGGTGGCTCCGTCTTGTAAAACGCGATAATTCCTTCTCGTTGGTTTCTCTCTCCGCGAAACGGAATATATAGGACCCGGGGATACGTCGTGGAGCATTGGGGGGCCCTCGAGGCAGGGGGCGCGCCCTGGGAAGGGGGACGCGCCCCCCACCCTCGAGGACAGGGTGTGGGCCCCCCAGTGCAGATCTTCTTGCAGATATTTTTTATATTTTCTGAAATAATTCTCCGTTGATTTTCAGGCGATTCCGAGAACTTTTTATTTCTGCACAAAAATAACACCATGGCAATTCTGCTGAAAACAGCGTCAGTCCGGGTTAGTTCCATTCAAATCGTGCAAGTTAGAGTCCAAAACAAGGGCAAAAGTGTTTGGCAAAGTAGATACGTTGGAGACGTATCAACTCCCCCAAGCTTAAACCTTTGCTTGTCCTCAAGCAATTCAGTTGACAAACTGAAAGTGATAAAGAAAAACTTTGACAAACTCTGTTTGCTCTTGTTGTTGTAAATATGTAAGCTAGCAATCAGGTTTTCAACAAGATCATGAACTAACCACTTTCACAATAACTTTCAGGTCTCCAGACTATTCACATCAATAGCATAATCAACTAGCGAGCAATAATAATAAACCTCGGATGACAACACTTCTCAAAACAATCATGATATGATATAATAGGATGGTATCTCGCTAGCCCTTTCTGAAACCGCAAAACATAAATGCAGAGCACCTTTAAAGATCAAGGCCTGACTAGACATTGTAATTCATGGTAAAAGAGATCCAGTCATGATCTTACTCAATGCAAATTAATAATAATACATGCAACAAAGAGATGCTCTCCTACTGGTGCTTTTTGATAAGAGGATGATGACTCTGCATAAAAGTAAATAGATAGGCCCTTCGCAGAGGGAAGCAGGGATTTGTAGAGGTGCCAGAGCTCGATTTTAAAATAGAGATTGAATAACATTTTGAGCGGTATACTTTCATTGTCAACATAACAACCAAGAATCTCGATATCTTCCATGCTACGCACATTATAGGCGGTTCCCAAACAGAATGGTAAAGTTTATACTCCCCCAACCACCAACAAGCACACTCCACGGCCAGCCAAATCCATGGGTTACCGTCCAAACAAGCAACAACCCTGGGGGAGTTTTGTTAAATTATTATGATTTTGAGCATGGGACTGGGCATCCCGGTTACTAGCCATTTTCTCATGAATGATAAGCGGAGTCCACTCATCGTGAGAATAACCCACCTAGCATGGAAGATATAGACAACCCTAGTTGGTACATGAGCTGTTCGAGCATACAAAACAAAATTTCATTTGAAGGTTTAGAGTTTGGCACATACAAATTTACTTGGAACGGCAGGTAAATACCGCATATAGGAAGGTATGGTGGACTCATATGGAACAACTTTGGGGTTTATGGAAGTGGATGCACAAGCAGTATTCCCGCTTAGTACTAGTGAAGGCTAGAAAGAGACTGGGAAGCGACCAACTAGAGAGCAACAACGGTCATGAACATGCATTAAAATTAATCTACAATGAATGCAAGCATGAGTAGGATATGAATCACCATGAACATAAATATCGTGAAGGCTATGTTGATTTGTTTCAACTACATGCGTGAACATGTGCCAAGTCAAGTCACTTAAATCGTTCAGAGGAGGATACCACCCATCATACCACATCACAACCATTTTAATATCATGTTGGCACGCAAGATAGACCATTATAAACTCTCAGCTAATTAAGCATGGCATAAGCAGCTATGATCTCTAATTGTCATTGCAAACATGTTTCGTTCATAACAAGCTGAATCAAGAACGACGAGCAATCATATTTACAAAAACAAAAGAGGTCGAGTTCATACCAGCTTTTCTCATCTCAATTAGTTCATCATATATCATCCTTATTGCCTTTCACTCGCACGACCGAACGGTGTGGAAAATAATAATAGTGCACGTGCATTGGACTAAGCTGGAATCTGCAGGCATTTGATACAAGAGAGAAGACGAAGTAATATGGCTCAAGGTTAAATCAACAACAAAGCATATGAGAGCCACTAAGCATTTTCAATCATGGTCTTCTACTCTTAACCCCTAAAGAAAAGAAAAGAAACTATTTACATAGGAAAGCTCCCAACAAGCAAAAGAAGAACGGGAAATCTTTTTGGGTTTTCATTTTTAGTTACTACAAGCAAAGGAAGTAAACTAGCTAGAAGCTACGACTAATATTTTTTTGTTTTTCTAGGTTTTTCTAGCACACAAGAAAAAGACTAAGATAAAGAAACTTTAAACTAAGCATAGATGGTACAGTGAAAGAGTGTGTGCACCAACAACTAGCATAAGTGTGAACATGAATGTAAGTCGGTGAGAAACACATACTCCCCCAAGCTTAGGCTTTTGGCCTAAGTTGGTCTATGGCCAGTATTGGCCTAACGGATATGCAAAGTTGTAGTTGGGGTCGTACGGAGATGCAACAGATCCTGCCTGCTGAGCTGCAACTCGAAGGCGGTTTGCCTCCGTCATGTTATAGTAGGCATTTGCCTCCTCCATAGTTATAGTGTGTCTTCCTTTTTCCTGAAAGTTAAACAAAGTAGGGGCAGGAAGAACAATAGGAATGGCATGCTGCCGGTTAAAGATTAGTCGATATTTGAGAGTTTGATTATCCCACTCTATAAACCGGTGACTAGCCATAGCATTACAGTCTAAATAAGCAGCAGGTAAAGGTTCATCATACGGATGCACAGACACACCAAGATAGCGGGCTATGCGAGTAGCATAGATCCCTCCAAATAAATCTCCATACAAACCATTATGGTGTAGTCTACGTGCAACAATTGCTCCTAGGTTGTATTGCCTATCACCTAGTACAGCACTCCCGAGGACGCTAAGAGCAGGGACACACATGTGACAAGCCTCATCTTTACCATTTATGCATCTACCGATAAAGAGAGCAAAGTAATGAATAGCAGGAAAATGTATGCTCCCCATGGTAGCTTGTGTGACGTCCCTGGATTCTCCTACGGTAATACTAGCAAGGAATTCTCTAAATTCAGATTTACGAGGATCACTCATACTACCCCACTGTGGGAGCTTGCAGGCAACATTAAAATCCTCTAAGTCCATGGTATAAGATTTATCATAAAGGTCAAACAGGACAGTGTGAGAATTACGTGAGGATGAAAATTTAAACCTTCTCACAAAGCTATCAGTTAAGCCACGGTATTGGAGACACTTATCTTGCATGAAGTCCTCGAGGTCAGCGTTACACACATATGCGTAAAATTCATCTTTGATGCCCGCTTGACTCATAAATTCATCTGACGGCCATTCGCAAGTCCGCACATCAGCATCCCTTGGTGGTTCATCATCCGGCTCACGGAATGCGAGCCTCGGTTCTTGCTTCTTTGAAGGACCACCTTGGATGTTTCTCCTAGACATTTTTCTGAAATTTTCTGAAATTTTTAGTAACTCACAATAGAAGTTAACCAAACTCAACAAGATTGATAGCAACGACTCCTATAAGCGCCTAGAGGCTATATCATGCATTAGAACTACTTGGGACCAAGAAAATTTGACATGCAAGCTCAAGAACAATGTCACCACAGCAGCATAAATTTGCAACAAATAAAGCACTAGAACAAAAACTAATTGGACCAATGGAGGAGTCACATACCAAGGAACAATCTCCCCAAACAATTTTGTGAATGATGCTTTGAGCAAGGAGATCGAAAATGGCAGCAAAATGAGCTAGAACTCAGGTTTGAGCTAGTTGGGGATTTTTTTTGGGAGGAAGAAGAAGAGCATGGGTGAAAGGATAAGTGGAGGGGGGCCACGTGGGGCCCTCGAGGCGGGGGGCGCGCCTTGTGAAGGGGGGCGCGCCCTGTGCCCTCGAGGCCACGTGCTGGCTCCCCTTGCTGTGTGTTCAGTGCCATATTTTCTTAAATATTCTAGAAAAAATCATATTTCATTTTCATGGCATTTGGAGAACTTTTATTTTCGGGATATTTTTTTATTGCACGGATAAGTCTGGAGACAAACAGATAATGCTATTTTTGTATTATTTAACCTAATTAACAGAAAGTAAAAGGAGGGTACAGAAGGTTTGTGCTATCTAGATTCACCCATCCCATGTTCGTCAAAAGGAATCCATTAACAAGGTTGATCAGGTCTTGTTAATAAACTCTTTCCGAGTAACATGAAACCGGAGAATCTTCAAATAACACTATGTTACCTCAATGGGGATATGTATGTCCCCAACAATAAGTATGTCATATGCCTTCTTGATAGTAGGAATAGGAAACTCGAAACCTCCAATAGTAATAGTCGAAGTTTTCCCAATATAATTGATACTATAAACCTGAGGTTGTTTCCTCAAAAAGTTGTAATGCCCAGGATGGGACTATATCTCCTACGTGTCGAGGCACGACTTAGAGACATAACCCCATGCTGGAATGATCGCAAGTCTGGTATCTTTGCACAACTCATGTAAAAGATGGGGATGGAAAACATAAAATAGTTGGCTTACACTCACCACGTCACACAAATACAATACATGTCCATATCATCATTCAATAAAACATCACAACCCTCTAAGGGTAAAATCCAAATGACAAGATACCAAACATAATTTAAATCCACAGGTCGGATCGAATCCTAGTAGAAGTCTCCACTACTGATCATCAGGATAACGAACATAGTATCGACTATGCTCCTCGTCATACTCCCAGTCTAGCTCGGTGCCATCACCTGGATAGCTCACCATCGGACCTGCATCTGGTGTGGTGAAGTAACTGTGAGCCACAGAGGACTCAGCAATCCCGTTCCCGGGTAACAAGACTATTTAAGCCTTGGGAGAGGATAAGGCTGAAGAAAAGAATAAGTGTCTGCAGCAGCAACTAGCACTAGCTTACGTGAGAGAGTGCAAGAAGAGAAGGCCTCGGTCGAGAGATGATCACGAAGTGATCCTAGCTAAAGCTCAACAAACATAACCCCACAGTGTTCAACTCTCGAATCCCTATTCGGAAATTGACAGTCACGGTACACACACTGGTAGTGTATTAGAACAATGTCTCAAGTTATCTACAACCGGATATTAACAAGCTCCCATCTGCCACATAACCGCGGGCACGGCTTTCGAAAGTTCATAACCCTGCAGGGGAATTCCAACTTGGCCCATTACAAGCTCACGATCCGCGGAGTCGCAACTCCAAGGTGGGAAGACCCGAGTATTCTCGGAATCCCGTGCTCAAGATACTCCGAACTAAGGTAAGGCTAATCCAGCAAATCCTCCCGGCGTGCCGACACCCTGATAGTAGCCGCGCGTATCTCGTCTCAGGCCACGACCGGATGAGACATCCTACGGGTTTTTACCAGACCTCAAGTTTCCTTGAGGTGGCCCCGCAGTCTGCTCATTTCGGACCAACACTCATGAGGAGCACTGGCCCGGGGTTGTTGATTAAGAAAGAGGGTTAATTACTCCCTATGCAAGTTTATTTAGTTATTAGGCAAATAGTACCAATGTTGGGACTTGCTGGAAAAGACTTAGCACTTAGCGGTTTATCGAGGGGGTCCCATACACCCCAACCGTGTTAGGAACGCATAATCAAGGAACATAACACCGGTTTAAACGGTTCCTAACGGCATGAGTGGAACAAATCACCAAGCAAAAGGCTTAACCTTCCACCCTTGCCAATATATAGATGATTTCATTTAAGCATTTATATAGTGTGATATAACCCAACAAAACTTCAACATGAAGCAAGCATCTTCAACTTCACCTGCAACTAGCAATGCTATAAGATGGGCTGAGCGAAGCGTACTTAGCCAAGCAACGGTTTGCATAGGTAGGGTGGTTAGACATGGACATGGTTACAAGTAGGAGGCTGACATGAAAGACATGGGCATCGAGGCAAAACTATAGAGCGATACACTAGCAATAGGCAAAGATAGTAATGTTATCGGGGTTCGGTCATCTTGCCTGAAGTGTAGTCGTTCGGATCGTAAGAAGGGTCCTCGTGCTCAACCTCGTTGGAAACCTCGTGCTCGTACTCGTACTCGGTCTCAGCTTCCGGCTCTAAACAATACAATCACACAAGGCACGAATCAACAAGATGCAATGCGCACACAAAAATGATGGATGCATGATGGATGCACTAAGGGAGCACACGGAGCACGGAAAATAGCACTCAAGCAAATCACTTCAAAACATGGCAACAATAGGAGATTATGAATCTACACGGAAAATCAATTAAGTTTCATATAAGACTCGCTGAAAACGGAGCTACGGGCTAAAAGTTATGCCCGAAACAAGAAATATGCGAAAACTGAAAATTACAGCAACATTGCAACTTCGGAGCACTAGATAATTAAGCTACAGTACTCAAACACCATGTCAAAGAGCATGAACATAAACTAGACATATCCTACAGCAAATAAGTCCAAAGGTGCACCCCCAAAGGAGCCACGGATCAATAGCAACAAGCTTGGACATATTGAACTTGACAACAAAATTCTGACAGCAGAATTTTATTGAAACTTTGGAGAAAAAGTTAAACATGCTACAGCCACTTAAATAAACATGTGAGAACATGAATGGAAAGCCAACAATATATACTACAAGGAACCATCAAGAGACACTCCAAAACTATCATGGTTTGTCCTAGAACAACACACAAACATGGCATCGGAACATTACAGATTTCAGACTTAGTGAAAATCCACTAAGTGTTAAAACAGCAGTTTCATCATGGCATCTAAAAGAGCAAGTTTAAGTCACCTCGAAACTAAACATGGCAAGTGGTAAGCACCACATCCAAGTACACATGATGGTGATTCCGAAACACACAAGCATGCATCATGGAGATAAACACAAAGATAGCAACGAGCTCAACAAGATGGCATCTCATAACAAGTTAAATAACTAAACAACCACATAGCACTTTGCAACGAGGATAACCATGGCAAGAATAAATCTATCATGCAACCTAACACAAACAACTTGTAGAGCATGGCAAGACGAACACGTGGACATGTCATTTGCATCATTCGGATAAACGAGCTAAAAGTTATCACTATGCAAAGATGGCATAAAAACAACACATAGCAGCAGTTTATATCGGGATGCACTCTTGCAACAGAAAAATAAGCATCTAGATGATCTCTAACATGCATGGCACAATGGAATGAATCGTAGTGCTAGTCACCACGAACGTCTGGACATCTCATTTGCGCGAAACGGAGCAGCACACAAGAAGTTATTGCAGTTTGAAATCAGCATCAGCAGCACAATCAATCTCAGACTTGGAAGGATTTATGGGGGGTCAACCTTCAGATCTGAACAGGAGCGGGCCGAATCTGGCCCGATCTGGCTCGGAGACGGGCTGGCGCGGCGGCGATCTGCGGCGGCTGGGCCGCGGCTGGAGGCATGGCGAGGCCGGCCCGGCGGACTGGTGGGGCGGACGGGCCGCGGGGCTCGGGTCAACGGCCTGCCGCGGGGCGGATCTGGCGGCTGGATGGGCCTCGGCCCGCGCGAGAGCCGGCGACCGCGGGGCGGCTCGGCAGGCGGCTGGCGAGGCCCGGCTCGGGCGGACGTTGCAGAGGAGGCCCGTGAAGGCCTGGGCGGAGGAGCGGCCTGGATGGCCTCGGGCGATGCAGGCGAGGAGGCCGTGGCTGGGAGGCAGCGCGGGCGATCGGGCCCCTGGGCCCTAGCGACTGGAGGCTTCGCCTCAGCGAGCGGGTGGCCCAGGCGTCCGAGGCGTTGACCGATCCGATCTGGCGAGCGAAGCGATCTTCGAGCCGGCGGCGCTGGCGAAGGAAACAGCAGGATGGCGCTGGGAGATCGGGGCCGGCTGGATCCGGCGGCCCCTCGCCGGATCTGGCCGGAGGACGGCGGTGGTGAGGTGAGAGGAGGCCGGAGAGGTGGCGCGGTGGAGATGAGAGAGGAAGGAGAGGTGTTTTTTCCGGCGAGGTAGGAACTCCGGCGAGATTCCGGCGAAGCTCCGGCGAGGTGGTGGCTGGAGGAAGGGGATGAAGTGGGGGCTAGGGTTTCCTTGTTTTGGGGCACAAATTTGGGGGAGTGGACAAATATATAGGCACAAGTAGCTAGGGTTGTCCAAATGGAGTGCGGTTTTCGACCACAGGATCAGATTTGGATGGCCTAGATGATAGAAGTGGTTAGGAGTGGTTGGTGGGTTGTTGGAGGGGTGTCTTGGGCCTCAAAGTGGAGGCACTTTGAGCCCACGAGAATAACTGATGGGGTAGCAAACGGACTCGAAATGCGACGAGATTTGACAGACGGGTTACGCACACCAAAACAACAACACACGACAAGTCTTGCGCCAAACCGGTAACGTTACACGGCCAAACACCAAAGTAGGCCTACGGGACGCCACGGACACGTGAGGGAGCTCCGGAACGCGAAACGGACAACGGGAAGGAACGCGTGGAACCGTAAGCAACCGACAACACAAATGCAATGCGATGCACATGACTACATGATATGAATGAATGCCACACACGCACACAACAAAACGACGAAAACCCGAAAGACAAAGAACCCGGAATGGAATAGATGAAGCCGGAGATATATTATATACCCAAAAGGGAAAGTATTACATCCGGGGCATTACAAACTCTCCTCTACTACAAAAAGATCTCGTCCCGAGATCTAGGACTGGAAAAAGGAAGGGTACTCGGAACGAAGATGATCTTCTCGTTCCCACGTAGCTTCTCGGTCGGTGTGATGTGACCACTTGACTTTCAAGAATTTGATGGACTTTTTGCGGGTCTTGCGCTCGGTTTCTTCGAGAATAGCAACGGGATGCTCTCGGTAAGACAGGTCTTGTTGAAGATCAATCTCTTCAAACGGAATCATGCGTTCAGGTGCCTTGAAGCATTTGCGGAGTTGAGACACATGGAACACATCATGAACATTGGCGAAGTTTGAAGGGAGCTCAAGTTGATAGGCTAGATCGCCTCTTTTTCCAAGAATCTTGAAAGGCCCGACGTATCTAGGAGCAAGCTTTCCTTTGATACCGAATCTTTGTGTGCCTTTCATCGGAGAAACACGGAGATAGACATGATCCTCAATGTTGAAAGCCAAATCACGATGCTTGCCGTCATAGTAGCTCTTCTGACGCGACTGAGCGGCCTTGAGATTCTCACGTATGACTTTGCACATTTCTTCGGCTTCTGAGATCAAGTCATTGCCAAGAAGTTGACGTTCGCCTGTTTCAGACCAGTTGAGAGGGGTACGGCACTTTCTGCCATAGAGGATTTCAAACGGAGCTTTGCCAGCACTTGCTTGGAAGCTGTTGTTGTAAGAGAACTCGGCAAATGGAAGGCAGTCTTCCCATTTCATGCTGAAAGATATGACACAGGCTCTGAGCATGTCTTCTAGAATCTGATTCACTCGCTCGATTTGACCACTAGTCTGAGGGTGAAAAGCAGTGCTGAACCTGATCTTAGTGCCCATGGCGGACTGAAAGGAGTCCCAGAACCTGGATGTGAACAAACTTCCACGGTCTGAGGATATAACTTGAGGAATGCCATGTAAGGACACAATTCTGGAAGTGTACAGCTCTGCCAATTGAGCTGCATTGATGGATTCTTTGACTGGAAGGAAGTGAGCGACTTTGGTAAGCTTGTCAATCACCACGAAGATAGAATCATTCCCTCTCTTGGACTTAGGAAAGCCAGTGACGAAGTCCATTTCAATGTGGTCGAACTTCCACTCGGGAATAGGAAGAGGTTGGAGAAGACCGGCTGGACGTTGATGTTCTGCTTTCACTCTTCTGCAAACATCACATTCGTTCACGAATTGGGCAATCTCCCTTTTCATGCGTGTCCACCAGTAAGATTGCTTGAGGTCTTGATACATCTTGGAACTGCCAGGATGAATGGAAAGGAGAGAATCACGTGCTTCTTCCATTATGAGCTTCCTGAGATCACCTTTGGGAACAACGAGTCTGTCCTCGAAAAACAAGGTATCTCTCTCATCAACACGAAAGCACTTGTATTTAGGAGTGCCCTTTGCAATACCATGTTTCACCTTCTGCACCATGGCATCACTGAGTTGGGCCTCACGGATCTGATCCTCCAAGGTAGGAGCAATTTGAAGATTTGCAAGAAAACCCTGCGGAACAACTTGAAGGTTGAGTTTCCTGAAAGCTTCACAAAGCTCAGGCTAGAACGGCTTGATAAGAAGGCTGTTGCAATATGCCTTTCTGCTCAAAGCATCTGCAATCACATTCGCCTTGCCAGGAGTGTATTCAATGCTGGAATCATACTCTTGGATCATTTCAACCCAACGAGTCTGGCGGAGGTTCAGATTCGGCTGTGTGAAGATGTACTTCAAGCTCTTGTGATCGGTGAAGA
This sequence comes from Secale cereale, assembly GCA_902687465.1. NCBI lineage: Eukaryota > Viridiplantae > Streptophyta > Magnoliopsida > Poales > Poaceae > Secale > Secale cereale. Next base: position 861,719,354 of record LR738711.1, read on the forward strand.
TGTCGACTTTTCTGCCCAACAACAGATGTCTCCACGTAATCAAAGCATGTACCACAGCTGCTAGCTCGAGATCATGTGTGGGATAGTTCTTCTCACTTGGCTTCAGCTGACGAGAAGTATATGCCACAATTCTCTTATCTTGCATAAGCACACCACCAAGTCCTTGAAGAGAAGCATCACAGAATACTTCATAGGGCTTGGACTCATCTGGAGGAGTAAGAACTGGAGCAGAGACAAGCTTTTCTTTGAGAGTTTTGAATGCCACTTCACACTCTGGAGACCAAAAGTATTTGACATTCTTCTGAAGCAAGTTGGAAAGAGGCTTGGCAATCTTGGAGAAGTTCTCAACGAACCTTCTGCAATAGCTGGCAAGACCCAGAAAACTTCGGAGTTGCTTGATGTTCTGAGGAGCTTCCCAGTTGACAATTGCTTCAACTTTCTCGGGGTTTACCGCAATACCGTCAGCTGAGATGATATGGCCCAGGTACAAAACCTTATCGAGCCAAAACTCACACTTGGAGAACTTGGCATAGAACTTATGCTCTCGGAGTCGATCAAGAACCAGACGTAAGTGCTTTTCGTGATCTTCTTCATTCTTGGAAAACACCAGAATATCATCCAGATACACAAGCACAAACTCGCCAGTATAGGGGTTGAAGATGTAGTGCATCATTCTCGAGAAGGTAGGAGGAGCATTGGCGAGACCAAAGGACATGACTGTATACTCATATGAACCGAAACTCGTTCTGAAGGCAGTCTTGGGAATGTCTTTCTCGCGAATGCAAATTTGGTGGTAGCCCATTCGGAGATCGAGCTTAGAGAACACTTTAGCTCCCTTGAGCTGCTCGAAGAGTTTGTTGATGTTGGGGAGCAGATATTTGTTCTTTATTGTCTTCTTGTTCAATGGCCGGTAATCAACACAGAGACGCTCCGTGCCATCTTTCTTCTTGACAAATAAGACACCACAGCCCCAAGGAGACGTACTAGGCCTGATGAGACCCATACTCTCCTGTTTATCAAGCTGCTTCTTCAATTCCTTCAATTCATCAGGAGAGAGCTTGTACGGACGCCGACATGCTGGCTCAGTACCCGGCTCGAGTTCAATGACAAACTCCACCTGACGGTGTGGAGGCATGCCTGGAAGTTCTTCAGGAAAGACATCTTGATATTCGTTCACCACCGGAATTTGAGATATGGCATTAATTTCGCCCTTATCATTGAGAGAGAAAAGCCTGATAGTGCTATCCCTGGAGGCGAAGATAATCACATCTTCATCAGGATGAGTCATCTTGACTTCTTTCTGTGCACAATCAATGTGAGCATCATGTTGAGAAAGCCAATCCATTCCGAGGATGAGGTCAATATCGGAATTGCCAAGAACCACCGGATTGGCCAGAAAGCGATAATCACCCACGCGAATAGATACGTTCGGAGCCATCAAATTTGAAGTCATGCACTTGCCCGGAGAAATAACTTGCAACATACTTGGCAAAGGCACTGTGCCCACATTATTCTTTGATGCAAAAGGGAATGACATGAAGGAATGTGAAGCACCCGAATCAAACAACACTTTAGCAGGTATAGAGTTCACTGGAAGGTTACCCAAAATGACATCAGAAGAAATCTCCGCTTGCGCTGCATTCATCAGATTGACCCTTGCTTGCTTGGGATTATGCTTGACAATAGCTGAACTCACAGGAGGAGGAGGTGGAAGGCGCTTCGGGTTCGGACATCTGTTGGCATAGTGACCTTTCTGAGTGCATTTGTTGCAAGTCACTTCTGAGAGAGGATGGAAATGAGAACCACTTGACTTGGAGCCTTGAGACTGAAACTGGTTCCTCGACTGGTTGCTCGGGTTGGGTGGGTGGGAGAAACCACGTCCACCGGAGTTCTTGTTGCTGTTGGAGTTGTTGTAGGGAGCTCGAATCACTAGAGGAGGAGGAAGCCAAAATTTCTGTTGCTTCGAGACCATCTGAGACGATGAGGAGGAGTGAACGGCATCTCGAATCCTCTTTTTAGAAGCCTCCATCTTAAGCTGAGCTGCCTCTTGTTTCAAAGCCATGTTATAGAATTTGTCGAATTCCTCAGGCTCGAACAAAGTGAGAGCAAGTTGAAGTTCATCTTTGAGACCTCCACGAAACTGGTAGATTTTGCTCTTGGCGTCAGGAATGTCTTGCTTAGCATAGCGGGCGAGGTTTTGGAACTTGACATTATACTGATAGACTGTCATAGAGCCCTGCTTCAGGTTGCGGAATTTCTCACGCATACCCTCGATGACACTTGTAGGAATATGATGAGAGCGAAAGTCCTTGTAGAAATCCTCCCAAGAGATCACACGACCTGGCCTGGAGTCTTTGTACTGCTGCCACCAGTCAGCTGCTTGGTCTTTGAGTTGGAAGGCTGCAAACTTCACATAGTCCTCTTCTCTTACGGTACTGCACTCAAAATGCTTCTTTATGTCGGTTAACCAATCTTCAACATCAAGAGGGTCGACACAGTAACTGAAAGCTTTTGGATTATTGGCCAAGAACTGGTTGAGAGTAGCATGGTGCTGCTGGTTGAAGAAGTTGCCTTGATTCCCTGGAACACCCTGGTTAGCTTGATTAGCTTGCATCAGCTGCATCATCTGCATCAACAACTGGGTGTTCTGATTTGTAGTCTGCATAATCGCTCTCCAAGCCTCAGACGGAGGAGGAGGGGAAGGAGGACGATCTGGGACCTCTTCACCCTCTGGGTTAGCGTTGGGAACCTTTTTCGGAGCCATCCTGAAAGAGATGACCACGAATCAGCAATTGATTGACAGAAGGTATAAGTTGAATCAATGGAATGAATTGCAACACGTCTTCACAATAATCATTCGAACAATAGGAACGAATGAAATTCTCAGTTTAATGATAACATCAATCTTCACGAGAAGCCACATAGGGGACAAAAGGAAAAATAAGAAAAAAAAACAACAAGGTACGGATGGAAACAAACACAAGATAGGAGCTTCGTTCTAACATCTTTGTGCTGAAAGCATATGAACGCGTTACGAAAGGGTTTTGCAATCCCCGGATCAGCATAGCCAAGGACCCTTTAAGATGCAACTCCCGATCGGAACATCGGTCATAAAACCACTTCACTCAATGTAGAACCCCGAACTCGCTAACCTGCATTCGTTGGAAGAATGCCTACGATCTACTGGATAAACCCACCTATTAATTTCCGAAAGATTCCAGTTATGCAATCAGGTGTTGGGGATACAGGGGAAGCACCGCGCAATCAACTCTAAACCTACATCCAGCTATATCCATCCTTCAACACATAACCAGTCTTTCCCGGAAACTGTTTACCTCGGACCTTCGAAAAGCATCCACTATAACAAGCTATGGCAATACTCCCGAACTACCTCCCCAGTACTGGGTGATGTCGGGGTTATCTTGCCACTAACCGTATAGGAGAGATTTTCGATGTCGGCCGTCTTAAGTATTTAGTACTGCCGCGATATGCTTGTGACGACAATACCCCGAAGCTCAACTCCCCGGGACACTGCCACAACCCCTAATGTCAGGAGGCATCAAGAACAATATTCTCGTCACAAGAACATCGAAACATTCCCAGAATACTCGCGAGATTCCTAAAAAAACTTTGTGCAATTTTTGAAAGTAGAAGAGGCAAGAGTAGTCGTCAGGAGTCCTCACCAGAGAGAAAGGAGATGAGAAGCAAAGAAATCCTACTCTCCGATATAATTATAGGACTCAAAATGTTTTCAGTGTGTGCCTAGACTCGACCGTCAACGATTCGATCAATCAGTGGGGGCTCCTAGGTCGGAGAAGGCTCTGAATACCAACTTGTAATGCCCAAGATGGGACTATATCTCCTACGTGTCGAGGCACGACTTAGAGACATAACCCCATGCTGGAATGATCGCAAGTCTGGTATCTTTGCACAACTCATGTAAAAGATGGGGATGGAAAACATAAAATAGTTGGCTTACACTCGCCACGTCACACAAATACAATACATGTCCAAATCATCATTCAATAAAACATCACAGCCCTCTAAGGGTAAAATCCAAATGACAAGATACCAAACATAATTTAAATCCACATGTCGGATCGAATCCTAGTAGAAGTCTCCACTACTGATCAATAACGAACATAGTATCGACTACGCTCCTCGTCATACTCCCAGTCTAGCTCGGTGCCATCACCTGGATAGCTCACCATCGGACCTGCATCTGGTGTGGTGAAGTAACTGTGAGCCACAGAGGACTCAGCAATCCCGTTCCCGGGTAACAAGACTATTTAAGCCTTGGGAGAGGATAAGGCTGAAGAAAAGAATAAGTGTCTGCAGCAGCAACTAGCACTAGCTTACGTGAGAGAGTGCGAGAAGAGAAGGCCTCGGTCGAGAGGTGATCACGAAGTGATCCTAGCTAAAGCTCAACAAACATAACCCCACCGTGTTCAACTCCCGAATCTCTATTCGGAAATTGACAGCCACGGTACACACGCTGGTAGTGTATTAGAACAATGTGTCAAGTTATCTACAACCGGATATTAACAAGCTCCCATCTGCCACATAACCGCGGGCACGGCTTTCGAAAGTTCATAACCCTGCAGGGGTGTTCCAACTTGGCCCATTACAAGCTCACGATCCGCGGAGTCGCAACTCCAAGGTGGGAAGACCCGAGTATTCTCGGAATCCCGTGCTCAAGATACTCCGAACTAAGGTAAGGCTAATCCAGCAAATCCTCCTGGCGTGCCGACACCCTGATAGTAGCCGCGCGTATCTCGTCTCAGGCCACGACCGGATGAGACATCCTACGGGTTTTTACCAGACCTCAAGTTTCCTTGAGGTGGCCCCGCAGTCTGCTCATTTCGGACCAACACTCATGAGGAGCACTGGCCCGGGGTTGTTGATTAAGAAAGAGGGTTAATTACTCCCTATGCAAGTTTATTTAGTTATTAGGCAAATAGTACCAATGTTGGGACTTGCTGGAAAAGACTTAGCACTTAGCGGTTTATCGAGGGGGTCCCATACACCCCAACCGTGTTAGGAACGCATAATCAAGGAACATAACACCGGTTTAAACGGTTCCTAACGGCATGAGTGGAACAAATCACCAAGCAAAAGGCTTAGCCTTCCACCCTTGCCAATATATAGATGATTTCATTTAAGCATTTATATAGTGTGATATAACCCAACAAAACTTCAACATGAAGCAAGCATCTTCAACTTCACCTGCAACTAGCAATGCTATAAGAGGGGCTGAGCGAAGCGTACTTAGCCAAGCAACGGTTTGCATAGGTAGGGTGGTTAGACATGGACATGGTTACAAGTAGGAAGCTGACATGAAAGACATGGGCATCGAGGCAAAACTATAGAGCGATACACTAGCAATAGGCAAAGATAGTAATGTTATCGGGGTTCGGTCATCTTGCCTGAAGTGTAGTCGTTCGGATCGTAAGAAGGGTCCTCGTGCTCAACCTCGTTGGAAACCTCGTGCTCGTACTCGTACTCGGTCTCAGCTTCCGGCTCTAAACAATACAATCACACAAGACACGAATCAACAAGATGCAATGCACACACAAAAATGATGGATGCATGATGGATGCACTAAGGGAGCACATGGAGCACGGAAAATAGCACTCAAGCAAATCACTTCAAAACATGGCAACAATAGGAGATTATGAATCTACACGGAAAATCAATCAAGTTTCATATAAGACTCGCTGAAAACGGAGCTACGTGCTAAAAGTTATGCCCGAAACAAGAAATATGCGAAAGCTGAAAATTACAGCAACATAGCAACTTCGGAGCACTAGATAATTAAGCTACAGTACTCAAACACCATGGCAAAGAGCATGAACATAAACTAGACATATCCTACAGCAAATAAGTCCAAATGTGCACCCCCAAAGGAGCCACAGATCAATAGCAACAAGCTTGGACATATTGAACTTGACAACAAAATTCTGACAGCAGAATTTTATTGAAACTTTGGAGCAAAAGTTAAATATGCTACAGCCACTTAAATAAACATGTGAGAACATTAATGGAAATCCAACAATATATACTACAAGGAACCATCAAGAGACACTCCAAAACTATCATGGTTTGTCCTAGAACAGCACGCAAACATGGCATCGGAACATTACAGATTTCAGACTTAGTGAAAATCCACTAAGTGTTAAAACAGCAGTTTCATCATGGCATCTAAAAGAGCAAGTTTAAGTCACCTCGAAACTAAACATGGCAAGTGGTAAGAGCATCTCTAGTAGAACCCTCAAACCCTTAAATGTAAAATCAGTTTTAAGGGTTGAGAATTGCCCAGTTTTGACACTTTTAAGGGTTGAAAAACAGAGGCAAATACTAGAACCCTCAAACCCAACCCTTATATCGGAATATTCCATTCTAAGGGTTGGGTTTGAGGGTTCTAGTCTTTGCCCCAACCCCAACCCTTAAAACTGTCATTTCATATATCACACATTTCATCACATTTCATCATATGACATATCACAAATTCAATCACATTTGACATAAAACAATAATCATTCTAGTTATTATTACAGCACCGAATAAAACAATAATCATTCAAATTATTACAACAATTGTTCGAATCAACTAGGACATAGAAAAGTAAAACAAAGATACATCATGGGCCAGTACGCCGTCCATCCAACTGCCAGTGGTGCTCAACTAGATCATCCCGGAGACGACCATGAGTGCTTGCATCCTCAATCTCACGATGTGCTTCAAGAAAGGCGTGTATGCGAGAAGGGTTTCTTTCCGGTTGCACACGCGTACCAACATTGTCATAGAAACAAGGGAGGTTTAACCCTCTCTCATCCTCTAGGATCATGTTGTGTAGAATCACACAACATTTCATGATGTTCACCAAGGTTTTTTTGTCCCAAAACCGAGCTGGACCCCGAACTATGGCAAACCTTGCTTGTAAAACACCAAAAGCTCTCTCAATATCTTTGCGGGCTGCCTCTTGTGCCTTGGTGAAATGAGCCTCTTTTCTTGTTAAGGGCACCCCATTTTTCTCCTTGATGGACTTCACAAGAGTTGCCCATTCGGGATAAATGCCATCGGTGAGATAGTATCCCATTGAATACTCATTGTTCATGATTTTGTAGTTGCAAGCTGGAGCATCCCCAGAAATTAATCTTTTGAACAATGGAGATCTATTGAGGACATTGATATCATTGAGTGTTCCCGGCAACCCAAAGAATGCATGCCAAATCCATGTGTCCTCCGATGCTACGGCCTCAAGCACAATGGTAGCATCACGGCTTTTACCGCAATACATTCCATGCCATGCCTTTGGGCAATTTTTCCACCTCCAATGCATGCAATCAAGACTACCAAGCATCCCCGGCCATCCCCTTTTTTCATTCATTTCCATTAATCTCTTTGTATCTTCCTCGTTTGGTGCCCGAAGATACTTCTCACCATACAACCGGATGACCAACTTGGCAAACCTACGGACGGACTCTGTGGTTGTATCTTCCCCAATGCGAAGATACTCGTCGGTATAATCCGCGGGTATGCCATAAGCGAGTACCCGCATTGCCGCCGATATCTTTTGATATGCACTAAACCCCATGATACCGGCGGCGGATCTACGACGCGTAAAGTAATAGGAGGCAGCCTCACAATCGTTGACAATCTTCACAAACAAACTACGACGCATTCGGTACCTTCTGCGAAAGAGACGAGCAGGGTATGTAGGTACCTCCGCGAAGTAGTCTTGCATCAAATGCTCGTGTCCGAGAGCATGGTTCCGGTAGATGGTGAGTCGCCCCATCGTCGACCCTCTCCTCTGATCCATAAGTTTCATGCGATCTTCAAACGCTTGCACATCGACGAGGAGGCTCATCATCTCAACGTCGTCGTCTTGCAACAACTCGTCAATGTCCGAATCGTCGGATGACGACCAATCCGACGCATCGGACAACGAATCCATGTCGGCGTTGTTCAACACCATCTACAATGTGAGTGCCAAAATGTAAAAATGAAGAAAAAAGCAAAAAAACGAACCTGCGGCGCTGGGAGGGGCGGCCGGGGCGGAGGACGGGGCGGAGGCGACCGGGGCGGGGCG
>LR738711.1:861727747-861767747 GCA_902687465.1 Secale cereale
CGGCGGATCGAGGGCGGGGCGGCGGAGGACGGGAGGAAATTCCCTCCCGCGCTCGGGATGAAGTGGAGTGCAGGTCGGGGGGAGAAACTCCCCCCAACCCTCACTTCTACAGGCTGCGATGGCGTTTGAGGGTTGGACCTCTAAAAATATTTACGGGTTTACGGGTTTAAGGGTTCTAGTCTACACCGTTTTTCGGACGAAAACTGTAAAAAAGCGGTTATTTTTAAGGGTTTGGGGGTTTGAGGGCTCTACTAGACTTGCTCTAAGAACCACATCAAAGTACACATGATGGTGATTCCGAAACACACAAGCATGCATCATGGAGATAAACACAACGATAGCAATGAGCTCAACAAGATGGCATCTCATAACAAGTTAAATAACTAAACAGCCACATAGCACTTTGCAACGAGGATAACCATGGCAAGAATAAATCTATCATGCAACCTAACACAAACAACTTGTAGAGCATGGCAAGACGAACACGTGGACATGTCATTTGCATCATTCGGATAAACGAGCTAAAAGTTATCACTATGCAAAGATGGCATAAAAACAACACATAGCAGCAGTTTATATCGGGATGCACTCTTGCAACAGAAAAATAAGCATCTAGATGATCTCTAACATGCATGGCACAATGGAATGAATCGTAGTGCTAGTCACCACGAACGTCTGGACATCTCATTTGCGCGAAACGGAGCAGCACACAGTTTGAAATCAGCATCAGCAGCACAATCAATCTCAGACTTGGAAGGATTTAGGGGGGGTCAACCTTCAGATCTGAACAGGAGCGGGCCGGATCTGGCCCGATCTGGCTCGGAGATGGGCTGGCGCGGCGGCGATCTGCGGCGGCTGGGCCGCGGCTGGAGGCATGGCGAGGCCGGCCTGGCGGACTGGTGGGGCGGACGGGCCGCGGGGCTCGGGTCAACGGCCTGCCGCGGGGCGGATGTGGCGGCTGGATGGGCCTCGGCCCGCGCGAGAGCTGGCGACCGCGGGGCGGCTCGGCAGGCGGCTGGCGAGGTCCGGCTCGGGCGGACGTTGCGGAGGAGGCCCGCGAAGGCCTGGGCGGAGGAGCGGCCTGGATGGCCTCGGGCGATGCGGGCGAGGAGGCCGCGGCTGGGAGGCAGCGCGGGCGATCGGGCCGCTGGGCCCTGGCGACTGGAGGCTTCGCCTCAGCGAGCGGGAGGCCCAGGCGTCCGAGGCGTTGACCGATCCGATCTGGCGAGCGAAGCGATCTTCGAGCCGGCGGCGCTGGCGAAGGAAACGGCGGGATGGCGCTGGGAGATCGGGGCCGGCTGGATCCGGCGGCCCCTCGCCGGATCTGGCCGGAGGACGGCGGTGGTGAGGTGAGAGGAGGCCGGAGAGGTGGCGCGGTGGAGATGAGAGAGGAAGGAGAGGTGTTTTTTCCGGCGAGGTAGGAACTCCGGCGAGATTCCGGCGAAGCTCCGGCGAGGTGGTGGCTGGAGGAAGGGGATGAAGTGGGGGCTAGGGTTTCCTTGTTTTGGGGGCACAAATTTGGGGGAGTGGACAAATATATAGGCACAAGTAGCTAGGGTTGTCCAAATGGAGTGCGGTTTTCGGCCATAGGATCAGATTTGGATGGCCTAGATGATAGAAGTGGTTAGGAGTGGTTGGTGGGCTGTTGGAGGGGTGTCTTGGGCCTCAAAGTGGAGGCACTTTGAGCCCACGAGAATAACTGATGGGGTAGCAAACGGACTCGAAATGCGACGAGATTTGACAGACGGGTTACGCACACCAAAACAACAACACACGACAAGTCTCGCGCCAAACCGGCAACGTTACACGGCCAAACACCAAAGTAGGCCTACGGGACGCCACAGACACGTGAGGGAGCTCCGGAACGCGAAACAGACAACGGGAAGGAACGCGTGGAACCGGATGCAACCGACAACACAAATGCAATGCGATGCACATGACTACATGATATGAATGAATGCCACACACGCACACAACAAAACGACGAAAACCCGAAAGACAAAGAACCCGGAATGGAATAGATGAAGCCGGAGATATATTATATACCCAAAAGGGAAAGTATTACATCCGGGGCATTACAAAAGTGTACCGTATGCTCATTACCATTGACATGAAAAGTGACATTGCCTTTGTTGCAATCAATAACAGCCCCTGCAGTATTCAGAAAAGGTCTTCCAAGAATAATAGACATGCTATCATCCTCGGGAATATCAAGTATAACAAAGTCCGTTAGAATAGTAACATTTGCAACTACAACAGGCACATCCTCACAAATACCGACAGGTATATCAGTTGATTTATCGGCCATTTGCAAAGATATTTCAGTAGGTGTCAACTTACTCAAGTCAAGTCTACGATATAAAGAGAGAGGCATAACACTGACACCGGCTCCAAGATCACACAAAGCAGTTTTAACATAGTTTCTCTTAATGGATCAAGGTATAGTAGGTACTCCTGGATCTCCTAATTTCTTAGGCATTCCACCCTCAAAAGTGAAATTGGCAAGCATTGTCGGTGTACTAAGGTAGGGGTACCTCAGTACCCCAACTTGTGCACGGACAGCGGCAGCTCCCCGCGGCGGGGCCTACCACATGCTCGCCGGAGACCTTCCTGTTCCTTATAAAACCATTCAAAAACAAAGTATGCAAGACAGAAGATCGAGACCCCGGCAAGAGGAGCTTGCCGGGAAGGCCGTACCAGGCTCAAGATTACCTCACTTACGCAAGGCCCTGGCAAGCGGAGCTTGTCAGGAAGAATAGAAGATTCCATCATAGAAGACACGCCTCGGCGTTATGTGCGCCCCGGCAAGGGCCCGGGGAGCGGCAAGCTTCCCGGCCCGACAAGCTCAAGTCCCCGGCAAGGTGCTTGCCGGGGGAGGTCTGCACTGTGTGCCCGCGCTCCAGCACATCTGCCCACGCGTCGCCCTGGGGCCATTCCAGGGACGCGTGTCGGATGGCTGTGCAGCCTAGGGGACACGGTGGCACTCTACGGTGACGAAGCCATCGCCGTGGCAAACGGAGAAGCAATGGCGGGCGCTTTTGGGGTCGACGGCGACGGGCATTTAATGCCCTTGTCCCCCACTGTCAAAGTAGGTAGCGACCACTGTTCATGCACTGTAGCTCTACTGTTCCCGCACTGTTACAACTACCACCACTTTTACGCTTTTACCCCTTTCTCCTACGTTGACACCTGTCGGTGACCCCTTGCACTATAAAAGGAGGCCCATGCACAACGTAGAAGGGGTTCGGAAGCTCGTAACCTAGATCGCTCATACGCTCAGAGTAGCTAGTTCTTCAAGCTCCTGAGCTCTCCAACTCAATAAAAACTAGGCAGGAGTAGGGTTTTACGCGTCCGCGCGGCCCGAACCTGGGTAAACTGCCCGCGTGCTCGCTACGATCTGCTCTTTGTGCTCCCTCCGCCCTCGTACCGCACAGACAAGGGGCTCCGGTCCCATAGGTGTTCGTGGCGGACAGTTTCCCCCGACATCTTTGGCGCGCCAGGTAGGGGGAGCGTCGAGGTTGTACGAATCTGATCCGACGCTCACGCGGGCGCATTCTTCATCAACTTCTCCGAATTCGTCAGCAACCTCATCAGCAACAACGCCATGGCCCCGAAGAAGAAAGCTTCGGAGGTCGCGGGCCTGTCTGCGTCTCATCCGCCGCCACCGGAGCCAACGGTGGGCGGGGGAGACGCCGTCGGAAGGGTGGTCGCCGGCGAGGACACTCACGGCGCCACCAGATCCAAGAACAGGACGGACGACCGAGCCTCGGTCTCCGTGGACGCGCCGCGTCCATCTCAGCATGCGACAACCCAGCAGCGCCATGCCACAGGAGGTGGCATCCGCTTGCTGGGCCAAGGGCAAACCGGAGGTTCGCGGGACGCCCCGGACCACCGTCCGGGCACAAGCAAAGCGAAGGCGCCGGGGCGGGACCCTGCTCCTTCTAACGCTGTTAGGAGTCCGAGCATATCCCGCTCCTCGCACCGCTCGCCCCCGCTCCCCTCCACGCCAGCAGAAGCGCTCGCGAGAGCGCAACTGCTCCTCGACTTCCCTCCAGCGGCAGACAAGGCCGAAGACTGGAGGGCCACCATCCAGAGCCTGATCGCCTTCGCCAACAACGACTCTCCACAGCAGCCGGCGACCTCGCGGCCGCGGCAAGCTGAGAAGACGAAGGCCGACGGCGACAAGACCGCCGGGGGTGCGACGAGCGTGCACTCCCCGCCGCGGAAGCAGAAGACGCCACCCCGCCGGAACAATGCCGACGACGGCTCCACGGCCTCGTCGGACCCGCGGGCTCGTCGGGACCAGCGCCAAGTCCTTGACGACCGGCAACAAGAAGATGCTCGGACGCGCATCGAGCGTCGCCGAGAAGCTCGGCGACAGTCAGACCATAGAGCTGGGAACGCTGTCGACGCGCGTGCGCCCGGTGAACCAGGCGACTTGCCGTACGCGGCAGGCTGCCCTGCGTTCACCCGCGAGCTGCGGCGCGTCCAGTGGCCCAGCATGAAGAATTTCAAGCCCGACGTACCGGAGAAGTACGACGGCAAGACGCACCCCTCGGAGTTTCTCAGTATCTACACGATCGCTGTGCAAGCCGCCGGGGGGCGTGACGAGAAGATCTTGGCAAATTACTTCCCGCTCGTGCTTAAGCCGAACGTTCGTTCGTGGCTTATGCACTTGCCGGAAGGTTCCATTTCTTCTTGGGCAGACCTTTGCCATCAGTTTGTTGGCGCCTTCACGGGCGGCCACAAACCCCATGGCCAGGAGAGCGATCTCCACATTCTGGCCCAGAAGGAAGGGGAGTCCCTGCGCAAGTACATCCAACGCTTCAGCCGTGTACAGCACAACATCCCCGACGTCCACCCTGCCGCGGTTATCAGCGCGTTCCATCAGAACGTGCGTAACCGCCGCATGCGTGAAGAAATGGCGATGACCAAAATCCGGGACGTCAGCGAGCTCTATGCTCTAGCTGACAAGTGCGCGCGCGCAGAAGAGGGGAGGAAACTCCCCGGGGAGGATGCTGGCGCAGAAGGCAGCGACAGCGACGACACCGCCCCGGCAAAGAAGAGCCGGCGGCGGAACAACAGAAGGAAAAACAAGAAAGAAGTGCTTGCCGTCGAGAAGTCCGGCAAGGAGGCTCCCGCCAAGCAAACACAGGCTGGCGGCTCCGGCAAGGAGCCTGCCCCTGTAGCGGCAGCCGACAAGCAGGACGGCTCCGACAAGCAATACTGCAAGATCCACCGTACCAAGGGTCACGACCTCTCCAACTGCAAACGCGTCGAGTACCTCGTCGAGCAGCAGAAAGCTGAGTACGAGAGGCGCGACAAGGAGAAGGCCCAAGGTGGCGGGGAAGAGCCAAGCAAGAAGCGGCCGTTCAACGGCCGGGGAGGACGCCGCGGCAAGGCCAAGCAGCGGCAAGGTGACCGACCTCCCCGGGGCCGCGATAAGGATGAAGAAGACGACGATGAAGACATGGAGGACGAGGATAACAGCGAGCAGGAGTTCCAGAAGGCCACGGAGGTCCTGTGCGTCGACGGTGGCGCCTCTCTGCACACCTCCCACCGCCAACTCAAGCAGTGGGTGCGTGAGGTGAATGCAGCGGAGCCGCCCGTGGAGTCGCGCAGGCTCCTCAAATGGTCCAGCACGCCCATCATTTTTGATCTTGAGGATCACCCTGACCGCACCACTGCGGTCGGGTGCTTGCCGATGCTGGTCTCACCTACCATCCGCAACCTCAAGGTCACCAAAATGTTGGTTGACGGCGGGGCCGGGCTGAACTTGATCTCCTCTGCTGTGATCAAGAAACTCCAAATCCCAGATGGCGAGCTCGAAGAGACCGGTTCTTTCCAAGGAATCAACCCGGGAAGGAGCAAGCCCAAGGGGAAGATCACTTTGCCGGTGACCTTTGGCGGGGAGCTCAACTTCAGGACTGAGCGCATCACTTTCGACGTCGTCGATATTCCGTTGCCATACAATGGAATACTCGGCCGTCCCGCCCTCGCCAAGTTCATGGCAGCTTCCCACCACGCCTACAACGTACTCAAGATGCCGGGGCCAATAAGCGTCATCACTGTCCATGGCGACAAGAAGGATGCGCTTGTCTGCGCCGACAAGATTTACCGGGATGCAGCAGCTGCGGCCGAGAAGGATACACTTGCCGCTGAAGCTCCCGGGGGGAAGAAGACGAAGACCAAGTCCGGCAAGTGCTCTGGGGCCCACTCCGGCAACCGCACCTCTTCGGAGTGCTGCACTGCCGTCGAGGACGTCCCATCGAGCTCCACCGGCAAGAGTAAGAAAGGGATGGCCGCTCCTCCGGCAACCAAGAAGGTGTCCGCCAACGAGGACGGCACTGGTGGTACCTTCACCATCAGTGCCACACTTGACAGCAAATAGGAAAGCGCGCTCGTTGCCTTCCTGCGGGCGAACGTCGATGTGTTTGCCTGGCAACCATCTGACATCCCCGGTGTTCCCAGGAAGGTGCTTGAGCACAAGCTTGCTGTCTGTCCTCATGCGCGGCCCATCAAGCAGAAAGTGAGAAAGCAAGCCGTGGAGCGCCAAGAATTCATCAACGAAGAGATCAAGAAGCTAGAGGCAGCAGGCCTAGTTAGAGGTGTGATCCATCCGACGTGGTTAGCAAACCCAGTCGTCGTGCGTAAGGCCAACGGGAAGTGGAGATTGTGATAGACTTCACCGATGTGAATAAAGCATGTCCTAAGGATCCATTTCCCTTGCCGCGCATTGACCAGATCGTTGATTCCACTGCCGGATGTGAGCTGCTCTGTTTTCTTGATGCATATTCAGGCTACCATCAGATTTTCATGGCCAAGGAAGATGAAGAGAAGACTGCATTTATCACTCCATGTGGCACGTATTGCTTCATACGCATGCCATTTGGATTGAAGAATGCAGGATCAACCTTTGCAAGGGTAGTATACACTGCTTTTGAGCCACAGATCCACAGAAATGTAGAGGCTTACATGGATGACATCGTGGTGAAGAGCAAGAGCAAAGATACCCTGGTCCAAGATTTGGAAGAAACATTTCAGAACCTGCGCAAGATACAGCTTAAGTTAAACCCCGAGAAGTGCGTCTTTGGAGTCCCCTCCGGCAAGCTTCTCGGGTTCTTTGTGTCACAGAGGGGGATTGAAGCTAACCCCGACAAGATTAAAGCCATTGAGCGGATAGAGGCCCCGAAGCGCGTCAAGGATGTCAGAAGGCTTGCAGGTTGTGTAGCTGCCCTCAGTAGGTTCATTTCAAAGTCTGCGGAACGCGCCCTACCTTTCTTCAAAATCTTGAAGAAGGCAGGTCCCATGAAGTGGACTCCGGAAGCGGAGGCAGCGCTGCAGGATTTGAAACGGTACCTATCCTCCACTCCAATACTTGTCGCACCTAGACCACAGGAAAAGTTGCTGCTGTACCTAGCGGCAACCAACCAGGTGGTTAGTGCTGCGTTAGTAGCGGAGAGGGAGTCCGACGAGGAAGCTACACCACCGGCAAGCGAGTCCAGCGACAAGCAGGGGGCTGCTCCGACAAGCTCTGGCCCCGACAAGGACAATTCTGCGCAGGAACAGGATGAGGTGCGGAAGAAGATGGTGCAGCGCCCAGTGTATTTTGTAAGTTCCCTTCTCCAGGGGGCTAGATCAAGGTACTCTGGAGTGCAAAAGTTACTTTTCGGCCTCCTCATGGCCTCGAGAAAGCTGCGCCATTACTTCCAGGCACATGAGATAACAGTGGTCACTCGCTTTCCGCTGAAGAGGATATTGCACAATCCAGAAGCAACAGGCAGGATCGTTGAGTGGGCACTGGAACTGTCGAGCTTTGGACTCAAGTTTGAAAGTACTTCAACCATACAGAGCCGAGCTTTGGCAGAATTTATAGCTGAATGGACCCCAACGCCCGATGAAGAAGTTCCAGAAACGAGTGCACCCGTACAAGAAGCGACAAGTGAATGGGTAATGTATTTTGACGGTGCCTTCTCGCTGCAAGGCGCCGGTGCTGGCGTGGTACTCATCGCGCCCACCGGAGAGCACCTCAAGTATGTTATCCAGATGCACTTTCCCAGGGAGCAAGCGACAAACAACACTGCTGAGTATGAAGGCTTGCTTGCCGGCCTCAGAATCGCGGCCGAACTTGGGATCAGAAAGCTAATTGTGCGGGGAGATTCTCAGTTGGTGGTCCGGCAAGTTAACAAGAGTTATCAGAGCCCTTTGATGGAAGCCTATGTAGATGAAGTGAGGAAGCTTGAGGAGCACTTTGAAGGTCTGCAAATGGAGCACGTCCCGAGAGCTCAGAATGAAATTGCAGATGGCCTTTCAAAGTGTGCTTCGATGAAGTTGCCTGTGGAACCAGGAACCTTCTTGCTCAAGCTGACTCAGCCATTCGTTACCCCATCAATTGGGCAGTCCAAGAAGAGAAAGTTGGTCTCCGGCGACTACTTGCCGGCGGATCTTCCTGAAACCGCCGCCAAGGTCCCCAAGATCAACAATCAGAACGCTGAGGAACAGTTTGCTCCTGCAGGTCCTCGGGTCTGTACAGTTGAAGCAAGTGTTCCCGACAAGCCTCGCCCCGGCGAGCTTGCCGGGGAACCATCAGCTCCGGCAGAACCAGAGGTCCTTGCCGTAGAAGCTGAGGTTCCCGCAGCGGCCCTCGAGCCTTTAGTCCTTGCCGTTGAGCCCCAGGCTCCGGCATGGGCACAGCAGATCGTCCGTTTTCTGCAAACCGGAGAACTTCCCGACGACCCTCAGGAAATAGAGAAGATAACCAGGCAGTCAAGTATGTACCAGTTCGTGGATAACGAGCTGTACAGAAGAAGACTCAATGGTGTCAGGTTGAAGTGCATCTCCAGGGAAGATGGACAGAAGCTGTTGGCAGAAATACACGGAGGCATATGCGGCCACCACATTGGCGCAAGGGCGCTTGCCGGGAAAGCTTTCCGGCAAGGGTTCTTTTGGCAAGAAGCCCTCCAAGATGCAACTGCACTAGTAACCAAGTGTGAAGCGTGCCAGTTCCATGCAAAGCAAATTCATCAGCCAGCTCAAGCTCTCCAAACTATTCCTTTGTCCTGGCCCTTCTCGGTCTGGGGGCTCGATATCCTCGGCCCCTTCCCCCGCGCTGTCGGGGGCTTTGAGTACTTGTACGTTGCGATCGACAAGTTCACAAAGTGGCCAGAAGTGGAAGCAGTGAGAAAGGTGACAGCACAGACAGCAGTCAAGTTCTTCAGGTCGATTGTTTGCCGTTTCGGAATCCCTAACAGGATCATCACCGACAACGGTACGCAATTTACTAGTCGCACCTTCATGCAATACGTCCAAGACCTTGGCGCCAAGGTCTGTTTCGCTTCTGTTGCTCACCCGAGGAGCAATGGTCAAGCGGAGAGGGCCAATGCTGAAGTGCTGCGCGGACTCAAGACAAGGACTTTTGACAGGCTGCGCAAGTGCGGAAGAAATTGGATAGAGGAGCTACCGGTGGCTCTTTGGTCAATCAGAACGACACCAAGTCGAGCCACCGGACAGACACCCTTTGCTCTAGTCTATGGGGCAGAGGCAGTTCTCCCCACGGAACTCGTATACGGATCTCCTCGAGTGCTCGCTTATGATGAGCTCGAGCAAGAGCAACTGCGACAAGATGATGCATTGCTCCTCGAGGAGGAACGTCTCCAGGCTGCTGTATGAGCTGCTCGATACCAGCAAGCCTTGCGTCGCTACCATAGCCGCAAGGTCAAGGCCAGGAGTCTCGAGGAAGGCGACCTTGTTCTTCGGCGTGTTTAGTCCGCCAAGAATTCCAACAAGTTGACGCCGAAGTGGGAAGGCCCTTATCGGGTGAGACAAGTCACAAGGCCCGACGCTGTCCGCCTTGAGACCGAAGAAGGCTTACCGGTGAGCAACTCCTGGAACATAGAGCATCTTCGCAAGTTTCACCCATAAGGCGCGGTTGCCGTGATCCGCTCCGGCAACCACCTTTTGTACAAGCTTTGCCGCTGTTGCATGTAACCCTTTGTACAAAGCCGGGCGCAGACCCCGTGCATCAGTAAAGTTTCTGTGTTTTGCGCTATTTGCCTTTCGCATGCTTTTCTTTGCTATTTGCATGTGTTCTTTGGCATCTTGTGCAACATACACACCCGGTAAGCATTAGCACGCCGAAAGGCCATATACTTGTTTCCCTCTTCTTTCTCCTTGCCTCTTAAGCAGAAGGAATGTTCCTCGCGCACAAGTTTGCCGGGGGGGAAGGAGATGGAGGATGAACCAAGTGCTGTTCAAGAAAGAGAAGCTTGCCGGAGAACACACAGACCATGAAAGCTAAGTTACCAGAATTTGAGCAATTCAAATTTTTAATTTCTAGTTGTCTTCCTTGAACAATCACACTTTGTATGGAAAACCTGTGCGCGGAGGAACCTACCCGTAGCTAGCCGCACCCTTATCTTGTTTTCGAGTACGCTCAACGACCCAGGTGAGCTGCGACAAGTGTCGCGCCCCTGCTTCGTTTCCGAGTTCACTCAGCGAGCTAAGTGTGTTGCGACTAGTTGCGGCAAGGTTGCTTGCCGGTGAGACCTTGGCCAGCAGGCTGCTTCGAGTTCAGCACTCAGCGCTCGCGGCAAGGGCCCCTTGCCGGCAAGCTCCCCGGGAGCGTAGGGTGAAAAGCATACAAAGTAAATGATCGAGACAAGGAAGATAACATTGCACTGATTGACCAAAATAAGATAAATATCTTACAAAAGATAACTTGTCGCAATGGACTAATGGGTTCATAACAAATCTGTGCAGCAATAAAAAGAGATAAAGATAATGGAGGCCTAATCTACGCGGTCGCCCTCAATCCTGGAGATCTTAGCCACCTTGGCTATGATGTGGGCGACCTGCTCCTTCAGGGCCTCCATGTTCGCGTCAGCCGGCAAGCTGCGAAGAACGTTGGTGAGATTTATACCGGGATTGCGGTATACGATCTTTGTCAGCACGCGCTCCAGAGTTCCCGTGCAGAGTAGGCGCGTCTCCTCGGCCAGTTGCGCGGGGATCTTCTTCCGCAGATCTGCAAGGGCCGGCGCGATACCCCTGAAGAAGAGGCTGAGCTTGGCGCTGTGAGGGAGGTCTGGATCCGGGGAGTAGATGAGGTGCTCCAGCTTCAACGCCAGCAGCTCCTGGTCGATGTTGGACGCACAAGATACTAAGTCCTCGGTCCATACCTCAACGGTTTGGCGGAAGAGCTCAGCCGCTTTGTGGGCGCTGTCCACTAAGGTCCGCTCCTTGCGGAGCTCCTCCTTCAACTTGGTCTCCCGAGCCCGGGCAGCGTCGAGTGAATCCTTCAGTGTAGAGACCTTCAACTCCAAGTCCTCGATGGAGTCCTTGGCGGCCTTCAACTCGTCGCCCCTCTCAGAAAGACGCACCTGGAGTTCTGAATTGGTGTGCGCGTCCTTCTCGCGCTCCGTGATGAGCGCGGCGACCTTCTCCGCGCTCACCTTCAGCGACTTCTCCAGCTGCAAGACCTTGGCGGCAAGCTCCTCCTTGGCGGTCTCCGCGGCAGCCGCGGCGGCTTTCGCATCCTTTAGCTCCCCGCCAAGGGCCTGCTCCCGAGCGGCAAGTTCTTCCTCATGGGCGTCGAGGTTAACTTTCCGCTGGGCGAGCTCTCCTTCTCGCCGGGACAACTCCACCCCGGCGAGCCGCTGCTGCTCTTCGGCCTCGGCCTTCACCAGCAACCACTCCTGGTATTCGCCGGCGAGTCGCTCGCGTTCCTCCGCCACCTCGCGGAGGGCCGCCTGGTTGGCGGCACTGAGCTCCGCCGCGCGCTTCTCCATCTCCGCGGCGGCCTTGGCGGCGAGGGCTTCCCGACAAGCGAGCTTCGCCTGCCTGGCCCGGTAAAGGGCCAGGAGCTGGTGAAGCAGCTTCTCCTCCTCGGGTCCTTCACTCCCGCCGGGCGCCTCGACGATCTTCAAGCCCGCGGAGGCGAGGACCTCCCCGTCAAATGCCTCGCCCTCCGCGGGAGCCCGCGACGAAGAACCCCACGGCACCTGGATGAAGACGCCGTTGGGGGCTTCAAGATAGTAGCCCTGCTCCTTGCCGGCGGAGGGGTCGGCGGCCGGTGTAGCACTTGATGCTCCCGCCACCTCCGGGTCGGCGGTGCGGTCACCGTCCCCCTCCCCGGCCGCTGCGTCCGCAGCCGGAGCGGTCTCCTGCGCAGCTGGCTCGGCGGCTTCCGCCGTGTCCTCGGCGACAGGGGCGTCGCCACCGTCGCCCTGCGCGCCCTCCTCCTCAATGGTGATAACCTCCGTCTCCGTTGGCTCGGGGGGAGGAAGATCTAGAAGAAGAAGAAGCAAAAAGAAGCTCAAGCAAATATCCGAAAAGAAAACAACGCCAAGAAGACAAAGTACAAGACTTACCTTGGCGGACGTCGTCAGCGGCGGGCTCCCTTGCCGGGGAGCTCTGCCTTGGCGGAGTGGCCGCCCTCGCCGGGCTGCTCGCCCTTGGCGGGGTACTCGCCCTTGGCGGAGTACCCGCCCTTGGCGGAGCGCTCTCCCTTGCCGGGGAGTTCGGCCTTGGCGGGGACGGCGGGGCCCGCGGCTCCTCGGGGGCGGTCTCCGGACGCTCCTGTCGCTGCGGCTCCACCTCTGCACAAGAGAAGACAAAAGCATCAAGATATTGAAACAAGACAAATCTACAAACGCACCCCGACGAGCGGAAGGCTGGAACCCAGACTTACGCTGGGGGCTACGCTGGGGGCTGCTCCTCGGAGCAGCGCTCGGGTCCGGCAGGCTTGGCTCCGACACGTCTCCAGTTGCCGCGGTGGCCAAGTCTTCCGCGACCTCAACCGCGGGCGCCTTGGCTTTCTTCGCCACGCGCTGAACCAAGGTCCTGAAATCAAAGCAACAAACAAAATCAGCATCAACAATAATCAAGACGAAATTTGAGAAGGTGTGAGATCTCGGGTTCTTACTCCTGATCCTCCTCGTCATCCTCGCTCAAGGCGGAGAAGTCATACACCACCTGGGGCGCGTCTGCACGAGGAGCAGAAGACGAAGATTCCCTCGGGCGCTTGGCGACCCCTGGGGCTGGGGGCTGCGAAGACCCAGCCCCTGTGGTAGCCGGAGCCCGGGGAGCGGGCGGGGCCGCTGCTCCGCTCCGAGAAGACCCCTGTCGGCTCGACGCCTGCTTGCGGGGCGCCTCCGTCGTGGCCCGCGCGCGGGCCGCCTCCGCTGTGGCCGGTGCGCCGGTCGCCCCCGGCGCAGCTTGGCTCCCCCGGGGAGCTGCCCGGCGAGCTGGTTGTTGCCGGGGCGCCTGCGCCCTCTCTCCCGTCGCCGTCTTGCGGAGACGCTTCGGTGGAGACTGCCTTGGGCTTGCCGGGGGCGGGGAGCTCTCCGACGAGGAGAGGTCGTCGGCGTAGAGCTCCGTAGATCCGTCGGAGTCCTCGGCCTCCTCCTCCTCCTCCTCCCCGGCTGGCTCGCTGGGCCCAGCGCCCTGCGCTGCGACCCCTTTTCCTTTGGCGCCTCCGCTTCCTCCGGCGCCTCCACTCCCCGCGGCGCCTCTGTTCCCTCCGACAGCGCCATCCCTTGCCGCGGCCTCGGCCGCGATCCCGTGGATCCCGGAGTGCCTCAGAAAGGGGACCCCGGCGAGCGCGTCGGGAGGGAGTTGCAGCAGTCTGCGGATCTCCGCCTCCTCCGCCTGGCAGGACGCGTCCGCAGCCTCCGCCTCTTCAGGCGAATATCCAAAATCTCCTGCCGCTGCGGCTGCAGCGGCCTCTTCGGCCCGAGAAGCCATGTAAGCAATCTCCTGGTCGGTGGTGTCCCGCGTGTGCTCCTTGATGTCATTCTTGTTCTTCGCCACCTCCACGAGGTTGTCGTAGAAGTTGAGGACGTCTATGGGCTTGGGCGGAATCCACGTGCGGTCCACGCCGTGCGAATCGCAAGCGGGCATCATGGCGCGGAGGGGATCACAAGCTGTGCTGTTGCAGAGGGGCACCACTCCCCGGGGAGGTCTGAACCACTCAGGGTGTGCCGGGTCATATTTGAAGAGTTCCCGGACCATCCCCTTCAGCTCCAGCGTCGTGAAGTTGAAGTTCAGCCCGGGGCGCAGCCTCATTATATCCGCCGGGCCGCCGTACTCCCAGGCCGGCCTTTTCCTATCTTGGAGAGGGGCGATGCGGCGGCGGAGGAAGTCTGCGCCTACTTCTGCAACGGACAGCCTAGCTACCCGAAGACGAAGAATCCGGATGAGGGCGATGTCGAGCTTGATGTCGTCCGAGTCTAGCTCGCTCCAGTCCCTGCCGCGCACGATGGGCGTTGTGCGCGGCGCGGTGAAAGCTTGCGGCTGGTCTTCGACGACCCAGCACCACTCCGCACGCCATTCCTCCCACTTGCCGCGGAGCTCCCCCGGCAAGTAGGACTCCTTCTTGTTGAGACGGAAAACCCAAGAAATTCCTCCGGAGAGGGGGGCGCCGGCCTCTGCTCTAGGAGTGAAGAAGTGCCTAAACAGCGCTACGTTTGGGTGTATCCCTATGAAGTTTTCGCACATGTGTGCGAAAACCGCCATTGTGAGGATGGCGTTGGGGGTGAAGTCAAGAAGATGGAGGCCGTAGGTGTGCATGACGTCGCAAAAGAAATCAGAGAAAGAAGGACAAAGACCGCAGTGAAAGAAGGCTGCGAAGAAGTAGTACCCGCCGGGGTAGTTGTCCTTGGCGGCGGCCGGATAAGCTCGCGTGCGGGGGTGCGCCTTGGTTTCCTTGGACCAGAACAAGTAATACTTGTTCCAGAGCTCCCGCGCACCGAGCTTCGACGGGAAGACGAGGTTCCGCTTCCGGTACGCGGTAAGCTTCGCTGCTTGCTCCGACTTCTCCCTCTTGGCTTTCTCCGCCTTCGCCTTCTCGGTCTTCGGGGCCATGGCGGAGGCGGCGGAGGAAGAGGGACGAAGAGCCCGGCGGCGCCGGAGATGCAGACGGCGGCGGCGGAGGTGTGGAGGCGGAGCGCAAAGGGGATCTCTGGAAGAGGAAGAAGATGCAATGAAAGCGCAAGGAGGGGAATCGCTCCTGCTTCCTCTGCTTTTATGGGGAAGTGGGGGGCGTTTCGCTCTTTCCATTAAAAGAACGTGGGCACGTCCCATCCCACGACGCCGCAATCGACGCGTGCCGTTACGGGGGGACGCGGCGGATACGGAAGAGGATTCGGCGTGCTGTGGGCCACGCGTGTCCGTGCACTGTTTTGGGCCTGGCCCAACAGCGCTCGGCACCGTGTGTGGCCCAGGCCCGGGGGCTCCTGTCGGTGTACTAAGGTAGGGGTACCTCAGTACCCCAACTTGTGCACGGACAGCGGCAGCTCCCCGCGGCGGGGCCTACCACATGCTCGCCGGAGACCTTCCTGTTCCTTATAAAACCATTCAAAAACAAAGTATGCAAGACAGAAGATCGAGACCCCGGCAAGAGGAGCTTGCCGGGAAGGCCGTACCAGGCTCAAGATTACATCACTTACGCAAGGCCCTGGCAAGCGGAGCTTGTCAGGAAGAATAGAAGATTCCATCATAGAAGACACGCCTCGGCGTTATGTGCGCCCCGGCAAGGGCCCGGGGAGCGGCAAGCTTCCCGGCCCGACAAGCTCAAGTCCCCGGCAAGGTGCTTGCCGGGGGAGGTCTGCACTGTGTGCCCGCGCTCCAGCACATCTGCCCACGCGTCGCCCTGGGGCCATTCCAGGGACGCGTGTCGGATGGCTGTGCAGCCTAGGGGACACGGTGGCACTCTACGGTGACGAAGCCATCACCGTGGCAAACGGAGAAGCAATGGCGGGCGCTTTTGGGGTCGACGGCGACGGGCATTTAATTGTCCCCCATTGTCAAAGTAGGTAGCGACCACTGTTCATGCACTGTAGCTCTACTGTTCCCGCACTGTTACAACTACCACCACTTTTACGCTTTTACCCCTTTCTCCTACGTTGACACCTGTCGGTGACCCCTTGCACTATAAAAGGAGGCCCATGCACAACGTAGAAGGGGTTCGGAAGCTCGTAACCTAGATCGCTCATACGCTCAGAGTAGCTAGTTCTTCAAGCTCCTGAGCTCTCCAACTCAATAAAAACTAGGCAGGAGTAGGGTTTTACGCGTCCGCGCGGCCCGAACCTGGGTAAACTGCCCGCGTGCTCGCTACGATCTGCTCTTTGTGCTCCCTCCGCCCTCGTACCGCACAGACAAGGGGCTCCGGTCCCATAGGTGTTCATGGCGGACAGTTTCCCCCGACAAGCATGGTGGAGATTTCTACTTCAGGTATCTTCCTTTTGTTGGTAATAATATCTTTCATATACTTGGAATAAGGATTTGTTTTAAGCACATCAGTCAAACGCATACACAAAAAGATAGGTCTAATCATTTCAGCAAAGAGCTCAAAATCCTCATCATCCTTTTTCTTGGATGGTTTCGGAGGAAAAGGCATGGGTTTCTGCACCCAGGGTTCTCTTTCCCTACCATGCTTCCTAGCAACAAAGTCTCTCTTATCATAACGTTGATTCTTTGATTGTGGGTTATCAAGATCAATAGCAGGTTCAATCTCTACATCATTATCATTGCTAGGTTGAACATCATCATGAACATCTTCATTAATATCAATACTAGGTTCATGTTCATTACCAGATTGTGTCTCAGCATCGGGAACAAATATATCATTGGGATTCTCAGGTGGGGGAGCTACAGGTTCACTAGAAGCATGCAAGGTTCTATCATTTTTCTTTTTCTTCTTCTTAGAAGAACTAGGTGCATCTAAATTAGCTCTCTGAGAATCTTCCTCAATTCTCTTAGGGTGGCCTTCAGGATACAGAGGTTCCTGAGTCATTTTACCACCTCTAGTTGCAACTCTAACAACATAGTCATTATTCTTACTATTTAATTCATTGAGCAAATCATTCTGAGCTTTAAGTACCTGTTTTACTTGAGTGGTGACCATGGAAGCATGCTTACTAATAAGTTTGAGTTCATCTTTAGCACTAGACAGATAATCACTCAAGCGTTCAGTCATATAAGCATGGTGTTGTAATTGTCTACCAACATAAGCATTGAAGTTCTCTTGTTTCACAATGAAATTGTCAAACTCATCTATGCATTGGCTAGCAGACTTATAACGAGGAATATCACCTTCATCAAATCTATAAAGAGAATTTACCTTTACTACCTGTGTCGGGTTATCAAGACCATGTATTTCTTCAATAGGAGGTAAATTCATAACATCTTCAGCTTTAATACCTTTTTCTTTCATAGATTTCTTTGCCTCTTGCATATCTTCAGGACTGAGAAATAAAACACCTCTTTTCTTCGGAGTTGGCTTAGGGGCTGGTTCAGGAAGTGTCCAATTATTTTCATTGGCCAGCATATTATTCAATAGTAATTCAGTTTTTTCCACCGTTCTTTCCCTGAAAATACAACCAACACAACTATCCAGGTGGTCTCTAGAAGCATCGGTTAGTCCATTATAAAAGACATCAAGTATATCATGCATGCATCTCGATAGGATGATCGGGCAAAGCATTAAGTAACTAGAGAAGCCTCCCCCAAGCTTGTGGGAGACTCTCTTCTTCAATTTGAGCAAAGTTATAATTTTCCCGTAAGGCAGCTTTTTTCTTATGAGCGGGAAAATATTTAGCAGAAAAGTAATACATCATATCCTGGGGACTACGCACACAACCAGGATCAAGAGAATTAAACCAAGTCTTAGCATCACCCTTTAACGAGAACGGAAACAACTTAAGGATATAGTAGTAGCAAATCTTTTCATCATTGGTAAACAGGGTGGCTATATCATTCAACTTAGTAAGTTGTGCCACAACAGTTTCAGACTCCTAGCCGTGGAAAGGATCAGATTCAACCAAAGTAATTAACTCAGGATCAACAGAGAATTCATAATCCTTACCAGTGACACAAATAGGTGAAGTAGCAAAACGGGGTCATTTTTCATTCTAGCATTCAAGGACTTTTCTTTCAGCTTAGCTAATAACTTCTTAAGATCATATCTATCATTGCAAGCAAGAAAGTCTCTAGCAGTTTCTTCATCCATAACATAACCCCCAGGCACAAGAGGCAATTCATATCTATTGGGAGTAGTTTCATCATCACTTTCGTAAATATAATCAGCATTTGCACTCTCCCTAACCTTAGCAATTTGTTCATCTAGAAATTCACCTAGTGGCACAGTATCAGGCATAGAGGTAGTTTCATCATACATAGCAGAAGTAGCATCATCAAGAACATACGACATATCAGATTCAATAGCAAGAGTAGGTGTCGCAAGTTTACTCATAACAGAAGGAGAATCAAGAGTAGAGCTAGATGGCAGTTCCTTACATCCCCTCGTAGTTGAGGGTAAGATCTTGGTTTTTGAGTCCTTCAAATTCTTCATAATGATAAGAAGATATAAATCCCAAGTGACTTAAAGAATAGAGCTATGCTCCCCGGCAACGGCGCCAGAAAATAGTCTTGATAACCCACAAGTGTAGGGGATCGCAACAGTTTTCGAGGGTAAAGTATTAAACCCAAATTTGTTGATTCGACACAAGGGGAGCCAAAGAATACTCTTAAGTATTAGCAGTTGAGTTGTCAATTCAACCACATCTAGAAACTTAGTATCTGCAGCAAGATAGTTTAGTAGCAAAGTAATATGATAGTGGCGGTAGCAGCAATAAAAGTAAAGGTAGTGTTTTTGTAGTTTTTGTGATAATAGCAACGGAAAAGTAAATAGGCAACTAGCAATATAGGTAAAGCTCGTCGGCATTGGATCGGTGATGGGAAATTACGTCGGATCCATTTCATCATGTAGAAGTTATAACCTAGGGTGACACAGAACTAGCTCCAGTTCATCAATGCAATGTAGGCATTTATTCTGAATATAGTCATACGTGCTTATGGAAAAGAACTTGCATGACATCTTTTGTCCTACCCTCCCATGGCAGCGGGGTCCTATTGAAAACTAAGGGATATTAATGCCTCCTTTTAATAGAGTACCCGACCAAAGCATTAACACATAGTGAATACATGAACTCCTCACTAAGGTCATCACCGAGAGTGGTCCCGATTATTGTCACTTCGGGTTTGCCGGATCATAACACATAGTAGGTGACTATAGACTTGCAAGATAGGATCAAGAACACACATATATTCATGAAAACATAATAGGTCCAGATCTGAAATCATGGCACTCGGGCCCTAGTGACAAGCATTAAGCATAGCAAAGTCATAGCAACATCAATCTCAGAACATAGTGGATACTAGGGATCAAACCCTAACAAAACTAACTCGATTACATGATAGATCCCATCCAACCCATCACCGACCAGCAAGCCTATGATGGAATTACTCACACACGGCGGTGAGCATCATGGAATTGGTGACGGAGGAAGGTTGATGATGATGATGGCGACGATCTCCACTCTCCGGAGCCCTGAACGGACTCCAGATCAATCCTCCCGAGAGAGATTAGGGCTTGGCGGCGGCTCCGTCTCGTAAAACGCGATAATTCCTTCTCTTTGATTTTTTTCTCCGCGAAACGAAATATATAGGACCCGGGGATACTTCGGTGGAGCATCGGGGGGCCCTCGAGGCAGGGGGCGCGCCCCCTCCCTCGAGGACAGGGTGTGGGCCCCCCGGTGCAGACCTTCTTGCAGATATTTTTTATATTTTCTTAAATAATTCTCCGTTGATTTTCAGGCGATTTCGAGAACTTTTTATTTCTGCACAAAAATAACACCATGGCAATTCTGCTGAAAACAGCGTCAGTCCGGGTTAGTTTCATTCAAATCATGCAAGTTAGAGTCCAAAACAAGGGCAAAAGTGTTTGGCAAAGTAGATACATTGGAGACGTATCAGTCTCCGTCGTATCTATAATTTGTGATTGTTCCATGCCAATATTATACAACTTTTACATACTTTTGGCAACTTTTTATACTATTTTTGGGACTAACATATTGATCCAGTGCCGAGTGCTAGTTCCTGTATGTTGCATGTTTTTTGTTTCGCAGAAAATCCATATCAAACAGAGTCCAAACGGGATAAAAACTTTTACAAAGATTTGTTTTTGGAATATATGTGATTTTTGGGAAGAAGAATCAACGCGAGACGATGCCCGAGGGGGCCACGAGGTAGGGGGTGCGCCCCTGACCCTCATGACCACCCCGTAAGGCGGTTGATGCCCTTCTTTCGCCGCAAGAAAGCCAATATCCGGATACAAATTGTGTTAAAATTTCAGCCCAATCGGAGTTACAGATCTCCGGGAATATAAGAAACGGTGAAAGGCCAGAATCTGGAGCGTAGAAACAAAGAGAGACAGATCCAATCTCGGAGGGGCTCTCGCCCCTCCCATGCCATGGAGGCCATGGACTAGGGGGTAATCCCTTCTCCCATCTAGGGGGAACGTCAAGGAAGAAGAAGAAGGAGGGGGGCCTTCTCCCCCTCTCTCCCGGTGGCGCCAGAACGCCGTCGGGGCCATCATCATGTGACGGCGATCTACACCAACACCTCCGTCATCTTCTCCAACATCTTCATCACCTCCCCCCATCTATCTACTTCCACTCTCCCACAACTCGCTGTACCCTCTACTTGAACATGGTGCTTTATGCTTCATATTATTATCCAATGATGTGCTGCCATCCTATGATGTCCGAGTAGATTTTCGTTGTCCTATCGGTAATTGGTGAATTGCTATGATTGGTTTACTTTGCTTGTGGTTATGTTTCTATCCTTTGGTGCCCATCATATGAGTGCGTGCGTGGATCACACCATTGGGTTGGTTTTATGTTGATAGGACTATGTATTGGAGGGCAAGAGTGACAGAAGCTTCAACCTAGCATAGAAATTGATGCATACGGGATTGAAGGCGGACCAATATATCTTAATGCTATGGTTGGGTTTTACCTTAATGAACGTTAGTAGTTGCAGATGCTTGCTAATAGTTCTAATCATATGTGCATATAATTCCAAGTGAGGGATGACATGCTAGCAGTGGCCTCTCCCACATAAAACTTGCTATCGGTCTAGTAACGTAGTCAATTGCTTAGGGACGATTTTGCAACTCCTACCACCACTTTTGCACACTCGCTATACTAACTTTATTGCTTCTTTATCTAAACAGCCCCTAGTTTTATTTACATGCACTTTATATTCTTGCAAACCTATCCCGTTACACCTACAAAGTACTTCTAGTTTTATACTTGTTCTAGGTAAAGCGAACGTCAAGCGTGCGTAGAGTTGTATCGGTGGTCGATAGAACTTGAGGGAATATTTGTTCTACCTTTAGGTCCTTGTTGGGTTTGTTAGAATAAATCCAAGGCATACCTTTGATCATCCGAGGACCAAGCAATCACACGAGCAAGACACCGAGATTTGTTAGCGAGGTTCACCAATATGGCTACATCCCCATGGCTTGACTACGGGCGCTCCTCCCCGTGACACCGTCACAATACCGCACACCGGCCACCCGAGCACCGGCACATGCCGCCGGCTCCCCCTTGCGCGCCTGTGCTATTATGTTGGCATAGGTTACATCGTGTGTCTACCCTCGCTATATAAGAGAGGCCTAGGATACAAGTGTCCTACTAGGACACGATCCCATATCCTATCTAAACACAATACAACTACAAGTCCAACTGTAACCTACCTTGTACACAATATTCGACACAACTCTAACAAACTCCACCTTGGCGAATATTCTCCACCACCTTAAATTCGTCAATGCGTCAAACTTCCATGTACATTGGACTTGAGCTTATCCCATGAGTACCGCTGCTACTCCAAAGACTCCATATGACTCCACCTGCAAGTTGTAGTCCCTTCTTTTCTTGACCACAGTCAACACTCGAGCAAAATTAAGTTCCACATTACTCTAGTTAGCGCTCCCAACTTCCAGAGTATCAGTCCAACGTCAACACACACTGATCACTGACCTGCGTGAAAGTGAACAACTCACATATTGGGTGTCATACATAAGAGTTACCTGAACTCAACATCACCGCTCCTTTCTTGACCGCCTGTCTGAAACTTCAAGGAATTTCACCATTACTTGTAGTCATCCCGAGTCAAATTCGCAGTTGTCTCACCACATGTATGACCACCAGAGCCCTGGTCCATCTCCATGTCCCGTGCTTACCGCATGCCTCGTCTCTATTACCGCGTCGAGCCTCCGCTATCCTGGTCGAGTCTCAAGGGTCGCGAAACCACACCACTCAACCCCCACTACAGAGTACCATCGATCATCACCGACCGATGACGAGTTTTACGCTTCCATCAGACCACTGGGCTCCAGTCTGGATTACGTGTCCCTCGCTTTTTCCCACTGAATAGGCTTCGACTCTCTATGCACTTACGCCGTAGCCCCTCAATCCAGCTCCACCTTCAACATGACTCCATGGTAGATGATCAGTCCACCCTGCGCCTCATTGTCTTCAAGATCCGTGTGCACACCACCTTGAATCAACCTTGCGTCATAGTCTTGTCAAAGCCACACAAACCTCGGGCTTGTGCCACGTGTTTCCACGTCCCAGAAGTCAGTCACCATCAGCATCACACTCCTATGTCGTCAACACCGATCCCATCACCGTCTTCTGTACCAATCGACTTGCGACGATCCCGTTAGACTGTCTAGTCCAACCAAGCCGAACTTGCTCGACTGCACGACACGCTCCAGACTCCTCAAGCCATCACCGTATCCAACGTCATCCAGACGCAAAAGTGTACCAGCAAAGAAAACCAAAGCAAAATCCCTCACAGCTTTCCAAGTCTTATTTGAAGATATGGTTCCAAAAATAACTCTCCCGAAGGTTTCATCCCGTTTGGACTCCGTTTGATATTCCTTTTCTGCGAAATACTGAAATAGGCAAAAAAACAGCAATTTGCACTGGGCCTTGGGTTAGTAGGTTAGTCCCAAAAATAATATAAAAGTGTATAATAAAGCCCATTAAACATCCAGAACAGAATATATAATAGCATGAAACAATAAAAATTATAGATACGTTGGAGACGTATCAAGCATCCCCAAGCTTAATTCCTGCTCTTCCTCGAGTAGGTAAATGATAAAAACTGAATTTTTGATGTGGAATGCTGACCAACATAATTCTCAATGTAATTTCTTTATTGTGGAATGAATGTTGAGATCCTAAAGATTCAAGACAAAAGTCTATATTGACATAAGAATAATAATACTTCAAGCATACTAACAAAGGAATTGTGACCTCTCAAAATAACATGGCCAAAGAAAGTTATCCCTGAAAAATCATATAGTCTGGCTATGCTCCCTCTTCATCACACTAAATATTTAAATCATGCACAACCCCGGTTTCAGCCAAGCAATTGTTTCATACTCAAAATTTTCAAACCTTTCAACTTTCACGCAATACTTGAGCGTTAGCCATGGATATAGCACTATAGGTGGAGTAGAGTGGTGGTTGTGGAGAAGACAAAAAGGAGGAAGATAGTCTCACATCAACTAGGCGTATCAATGGGCTATGCAGATGGCCATCAATAGATATCAATGTGAGTGAGTAGGGATTGCCATGCAACGGATGCACTAGAGCTATAAGTGTATGAAAGCCCATCAAAAGAAACTAAGTGGGTGTGTATCCAACTTGCTTGTTCATGAAGACCTAGGGCATTTGAGGAAGCCCGTCGTTGGATATACAAGCCAAGTTCTATAATGAAAATTCCCACTAGTATATGAAAGTGACAAAACAAGAGACTCTCTATCATGAAGATCATGGTGCTACTTTGAAGCACAAGTGTGGAAAAGGATAGTAGCATTGTCCCTTCTCTCTTTTCTCTCATTTTTTGGAGGGGCTCCCCTTTTTTTATTAGCCCCTCTCTATTTTTTGGGGCCATATCTCTCTTTTTTTGGCCTTTCCTCACATGGGACAATGCTCTAATAATGAAGATCATCACACTTTTATTGACTTACAACTCAAAGCTAGAACAAAATATGACTCTATGTGAATGATGATGAAGCATGTCATATGAACGGAACGGTGGAAAGTTGCACGGAAATATATCTCGGAATGGCTATGGAAATGCCATGATAGGTAGGTATGGTGGCTGTTTTGAGGAAGCTATATGGTGGGTGTATGGTACCGGTGAAAGTTGCGCGGTACAAGAGAGGCTAGCAAAGGTGGAAGGGTGAGAGTGCGTATAATCCATGGACTCAACATTAGTCATAAAGAACTCATATACTTATTGCAAAAATCTATGAGTTATCAAAACAAAGTACTCAACACATGCTCCTAGGGGAAGGGTTGGTAGGAGTTAACCATCGCGCGATCCCGACCTCCACTCAAAGGATGACACTCAATAAATAAATCATGCTCCAAGTTCGTCACATACGGTTCACCATACGTCCATGCTACGGGAATCACAAACTTTAACACAAGTGTTTCTCAAATTCATAATTACTCCACTAGCATGACTCTAATATCACCATCCTCATATCTCAAAACAATCATCAAGTATCAAACTTCTCATATCATTCAATGCACTTGTATGAAAGTTTTTACTATACTCATCTTGGATGCCTATCATATTAGGACTAGTTTTATAACCAAAGCACATTACCATGCTGTTCTAAAAGACTCTCAAAAGGATATAAGTGAAGCATGAGAGATCAATAATTTCTACAAAATAAAACCACCACCGTGCTCTTAAAAGATATAAGTGAAGCACTAGAGCAAAACTATCTAGCTCAAAAGATATAAGTGAAGCACATAGAGTATTCAAATAAATTCTAAATCATATTTATCTCTCTCAAAAGTTGTGTCCAGCAAGGATGATTGTGGCAAACTAAAAATCAAAGACTCAAATCATACATGACGCTCCAAGCAAAACACATATCATGTGGTGAATAAAAATATAGTCCCGAGTAAAGTTACCGATAGATGATGACGAAAGAGGGATGCCTTCCCGGGGCATCCCCAAGCTTAGGCCTTTGGTTGTCCTTGAATTTTACCTTGGGGTGCCTTGGGAATCCCCAAGCTTAGGCTATTGCCACTCTTTGTTCCATAGTCCATCAAAGCCATACTCAAAACATGAAAACTTCACAACACAAAACTTAGCCAAAAATCTCGTGAGCTCTGTTAGTATAAGAAAACAAACCACCACTCAAAGGTAATGTAATGAACTGATTCTTTGTTTATATTCGTGTTAAACCTACTGCATTCCAACTTCTCCATGATTCATACCCCCCGATACTACTCATAGATTCATCAAAATAAGCAAACAACACACGAAAAACAGAATCTGTCAAAAACAGAACAGTCTGTAGTAATATGTAACTTTCGAATACTTATGTAACTCTATTTTTTTTGAAATAAATTGGTAAACGTGAGGAATTTGTCTATTTATTATCTGCAAAAAGAATCAACTAAAAAACACTCTCCAGTAAAAAATTACAGCCAATCTCGTGAGCGCTAAAGTTTCTGTTTTTTACAGCATGATCACATAAACTTCACACAAGTCTTCCCAAAGGTTCTACTTGGCGAAAAAACTAATTAAAACACAAAACCACATCTAAACAGAAGCTATATGCAATATTTATTCCTAAGCAGAATCAAAAAACAAAGTAAATAAAATTAAAATTGGGTTGCCTCCCAACAAGCTCTTTCTTTATAGCCATTAAGATAGGCTTGAGAATTCAATGATGCTCACATTAAAGACAAGACTTGAAGCACAAAAAGAGCATCATATAGCATGTGAAAATCACATCTAAGTCTATGATACTTCCTATGCATAGGCATTTTATAGGGAAACAAATTAGCAAGACAAGCAAGATCTAACATATGCAAGGAAGAAGAAAGAAACAAGATCAATCTCAACATGAAGAGAGGTAATTTAGTAACATGAAGATTTCTACAACCTTATTTTCCTCTCTCATAATAATTGCATGTAGGATCATAAGAAAATTCAACAATATAGCTATCACCAAACATATTCTCAACACGATCCACATACATACGAAGGTGACACTCTTCCAAAATAGTGGGATCAATATTAACTAAAGTCATGACCTCTCCAAACCCACTTTTATCAAAAAATTCATAAGATTGAACATTCTCCAAATATGTGGGATCTAAAGTTGACACTCTTCCAAACCCACTTTCAATATTATTGCAAACATTATTATCAATCTTACATTCATCATGGGGTTTAAATAAATTTTCAAGTTTGTAAGAAGCATCACCCCAATCATGATCATTGCAACAAGTAGTGGGCATAGCAAAATAAGCATCCCCAGGCTTAGGGTTTTGCATATCATTAGCACAATTGACATTAATAGAATTTATAATAACATCATTGCAATCATGCTTTTCATTCAAGGAGCTATCGTGAATCACTTTATAATCTTCTTCTCTCAACACTTCATCACAATTTTCGGACTCACGAATTTCAAGCAAAACCTCATAAAGATAATTTAGTGCATGCAGCTCACTAGCAATTGGTTCATCATAATTGGATCTCTTAAAAAAATTAGCAAGTGGATGAGGATCCATAATTTAGTAAGCTACTCACAACTCATTGGTGAGGCTATGGTGTTGATGTAGAAGCACTCCGTGATGGATCCCCCCTCCGATGGAGCTCCGGAACATGCCCCAAGATGGGATCTCATGGGAACAGAAGGTTGCAGCGATGGAACATGCCCCAAGGTGGGGGGCCTGTCCCCCTAGGCACGCCCTGGACCCTCGTGGCCGCCTCTCTCGTTCCCTCGCGTGTACTCCAAGTCTTCTTTGAAGATACGGTTCCAAAAATAGCTCTCCCGAAGGTTTCATTCCGTTTGGACTCCGTTTGAGATTCCTTTTCTGTGAAACACTGAAATAGGCAAAAACCAGCAATTTGCACTGGGCCTTGGGTTAGTAGGTTAGTCCCAAAAATAATATAAAAGTGTATAATAAAGCCCATTAAACATCCAAAACATAATATATAATAGCATGAAACAATCAAAAATTATAGATACGTTGGAGACGTATCAGGCACCATAGGACATCACCAAAATAAAACGTACAACTCAAACCAATCTAGATCATCAATCAACCCAAAAGACAAAGGGAATCTACTCAAAACATCATAGGATGGCAACACATCATTGGATCATAATATGTGGCATAAAGCACCATGTTCAAGTAGGGGATTACAGTGGGGTGCAGGAGAGTGGACTGCGTAAAAGAGATGAGGATGGTGATGTTGATGAAGACGATCACCGCGGCGATGGTTCCCCCGATGGCACTCCGGGCCACTGAGAGAAAGGGGGAGAGGTTCTCCCCCTTGTGCTTCCTCCTCCATGGCCTCCCCCTAGATGGGGAGAGGTTCTCCCTCTGGTCCTTGGCCTCCATGACGATGATGGCCCCCTATGGGATCCTTCTCCATGGCCTCTGGTATTGATGGCCCCCTCCGGAAGGGTGCCTGAGAGGGCCTAGATTGGTTTTGCGTGGCTACAAAGGCTTACAGCGGCGGAACTCATGATCTAGTTTTTTTTTGGGTGTTTCTATATCTATAGGAATTTTTGGCGTCGGTTTCACGTCAAGTGGGTCCACTAGGCAGTGGCAAGGTAGGAGCACCCTCCTGGGGGGTAGGGCATGTTGGGGAACATAGTATTTCAAAAAATTCCTACGATCACGCAAGATCTATCTACTAGATGCATAGCAATGAGAGGGGAGAGTGTGTCTACGTACCCTCGTAGACCGAAAGCGGAAGCGTTTATCAACGCGGTTGATGTAGTCGTACACCTTCACGATCCGTCCGGATCTAGTACTGAACGTACGACACCTCTGAGTTCAGCACACGTTCAGCTCGATGACGTCCTCGCCTTCTTGATCCAGCAAGACGGGCGAAGTAGTAGATGAGTTCCGGCAGCACGACGGCGTGGTGACGGTTGTTGATGAAGAACAATCTCTGTAGGGCTTCACCAAGCACTACAGAAACTAGACGGAGGATAAAATAGAGGGTCGGGGTTGCCGGCACACGGCTTGGTGTATCTTGATGTGTCTTGGGTGTTAGCCCTACCCCTCTATTTATATGTTGAGCCTTGGGGTCGAAACTTGGAGTAAAAGCCTCCGGATCAAGTTTCCGATTAATAAAATTCTAGCATGAATAAAAGACAATTATCATGATATAAGTAAATATAAAATAACAACTTTATTATTGCCTCTAGGGCATATTTCCTTCAGTCTCCCACTTGCACTAGAGTCAATAATCTAGTTCACATCGCCATGTGATTCAACACCGATAGTTCACATCGCCATGTGACCAACACCCAAAAGGTTTACTAGAGTCAATAATCTAGTTCACATCACCATGTGATTAACACCCAAATAGTACTAAGGTGTGATCATGTTTTGCTTCGTGAGAGAAGTTTAGTCAGCTGGTCTGTTACATTCAGATTCGTATGTATTTCGCAAATTTCTATGTCTACAATGCTCTGCATGGAGCTACTCTAGCTAATTGCTCCCACTTTCAATACGTATCCAAATTGATACTTAGAGTCATCTGGATTAGTGTCAAAGCTTGCATCGGCGTAACCCTTTACGACGAACTCTTTATCACCTCCATAATCGAGAAACATTTCCTTAGTCATCCAGTTACTAAGGATAATTTTGACCGCTGTCCAATGATCTACTCCTGGATCACTATTGTACCTCCTTACCAAACTCATGGCAAGGTACACAACAGGTTTGGAAAACAACATGGCATACTTTATAGAACCTATGGCTGAGGCATAGGGAATGACTTTCATTCTCTCTATATTTTTCTACCGTGGTCAGGCTTTGAGTGTTACTCAACTTCACACCTTACAAATCAGGCAAGAACTCCTTCTTTGACTAATCCATTTTGAACTACTTCAAAATCTTCTCAAGGTATGTACTCATCGAAAGTCTTATCAAGCGTCTTGATCTATATCTATAGATCTTGATGCCCAATATGTAAGCAGCTTCACCGAGGTCTTTCTTTGAAAAACTCCTTTCAAACACTCCTTTATGCTTTCCAGAATATTCTACATTATTTCTGATCAACAATATGTCATTCACATATACTTATTAGAAATGTTGTTGTGCTCCCACTCACTTTCTTGTAAATACAGGCTTCATCGTAAGTCTGTATAAAACCATATGCTTTGATCACCTCATCAAAGCGTATATTCCAACTCCGAGATGCTTGCACCAGTCCATAGATGGATCGCTGGAGCTTTGCACACTTTGTTAGCACCTTTAGGATTGACAAAAAACCTTTCTGGTTGCATCATATACAACTCCTCTTTGAGTTATCCATTAAGGAATGTAGTTTTGACATCCATTTGCCATATTTCATAATCATAAAATGCGGCAATTGCTAACATGATTCGGACAGACTTAAGCATCGCTACGGGTGAGAAAGTCTCATCGTAGTCTACTCCTTGAACTTGTCGAAAATCTTTCACAACAAGTCGAGATTTATAGACACTAACATTACCGTCGTCGTCGGTCTTCCTCTTGAAGATCCATTTATTTTCAATGGCTTGCCGATCATCGGGCAAGTCAACCAAAGTCCACACTTTATTCTCATACATGGATCCCATCTCAGATTTTATGGCCTCAAGCCATTTTGCGGAATCTGGGATCATCATCGCTTCCTCATAGTTTGTAGGTTCATCATGGTCTAGTAACATGACTTCCAGAACTGGGTTGCCGTACCACTCTGGTGCGGAACGTACTCTGGTTGATCTACGAAGTTTAGCAGTAACTAGATCCGAAGTTTCATGATCATCATCATTAGCTCATCAAGTTCCACTTTCCTCCCACTCACTTCTTTACAATTGGTGTAGGAATCACCTGAACTAGTTTTTGTGATGTACTACTTTACAATTCGGGAGAAGGTACAATTACCTCATCAAGTTCCACTTTCCTCCCACTCACTTCTTTCGAGAGAAACTCCTTCTCTAGAAATGATCCATTTTTAGCAACGAATATCTTGCCTTCAGATCTGTGATAGAAGGTGTACCCAACAGTCTCTTTTGGGTATCCTATGAAGACACATTTCTCCGACTTGGGTTCGAGCTTTGGTTTCTTGCCAAACCACAGTTCATAAGGCATCGTCTCAACAGATTTAGATGGTGCCCTATTTAACGTGAATGCAGCTTTCTCTAAAGCATAACTCCAATACGATAGTGGTAAATCTGTAAGAGACATCATAGACCGCACCATATCGAATAAAGTACGGTTACGACGTTCGGACACACCATTACGCTGTGGTGTTCCGGGTGGCGTGAGTTGTGAAACTATTCCACATTATTTCAAATGAAGACCAAACTCGTAACTCAAATATTCACCTCCACGATCAGATCATAGAAACTTTATTTTCTTGTTACGATGATTCTCTACTTCACTCTAAACTTCTTTAAACTTTTCAAATGTTTCAGACTTGTATTTCATCAAGTAGATATACCCATATCTGCTCAAATCATCAATGAAGGTCAGAAAATAACGATACTCGCCGCGAGCTTCAACACTCATCGGTCCACATACATCTGTATGTATGATTTCCAACAAATCTGTTGCTCGCTCCATTGTTTCGAAGAACGGAGTTTTAGTCATCTTGCCCATGAGGCATGGTTCGCAAGCACCAAGTGATTCCAAAAGTCCATCACTATGGAGTTTCTTCATGCGCTTTACACCATTATGACCTAAACGGCAGTGCCACAAATAAGTCGCACTATCATTATTAACCTTGCATCTTTTGGCTTCAATATTATGAATATGTGTATCACTACAATCGAGATCCAACAAACTATTTTCATTGGGTGTATGACCATCGAAGGTTTTATTCATGTAAACAGAATAACAATTATTCTATGAATTTAAATGAATAACCGTATTGTAACAAATATGATCAAATCATATTCATGCTGAACGCATATGCCAAATAACATTTATTTAGGTTTTACACTAATCCCAAAAGTATAGGGAGTGTGCGATGATGATCATATCAATCTTGGAACCACTTCCAACACACATTGTTACTTCACCTTTAACTAGTCTCTGTTCATTCTCCAATTCTCGTTTCGAGTTACTAATTTTAGCAACTGAACCGGTATCAAATACCCAAGGGTTGCTATGAACACTAGTAAAGTACACATCAATAATCTGTATATCAAAATATACCTTTGTTCACATTGCCATCCTTCTTATCCGCCAAGTATCTAGGGCAGTTCCACTTCCAGTGACCATTTCCTTTGCAATAGAAGCACTTAGTTTCAGGCTTGAGTTTAGCTTTGGGTTTCTTCGCGGGAGTAGCAACTGTCTTGCTATTCTTCTTGAAGTTCCCCTTCTATCCCTTTGCCCTTTACTTGAAACAAGTGGTCTTATTAACCATCAACACTTGATGCTCTTTCTTGATTTCTACCTTCGCCGATTTCAGCATCGCGAAGAGCCCGGGAATTACTTTTGTCATCCCTTGCATACTATAGTTCATCACGAAGTTCTACTAACTTGGTGATAGTGACTAGAGAACTTTGTCAGTTACTATCTGCTAGGTGGCTTCTCACCCCTCGTTGGTTACCCCAAGTGGAAGGTTTGAGATGCAGTGTAGCAGAAGTTTTCCCTTGGTATTACCAAGGATCGATTTCCCAGAGACTCCCAGTTTCAACAAGAAGGTGTCAACTGCTAACGGCGCCAGATATTAGCAATCAACGTGGACCTGCACACAGATACAAATAACTTTGCTCCCAACGAGTACAGAGAGGTTGTCAATCCCTCCGGCCTTGTAGTTTACAAAGGATCAAACGCAAGTGATAATAGTGATAGATGTAATTGCAATAGTAAGTAAATAGCGGAAAAGTAAATAGCGGATGTGATCAATGATGGTAATATGGACCGGAGTCTAATGATGTTCACTAGTGATGTCTCTCTCCCAAAAGACGATAAAACAGCTATGTGAGGTAAACGAATTACAGCTGGGCAATTGACAGGACCATGTGCGCAAACCAATGCTGACTACATTGCAAGAAAGGTAGAGGTTCAAAGCATGGGCGGTACGCCAAAGTAAGTAGACCGAAATCCATCAATATCTACTACTAATCATCCACCTTGAGATATCTATCCAGAACATCTCGCTGGTATTAAGTTGCGAGCCCCACCCATAGTGTAAACTCAAAGCAACAGACAACTGCATTAAAAGAACTTTGCGTAAAGTAAACAATCCTTGCACCCGCGGGCACAAGCACCGTTGTTTTCCCCCTTGTGGCAACAGCACATCCCCTAGACTCATGTTTCTGTCACTCAAACTAGTCATCGAGGGGCATGAACCCACAATCAAGCATAACGTTCCCTCTTGGAGTCACTACCTATTACTTGGCCAAAGCAATAAATAACAACGGAGAACATGCAAGAATTACTTACGAACATAAATATAAAAGAGGTAGATCAAATATATTACTCAAACACAATCTGAACATAATCTCATAATCCATCGGATCCCAGCAAACTCATCATAGCAACAGCATAAGGATTACATATGTGCCTCGATCATGTAGGGCAGCTCACGAGGACTAATTAGTGAAGCACAAGAACGGGAGGAGAACATCACATAGCGACTGGTCATGGACTCATGGTCCAAGGGAGACTACTCACAACTCATCCGGGAGGCGTCCATGGTGGTGGAGAAGCTCCCGGTGGTGATCCTCCCCTTCGGCAGGGTGCCGGGAAGGGTTCTCCTGGTGCTCCCGATCTTGGAAGCGGCGGCGGCGGCGGAACAGAGATGGGATCGCAAAAAAGAGTTCCTCCCTCGAGGGTTTCGGGAGACGCTTTAAATATATGCCAAAGGGGGGCATCGGAGGAGCCTCGGGGGGCCCAGGCGCCCCCCCCCCCGGCGCGGCCCGGGGGGGGGGGCACCGCCAGGGCGCCTGGAGCCCTGGTGGCCCCCCCGGCCGTCCTTCGGGCGCACGGTAGTTTCTGGAACGCTGATTTTTTATATAATTTTTCTGGATTTTTCCTGGCAGTTCTCGTAACGTGAAAACCTGAAATACAAAAACAGCCGAAAACAGGAACTGGCACTGGGGTGCACTGAGTTAATAGGTTAGTCCAAATATGATCAAAAGTGTATGGAAGTGTATAAATATCATTGCAATATCACCCAAAAGAGGCATGGAGCAAGCAGAAATTATAGATACGTTTTGGACGTATCACTATCTTATCTGGAAGATTAACTCCACTTGATTCAAGCAACTGGAGTACCCAGACAATCTGAGCACATGCTCACTGGTTGAGCTATTCTCCTCCATCTTGTAGGCAAAGTACTGTCAGAGGTCTCATACCTCTCGACACATCATGAGTATGAAATACTAATTTCAACTCTTGGAACATCTTATATGCTCCGTGGTGTTCAAAACGTTTTTGAAGTCTCGGTTCTAAGCCGTAAAGCATGGCGCACTTAAACTATCAAGTAGTCATCATACCGAGCTTTTGTCAAAACGTTCATAACGTCTGCATCTGCTCCTGCAATAGGTCTGTCACCTAGCGGTGCATCAAGGACATAATTCTTATGTGCAGCAATGAGGATAACCCTCAGATCACGGAACAATTCCGCATCATTGCTACTAACATCTTTCAACTTAGTTTTCTCTAGGAACATATAAAAAAATAAACGGGGAGCAAAATCACGAGCTATTGATCTACAACTTAGATATGCTAATACTACCAGGACTAAGTTCATGATAAATTAAAGTTCAATTTAATCATATTACTTAAATAACTCCCACTTAGATAGACATCCCTCCGGTCATCTAAATGATCACGTGATCCAAATCAAGTAAACCATGTCCGATCATCACGTGAGATGGAGTAGTTTCAATGGTGAACATCTTATGTTGATCATATCTACTATATGGTTCATGCCCGAACTTTCGGTCTCCAGTGTTCCGAGGCCATATCTGCATATGCTAGGCTCGTCAAGTTTAACCCGAGTATTCTGCGTGTGCAAAACTGGCTTACACCCGTTGTATTTGATCGTAGAGCTTATCACACCTGATCATCACGTGGTGTCTCGGCACGACGTACTTTCGCAACGGTGCATACTCAGGGAGAACACTTATACCTTGAAATTTTTGTAAGGGATCATCTTATAATGCTACCGTCGTACTAAGCAAAATAAGAAGCATAATAAGATAAACATCACATGCAATCAAAATATGGCCATCATCATCTTGTGCTTTTGATCACCATCTCCAAAGCACCATCATGATCACCTTCGTCACCGGCGCGACACCTTGATCTCCATCGTAGCATCGTTGTCGTTTCGCCAACTATTGCTTCCACGACTATCGCTACCGCTTAGTGATAAAGTAAAGCAATTACATGGCGATTGCATTTCATACAATAAAGCGACAACCATATGGCTCCTGCCAATTGCCGATAACTTTACAAAACATGATCATCTCATACAAAACCGTATAACTCATCATGTCTTGACCATAACACATCACAACATGCCCTGCAAAAACAAGTTAGACGTCCTCTACGTTGTTGCTGCAATTTTTACGTGGCTGCTACGGGCTTAGCAAGAACTGTTCTTACCTACGCATAGAAAACCACAATGATGTTTCGTCAAGTATGCGTTGTTTTAACCTTCACAAGGACCGGGCGTAGCCACACTTGATTCAGCTAAAGTGAGGGAGACAGATACCCGCCAGTCACCTTTAAGCAACGAGTGCTCATAACGATGAAGCCAGTCTCGCGTAAGCTTACGCGTAATGTCGGTCCGGGCCGCTGCATCTCACAATACCGCCGAAACAAAGTATGACATGCTGGTAAGAAGTATGACTAGTATCGTCCACAACTCATTGTGTTCTACTTGTGCATATCATCTACGTATAGACCTGGCTCATGATGCCACTGTTGGGGAACGTAGTATTTCAAAAAATTCCTACGATCACGCAAGATTTATCTACTAGATGCATAGAAACGAGAGGGGAGAGTGTGTCTACGTACCCTCGTAGACCGAAAGCGGAAGCGTTTGTCAACGCGGTTGATGTAGTCGTACACCTTCACGATCCGTCCCGATCTAGTACTGAACATACGGCACCTCTGCGTTCAGCACACGTTCAGCTCGATGACGTCCTCGCCTACTTGATCCAACAAGACGGGTGAAGTAGTAGATGAGTTCCGGCAGCACGACGGCGTGGTGACGGTTGTTGATCAAGAACAATCTCTGTAGGGCTTCACCAAGCACTATAGAAACTAGACGGAGGATAAACTAGAGGGTCGGGGTTGCCGGCACACGGCTTGGTGTATCTTGATGTGTCTTGGGTGTTAGCCCTACCCCTCTATTTATATGTTGAGCCTTGGGGTCCAAACTTGGAGTAAAAGCCTTCACAAAGTCGGTTTCACCCGAAAGGCAAGAGTCCTTCTCGGACTCCAGGGCCAGACGCCAGGGTTCCTGGCATCTGGACCAAGACGCCAGGGACCCTAGCGTCTGGCCCCTGGACTCCAAAAAACTTCCTTTTGCACTTTCCAAAAACCTCGTGGGCTTTCCCCTTTGGCCCAAATAAAGTGTTCTCATACCCAAACATTTCAGGAAACATCCGGAACCCCTTCTGGAGGTTAAACACTATTATCCCATATATCAATCTTTATCTCCGGACCATTTCGGAGTTCCTCGTCATGTCCGTGATCACATCCGGGACTCCGAATAACATTCGGTCACCAACATACATAACTCAGTAAATACTATATCGTCAACGAACGTTTAAGCGTGCGGACATTACATGTTCGAGAACTATGTAGACATGACCGAGACATCTCTCCGGTCAATAACCAATAGCGGAACCTGGATGCCCATATTGGCTCCTACATATTCTACGAAGATCTTTATCGGTCGAACCGCATATCAACATACGTTGTTCCCTTTGTCATCGGTATGTTACTTGCCCGAGATTCGATCATCGGTATCTCAATACCTAGTTAAATCTCGTTACCGGCAAGTCTCTTTACTCGTTCCGTAATACATCATCTCGTGACTAACTCATTAGTCATTTGCTTGCAAGGCTTATTTTGATGTGCATTACCAAGAGGGCCCAGAGATACCTCTCCGACACTCGGAGTGACAAATCCTATTCTTGAACTATGCCAACACCACGAACACCTTCGGAGACACCAGTAGAGCATCTTTATAATCACCCAGTTACGTTGTGACGTTTGATAGCACACAAGGTGTTCCTTCGGCATTCGGGAGTTGCATAATGACATAGTCAGAGGAACATGTATAAGTCATGAAGAAAGCAGTAGCAGTAAAACTAAACGATCATAGTGCTAAGCTAACGGATGGGTCTTGTCCATCACATCATTCTCCTAATGATGTGATCCCGTTGATCAAATGACAACACATGTCTATGGTTAGGAAACACAACCATCTTTGATGAACGAGCTAGTCTAGTAGAGGCATACTAGGGACACTCTGTTTTGTCTATGTATTCACACATGTATCAAGTTTCCGATTAATACAATTCTAGCATGAATAAAAGACATTTATCATGATATAAGGAAATATAAAATAACAACTTTATTATTGCCTCTAGGGCATATTTCCTTCAGGGCGTGCCCCCTATCTTGTCGTCGCCTTGGGACTCTTCTGGTCCAACTCTTGTGCTTCGAGGTTCCCTTTTGGTCCATAAAAAATCACCGTAAATTTTTCAGCCCATTCCGAGAACTTTTATTTCTGCACAAAAAACAATACCACAATAGTTCTGCTGAAAACAACGTTAGTCTGGGTTAGTTCTAATCAAATCATACCAAAATCATATAGAATTATTGTAAACATGGCATGAATACTTCATAAATTATAGATACGTTGGAGATGTATCAGTAATCATGTGCGAGATATATTATAAACTTTAGCTTGATTTTCGTTCCTTTACTTGTTTGTTTCAATCAA
Organism: Secale cereale; assembly: GCA_902687465.1. Lineage (NCBI taxonomy): Eukaryota > Viridiplantae > Streptophyta > Magnoliopsida > Poales > Poaceae > Secale > Secale cereale. Next base: position 861,764,612 of record LR738711.1, read on the forward strand.
AATAAAAGAAATAATGAAAAAGATCATATGCTAATCTTATGGTAATTAATGAGACCACATAAGGAAAAGTATAAGTGGTAAAATTTATTCGAGATTGACAAACATAGCATTGGTCAATGATGAAATTTATAAAAGAATTAATAAGGGAAAATAAGATTCACATGCAAATACACTATCTTGGACATCTTTTATAATTGTGACTCCCATTAAAATATTATCTGCCTAAATTGTCGACGTTGGACAAGAAAGACAACATAATGATTTATGTTTGCTCATATTCATATTGAATTTATATTGTCATAGATCCTTTAACATGTGATGCTTGCTAAATATCTTTGCTAGCCAAAAATTCCGCACTACGTAGAGATACTACTTGTGCATCCAAAAACCGTTAAACCCAAAATCTTATTTCGAGAGTCCACCATACCTACCTATGGATTAAGTAAGATCCTTCAAGAAAGTTGTCATCGGTGCAATAAGGCAATAAAAATTGCTTATAAATGTGTTGGATCATTTACTGTAAGAGAAAATTGAGCATTGTACAAACTTGTAATGGAAAAGTTATAAAAGCGACATACTGCATAATAAAGGTTGCTAATATAAGGGGCAATATTACGTGACATTCTTTTGCACTAAGAGATTGAGCATACAAACAAAAAGCACATGGCAACCTTTGCTTCCGTCTGCAAAGGGCCTATCTTTTACTTTTATGTATTTACTTTCATGTAAGAGTCAAAGTATTCTTCCCTATTCCTTTTTATTTTCTCCTTTTGCAAGCATCATGTGGTGAGGAAAGATCTAGGCACATATGTCTAGTTGGATATGAGTGAGCATGAATTATTATTGTTGACATCACCCTTGAGGTGAGTATGTTGGGAGGCGAAGCTATAAGCCACTATCTTTCTATGTGTCCGGATGAAATTTTTTGCTCATGTGTATGAGGTGAGTTTTAGCAATCATACAAGATCATATGATGGTTGAGTATGCGAACTTGCCTAAAGGCTCTGATATGTGACCCTTCCTAAAAATATGATGAATTGTAGTTGCAAAGTTGACTGAGAACATAGTTTGTTGGTTTTCAATAGAGATTACGCTTCTACTTCAATATTTTGATGAATTGTTACTTGTTCATGAGAAGTCATATGATAAAGTTATGTGATAAAGTTTGTTGCTATTATATTAATATGCATGATGCTTTTGTATCCATATTTTGTTTTATCGACACCTCTCTCTCTAAGCATGTGGACATGTTTTTCAATTTCGGTTTTCGCTTGAGGACAAATGAGGTATATGCTTGGGGGAGTTGATACGTTCATTTTGCATCATGTTTTCCTATCGTTATTTATAATGTTTTCATGCATAATAATGCTTTATGGAGTAATTCTAATGCCTTTTCTCTCATAATATGCAAGGTTTACACAAAGAGGGAGAATAACGGCAACTGGAATTCTGGACCTGGAAAAGCTACGTCAGGCTACCTATTCTACACAGCTCCAAATGAGCTGAAAATTTACGGAGAATTGTTTTGGAATATATGAAAAATACTAGAGCAAATAACTACCAGAGGGGGCCACCTCGGTGAGCACAAGACACCAGGGCGCGCGAGGGCCCCCAGGCGCACCCAGGTGGGTTGTGCCCTCCTCAGCCCACCTCCGGTGCCCATCTTCTGGTATATAAGCCATTTTGACCTGGAAAAAAAAATAAGGAGAGGACTTTCGAGACGCATCCCCGCCGTCTTTAGGCGGAACTTTGACAGGAGCTCTTTGCCCTCCGGCGGAGCGATTCCACCGGGGGAACTTCCCTCCTGGAGGGGGAATTCGAAGCCATCGTCATCACCAACAACCGTCTCATCTTTGGGAGGCCAATCTCCATCAACATGTTCAACAGCACCACCTCCTCTTAAACCCTAGTTCATCTCTTGTGTTTAATCTTTGTACCGGAACCTCAGATTGGTACCTGTGGGTGACTAGTAGTGTTGATTACATCTTGTAGTTGATTACTATATGGTTTATTTGGTGGAAGATTATATGTTCAGATCCATTATTCTATTTAATACCCCTCTGATCTTGAGCATGATTATCATTTGTGAATAGTTACTTTTGTTCTTGAGGTCACGAGAGAAATCTTGTTGCAAGTAATCATGTGAACTTGATATGTGTTCGATATTTTGATGATATGTATGTTGTGATTCCCTTAGTGGTTTCATGTGAACGTCGACTACATGACACTTTACCATATTTGGGCCTAAGAGAATACATTGTGAAGTAGTTATTAGATGATGGGTTGCTAGAGTGACAAAAGCTTAAACCCTAGTTTCTGCGCTACTTCGTAAGGGACCGATTTGGAACCAAATGTTTAATGCTATGGTTAGATTTTATCTTAATAGTTTTTTCGTAGTTGCAGACACTTGCGAGGGGGTTAATAATAAGTGGGAGGTTTGCTCAAGTAAGAACAACATCCAAGCACTAGTCCACCCACATATCAAATCATCAAAATAGAGAACACAAATCAAACCAACATGATGAAAGTAACTAGATGAAATTTCCGTGTACCCTCAAGAACGCTTTGCCTATTATAAGAAAACTAGCAAAGTGGCCCGCTCGATGTGCAGGCTAGAATTTATAAAGTGTAATAGTATGGATATATTATATGATTTGTCAAAAAACTATTGGAACCAAATTTTATGACCTTTAGATATATAAGATCTCTATGAACATTTTCTTTGTCTTCGCTAATTTTCTATTGTTGTATAAATATATATTCTATCATTTTATCATTTACCATGACCAATATTGGATGAAGTTGAATACACTCTTTCACCAAATTGTAGAAGGAAAATATGAAGGAACAGATGGAGCATTATTTCATGTAAAATAGCATTTGTAACTGAACTTATTCTTTGTACTATGTCCTAATACATGACTGAAATCTGCCATAAAACAAATATGACATAGGATAATGAGATCTCCAAGTAGCGCGCGAAATCTAAAATTTCCGAATGCAAAAGTGTAAAGACAAATTATTGCCCTGATGTTTTTTGTATAATATTACCACGCAATATTGTGTTATTCTCATAGGCAATAAGATGATCCTCAATAAAAAGGTAAAATGGTCTTGTAATTATTATAAAGATACA
>LR738711.1:861771401-861960933 GCA_902687465.1 Secale cereale
TGCTGCTGCTGTTGCTGCTGTTGTTGCTGCTGCTGCTGCTGCTGCTGCTGCTGTTGCTGCTGCTGCTGCTGCTGCTGTTGCTGCTGCTGTTGCTGCTGCTGCTGTTGCTGCTGTTGTTGTTGCTGCTGTTGTTGCTGCTGTTGTTGTTGCTGTTGTTGTTGTTGTTGTTGTTGTTGTTGTTGTTGTTGTTGTTGTTGTATTATACATGAATAAATAGCAATAGAAAAAATACATGTAACATGTCTAGTGTACATAACTCATAGTTGTGTACATGAGACAACTTTACGACAAATTCTTGTGTGTACCATACTCGATCAGAATGGGCTAAAGAGTCATTTGCTACACACATGTCTGCGATTGGTACAGATATCTCGTTTCACAAAGCTCATGTCCAGCGAAAAATATAATCTTTGGTTCTATTATACACGAATAGATAACGCAATAGAACTAATACATGTCATGTACGTGTTTATTGTACCTAACTCTTAGTTGTGTACATGAGGCAAGTTTACGACAAATTGTTGGGTGTTCACCATATTCGATCAGAAGGGGTTAAAGAACCATCTACTACACACATATGAGGCGAGCTGAGCTGCCATGTAGTGATGGAACATCAGTTCTTGCCGTCGATCATTGCCGGCAAAGAGATTGAAGACTCGACCTGCGCGTGGGCGGATTGGCTCGTAAAGGTGCAAGCGCTAAGTTATCCGCATACGCAGGTATACATGCTCGCCCATGTATGGATGCACGCCCAAGTTTACCTTTTTGGTTGGATGCATGCGTCATGCAAGTATGAAACTTGGGGCAATGTATGTATTTTTTTCAGAGAATAAGGCAATGTATGTTTTTTTTCAAGCATCCACACATCAATGGAAGAGTGCATGCATGCACATAAAAACGCATCAGCCCACATGACGCTAATTTTTCCTGGAAGAGTCCTTGTCTAGAATACATGCATGCATATAGAAAGACATCAGCCCACGGGAGCGCTTGCATGCATATAAAAAAGCATTACTTTTTATTGAAGGAGCACATCAAACACTTTTTTATATATAATAGATGTTGTGGCCTGTCCTTTGCCACAAAAGGATTGAGCTATCTTGCTACACTTTATTTATTGTTATCGTTACTTCCTCGTTATCAATTATCTTGCTATCAAACTACCTGTAACCGACAATTTCAGTGCTTGCAGTAATTACCTTGCTGAAAACCACTTGTCATTTCTTTCTGCTCCTTGTTGGGTTTGACACTCTTACTTATCGAAAGGACTATGATTGACCCCCTATACTTGTGGGTCATCATATTCCTAGCCCATCATACTCAATCATTAATCCATTCATGAAACACATCCAAATATTAGCTACATCCAATGCTCAAGTATGATAATAGTGCTTCCTAGTTGGTGCTTTATGAGAGAAGGTAGAGACTCAAGATTTTTTTGCCTAAAAGTAAATAGATAGGACTTTCGCAGAGGGAAGCATAGATTTGTAGATGTGCCAGAGCTCTTTGCTTAAATTGAGAGATAAAATTAATTTGGGAGGCATGCTTTTTCCTGTCAACGAAAACGATCGAGAATTCCCAATATCTTCCATACTAGATAAATCATAGGCGGTTCCCAAACATAAAATAAAATTTATTTCCTTTTCGCCATTCTTTCACAATTCATGGCTAGCAGTATCCACGGATGCTTCCATACTAACACATACCAAGGAATTTATTATATTAATTTTTTGCATTTCGGGACTGGGCATCCCTATTACCGCCACACTCTCGTGCAATGACAAGTGAATAAACACTCATCTTGAGAATAACATACCTAGCATGGAAAATATCGGCCACCCCCTACCGCTTCATGAGCAGTACGTGCACACAATAGAGGAATTTATTTTGAAAATTAGAGTTGGCACATACAAATTTACTTGGAACGGCATGGAAATACCGCATATAGGTAGGTATGGTGGACTCATTTGGCAGAACTTGGGTTTTTAGGTGTTGGGTGCACAAGCAGTATTCCCGCTTAGTACAAATGGATGCTATCAAATAGATTGGAGTAAATTGCCAAATACCACCACAATTGCGTCCGTCAGTGTGAAAAACCACCGTTTTCAAAAAGTTTGCCGAAAACACCAATTTTCAGTAACTGTTTGCCGAAAGCACTAAAAACAACACTTGACCCTGGTTTGACACAAAAACTGACAGCAGGCCCATCCATCAGGGCCCACATGGCATGGGTTAACGGTTTGGGGAGACAACTATCTTTCCTGCCATATGGGGTCCATCTGTCATAGAGTAGAAAAAAACATGAATAAAGAAAAAAAGTTTTTTTATCTCACCGTGAGTCAACTGCTGATCTTTATATAAGTAAAATAAGAGGTCGGATCGGGAGGCCAGCAGTGCCTGGATTCGCCGCCGCGCACGGGAGGGCCGGCAACTGCACCCGCCGGACCCCTGCCGGCCGGCGAGCGCCGCCGCTCGGACGAGTTGCTTCCCTGTGCCTCCGTCCTTCTGCTCCTATCCTCTTCCCCTCCACCAGTACCTAGCCACCATGCCGCGCCGCCGTCCATGGCGTGCCACCGGGTGTCAACTACGGCGCCTCCTCGGTGCATAGGCATCCATGGCGGGGCTCGCCGGAGCGGGCTTTGGAGCAGATGAGGTTGCAGGAGGTGATGGTGGCTCATGGCGCTCACGTCCACGAGGCTGGCGATGAGCTCCGGCGATTCGAGGCATGCGCGCAGCTGCCGGCGACGCTCGTCGTGGTGCTGGTATCGTCAATGGGGCGCGCTCGCGAGGAGACTGGCCGCTGACATGGTCGTTGGCAGGACGGAGGAGCGTGTCCGGGGCAGCCTGGAGCATGACCGGAAGCTCGCGTCCGTGGCATGGCCATCACCTCCTGCAATAGTGGGGCTCGCGGAGCGGGATGGGGCGAGGGTGTGCTGGTGCTCGGTCCTGCCGGAGCGCACAAGGGCGCGGGAGCGCTAGGGCCCATGGGGATGAGCATCGGTAGGAGCTGCTGCGGCAAGGCCATGGCCATCGTCGACCGGTCAACAACCTAATCGAGCAGAGGAGGGCTCGAGCGAGGCGAGCAAGGAGTGAGGGAGGGCCAGCGGTGGAGCGGCGCTCCGGTGGCGAGCTCGCCGGCGGGAGCAGCTCCGGCGGTCGAATGCTCTACGAGCAATCATGGGCGCCGGTGGACGTGGTGCGCACAACATGCTCGATAAAATGCTCAAGGAGTGAAGTGTACTGCAGTCTACTGACTGGTGGGTCCTTTGTGTTAACTTAACGTTGCAGCAACACCGTTAGATATTGGTGCTACGGCAACCCTGACAGCGGGCCCAGTCTGTCATATTTTGCATCAGACGGCTCTCAATCGAGCGTTTAGTGCTTTCATCAAACAATTACTAAAAATCTGTGTTTTCTGCAAACTTTTATGAAAACTGTGGTTTTTGGCACTGACTGACGCAATTGTGGTGGTTTTTGGAAATTTACTCAATAGATTGAGAAGCGACCAACCATGAAACGAAAACCATCATAAAAGAACATTAAACATAACTAACACCGAATAATGCACCACAAGTAGATTATAACTTCATTGCATATCTATTGAATTTACGTGCATGCATAAGTAACCACAAACCTCAGCACCAATATTCTTACTAAAGCATAATTACTCACCAACATGACCCACATATCACTATCTCAATTTCGCAAAACTATTGCAAGGAATCAAGTTTAATATCCAATGTCTTCATGAAAGTTTTTACTATATCCCTCTTGAATATCTATACTTTGGGACTGAATTCTTTTTAAGCGCATTGCAATTCCTAATAACAAGCTCCTAAATAAATTTAAGTGCGAGAGGACATATTTTGTCAAAGTTTCAACTCTCAAAATAATATAAGTGAAGCATGAGAGGAGTTCTTCAAAAAATCTACTAACTCTCAAAATAATCTAAGTGAAGCATGAGAGCACATTTCTTTAAAATAACAGCACCATCGTGCTAAAAAATATGGAAGTGAAGTAATAGAGCAATTCCATAGAAAAAAGTTTTTAATAGAGCAATTCTAACACAAAATGACATAATTATGGCTCTCTAAAATAAAGTCCAACAAGGAAGATTGTGACAAACTAAATAGCAAAACAATCAAAGACTCATATAATACAAGACGCTCTAAGAAAAACTCATGATATGTGACGAATAAAAATATAGCTCCAAGTAAAATTACCGATGGTTGTTAGAAGAAAGAGGGTTTGCCTTCCGGGGCATCCCCAAGCTTAGTTGCTTGGTTCTCCTTGAATATTCCCTTGTGGTGCCATGGGGCATCCCCAAGCTTAGGCTCTTTTCAGTCCTTATTCCTTCATCCATCATGATCTCAACCAAAACATGGAAACTTCAATCACACAAAACTTAACAAAACCTCGTGAGATCTATTAGTATAATAAAACTCATATTTATTTTAAATAATGTTGCAAACCTATTCATATTTTTTATTACATTATATCTAATGTATTCTAACTTTACCATGGCTTATACCCCCGACACAGTCCATAGATTCATCAAAATAAGCACATAATGCAACGGAAACATAATCTGTCAAAAAACGGAACAGTTTGTGAAGACGTAATTTTAGCTATACTTCTGTAACTATAGAAATTTATTTTGTGTAAACATTTCAGAAATTGTTCACACTCCAGCAATTGAAAACAATTCTGCTACTGGACACGAAAGTTTCCGTTGATACACCGAACCAAATCAACTCTCACCCAAATCAACCCAATGGATTTGCTTGGCACAAACACTAATTAAAACCCCAAAACACAATCACAACAGTAGTATAATTGTGTAAACACATAAAAACAGAAAAGAAAAATATGGGGTTGTCTCCCAACAAGCTCTTTTCTTTAAAGCCTTTTAGCTAGGCATCGACAATTTTAATGATGCACACATGGAAGATAAAAATTGTAGCACAAAGAGAGCATCACATAGCATGTGAAAATCACATTTAAGTCTAACATACTTCCTATGCATAGGCATTTTATAAGCAAACAAATTATCAAAACAAGTAAAAACTAGCATATGCAAGGAATAAGAGTAAAACATTGACAATCTCAACATGAATATAGGTAATTTAGGAACATGAAAATTTCTACAACCATATTTCCCTCTCTCATAATAATTATATGTGGGACTATATTCAAAATCAACAATATAGCTATCACATAACATATTCTCTATATGATCCACATGCATGCAAAGTTGACACTCTTCCCAAATAGTGGGATTATCATCAAATAAAGGCATGACTTCTCGAAGCCTACTTTAATAAAAAATTTCATAAGATTGATCATTCTCCAAAGTGGTGGGCTCATTATTACCTAAAGTTGGAATTCTTCCAAACCCACTTTCAGTACAATTGCAAACATGATTATCAATATCATATTCATCATGAGGCTTAAATAATTTTTCATGATCATAAGAACAATCACCCCAATCATGATCATTGCAATAAGTAGTGGACATAGCAAAACTAGCATCCCCAAGCTTGGGCGTTTGCATATTATTAGCACAACTGACATTAATAGAATTTATAATAACATCATTGCAATCATGTTTTTCATGCAGGGAGCTATCGTGAATCACTTTGTAAATTTGTTCTTTTAACACTTCATCACAATTTTTAGATTCACGAATCTCAAGAAAAACTACATAGGATAATCTTGTGAACTTAATTCACTTGCAATTGGTTCATTATAATTGGATCTTTTAAAAAGATTAGCAAGTGGATGATGATCTATAAGCTTTTCGTTTTCTGATCCTCAATAAATATACAATTATGCAAAAAGAAACAAGTAAACAAACCAAGTAAGACATAAGGGCAAACGTAAAAGGCAAGCAGGACGAAGGTAAGTAAAAAGGCAAATATTTTTGTGTTTTTGTAAAAACGTTTTAGAAGTGGGGGAGATGAAAACGAGAGGCAAAAGGCAAATAATGTAATTGCAAGGAGATGAGAGGTTACACGTAGGAACCTGATAGATGTTGATGATGCCTCCCCGACAACCACACCAGAGGTTGACGAGAGACTATCTTGACTTAATCCTCCTCGGCAACGGCGCCAGAAATATTTCCTGCTACTTGTGATCCGCGTTGGTAAATTCCCCGAAGAGGAGGGGATGCACTACAAAAAAACCCCACTTCCGTGATAATACGTGTTTGTCACAGTAGGTCACGTTTTCTGTCATGCATGTACATCCATGCCGATTTTATGACGGAATCAAGATAGTCATACCTAGGCTGTTGTAGAAGTGTTCCATGACAATACCAAAATTATCATCACGGAAGTGTCCACTTCCATGACGATAAATGGCGCGTCATGGAAGTGCTTTCATCAAGGGTAACCGACACGTGGCATCCACTGTTACGGATCGCCGTTAAGCTATCGGGTCCGGTTTTGGATCCGATAACCCGCTAACAACGAGGACCAATGGGAAATTTCCACGTGTAAAATTCTCATTGGCCGAAGGAACCACGTGTCAGCTCCACGTGCGGACAAATGTCAACCAACCAATGTACAGGAGGCGCCTATGATACGTCGACACGTGGCACGACCCAATAGTGACCCATTCAGGTCAAAAGGCCGGGCCGTTTGACTTGGTCAAATGTTAACGGGCTGGCCCATCGAAAGCCTGTTAACGGCGTGCTCGCACATAGCCCTTTCACGCCCGATAACTCACGACCCATTATGGCCTTTCCGAATTCGGCCCACTAGCTTCATCTGGCCCGTCCAATATGATTCCAGCCTGTTGTAACTTCTAGCCCATGTACAGCCCATGACGTCTTTCGGCCCATATGAGGCCCTTTGTAACTCTTGGCCCATTAACGGCCCAGGGTGAAACTGGCCCATAATGAACAATATATCGCTTTATACCCATTTATGGCCCATTACTCCATTAGGCCGTTCCCATCCCGTGTTATCTTTTGGCCTTTTAAGGGCCCATTTATTCTTGGGCTGATTTGTAGCATTCGGTTGCTTACTGTCCGTTACTGGCCTTTTTTGCTTGTGGGCCAAATTCAGCCCGTGGTTAAAGTCGGCCCGTTTGTGCCCCGTTAATCCGTTGGGCCATTTTCACAGCGTCATCAAATATGGCCCATTAACGACCCGTTATGCATGCCATTGGAATTAAGCCCGTTGTACACATGGTCCTGTTAATGGCCCATAGACAGATGATTCCCAATATAGCCCGTTTACAGCCCATATTGTGGTGCGTTAATTGTCCACGAAAGTACGACCCATGTTTGGCCAATCGATCATACGGCCCATAGAAGTCCCATTGAATCTACGGCCCGTAGAAGGCCCATGGATCATACGGACCTTAGGAGGCCCACTACAGTAGGCAGCAGGACCATGGTTACAACGGCCAGTCTGTTGCCCATGTTTACTGTGGCCTAGTTCTTAATAAAAAAGTTACCGTGCAAAAAGAACTGCAGCGACTACCAGGAAAAAAAATAAATAAGTCAATAAGGAAATAAATAAGCAAGCAACTTATGCCAGGCTATTACGGCTATTACAAATATTACACCCACTGGGTATCAAAGTTCGCCACCAGTGCAAATATAGTGAACAAAGCATCATATTACATACACTAGGCGTCTAAATTGGCCACCAGTGAAAATAAATGCGGCATCAAAACAAGTCCTGAACTGAAACCACTTTAGAAGATCTCGAGAAATGATATCCTGGATACCCACCATGCTGGCAATAAGCTTAGCAAGCTTATTAGTTTTCTCTTGTTTGGCACTAAAATTGCCTAGCGCTAGCTGTTGCACTAGATAGTATGCATCTGAATTATGCAGGAACTTCCTCAGTCCTTTGACTTCTTGCCGCAGCACAACTGACTGATGCCTTTCAGCTTGTAGTTGAGACTAAAGAAGCCGAAGTGATTCAGGCAACGAGTTCAAAGAGCTTGTGCCAGCGGTAGTGGCCAGTAACTCGAACACTACATCAACGTAGGACTTTGGGGCTGTCTCACTGTCTACAAGATAGTTTTATCACATTTTTGGAGACCAACAAAGTTGTCTCACTATCTTGAACCTTATCTGCATTACTTTCTCTAACATTTCATAATGGGGTGCTCTTGTCCAATATTCTGTTTGCATTCTACAAGAGAAACAAGCTGACACATCACATGCTTAACATGTATATGAAAATCATTTTGGTAAACCGGTTCAGTAGTAAGGTGGACATGATAACAACATAAAACAAACATATATCTATGTACTATGGTCACTGTATTGTCCATATCATTCTAGTTTATGTTGCCAAATCAAGATAGAGACACAGTTCAAATCATATAATTTTAGGACACATCAGCATAGACAGAATATAAGTGTGGGAAACTACACAGCACTGGCAACACTTGTAATGTGCATGACATGAGAACATAACTGTTTATACCACTGAAACTGAAATCAACATAGAGCAAGAAGTTAGAACAACGATCCAGTTAAAGAAATAGGTTTAAAACATACGAGTTTCAATTGGATCCTTCAAATTTAAACTAGTTGGTATGAGTAAATACAGATATGCAAGACCAAAGGAGTATAAACCATAGGTATGGAATCTGACCTGAGAACAGTTGCTCTTCTGCTTTAAACGTGGAGTTTGGGTTTGCTGTGGTGGTCTTCGTGCTTTGGGCACTGCAGTTGCTTTACAAACTGCTCTTGTGGGGGTACTCTGTGGTGGACATGGTGCTGTGTGAACTAGAAGTGGGTTACTATCCGCTGGGTGTGTGTTAGATGGGGTGTAGTTGGTTTCCTGTCCAACGGTGTAAGTGTACAATCTAGAAGAGTCACGATTATGTGTGGTGGGGCTAGTTCGTGGGCCAGTACAACCATGGTTCTATCTGATTAGACGGGTAGCACCGTCTTTTGTGAAGAACGAGTTTTATTGCCGTAGATACTGCCATCACCCCCTCCAATTCAAATGGCTGATAAACAAGAAAAGAAATTGAAAGTACAAACATTGTATGATAGACAGATGTGGTAATTCACATATATGTTGTCCAACCAAACAGGACATCATGACACAATTTCACATATATGACGGGTAACTAAACAGGATATCATGACACAGTTTCAGATATATGATGGATAACTTAACATCATATAATGGCATACTTCAATATATGATGAGTATCTAAACATGATGACATGACAAAACTACATGATGTCTTTCTAAAAAAAGGTTGGGTTGAAATAATTCACATACATGTTGTCTAAGTATACAGGATGGCATGATATAATTCACATAATTGATTCATATACTAAGCAGTTGGCACTCGCATGTATGATCTCTAAACTAAGCAGATAGCATTGAATATTGTGTATATGATGTACTAAGCAATGCAAGACACCATATGCATGATATGGGAAATATAAACATTGCAAGTTAGAGCATACACCTCAGGTGGGATATAGGACTGGTCATTTATCTCCGAATCCTCCTCCAAGGAGCTACCTGTAACCATCGAGATATATATATATATATATGCTTCAACAGGTACCATGGCCTCCTCTGAAGACCTTGTTTTCACTCCAGATTTTTCCATAACCGGCTCAAATGGCTGATACACATGAAGAGTAGTTCAATATACACAGATTGTCGACATATGAATACATAATGAAAAAAAAGGATGGCATGAGATAATTCACATATATGATGTCTGGCTACATGGCGGTGCATAATTGTAATGCCCCGGATGTAATACTTTCCCTTTTGGGTATATAATAAATCTCCGGCTTCATCTATTTCCATTTCGGGTTCTTTGTCTTTCGGGCTTTCGTCGTTTTGTTGTGTGAGTGTGTGGCATTCATTCATATCATGTAGACATGTGCATTGCATTGCATTTGTGTTGTGGGTTGCATCCGGTTCCGTGTGTTTCTTCCCGTTGTCCGTTTCGCGTTCCGGAGCTCCCTCACGTGTCCGTGACGTCCCGTAGGCCTACTTTGTTGTTCGGGCGTTTTACGTTACCGGTGTGCCGCGAGGTTGTGTTGTGTGTTGTTGTTTTGTTGTGTGCAACCCGCCTCTCAAATCTCGTCTCGTTTGGACTCCGTTGACTTTTCCCTCCGTTGCCCGTGTGGGTCCGATGTGCCTTCACTTCGTGTCCCAGAAACACCCCTACTGCTTTCTTTTATCTCCGTCTAGGCCTTTTAATCCATCCCCGCGATCGGATCCGTCGGATCGCGATCGGAGGGCTCCTAGCGCCCCTAAATCCCCTCCTAACCCTAAAAACTGCTACATATAGACCCCCCCTAGTCTATTTGGGCATCCCCTTCTTCTTCCTCCTCTCTCCCCTCTTTTTTTTTTCATTTTCTACTTCAGATCCAAGAAAACTTCCCGGATCCCGAAGGATCCCTCGATCTGGGCGAGGTCAACGCCTCGTCAGCGCCCCGCCGGATCCTCCAGTCGCCTCGCGCGCTCCTCCCGCGCGTCGCTGGAGCCGAAACGGCCTCCCAGGCCTCGTCAGCGGGCCGCATCAGCTCCGTCGAAGTGGTCCTGCGAGACCACTTCCTCGCAGTCGTCGCTTCGCCGCTAGGAGGCCCGAGGCGCAGGCCTCCACCGCGTCGCCGTAAGCCTCGCTGGGCCAAGGCCCGTACGCCGCGACGCCAGGCGCCAGGCGCCGCCGGCTCGATCTTCCGCACCGCGCGCGGGCCAGCCACCCCGGCCCATCGCCGTTTTCCGTCCGCACTGCGCAGCCGGGCCGCTCCCCTCGCTGGGCCGCGCCGCCGCTCAGCTCTCCAGGCCGCGAGCCAGCCGGCTGGGCCACCGCTCGCCGCCTCCTCCCGGCCCGGATCTCCCGCCTGGGCCGAGGCCTCCAGCCAGGCCGCGCCTCGCCTCGCGTGGGCCGCCAGCCCCCGCCGGGCCTCGTCAGTTCGCCGCCGCCTCTGCCTTCCTGGGCCGGATCCGCAGCCCCGGCCCGTCTCAGTTTCCAGATCCAGATCTTCTAGGTTATTTCAAATTCCACTAAGTCTCTGTTTTACCTGTTCTGAAATGCAATCTTTGACCTGCTGTAACTTTTACTGTGGTGCTCCGTTTTGCGCGTGTGATATGTCCAAACGTTCGTGGAGAGGTGCTCTACGTTTTACCTGTTGTTGTCATGCATGTTAGATGTCATCTAGACACTTGTTTTGCTGTTGCAAGAGTGCATGAGGTTATAAACTGCTGTTATGTGTTATTTTCATGCCACCTTTGACTTGTGATATCTTTTAGCTCGTTTGTCCAAACGATGCAAATGACATGTCCACGTGTTCGTCTTGCCACGAACTACGTGTTGCTTGTGATAGGTTGCATGGTAGATTTATTGTTGCCTTGTTATCATCGTTGCAAAGTGCCATGTTTATATGTTGTGTTTTCACTTGTTATGAAATGCCATCTTGTTGAGCTCGTTGCAATCGTTGTGTTCACCTCTATGATGCATGCTTGTGTGTTTCGGGATCACCTTCATGTGTATGTTGATGAGGTGCTTACCCTTTGCCATGTTTAGTTTCGAGGTGACTTAAACATGCTCTTTTTGATGCCATGATGATATTGCTGTTTTAGGACTTAGTGAAATTTCACCAAGTCTGAAATCTGTTATGTTTCCGATGCCATGTTCGTGTGATGTTCTAGGACAAAGCATGATAGTTTTGGGGTGGATTTTGATTGTTCCTTGAAGTATATATTGTTGTATTTCCATCCATGTCCTCACATGTCCATTTGAGTGGCTGTAGCATGTTTATCTTTTGCTCTAAAGTTTCAATAAAATTCTGCTGCCAGAATTTTATTTCAAAGTTCAATATGTCCAAGATCATTGCTATTGATCCGTGACTCCGTTGGGGGTGCACTTTGGACCTAGTTGCTGTACTATATGTCTAGTTTGTGTTCATGTCCTTTGCCATGCTTTTTGGGTGCTGTAGCTTAATTATTTTGAGCTCTAAAGATGCTATGTTGCTGTAATTTTCAGCTTTCGCTCAAATCTTGTTTCGGGCATAACTTTTAGCCCGTAACTCCGATTTCAGCGAATCTTATATCAAACTTGATTGTTTTTCTGTGTAGATTAATAATATCAGTTTGTTATCTTGTTTTGAGGTGTTTTGCTTGAGTGATGTTTTACGTGCTCCGTGTGCATCCTTAGTGCATCCATCATGCATTCATGTTTTTCGAGTGCGCATTGCATCTTGTTGATTGGTGCTTGGTGTGATTGTTTTGTTTAGAGCCGGAAGCTGAGCATGAGGTTTCCAACGAGGTTGAGCACGAGGACCCTTCTTACGATCTGAACGACTTCTCTTCAGGCAAGATGACCGAACCCCGATAACATTACTATCTTTGCCTATTGCTAGTAGTCTCGATCTATAGTTTTGCCTCGATGCCCATGTTCTTCTTGTCAGCCTCCTACTTGTAACCATTTGCCATGTTTAACCACCCTACCTATGCAAACCGTTGCTTGGCTAAGTACGCTTCGCTCAGCCCTTCTTATAGCGTTGCTAGTTGCAGGTGAAGTGAAGATGCTTGCTCCATGATGAAGTTTGGTTGGGTTATATCACACTATATAAATGCTTTAAATGAAATCATCTATATATTGGCAAGGGTGGAAGGCTAAGCCTTTTGCTTGGTGTTTTGTTCCACTCATGCCGTTAGGATCCGTATAAGCCGGTATTATGTTCCTTGATTATGCGTTCCTAACACGGTTGGGGTGTATGGGACCCCCTCGATAAACCGCTATGTGCTAAGTCTTTTCCAGCAAATCCCAACATTGGTACTATTTGCCTAATAACAAACTAAACATGCATAGGGAGTAATTAACCCTCTTTCTTAATCTACAACCCCGGGCCAGTGCTCCACATGAGTGTTGGTCCGAAACGGGGGTTACGCGGGGCCACCTCGAGGAAACTCAAGGTCTGGTAAAAACCTGTGGGATCACCCATCCGGTCGTGGCCTGAGACGAGATACGCGCGGCTACTATCAGGGTGTCGGCACGCCGGGAGGATTTGCTGGATTAGCCTTACCTTAGCTCGGTATATCTTGAGCACGGGATTCCGAGGATACTCGGGTCTTCCCACTTTGGAGTTGCGACTCCGCGGATCGTGGGCTTGTAATGGGTCAAGTTGGAACACCCCTGCAGGGTTTTGAACTTTCGAAAGCCGTGCCCGCGGTTATGTGGCAGATGGGAGCTTGTTAATTCCGGTTGTAGATAACTTGACACAATGTTACTAATACACTACCAGCGTGTGTTCCGTGACTGTCAATTTCCGAATAGGGATTCGGGAGTTGAACACGGAGGGGTTATGATTGTGAGCTTGTAGCTAGGATCACTTCGTGATCACTTCTCGCCGATGCCTTCTCTTCTCGCTCTCACTTGCGTAAGCTAGATGCTAGTTGCTGCTGCAGACTTATCCTTTCATCAGCCTTATCCTCACCCAGAGGTTTTGATAGTTCTGTTACCCGGGAACGGGATTGCTGAGTCCTCTGTGGCTCACAGTTACTTCACACCAGATGCAGGTCCAGCTGTGAGCTATCCAGGTGATGGCACCGAGCTGGATTGGGAGTACGACGAGGAGCGTAGTCGTTACTACGTGCGCTACCCGGACGATCAGTAGTGGAGTCTCTTACTAGGATTCGATCCGCCTGTGGTTTATTTATCTGAGTTTGGTACTTTGACATTTGGCTTTTGCCCTTAGAGGGTTGTAGTGTTCTTAATGTATGATGTTTGAGACTTGTACTCTGATTCTGTGACGTGGCGAGTGTAAGCCAACTACTTTCAGTTTACTATCCCCTCTTTTACATGAGTTGTGCAAAGATTACCAGACTTGAGATCATTCTAGGATGGAGTTATACCTCCTACGTGTCGAGGCACGACTTAAAGGCATAATTCCATCCTAGAATGATCTCAAGTCTGGTAATCTTTGCACAACTCATGTAAAAGAGGGGATAGTAAACTGAAAGTAGTTGGCTTACACTCGCCACGTCACAGAATCACAGTACAAGTCTCAAACATCATACATTAAGAACACTACAACCCTCTAAGGGCAAAAGCCAAATGTCAAAGTACCAAACTCAGATAAATAAACCACAGGCGGATCGAATCCTAGTAAGAGACTCCACTACTGATCGTCCGGGTAGCGCATGTAGTAATGACTACGCTCCTCGTCGTACTCCCAATCCAGCTCGGTGCCATCACCTGGATAGCTCACAGCTGGACCTGCATCTAGTGTGAAGTAACTGTGAGCCACAGAGTACTCAGCAATCCCGTTCCCGGGTAACAGAACTATCAAAACCTCTGGGTGAGGATAAGGCTGAAGAAAGGATAAGTCTGCAGCAGCAACTAGCATCTAGCTTACGCAAGTGAGAGCGAGAAGAGAAGGCATCGGCGAGAAGTGATCACGAAGTGATCCTAGCTACAAGCTCACAATCATAACCCCTCCGTGTTCAACTCCCGAATCCCTATTCGGAAATTGACAGTCACGGAACACACGCTGGTAGTGTATTAGTAACATTGTGTCAAGTTATCTACAACCGGAATTAACAAGCTCCCATCTGCCACATAACCGCGGGCACGGCTTTCGAAAGTTCAAAACCCTGCAGGGGTGTTCCAACTTGACCCATTACAAGCCCACGATCCGCGGAGTCGCAACTCCAAAGTGGGAAGACCCGAGTATCCTCGGAATCCCGTGCTCAAGATATACCGAGCTAAGGTAAGGCTAATCCAGCAAATCCTCCCGGCGTGCCGACACCCTGATAGTAGCCGCGCGTATCTCGTCTCAGGCCACGACCGGATGGGTGATCCCACAGGTTTTTACCAGACCTTGAGTTTCCTCGAGGTGGCCCCGCGTAACCCCCGTTTCGGACCAACACTCATGTGGAGCACTGGCCCGGGGTTGTAGATTAAGAAAGAGGGTTAATTACTCCCTATGCATGTTTAGTTTGTTATTAGGCAAATAGTACCAATGTTGGGATTTGCTGGAAAAGACTTAGCACATAGCGGTTTATCGAGGGGGTCCCATACACCCCAACCGTGTTAGGAACGCATAATCAAGGAACATAATACCGGCTTATACGGATCCTAACGGCATGAGTGGAACAAAACACCAAGCAAAAGGCTTAGCATTCCACCCTTGCCAATATATATATGATTTCATTTAAAGCATTTATATAGTGTGATATAACCCAACCAAACTTCATCATGGAGCAAGCATCTTCACTTCACCTGCAACTAGCAACGCTATAAGAAGGGCTGAGCGAAGCGTACTTAGCCAAGCAACGGTTTGCATAGGTAGGGTGGTTAAACATGGCAAATGGTTACAAGTAGGAGGCTGACAAGAAGAACATGGGCATCGATGCAAAACTATAGATCGAGACTACTAGCAATAGGCAAAGATAGTAATGTTATCGGGGTTCGGTCATCTTGCCTGAAGAGAAGTCGTTCGGATCGTAAGAAGGGTCCTCGTGCTCAACCTCGTTGGAAACCTCGTGCTCAGCTTCCGGCTCTAAACAAAACAATCACACCAAGCACCAATCAACAAGATGCAATGCGCACTCGAAAAACATGAATGCATGATGGATGCACTAAGGATGCACACGGAGCACGTAAAACATCACTCAAGCAAAACACCTCAAAACAAGATAACAAACTGATATTATTAATCTACACAGAAAAACAATCAAGTTTGATATAAGATTCGCTGAAATCGGAGTTACGGGCTAAAAGTTATGCCCGAAACAAGATTTGAGCGAAAGCTGAAAATTACAGCAACATAGCATCTTTAGAGCTCAAAATAATTAAGCTACAGCACCCAAAAAGCATGGCAAAGGACATGAACACAAACTAGACATATAGTACAGCAACTAGGTCCAAAGTGCACCCCCAACGGAGTCACGGATCAATAGCAATGATCTTGGACATATTGAACTTTGAAATAAAATTCTGGCAGCAGAATTTTATTGAAACTTTAGAGCAAAAGATAAACATGCTACAGCCACTCAAATGGACATGTGAGGACATGGATGGAAATACAACAATATATACTTCAAGGAACAATCAAAATCCACCCCAAAACTATCATGCTTTGTCCTAGAACATCACACGAACATGGCATCGGAAACATAACAGATTTCAGACTTGGTGAAATTTCACTAAGTCCTAAAACAGCAATATCATCATGGCATCAAAAAGAGCATGTTTAAGTCACCTCGAAACTAAACATGGCAAAGGGTAAGCACCTCATCAACATACACATGAAGGTGATCCCGAAACACACAAGCATGCATCATAGAGGTGAACACAACGATTGCAACGAGCTCAACAAGATGGCATTTCATAACAAGTGAAAACACAACATATAAACATGGCACTTTGCAACGATGATAACAAGGCAACAATAAATCTACCATGCAACCTATCACAAGCAACACGTAGTTCGTGGCAAGACGAACACGTGGACATGTCATTTGCATCGTTTGGACAAACGAGCTAAAAGATATCACAAGTCAAAGGTGGCATGAAAATAACACATAACAGCAGTTTATAACCTCATGCACTCTTGCAACAGCAAAACAAGTGTCTAGATGACATCTAACCTGCATGACAACAACAGGTAAAACGTAGAGCACCTCTCCACGAACGTCTGGACATATCACACGCGCAAAACGGAGCACCACAGTAAAAGTTACAGCAGGTCAAAGATTGCATTTCAGAACAGGTAAAACAGAGACTTAGTGGAATTTGAAATAACCTAGCAGATCTGGATCTGGAAACTGAGACGGGCCGGGGCTGCGGATCCGGCCCAGGAAGGCAGAGGCGGCGGCGAACTGACGAGGCCCGGCGGGGGCTGGCGGCCCACGCGAGGCGAGGCGCGGCCTGGCTGGAGGCCTCGGCCCAGGCGGGAGATCCGGGCCGGGAGGAGGCGGCGAGCGGTGGCCCAGCCGGCTGGCTCGCGGCCTGGAGAGCTGAGCGGCGGCGCGGCCCAGCGAGGGGAGCGGCCCGGCTGCGCAGTGCGGACGGAAAACGGCGATGGGCCGGGGTGGCTGGCCCGCGCGCGGTGCGAAAGATCGAGCCGGCGGCGCCTGGCGCCTGGCGTCGCGGCGTACGGGCCTTGGCCCAGCGAGGCTTACGGCGACGCGGTGGAGGCCTGCGCCTCGGGCCTCCTAGCGGCGAAGCGACGACTGCGAGGAAGTGGTCTCGCAGGACCACTTCGACGGAGCTGATGCGGCCCGCTGACGAGGCCTGGGAGGCCGTTTCGGCTCCAGCGACGCGCGGGAGGAGCGCGCGAGGCGACTGGAGGATCCGGCGGGGCGCTGACGAGGCGTTGACCTCGCCCAGATCGAGGGATCCTTCGGGATCCGGGAAGTTTTCTTGGATCTGAAGTAGAAAATGAAAAAAAAGAGGGGAGAGAGGAGGAAGAAGAAGGGGATGCCCAAATAGACTAGGGGGGGGGTCTATATGTAGCAGTTTTTAGGGTTAGGAGGGGATTTAGGGGCGCTAGGAGCCCTCCGATCGCGATCCGACGGATCCGATCGCGGGGATGGATTAAAAGGCCTAGACGGAGATAAAAGAAAGCAGTAGGGGTGTTTCTGGGACACGAAGTGAAGGCACATCGGACCCACACGGGCAACGGAGGGAAAAGTCAACGGAGTCCAAACGAGACGAGATTTGAGAGGCGGGTTGCACACAACAAAACAACAACACACAACACAACCTCGCGGCACACCGGTAACGTAAAACGCCCGAACAACAAAGTAGGCCTACGGGACGTCACGGACACGTGAGGGAGCTCCGGAACGCGAAACGGACAACGGGAAGAAACACACGGAACCGGATGCAACCCACAACACAAATGCAATGCAATGCACATGTCTACATGATATGAATGAATGCCACACACTCACACAACAAAACGACGAAAGCCCGAAAGACAAAGAACCCGAAATGGAAATAGATGAAGCCGGAGATTTATTATATACCCAAAAGGGAAAGTATTACATCCGGGGCATTACAAACTCTCCTCTACTACAAAAAGATCTCGTCCCGAGATCTAGGACTGGAAAAAGGAAGGGTACTCGGAACGAAGATGATCTTCTCGTTCCCAGGTAGCTTCTCGGTCGGTGTGATGTGACCACTTGACTTTCAGAAACTTGATGGACTTGTTGCGAGTCTTGCGTTCAGTTTCTTCGAGAATTGCAACTGGATGCTCTCGGTAGGAAAGGTCTTGTTGAAGATCAATCTCCTCAAACGGAATCATGCGCTCAGGTGCCTTGAAGCATTTGCGAAGCTGAGACACATGGAAGACATCATGAACATTTGCAAAGTTGGAAGGGAGCTCGAGCTGATAGGCTAGATCGCCTCTTTTGCCAAGAATCTTGAAAGGCCCGACGTATCTAGGAGCAAGTTTTCCTTTGATACCGAATCTTTGGGTTCCTTTCATCGGAGAAACTCGGAGATAGACATGATCACCGATGTCGAAAACCAAATCACGATGCTTTCCGTCATAGTAGCTCTTCTGACGCGACTGAGCGGCCTTGAGATTCTCACGTATGACTTTGCACATTTCTTCGGCTTCTGAGATCAAGTCATTGCCAAGAAGTTGGCGTTCGCCTGCTTCAGACCAGTTGAGAGGGGTACGGCACTTTCTGCCATAGAGAATTTCAAACGGTGCTTTGCCTGCACTTGCTTGAAAGCTGTTGTTGTAAGAGAACTCGGCAAATGGAAGGCAGTCTTCCCATTTCATGCCGAAGGAGATGACACAGGCTCTGAGCATATCTTCTAGAATCTGATTCACACGCTCGACTTGACCACTAGTCTGAGGGTGAAAGGCAGTGCTGAACCTGATCTTCGTGCCCATGGCGGACTGAAAGGAGTCCCAGAACCTTGATGTGAACAAGCTGCCACGGTCTGAGGATATCACTTGAGGAATGCCATGTAGGGACACAATTCTGGAAGTGTACAGCTCTGCAAGTTGAGCTGCATTGATTGATTCTTTGACTGGAAGAAAGTGAGCGACTTTGGTAAGCTTGTCAATCACCACAAAGATAGCATCATTGCCTCGCTTGGATTTAGGAAAGCCAGTGACGAAGTGCATTTCAATGTGGTCGAACTTCCACTCGGGAATAGGAAGAGGTTGGAGAAGACCGGCTGGACGTTGATGTTCTGCTTTCACTCTTCTGCATACATCACATTCGTTCACGAATTGGGCAATCTCCCTTTTCATGCGTGTCCACCAGTAAGACTGCTTGAGGTCTTGATACATCTTGGAACTGCCAGGATGAATGGAAAGGAGAGAATCATGAGCTTCTTCCATTATGAGCTTCCTGAGATCACCTTTGGGAACAACGAGTCTGTCCTCGAAGAACAAGGTATCTCTCTCATCAACACGGAAGCACTTATATTTTGGAGTGCCCTTTGCAATCCCATGTTTCACTTTCTTCACCATGGTATCATTGAGCTGGGCCTCACGGACTTGATCTTCCAAGGTAGGAGCAATTTGGAGATTTGCAAGAAAACCCTGCGGAACAACTTGGAGGTTGAGTTTCCTGAATGCTTCACAAAGCTCAGGCTGATATGGTTTGATAAGAAGGCTGTTGCAATATGCCTTTATGCTCAAAGCATCTGCAATCACATTCGCCTTGCCTGGAGTGTATTCAATGCTGGGGTTGTACTCTTGGATCATCTCGACCCAACGAGTCTGGCGGAGGTTCAGATGCGGCTGTGTGAAGATGTACTTCAAGCTCTTGTGATCAGTGAAGATGTCGACCTTTCTGCCCAACAACAGATGTCTCCACGTAATCAGAGCATGTACCACAGCTGCTAGCTCGAGATCATGTGTGGGATAGTTCTTCTCACTGGGCTTGAGCTGCCGAGAAGTATATGCCACAATTTTCTTATCTTGCATAAGCACACCACCAAGACCTTGAAGAGAAGCGTCACAGAACACTTCATAGGGCTTGGTTTCATCCGGAGGAGTCAGAACTGGAGCAGAGACAAGCTTCTCTTTGAGGGTTTTGAAAGCCACTTCACATTCGGGAGACCAAAAGTATTTGACATTCTTCTGAAGCAGGTTGGAAAGAGGCTTGGCAATCTTGGAGAAGTTTTCAACAAACCTTCTGTAATAGCTGGCAAGACCGAGAAAACTGCAGAGCTGCTTGACGTTCTGAGGAGCTTCCCAGTTGACAATTGCTTCAACTTTCTCGGGATTAACCGCAATACCGTCAGCTGAGATAATGTGGCCCAGGTACAAAACCTTATCAAGCCAGAACTCACACTTGGAGAACTTGGCATAGAATTTATGCTCTCGGAGTCGATCAAGAACCAGACGCAAGTGCTTTTCGTGATCTTCTTCATTCTTGGAAAACACCAGAATATCATCCAGATACACAAGCACGAATTCGCCAGTATAGGGGTTGAAGATGTAATGCATCATCCTTGAAAAGGTAGGAGGAGCATTGGCGAGACCGAAGGACATGACGGTATACTCATATGAACCGTAGCTCGTTCTGAAGGCCGTCTTGGGAATGTCTTCCTCGCGAATGCTGATAACTAGCTGAAAAACATGGCATTGCATAATTCACATATCTGATATAGAAAGCAAACAAGAGGCATTCACACAAAGCATGTCTAATCTAAGCAGATGGCATGGCAATGCAAGACACCATATGCATGATATGAGCAATATAACCCTGCCAAGTTAGAGCATACACCTCGGGGGGAGGGCGATACGACTGGTCATCTGTCTCCGAATCCTTCTCCGAGGAGATATCTGTTACCAGCAAGAAATCTGCATCGACAGGTAGCACTGACTGTTCAGAAGACCTTGTTTTCACTCCAGATTTTCCCATGACCGACTCAAATGGCTGATGCATAGGTAGAGTAGATGAATGTATAAACATTGTTGACAAATGGATTATATTATGAAAAAATGGCACGATAGAATTCACATATACGATGACTAGCTAAACAGGATGGCATTGCATGATTCACGTATATGATGCGTGGCTAAAAAAATGGCATTGCACACATATACTCCCTCCATTCCTAAATATATGTGTTTTTATACATTTCAAATGGACTACCACATACAGATGTATATAGATGTATTTTAGAGTGTAGATTCACTCATTTTGCTCCGTATGTAGTCACTTGTTAAAATCTTGAAAAAGACAAATATTTAAGAACAGTGGGAGTATGATATAGAAATCAAACATGTGGCATTCACACAAAGCAAATCTAAACTAAGACGATGACATATAAGATGTATAATGTAAGCAATGCGAGGCGCCTTATGCATGATGTGGTCGGCTCCCTCTGAACCCCCCTCTGAACAGTTATCTTCCTTTGGAATACAATCTGGAATGTGGGGAGGGAGGGGGGCACTTCGCCCACCATCGAGCGACGTCTGCATGACATTATATTCCCATGCAACTATCTTCTCTTTTTCTCTACATGTTCAGTACGATTGTGTACAATAACTAACATGCATAATAGGAAAACATAGTTAGATTATGTAAGGCCTAAGGGGTGCATCCAGAAATCAATACTGATGGTAGAAAATGAGTGGATAGATCCAAAACTAATGATATCAGGCAGATTATAGCTTCAGTTTAAAAAGATAGACGATGGATCATCTACTGTTTGTTGCCCACCCAACATGAACCACATAGAAGACCCTGAAGGAAATCTGCCGTAGAGGCAATAATAAAGTTATTATTTATTTCCTTTTATCATGATAAATGTTTATTATTCATGCTAGAATTGTATTAACCGGAAACTTAGTACATGCGTGAATACATAGACAAAACAGAGTGTCCCTAGTATGCCTCTATTAGACTAGCTCATTTATCAAAGATGGTTATGTTTCCTAACCATAGACATGAGTTGTCATTTTATCAACGTGATCACATCATTAGGAGAATGATGTGATGGACTAGACCCATCCGTTAGCTTAGCACTATGATCATTTAGTTTTACTGCTATTGCTATCTTCATGACTTATACATGTTCCTATGACTATGAGATTATGCAACTCCCGAATACCGGAGGAACACCTTGTGTGCTATCAAACGTCACAACGTAACTGGGTGATTATGAAGATACTCTACAGGTGTCTCCAAAGGTGTTCGTGGTGTTGGCATAGATCAAGAATAGGATTTGTCACTCCGATTGTCGGAGAGGTATCTCTGGGCCCTCTCGGTAATGCACATCACTTAAGCCTTGCAAGCATTGCAACTAATGAGTTAGTTGCGGGATGATGTATTACAGAACGAGCAAAGAGACTTGCCGGTAACGAGATTGAACTAGGTATTGAGATACCGACAATCGAATCTCAGGCAAGTAACATACCGATGACAAAGGGAACAACGTATGTTGTTATGCGGTTTGACCGATAAAGATCTTCGTAGAATATGTGGGAGACAATATGAGCATCCAGGTTCCGCTATTGGTTATTGACCGGAGATGTGTCTCGGTCATGTCTACATTGTTCTCGAACCCGTAGGGTCCGCACGCTTAAGGTTTCGATGACAGTTATATTATGAGTTTATGAGTTTTGATGTATTGAAGGAGTTCGGAGTCCCGGATGAGACCGGGGACATGACGAGGAGTCTCGAAATGGTTGAGACGTAAAGATCGATATATAGGACTCCCCACACTTGGCGCGCCCCCTCTAGGGCCGGCCTCTCCCTTGCTCCTTTATATACGGGGGCAGGGGGGCACCCTAGAACACACAAGTTGAAATGTTTTAGCCGTGTGCGGTGCCCCCCTCCACAGAAACACACCTCGGTCATACCGTCACAGTGCTTAGTCGAAGCCCTGCGCTGGTAGATACATCATATCCGTCACCACGCCGTCGTGCTGACAAAACTCTCCCGTGAAGCTCAACTGGATCAAGAGCTCGTGGGACGTCATCAAGCTGAACGTGTGCTGAACACGGAGGTGCCGTACGTTCGGTGCTTGATCGGTTGGATCGCGAAGAAGTTCGACTACATCAACCGCGTCACTTGACGCTTCCGCTCCCGGTCTACGAGGGTACATAGATACACTCTCCTTCTCGTGGCCATGCATCTGGTAGATAGATCTTGCGTGATCGTAGGAAAATTTTGAAAATACTACGTTCCCCAACAGTGGCATCATGAGCCAGGTCTATGCGTAGATGATATGCACGAGTAGAACACAAGTGAGTTGTGGACGATACTAGTCATACTTCTTACCAGCATGTCATACTTTGATTCGGCGGTATTGTTGGATGAAGCGGCCCGGACCGACATTACGCGTACGCTTACGCGAGACTGGTTCTATCGACGTGCTTCGCACACAGGTGGCTGGCGGGTGTCTGTTTCTCCAACTTTAGTTGAATCAAGTGTGGCTACGCCCGGTCCTTGTGAAGGTTAAAACAGCACATACTTGACGAAATATCGTCGTGGTTTTGTATGCGTAGGTAAGAATGGTTCTTGCTAAGCCCGTAGCAGCCACGTAAAACTTGCAACAACAAAGTAGAGGACGTCTAACTTGTTTTTGCAGGGCATGTTGTGATGTGATATGGTCAAGACATGATGAGTTATATGGTTTTGTATGAGCTGATCATGTTTTGTAAAGTTATCGGCAACTGGCAGGAGCCATATGGTTGTCGCTTTATTGTATGAAATGCAATCACCATGCAATTGCTTTACGTTATCACTAAGCGGTAGCGATAGTCGTAGAAGCAATAGTTGGCGAGACGACAACGATGCTACGATGGAGATCAAGGTGTCACGCCGGTGACGAAGGTGATCATGACGGTGCTTTGGAGACGGAGATCAAAAGAACAAGATGATGATGGCCATATCATGTCACATATTTTGATTGCATGTGATGTTTATCTTATTATGCTTCTTATTTTGCTTAGTACGACGGTAGCATTATAAGATGATCCCTTAAAAAATTTCAAGGTATAAGTGTTCTCCCTGAGTATGCACCGTTGCGAAAGTTCGTCGTGCCGAGACACCACGTGATGATCGGGTGTGATAAGCTCTACGTTCAAATACAAGGGGTGTAAGCCAGTTTTGCACACGCAGAATACTCGGGTTAAACTTGACGAGCCTAGCATATGCAGATATGGCCTCGGAACACTGGAGACCGAAAGGTCGAGCGTGAATCATATAGTAGATATGATCAACATAAGATGTTCACCATTGAAAACTACTCCATCTCACGTGATGATCGGACATGGTTTAGTTGATTTGGATCACGTGATCATTTAGATGACCAGAGGGATGTCTATCTAAGTGGGAGTTCTTCAAGTAATATGATTAATTGAACTTTAATTTATCATGAACTTAGTCCTGGTAGTAATAGCATATCTATGTTGTAGATCAATAGCTCGCGATGTAGCTCCCCGTTTATTTTATTTGTTCCTAGAGAAATATAAGTTGAAAGATGTTAGTAGCAATGATGCGGACTAGGTCCGTGATCTGAGGATTATCCTCATTGCTGCACATAAG
This sequence comes from Secale cereale, assembly GCA_902687465.1. Classification (NCBI taxonomy): domain Eukaryota; kingdom Viridiplantae; phylum Streptophyta; class Magnoliopsida; order Poales; family Poaceae; genus Secale; species Secale cereale. The sequence goes on from LR738711.1 coordinate 861,795,896, forward strand.
TATTATGTCCTTAATGCACCGCTAGGTGACGAACCTATTGCAGGAGCAGATGTAGACGTTATGAACACTTGACAAGCTCTGTATGATGACTACTTGATAGTTTAGTGCGCCATGCTTTACGGCTTATAACCGGGACTTCAAAAATGTTTTGAACGCCACGGAGCATATGAGATGTTCAAAGAGTTGAAATTAGTATTTTCATACTCATGCCCGTGTTGAGAGGTATGAGACCTCTGACAGTACTTTGCCTACAAGATGGAGGAGAATAGCTCAACCGGTGAGCATGTGCTCAGATTGTCTGGGTACTACAATTGCTTGAATCAAGTGGGAGTTTATCTTCCAGATAAGATAGTAATTGACAAAGTTCTCTAGTCACTATCACCAAGTTAGTAGAACTTCGTGATGAACTATAATATGCAAGGGATGACGAAAGTAATTCCCGAGCTCTTCGCGATGCTGAAATCAGCGAAGGTAGAAATCAAGAAAGAACATCAATTGTTGATGGTTAACAAGACCACTTGTTTCAAGTAAAGGGCAAAGGGATAGAAGGGGAACTTCAAGAAGAATGACAAGCAAGTTTTCACTTCCATGAAGAAACCCAAAGCTAAACTCAAGCCTGAAACTAAGTGCTTCTACTGCAAAGGAATTAGTCAATAGAAGTGGAACTGCCCTAGATACTTGGCGGATAAGAAGGATGGCAAAGTGAACAATGGTATATTTTGATATACAGATTATTGATGTGTACTTTACAAGTGTTCATAGCAACCCCTGGGTATTTGATACCAGTTCAGTTGCTAAAGTTAGTAACTCGAATCGAGAGTTGCGGAATGAACAGAGACTAGTTAAAGGTGAAGTGACGATGTGTGTTGGAAGTGGTTCCAAGATTGATATGATCATCATCGCACACTCCCTATACTTTCGGAATTAGTGTAGAACATAAATAAATGTTATTTGGCATTTGCGTTGAGCATGAATATGATTTGATCATGTTTGTTGCAATATAGTTATTCATTTAAAGTCATAGAATAATTGTTATTCTGTTTACATGAATAAAGCCTTCGATAGTCATACACCCAATGAAAAATAGTTTGTTGGATCTCGATTGTAGAGATACACATATTCATAATATTGAAGCCAAAAGATGCAAGGTTAATAATGATAGTGCAACTTATTTGTGGCACTGCCGTTTAGGTCATATTGGTGTAAGGCGCATGAAGAAACTCCATAGTGATGGACTTTTGGAATCACTTGATTATGAATCACTTGATTATGATTCACTTGGTGCTTGCGAACCATGCCTCATGGGCAAGATGACTAAAACTCCGTTCTCCGAAACAATGGAGCAAGCAACTGACTTATTGGAAATCATACATACTGATGTATGTGGACCGATGAGTGTTAAGGCTCGCGGCAAGTATCGTTATTTTCTGACCTTCACTGATGATTTGAGCAGATATGGGTATATCTACTTGATGAAACACAAGTCTGAAACATTTGAAAAGTTCAAAGAATTTCAGAGTGAAGTAGAGAATCATCGTAACAAGAAAATAAAGTTCCTACGATCTGATCGTGGAGGTGAATATTTGAGTTACGAGTTTGGTCTTCATGTGAAACAATGTGGAATAGTTTCACAACTCACGCCACCCGGAACACCATAGTGTAATGGTGTGTCCGAACGTTGTAACCGTACTTTATTAGATATGGTGCGATCTATGATGTCTCTTACCGATTTACCACTATCGTTTTAGGTTATGCATCAGAGACATCTGCATTCACGTTCAATAGGGCAATATCGAAATCTGTTGAGACGACACCTTATGAACTGTGGTTTGGCAAGAAACCAAAGTTGTCGTTTCTTGAAGTTTGGGGCTGCGATGCTTATGTGAAAAAGCTTCAACCTAATAAGCTCGAACCCAAGTCGGAGAAATGTGTCTTCATAGGATACCCAAAGGAGACTGTTGGGTACACCTTCTATCACAGATTCAGAGGCAAGATATTCGTTGCTAAGAACAGATCCTTTCTAGAGAAGGAGTTTCTCTCGAAAGAAGTGAGTGGGAGGAAAGTGGAACTTGATCAGGTAATTGTACCTTCTCCCGAATTGGAAAGTAGTACATCACAGAAACTAGTTCCAGTGATTCCTACACCAATTAGTGAGGAAGCTAATGATGATGATCATGAAACTTCGGATCAAGTTACTACTGAACTTCGTAGATCAACCAGAGTATGTTCCGCGCTAGAGTGGTACGGCAAGTCGGTTCTGGAAGTCATGTTACTAGACCATGATGAACCTACGAACTATGAGGAAGCGATGATGAACCCAGATTCTGGAAAATGGCTTGAGGCCATGAAACCTGAGATGGGATCCATGTATGAGAACAAAGTGTGGACTTTGGTTGACTTGCCCGATGATCGGCAAGCCATCGTAAATAAATGGATCTTCAAGAGGAAGACCGATGCTGACGGTAATGTTACTATTTACAAAGCTCGACTTGTTGCGAAAAGTTTTCGACAAGTTCAAGGAGTTGACTACGATGAGATTTCTCACCCGTAGCGATGCTTAAGTTTGTCAGAATCATGTTAGCAATTGCCGCATTTTATGATTATGAAATCTGGCAAATGGATGTCAAAACTGCATTCCTGAATGGATATCTTAAAGAAGAGTTGTATATGATGCAACCAGAAGTTTTTGTCAATCCTAAAGGTGCTAACAAAGTGTGCAAGCTCCAGCGATCCATCTATGGACTGGTGCAAGCATCTCGGAGTTGGAATATGCACTCTGATGAGGTGATCAAAGCATATGGTTTTATACAGACTTTTGGAGAATACTGTATTTACAAGAAAGTGAGTGGGAGCGCTACAGCTTTTCTGATAAGTATATGTGAATGACATATTGTCGATCAGAAATGATGTTGAATTTTCTGGAAAGCATAAAGGAGTGTTTGATAGGAGTTTTTTCAAAGAAAAACCTCGATAAAGCTGCTTACATATTGAGCCTCAAGATCTATAGAGATAGATCGAGACGCTTGATAAGTTTTTTTCAATGAGTACATACCTTGACAAGTTTTTGAAGTAGTTCAAAATGTATTAGTCAGAGAAGGAGTTCTTGCCTGAGTTGTAAGGTATGAAGTTGAGTAAGACTCAATGCCCGACCTCGGCAGAAGATAGAGAAAGAATGAAGGTCATTCCCTATGCCTCAGCCATAGGTTCTATAAAGTATGCCATGCCATGTACCAAACCTGTTGTGTACCTTACCATGAGTTTGGCAAGGAGGTACAAAAGTGATCCAGGAGTAGATTACTGGACATCGGTCAAAATTATCCTTAGTTACTGGATGACTAAGGAAATGTTTTCTCGATTATGGCGGTGATAAAGAGTTCGTCGTAAAGAGTTACGCGGATGCAAGCTTTACACTAATCCAGATGACTCTAAGTATCAATCTGGATGCATATTGGAAGTGGGAGCAATTAGCTAGAGTAGCTCCATGCAGAGCATTATAGACATAGAAATTTGCGAAATACATACGGATCTGTATGTAACAGACCCGTTGACTAAACTTCTCTCACAAGCAAAACATGATCACACCTTATTACTCTTGGGTATTAAGCACATAGCAATGTGAACTAGATTATTGACTCTAGTAAACCCTTTGGGTGTTGGTCACATGGCGATGTGAACAATGGGTGTTATTCACATAACGATGTGAACTATCGGTATTAAATCACATGGAGATGTGAACTAGATTATTGACTCTAGTGCAAGTGGGAGACTGAAGGAAATATGCCCTAGAGGCAATAATAAAGTTATTATTTATTTCCTTATATCATGATAAATGTTTATTATTCATGCTAGAATTGTATTAACCGGAAACTTAGTACATGTGTGAATACATAGACAAAACAGAGTGTCCCTAGTATGCCTCTACTAGACTAGCTCATTGATCAAAGATGGTTATGTTTCCTAACCATAGACATGAGTTGTCATTTGATCAACGGGATCACATCATTAGGAGAATGATGTGATAGACTAGACCCATCCGTTAGCTTAGCACTATGATCGTTTAGTTTTACTGCTATTGCTTTCTTCATGACTTATACATGTTCCTATGACTATGAGATTATGCAACTCCCGAATACCGGAGGAACACCTTGTGTGCTATCAAACGTCACAACGTAACTGGGTGATTATGAAGATACTCTACAGGTGTCTCCAAAGGTGTTCATGGTGTTGGCATAGATCAAGAATAGGATTTGTCACTCCGATTGTCGGAGAGGTATCTCTGGGACCTCTCGGTAATGCACATCACTTAAGCCTTGCAAGCATTGCAACTAATGAGTTAGTTGCGGGATGATGTATTACGGAACGAGTAAAGAGACTTGCCGGTAACGAGATTGAACTAGGTATTGAGATACCGACGATCGAATCTCGGGCAAGTAACATACCGATGACAAAGGGAACAACGTATGTTGTTATGCGGTTTGATCGATAAAGATCTTCGTAGAATATGCGGGAGCCAATATGAGCATCCAGGTTCCGCTATTGGTTATTGACCGGAGACGTGTCTCGGTCATGTCTACATTGTTCTCGAACCCGTAGGGTCCGCACGCTTAAGGTTTCGATGATAGTTTTATTATGAGTTTATGAGTTTTGATGTACCGAAGGAGTTCGGAGTGCCGGATGAGACCGGGGACATGACGAGGAGTCTCGAAATGGTTGAGACGTAAAGATCGATATATAGGACTCCCCACACTTGGCGCGCCCCCTCTAGGGCCGGCCTCTCCCTTGCTCCTTTATATACGGGGGCAGGGGGCACCCTAGAACACACAAGTTGAAATGTTTTAGCCGTGTGCGGTGCCCCCTCCACAGAAACACACCTCGATCATACCGTCGCAGTGCTTAGGCGAAGCCCTGCGCCGGTAGATACATCATATCCGTCACCACGCCGTCGTGCTGATGGAACTCTCCCGTGAAGCTCAACCGGATGAAGAGCTTGTGGGACATCATCAAGCTGAACGTGTGCTGAACGCGGAGGTGCCGTACGTTCGTGCTTGATCGGTTGGATCGCGAAGAAGTTCGACTACATCAACCGCGTCACTTGACGCTTCCGCTCCCGGTCTACGAGGGTACGTAGACACACTCTCCCTCTCGTTGCCATGAATCTGGTAGATAGATCTTGCGTGATCGTAGGAAAATTTTGAAAATACTACGTTCCCCAATAGACCCTAGATGAACCAGATAGTAGACATATACTATTCGTTGCTGCCTCGATAAGCCCCCACATGCATTTTAAAACTCAAGCTTGAACATTAGTTTGGACCTGAATCAGAGTCTAAGAAGTGAACATGACGATAAAGTAGCAGGTAATAATAACCGATGTATAACGTAAGCAAACACGAAAGAGTGTGACCTCTCTTCCGAAACTGTGTAGTCCTCAGGTTCATCTGCTCAGTCGCTGATGGTAATGCAGTTGACGTGGATGCCGGCAACGGGGAAGATGATCTGAGACAGCGAATGAAAGTGCGCAGGGGGAATCTCTACTGCAGTGATTGCTTCCGTCGATGGTGCACCTCAGGTGGGGTGGATGACGGCACGGCAGGAGCAGGACATAACACACAAAGTTTTCTTTGACACCTATCTGAAAATGAAGTAAATCTGTACGGGCTCCTTAGAATTGGAGGATTCTATATACGTAGGGACAAGAAAAACACAGGAATAGGATAGGAATGCACGTGCAAAACAGAGCATTTGCAAACACATGATTTCTATCAACGTGGGTGTTTGGTTCAAATGAATTGGAAGAACACATGAATGGAGAAACATGGTCAAATTAAAGTCAAACCACATGAAAATGTAAAATAAGAATCTTATTAAGCAAGTAAGGAAATTAGTCCTATTCTTCATGCATATTAATTTGAAAAGGAAGTTCAATTAGATATTAAAATTCCTAAGTTTTTTCATCGAAAGAGACACCAAAGGAAATAAACTTCTAGTTTTGCTTTGCTCCATTCCTTCTAACCAAATGCACGAATAGTAGTACCATAGTAAAGTTTCAAATTCCTATGTTTTCCTTCACTTTTTCTTTGAACCAGTGGCGATTCTAGTAGGCAGTGTTTGACAGGCTGAAGCCTGCCCTCGAAATATTTTGTGAGCTTAGATTTGGTCCACATGAGTAGCATATAATGGCTATCTGCACCTTGATATGCAGTAGTTGATTCGATACCGTAGAAGTAGTAATATCATTGTTCGACTTCTCGAAGAGGTAAAGAGCCAAGGGCAACCCGAACGTGGTAGTTGTGTAGGGGTGGGGTGTGGTGAGCCAGTTTTGTGGACATTCTTTTCTACTGTTGTTTGCATCCAATAGGTTCCACCGTTGGATGCAGACCTTACGGTTATTGTGGCGATTGCTAGTAATAGACATATTACGAAAATCAAATAATCCCAAAACAAACCCGACCACGTTTCTTGTTTCTAGACATGAATTGGAATCAATCGATGAGAGACGTGGGATGTAGTACCTAGCACGACATGCAGCGGTCAGTTCAGAGCAAGTACAATAGTGGGCTTATAGCCAGATTACATGGCAACTTTGCCCATGAGTGAATCTACATCGTAACTAAATACATATTAAGTTCTCTCGTTTTCCACTCCACCTTGGTCGCAATGCACAATATTGAGTATATTACTACTAACTAGTCTCTTTTTTGACACACATTTACGTTGATACGGCTTGAATGCCAAGGAGGAGAGGGTAGCGGTTCTCGAAATGTTGAACGGTCAATGATGCCTCCGCATTCAATTAGCATGCGGAGGTAAGTGACTGGAGAAGCAGAATGGAGCCAGCACAATGTGAATGCAACGCAGTTTGGACTCTAATGTAAAGGCACCCCGCCACTCCAATCCAGCTACTCCTAGTCTCTGCGCAACACTGCCTACTCCAATCCAAGACCAAGACCAAGTGACCAGAAGCCACAAGCACACATGGCGTCGATGGACGCGAGCGGTAGTCGGCTATGCCAGATCGTCCAAGACGCCGGCCTCCGGCCCTGCACCTGCAGTGTTTCCAGACAGTGCCGGTGACCGCCGGCGTCATATCCCTCATCGACGCCGGCTTTGCCTCTCGCATGTACGAGATGATGGTCGGCTCCAACCGCAAGTTCACTGCCGTCAAGAAGTGCACAGACGACATTGCCGTACTGCCCCATCCCGTCCACCCATGCTCCTCCTTGCCTACCACCCTCATCGGCCTCTGATACGTCTCCGTTGTATCTATAATTTTTTATATACTTTTGTCAACTTTTTATACTATTTTTGGGACTAACATAATGATCTAGTGCCCAGTGCCAGTTCCTGTTTGTTGCATGTTTTTTGTTTCGCAGGATATCCATATCAAAGGGATTCCAAATGGGATAAAAATGGACGGAGATTTTTTTGGAATATATGTGAATTTGGGAAGTGAAATCAACGTGAGACGATGCCCGAGTGGCCCACGAGGGTGAGGGGCGCGCCCAGGGGGCAGGCGCTCCCTGGGCCCTCGTGGCCAGTCTGTAAGGCGGTTGGTGCCCTTCTTTCGCCGCAAGAAATCTAATAACCGGATAAAAATCGTGTCCAAAATTCAGCCCAATCAGAGTTACGGATCTTCGGGAATTTAAGAAATGGTGAAAGGCCACAATCTGGGAACACACAAACAGAGAGAGACAGAGAGACATATCCAAACTCGAAGGGGTTCTCGCCCCTCCACCGCCATGGAGGACATGGACCAAAGGGGAAACCCTTCTCCCATCTAGGGAGAAGGTCAAGGAAGAAGAAGGAGGAGGGGGGCTCTCTCCCCCTCTCTCTCGGTGGCGCCGGAACGCCGCCGGGGCCATCATCGTGTGACGGCGATATACACCAACACCTCCGTCATCTTCACCAACATCTTCATCACCTTCCCCCATATATCTACAGCGGTCCACTCTCCCGCAACCCGCTGTACCCTCTACTTGAACATTGTGCTTTATGCTTCATATTATTATCCAATCATGTGTTGCCATCCTATGATGTCTGAGTAGATTATCGTTGTCCTATCGGTGATTGGTGAATTGCTATGATTGATTTAATTTGCTAGTGGTTATGTTTCTGTCCTTTGGTGCCCATCATATGAGAGCGCGCGTGGATCACACCATAGGGTTAGTTGTATGTTGATAGGACTACGTATTGGAGGGCAAGAGTGACAGAAGCTTCAACCTAGCGTCGAAATTGATGCATACGAGATTGAAGGGGGACCAATATATCGTAATGCTATGGTTGGGTCTTACCTTAATGAACGTTAGTAGTCGCGGATGCTTGCTAATAGTTCCAATCATAAGTGCATAGAATTCCAAGTCAGGGATGACATGCTAGCAGTGGACTCTCCCACATAAAACCTGCTATCGGTCTAGTAACATAGTCAGTTGCTTAGGGACAATTTCGCAACTCCTACCACCATTTTTCCACACTCGCTATACTAACTTTATTGCTTCTTTACCTAAACAGCCCCTATTTTATATTTACGTGCTCTTTATATTCTTGCAAACCTATCTCATTACACCTACAAAGTACTTCTAGCTTTATACTTATTCTAGGTAAAGTAAACGTCAAGTGTGCGTAGAGTTGTATCAGTGGTCGATAGAACTTGAGGGGATATTTGTTCTACCTTTAGCTCCTCGTTGAGTTCGACACTCTTACTTATCGAAAGAGGCTACAACTGATCCCCTACACTTGTGGGTTATCAAGACCTTTTTCTGGCGCCGTTGCCGAGGAGTTATAGCATGGGGTGAATATTCTCGTGTGTGCTTGTTTGGTTTATCACTAAGTTGATTTTATTTGCGGTTCTAAGTTGTTCTCTATCTTTAGTTATGGATATGGAACACGAAATACCAAAAAACTTAGGTGTACTTGCTACTCATGGAGATGGGGAACCTCCTAAATCCCTCGATGCTCAGTATGTGAAAAACATTATGTACTACTTTGATAATCCTGATAAAACCCCATTCAACTATATAATGGGAGTGAAGTTGGATCAATGTGAATACTTTAGGGATTATCGCTTGACACAAAAAGGGAAACTACTATGGGATCAAATTTATATGTTGTATTGGTATGCTCGGCTACTATGCTTGAGATATGATTATACTTGTTGCTCTAGGATGAAGGCTCCACACCTTCCCTTTTCATGCAAATTTAATGATAATGAAACCTTAGCATCTTATGCTAATGGTATATATGATTACTATGATGTTAAACAAATAGAAGAATTTGTTGCTTTTATGGATGCTTATGAAATTGAATCTGTGTTTAAAAAGTATGATGCTTTTGATGATGATGTTTATAGGCCTGAAAATCTTGCTATATTAAAATATTGCTATTTGAATTATGAATATAACTCCAATATTGATGCGTTTATTGAGAAAGTCTCCGCTGTCCAAGAAGAGACTAATATTTTTCAGGAAACTATGGAAGAAGAAATTGATGACACTTTGAGCTTACTAGATGAAAAAGATGAGGAGGAGAGCGAAGAACAAAAGGAGGAAGAGCGGATTGATCAACCGTGCCCACCTTCTAATGAGAGTAACTCTTTATCCCATACATTGTTTAATTTCCCTTCGTGCTTACCGAAGGATGAATGCTATGATGATTGTTATGATCCCATTGATTCTTTTGAAATACCCCTTTTTGATGATGCTTGCTATGCTTGTGGACAAGATGCCAATATGAATTATGCCTATGGAGATGAACTTGCTATAGTTCCTTATGTTAAACATGAGATAGTTGCTATTGCACCCACACATGATAGTCCTATTATCTTTTTGAATTCTCCAAACTACACTATATCAGAGAAGTTTGCACTTATTAATGATTATATTGATGGGTTGCCTTTTTATGTTGCACATGATGTTTTTGATGAATATAATATGCATGTGCTTGCTGCTCCTACTTGCAATTATTGTGAAAGAGGAACTACATCTCCGCCTCTCTATGTTTCCAACACGATAAAATTGCAAGAAACTGTTTATACTATGCATTTGCCTTTACTATGTGTGCATGAATTCTTCTTTTATGACATGCCGATGCATAGGAAGAGAGTTAGACTTCGTTGTTGCATGATATATGTTACTTTGTGCTCACTACTAAATCACAAATCATTGCTATTTAAAATTGGCTTTGATATACCTTGGGATCCGGGTGGATCCATTACTTGAGCACTATATGCCTAGCTTAATGGCTTTAAAGAAAGCGCTGCCAGTGAGACAACCCGAAAGTTTTTGAGAGTCATTTATTTCTATTGTGTGCTTTTATAAAGTTTAAAAACAAAAAAAATAAAGAGGGGAACCTAAATTTTTTCAAAAAGAAAAGTGAAAGTAAGAAGGACGAGCACCGTTGAAATGGGGGAGCTCCTTGAACTTTGTTCATGCCCATGGAAACTTTGCAAATCTTGAACTATAGAAACTTTTCAACAAAAATTATTATCCCCTTGTACAATTCCATTGCATTATAAAAATAACGTGCCAAGAGTTTCCTTTAGGATGATTAATCTGCTTGTTGGTTTGTGCGGTGCAAAAAAAGAAACTTTGGCTGTAGTGCGTGATTTTACATTTTTTTACTGGAACGTCGAAAGGATCTGAAAATTTTTGCAAAGTCTTGCTATAAAAATTGTTGATTTTTGCTAATTTTGCTAGAATTTTTAGAGTTACAGAAGTATGGTTAATGTTCAGATTACTACGGACTGTCCTGTTTTCACAGAATGATGTTATAGCTTCATTATTTGCATATGTTTGAATTCTTGTTGAAGACTCGTTGACTTGGGGCCATAGAATTGTGATAGCATACAGTAGGTAATGTTTGTTTATTATTATACAATAATGTTAGAGCAGTACATGATGGGATTTCATTGATCATATGCACTAACCCCGCCACTAAAAGTTTGGTTAAGTTTTGTGTGGATGAAGTTTTCGAAGATCGAGGAGGTCTCGATGTGAGAAGAAGGAGGAGAGGCAAGAGCTCAAGCTTGGGGATGCCCAAGGCACCCCAAGTAAATATTCAAGGAGACTCAAGCGTCTAAGCTTGGGGATGCCCCGGAAGCCATCCCATCTTTCTTCAACAAGTATGGGAATGTTTTCGGATTCGTTTCATTCACATGATATGCGTAAACTCTTGGAGCGTCGTGTGCTTTTTATTTTTCTTTTAATAAATGCACCATGCTGGTATGAGATAGTCCTTGGTTGATTTATAGAATGCTCTTTGCACTTCACTTATATCTTTTGAGTATGGCTTTATAGAATGCTTCATGTGCTTCACTTATATGATTTGAAGTTTGGATTGCCTGTTTCTCCTCACATAGAAAACCGCCATTTGTAGAATGCTCTTTTGCTTCACTTATATTTGTTAGAGAGAGGACATATCTTTTGTAGAAAGAATTAAAACTCTCTTCCTTCACTTATATCTATTTAGAGAGTTGATAAGAGTTGGTCATTCACGTGGTTAGTCATAAAATCCTACATAAACTTGTGGATCGCTGAATATGATATGTTTGATTCCTTGCAATAATTTTGCGATATAGAGATGCTAATATGTGGGAGGTACTAGTGAATGATTGTGGTTTATTAAAAATATTGATGTTAAGGTTTGTGATTCCCGAAGCATGCACGTATTGTCTCCTAACTATGTAACCAAGTTGGCGCGCATTGTATTTTGATTGTTTATCTTTGCGTGAAGGTCGGGGGCGCGCGATGGTTAACTCTTATCAACCTCCCCCATAGGAGCATGCGTCGTAGTATTTTGCTTCGAGGGCTAATAGATTTTTGGCAAAAGTATGTGAGTTCTTTATGACTAATGTTGAGTCCATGGATTATACGCACTCTCACCCTTCCACCTTGCTAGCCACTCTAGTACTGTGCAATTTTCGCCGGTGCATCAAACCACCTTATACCCTTCCTCAAAAACAGCCACCATACCTACCTATAATGGCATTTCCATATCCATTCCGAGATATATTGCCATGTGACTCCACAGTTCCGTTTGCTATGACTCGCACCATCATTGTCATATTGCTTTGCATGATCGCAAGACAGCTAGCATGATGTTTTCATGGCTTGTCTGTTTTTCGATGTCATTGCTATGCTAGATCATTGCACATCCCGGTACACCGCCGGAGGCATTCATATGGAGTCATATTTTTGTTCTTCCATCGATGTCGGGGTTTTGGGACGACATATGCCAACGGATGGCTTATCATGCATGGGGTCAAAAGAACGTCGCCGGGCTCGGGAAGCGGGATAAAGCGATACTTAGGACGCTTACGAATCTTACCCAGGTTCGGGGCTCTGCGAGGAGATAACACCCCTAGTCCTGCTCTGCGGGGGCTCCGCGTCATCACTGATCGCACTAGAGTGGTTACAGGGTTGCTCCTTGAGCTGTGATGTATGAAGGAAGAAGATGACCAAGGCTAGCTCACCTCCTCTCTCTCCTATCTAGGGCTCTTGTCTTGTAAACTTCTAATAGCCAACTCTCCAGCCCTCAACATGGAGGACCCTGGGGGGTTTATATAGGCCTACACCCCAGGGGTACAACGGTAACCTCGACGGCGCGGCCCCAGCCGTCAGTGTCTTTTGGTGCCGTCCTCGCCGCCTGTCTGCTGGGGCGCGCCGCCTGCGGGCCCCTCGTGATTGCCTTTCACTGTGGGGGTGCTTTTGCTGACGATAGCCTCGTCGGGGAGGAGATGGCTACAGTGCCACCGTCCCTCGCCGTACGCTGCCGCCTCGCCCCGTCCCATCATCTTGATGGGGCTCGGACTTCTAGGGCGAGGCGTGCCGTCTGCTACGAGGCGGCCGTCTCCCCCGGCCGCCTGCCAGAGGCGGTTTGTTCTTGGGCTTGCTCGCTGACCGATGGGACCTGCCACCTGCTGGCCCCGCCGGTTGCGGGTAGTGGGATCGTGGCCTCCTCTGACCGCTGCTTGGTCACGAGCCTTGCGTCTATAGCGTTCCGCCGCTTAGGAGATATTCCCAAAGTACATGGTCACTGTAGCCACGTCCTTACAGATCTTCTAAGGACATGTTCTTCTGTAGCCATGCTCCCTCCACGTCGGGACTCGCCTAAGTGTGTTCCCTGAGTGTGGAGCGCGGGGATGCCTGCTGGCTGGTGGTGCTTGGTGTGGCCGCCTGTTGGGCCCCTGCCGCCTGCTGGCAGTCGGCTCCTAGGGCAGGCTACCCTAGGAGGCGGCTTGAGGAGCAGGTGGCCACGGTGGACCGAACGGCTGCTATTTGTCTTAAAATACCAAGGGTGGGCGCTGAGGGTACCCGTGGTCCATATCTCCGACAGTAGTCCCTGAAGCTGGTGGAACTCCGATGCGGACGCTAGAGTTGCTGAGGGGTTCCAGCAGCTTCTCCCTCAGGCTTGCTCATCGTCTGTCTCCTGTCTGCTTGAGGAGTCTGGCTGCCTCCATCCGGCTCTGCGCTGCAGGAGCCAGCCTCTGGCAGCCGTATCGCCGTCTCGGAATCTTCGGCAAGAAAGCGCCACCTGGTCAGCGGGCAGTCGAACGGACCCGCGGATCGTTGGCAGCGCCCACGCATCACCGCCCTGTCGCGTCGGCCTGTCAGCCCACGCGCGTGACAGGACATAACAGTGGACCGGGGCCCGCCACTAAGGGCCTCGTACCCCGCGCGGATCCACAGTGGCAGAGGTAATCGATTACCCTCCCACGCGTATTTAATGCGTGCGGATTAGGCGCGAGAAAATCGGGGGTCGTGCGGGACGTGGGGTGGTTAAGCCCACGCCCGCCCCTCGCCTTCGTCGCCAGGGCCTATATATAGGCCGGGGGAGAGGGCCGCGCTGCTCTCGCGCTCACTCTCCCCCGTCCTTCATCTTCTTCCACGCTTCTCCCCGCCGCAGTCACAACGAAAAACCATCCGAGCCATGGCTGCTCCAGCGCCTACCCGACACCACGGCCAGTGGGATGGCAGTGAGGTCGTGCAAGAGCACATAGACGTCCTCCGCCGGTCGCGGAAGCTGCCGCCGGCGGACAAGGTCGCCGTGTGCCTGGCTGTAATGCCCAGGATGGGACTATACCTCCTACGTGTCGAGGCACGACTTAAAGGTATAAGCCCATTCTGGAATGATCTCAAGTTTGGTATCTTTGCACGACTCATGTAAAAGAGGGATTAAATTGCAAAAAGAAGATAGTTGGCTTACACTCGCCACTTCACACAATACATTACATAAGCAAAACATCATCCAAAACATCACAACCCGACTACGGGCGAAGATCCAAAAGAAAGATACCAAAACAACATAAAGCCACAGGTCCGAATCGCCCCTAGTAGAAACCACTACTGATCGTCGAACACGTCACAAGCATATGACCACTCTCTTCATCGAGCTTCCAGTGAAGAAATTGAACCAGCTCCTGCATCATTCTCGGCTGAACCTGCATCTGGTGTTGTAGTAACTGTGAGCCACGAGGACTCAGCACTCCCATAACCATGGGTATCAAGACTAGCAAAGCTTTATGGGTAGGAAGAGGCAAAGGGGTGAGGTTGCAGCAGCGGCTAAGCATAATATGGTGGCTAGCTTACGAGTACAAGAATAAGATGAGCATCTACGCAAACGGTCGCAACTAGTAGTGATCGCTAAAGATCCTGAACTATATACGAATCAAACATAACCCCACCGTGTTCTCTTCTCAAAGTGAAAAGAGACAGTCACGGTTACTCACACAGTTGTGTGTTTTACTTCGGATCCTCTGTCAAGTTTTCTACAACCGGACATTAACAAATTCCAATCTGCCACATAACCGCGGGCACAGCTTTCAAAAGATCATAACCCTGCAGGGGTGTTCCAACATAGCCCGTCACAAGCTCTCACGATTAGCTGAAGTGATAAATATAATATCATCACTCCTTATCTTAGGGAAAACCGATCAGGCTCGGCATCCCGGTGCACAAGACATTTCGACAATGGTAAAACAAGTCCAGCAAGACCTCCCGGTGTGTCGACACCCTGATAGTAGCCGCGCGTATCTCGTCTCAGGCCACGACTGGATGGGTGAAGCTACGGGAGCCAAACCTCGAGTTTCCCTGTGGTGGCCCCGCAGGCTCCCCGTTTGGGACCAACACCATCAGCACTGGCCCCCCCTGCTATGTAGAATTAAGAACCCGGGGACGCGACCCCCTATGCAAATTTAATTAATTAATTAAGTTGTTATTATGAGGCAAATTAAAACCAATGTTGGGCCTTGCTGGAGGAGTTTTATTCAAAGTCGAGCTGTCAAGGGGTCCCCATCCACCCATCGTGTAAGGAACGCAAAATCAAGGAACATAATGCCGGTTTATCGGCGCCTAAGGCGGAATGAGTGGAACAAAACACCGAGAAAAAGGCCAAGCCTTCCACCCATGCCCAGTATATAGGTGTGTTAATGATAATTATAGATATTGTGATATTCCAACAACAAGTTCCCACCTGGAACGAACTTCATCTTCACCTGCAACTAACAACGCTATAAGAGGGGCTGAGCAAGAGGGTAACATAGCCAAACAGTGGTTTTGCTAGGAAGGTATCAAAGGTTAGAGGTTTCATGGCAACAAGGAGAGGCTGACATAAAAGATGGGTAGCGCGACATGTAACGATAGAATCGAGACAACTAAGCATGGAAATGGTAGTAAAGATATCCAAGGGTATGATCATCTTGCCTGGGATTCCGCAAGGGAGAAGAACGGATCCATGAAGTAGACAGAGCAACATAGTCGAGCGAATCCTCACAACTCCGGAACGAAACCGAAGCTAACAAGAGAAGCAACCGGAAAGAAGCAAACAACACGGTAAACACACAAGTATAAACATGGCATACGATGCACATCCAAGTATGATGCATGTCCGGTTTAAATATGCATGGCATGGCAAAGTGCACAAACAAAACTACAAGTTAAGTGGAGCTCAATATGCAACGAGTTGCATATTGACGAAACACCACATTTTATTTATTTAGTTGACTCTCGTTTATTTACAAGACAAGGTTAAATGTTTGTTAACATGGCAAGAGGTGAAACAAAAGTAAACTACCTATTAAGACATTTTAAATGAGGCCGGAAAAACAACAACAATTCCGGGAAAATCCCCATATGCATGTTTAGCAATTATTAAGCAAACAACAATTCACACGTTTTAAATGTTGTTAACATGATGCGGATGACATTATCAAGTTTATGCAA
The DNA here is from genome assembly GCA_902687465.1 of Secale cereale. Lineage (NCBI taxonomy): Eukaryota > Viridiplantae > Streptophyta > Magnoliopsida > Poales > Poaceae > Secale > Secale cereale. Next base: position 861,812,110 of record LR738711.1, read on the forward strand.
TTTTTATTTAAAGGTTGACACGAAGAGAGATATGAAGTATTTGTCACCGTGGTGGAAGAAAGGGTGCCACGACAACGATCCAAAAATGATGCAACGGCAACATCTCGATTCCGGTAGCTCATTGAGAGACCGGAGCAAAAGAAAGATGGCGTGAGCGAGTCAAACGAGATGAAAGGTGGGGTGATGATGTCTACACACGCTTCTACTCTTGTAGACTATGTTGGGCCTCCAAGCGCAGAGGTTTGTAGGACAACAGCAATTTCCCTCAAGTGGATGACCTAAGGTTTATCGAACTCAGGGAAGTAGAGGTTGAAGATGGTCTCTCTCAAGCAACCCTGCAACTAAGATACAAGAAGTCTCTTGTGTCCCCAACACACCTAATACACTTGTTAGATGTATAGGTGCACTAGTTCGGCGAAGAGATGTTAAATGGCAAGTTATATGGATGGCAAAACAAAGTAATATAAATCTGTAATAAAAAGTGCAGCAAGCAAACAAGTGGTAAACGTGAGCACAAATGGTATTGCAATGGTGGAAACAAGGCCTAGGCTTCATACTTTCACTAGTGGCAACTCCCAACAACATTAACATAATTGAATCACATGATATTTCCCATAAAACATGCAAAGGGGATGCACTCGGAAGTCATTCCTTCGTGGTCAAGAGAGGACGAGAATTATGTAGGGCTACAAAAGCACACCTCAAAGTTCGTAGTTCTCAATCTAAGGATTTCCCAATGTCACCGTGGCCATCCAAAGAGAGTCCCACAATCACCACAACATATCTAAAGGATAGTCAAAGACAAGCACCAAGAGACTCTCAATCTTCAATCAACACACAAGAGAGGAAATCACTCATGAAAATATAGTTCTAATCCATGTCCAATAGACCGTTGTCACCTTGGTCTCGGGGATTATACTAGATAAAGACAAGTGAGTACATCAATCCAATACATAGAGGAAGGGGAAATATCATGGGATCACCCTAGATTAACATAGCCTATGATCACAACGAAGATCACATCATGGGAGAGAGAATTGACCACATAGCTACTGGTAAGAACCTCAGCCCCGAGGAGGAACTACTCCCGCATCATGGAGGGAGGAAGCAACGTCGATGGAGATGAATCCGGGGGCACTTCCCCGTCCCGGCAGGGTGCCGGCGCAGGAATTCTGGTCCCCCGAAGCTTGATGGCGATGGCGGCGGAGATCGGAATCGCGTCTGGAGAAAAGGGGTCTGGAATCAGGGTTTCCGCGACACGGTGTAAATATATGCCAAAGGGGGGCATCAGAGGGGGTCAGGGGTGCCCAGGCGCCCCCCCGGCGCGGCCAAGGGGGGGGGGGCGCGTGGGCAGGCCGGCTAGATTCCCTGTGGGTCCCCTCCGGCCCTACTTTGACCGCATGGAAGGTTACGGAACGCTGATTTTTTATATAATTTTTCTGGATTCTTTCTGGCAGTTCTCGTATTGTGAAAACCTGAAATACAAAAAGAGCCGAAAACAGAAACTGGCACTGGGGTGCACTGAGTTAATAGGTTAGTCCAAATATGATCAAAAGTGTATGGAAGTGTATAAATAACATAGCAATATCACCCAAAAGAGGCATGGAGCAAGCAGAAATTATAGATACGTTTTGGACGTATCAACATCCCCAAGCTTAATTCCTGCTCGTCCTCGAGTAGGTAAATGATAACAAGAATAATTTCTGTGGTGACATGCTATTAACCATATAGGACTTTTTCATAGTCATATGACAAAAGCTTACTGAGACAATGAATCTATAGTAATTAAGTTGCCTCATGAGAAAATCACAAAGAACTGAAAGTTTTACAATATGATATTGAAACATCAAATAGATTTGTAATGAACATGATGTGCAAATATGATAAAGTGATATCTAGCTTGCCCCCTTTAGCGAAGCAAAACATAAATGCAGGGGCACCTCCAAGGTTTAAGTGATGACTAGATACAATGATTTCAAAATAAACGATATCACAATCATGCAAAAGACAATGCTACTTTGGGACAATGCACATTACACTCAGAATGACAATCATGCTCTCAGTAGTTGGTGCTTTTAAAAGAAGGTGGAGACTCTCGAACCGTGGCTTTTGTTGGCAAGGTTGAAAACCCGTAGTCGGAAACAAAGACAAAACATGTACCAGAGCTCTTGGTTTTAAAACAGAGGTAATATTTTTTTTAGATCATGCATGTTTCGTCAACGAATGCTAGCAGACAACTCAATCACTTCTTGAGATGGACAAGTTTCGAGGAACGGCTCCCGAATGAGGACGATCACATCCTCTTAATCTCCTTTGTTTATCACTGCCAAAGTTTTCTGATTTCTCATGAACAAAGCGTGAAGGAGGGTTTGTTTGTTATATTATCTTTTTGAGCCGGGCGCACTCAATGCCAGTTCCTTCTCGTATTATGGGTTTGCACATTATACATGCAATCCCGGGGTGAAGCTTGTCCAACTTAAAAAAATCATGAATTAACTACTACTTCCTCATGAACTTAAAACAGAGGCACAAAATAGGAATGCTTTTTCTTTGAATAATTTCGAGATGGTACATGCAAGTCTCCGTTAGGAATGGCAGGTAAATACCATGTAGGAAGATATGGTGGACTCATATGGCATAACTCGATTAAAAGGATGTGGATGCACAAGCAGTCAGTCCGCTTAGTACAGGCGAAGGTTAGCAAAAGACGGGGAGCGACCAACTAAGAGAGCAATGACGGTCATAATCATGCAGAGCGACAAAGCAACATTGAATCAGGCAAGGAAGTTATATCGCTACTCAGAAACAAAAGATCATCAAGGCTTGACAGACTTTCTTTACAGTCTTAAATATGCGTGAGCATACGCCAAGTCAATCAAAATAAATTCTTTGAAGGAAGATATTACTAAACCATACCACATCATAGGCAAACAAATCATGTTGGTACTCCAATAACACATTGGGAACCCCCCAGCTATTTGAGACTAACCATAAGAAAACATGAACTACTAAGCGCCATTATGCACGTAGCATCTTTATCATAGACATATCAACCAATGCAACGGAAGCAAACTCTCTTAATAAGATAAACATGATAACTAAAGAGAGTTCAAGCAACCAACTAAACAAAAGCTCTTTAAAAAGATAAGCATGAAAGTTAAGAGCTAAGCATGATAGTAGCTATTAAAAGACAAAGAACACACACAACAAAGATAGACATGCAAATTCTATGTTATGTTCTAGGTAGAAGTGGAGCGTGTTTCTCTCCCACATAAAGAAAGCTGAGTTCCAACTCGTTATGAAAAGCTAAAGAAAACTAAAAGGAAAACTAAAACAAGACGCTCCAAGCATAGCACATAACATATGAAGTGATTAAAATATAGTGGAACGAAGGACGAACTGATAATGTTGATGGAGAAGGGGATGCACGGGGGCATCCCCAAGCTTAGACGCTTGAGTCTCCTTGAATATTTCTTGGGGGTGCATGGGGGCATCCCCAAGCTTGAGCGTTTGACACTCCTGAATCTTTTTATCATCTTCCCTCGCACACTTGAAAACTCCCTTCATACATAACTCATCATAATCTGATTAGCGAGGTTAGTACCCATAATAAAATAATTGTTCCTTGCTGTAAATAAAGATATTCTTGAAGTTCTACTGTTTCTCAAGATTGCCAAAAGGTTTTTGCAAAGAAAAAGCAAGCTCTAGGTTTGCAAAATGAAGGAAAGGCAAAACAGGACAGAATCTGTGAAAAACAGAACAGCAGGTAGTAAATAATTTTTCCGGGGCACTTCTGCAACTCTAATCAAAAAACTCAAAACAGATGCACGAAAGACAATTATATAGAGCACGCTGTTGAAAAAATTCAGACCAAAAAGATGATCTGGTGATTTTATACGAATTTTTCTATCCAAGGACAGAATCTGTTTCCTGGACAGCACGTCACAACTTTTGAACTTTCTTGCAATCAGAGGCTAAACTTGGCACAAAGCTGAAAAATAAAGATACAATGATGTTGCTACAGTAGTAACAAACATCAAGACCACTAAAACTGAAAGTAAACATAACAAGGGTTGTCTCCCTAGAGCTCTTTCTTTATAGCCATAAAGATAGGCTTAAGACTTTAATGATGCTCTCGTAGGAATAAGAGCTGAAGAACAAAAGAGAGCATCAAGAAGCAAATACCAAACACATTTAAGCCTAACATGCTTCCTATGCATAGGAATATTGCAATAGAATAATTCATTGAAGCACAAAGCAACTAGCATAGGAAGGCAAAACAAGCATAACTTCAAAATATTCACCATAAAGAGAGGAAACTTCTTATTATTAAGATATTTAGAACCAAGTCTCCCTCTCTCATTATAAATTTCAGTGGCATCATGGATGAACTCAACAATATAAGCATCACGTAAAGCATTGTTACCATGATCCACATGCAAAAAGGTACTCTTACTCTCCACATAAGCATAATCTTTCTCATTGGTAATAGTGGGAGTAGGACTATCATAAACAACTTGAACACTATAGATTACTTATGTATTAGGAGGGTGGTGTTCAACAAGGGAGTAATTCCCTCCATGATTATGACAAGTTTCATAAGGATAATTTCTCCTTATGTCATAGGTACCTTTATAATCACTATAGGTTGGAGTTATGACATCATCATAGTAGAGAAGAGCATTATCATTGCTAGCAACTATATTTGTAATCATGTTGTCTTTATTCTTACTAGCAAAAGAATTATCAATTATCACATCACTAGTGGGTAAAGGGTTTGCAATCCTATCATCCCCAAGCTTAGAGCTTCCCATATCATCACTTTCAGAGTTGGTACCAAAAAGATTTTCAAGATCATAAGTAGCATTATCATCATTTTCCCAATCACAATAAGTAACATGCATATCATAATCAAAATCATCTTCAATAGTACCTACGGACGTATCATCAAGATGATAATTAAGGCAATAAACTCCACCTTCTTCTTTAAACTTACAATCGTTAGGATAAAAGTTGATGGGAGGAATATGCTCAGGCCAGGTTGATACCCATTCTTCTTCTTTCTTGCTCCTCTTCCTCCTCCTCTTCTTTTTCTTCTTCTTAACCTTAGGAGGGAGTGGTTGGAGATGAAGCTTCTCCACATATCCTGGTTTATCATTAGAAACAATAGGGGAAACTTGGGAGAAACTCTCCTTTTTATTAGCAGAAATATAAGAGACATTTTTATACTTTGGTAAAGTTCCCTCCTTTATAATCTTACCTATGTAATAATTTTCATGGCAATTAACAACACAATAGAGATGGCAATTTTGCAAAGTGTTTTTTATTCCTATGGCATTAACATCTAGCCATGAAGTCTTTTCTGATAACTCTTCACACATCAAAAATAACATAAGCTCATCATAAAGATCAGAGGTGATCATGTTATCACACAACCGGTTAACAGTTATGTTTTGAAAGTTCATGCATTGAAAATTAAAGTGACCCTCTATACGGCAAAGTTCACAAGTAAAAGGATAAAGGTCACACAATTCTCTAGCAATTTCATTTAAATCTCTGACCCAAGTGATTGTTCTTTCATGCTTATGTTGCTTACAATACTTCTCTTCTTCAATCATAGGCCTTTCACAAGGTCTATCCACTCCACAAAAATTAACATGCTTATATAAAACTTCATTTTTAGGAATTGGATCATGCATGTTGCAATCATCATGAACAATTTCATTTTCTTTGTAAGTCTCTTTAAAAGGTTTATGATACTTGATCCAATCCTCCTTAGGCATATTAAGATGTGAAGCAAAAGATTTGAGGAAATCAACAAGGAGTTGAGAATCAAGCCCAAACTTAGCACTAAACTTATTAAAACTTGTAGTTTCAACAAAGGACTTAATGCAATCATACTCATAAATTATACCTGACTCTTTACCTTTGTCGATCTCCCAATCTTCAGTGTTGCGTTGAATATTTTCAAGGAGTTCCCATTTAGCATCAATCTTTTTGTTTATGAAAGAACCCATAGAGGAAGCGTCGAGCAAATCTTCATCCTGTCGAGAAAGCCTCGCATAGAAATTAGTAATAATCATATCTTTGGGGAGCCCATGGTTAGGACATTTTAGCATTAACGTTTTCAGTCTCCCCCAAGCTTGAGCTATGCTCTCTCCGTCACGAGGATAAAAATTATAAACATAATTCCTATTCTCATGGACTTCATGAAGAGGATAAAACTTGGAGTAAAAGAGATACTGGATCTCTTCCCACTCCAGCAGGTGAGAGTCATTTAGTAGCCTATACCATTCCAATGCTTTTCCTTTCAGTGACAAGGCAAATAATTTCCTCATGACAAACTCCCTTGATACACCTGCAAGCTTAAATAATGAACATAGTTGTGACAGATATAGCAAGTGTTCACCGGGATGTCTGTCTCCTGCATAACGATCAGCCAAAACATAATCGATAATACCAGCTGGTATTTTATAGGGCACAATTTCAGTAGGGGGAGGAGCAACCACCACAGGTGTGGGGCGTCTTCCCGCAAGCAACGATCCAATAGCAAGGTTGTCCATAAGCATAACTAGTGAAATAAAAACAAGAAACAAAAATATTTAATTGCAAGATCTAAAGATATACCTTCAAGCAATCACCTCCCCGGCAACAGCGCCAGAAATAGCTTGATGTCTACACACGCTTCTACTCTTGTAGACTATGTTGGGCCTCCAAGCGCAGAGGTTTGTAGGACAGCAGCAATTTCCCTCAAGTGGATGGCCTAAGGTTTATCGAACTCAGGGAAGTAGAGGTTGAAGATGGTCTCTCTCAAGCAACCCTGCAACTAAGATACAAGAAGTCTCTTGTGTCCCCAACACACCTAATACACTTGTTAGATGTATAGGTGCACTAGTTCGGCGAAGAGATGTTAAATGGCAAGTGATATGGATGGCAAAACAAAGTAATATAAATCTGTAATAAAAAGTGCAGCAAGCAAACAAGTGGTAAACGTGAGCACAAATGGTATTGCAATGGTGGAAACAAGGCCTAGGCTTCATACTTTCACTAGTGGCAACTCCCAACAACATTAACATAATCGAATCACATGATATTTCCCATACAACATGCAAAGGGGACGCACTCGGAGGTCATTCCTTCGTGGTCAAGAGAGGACGAGAATTATGTAGGGCTACAAAAGCACACCTCAAAGTTCGTAGTTCTCAATCTAAGGATTTCCCAATGTCACCGCGGCCATCCAAAGAGAGTCCCACAATCACCACAACATATCTAAAGGATAGTCAAAGACAAGCACCAAGAGACTCTCAATCTTCAATCAACACACAAGAGAGGAAATCACTCATGAAAATATTGTTCTAATCCATGTCCAATAGACCGCTATCACCTTGGTCTCAGGGATTATACTAGATAAAGACAAGTGAGTACATCAATCCAATACATAGAGGAAGGGGAAATATTATGGGATCACCCTAGATTAACATAGCCTATGATCACAACGAAGATCACATCATGGGAGAGAGAATTGACCACATAGCTACTGGTAAGAACCTCAGCCCCGAGGAGGAACTACTCCCGCATCATGGAGGGAGGAAGCAACGTTGATGGAGATGAATCCGGGGGCACTTCCCCGTCCCGGCAGGGTGCCGGCGCAGGAATTCTGGTCCTCCGAAGCTTGATGGCGATGGCGGCGGAGATCGGAATCGCGTCTGGAGAAAAGGGGTCTGGAATCAGGGTTTCCGCGACACGGTGTAAATATATGCCAAAGTGGGGCATCAGAGGGGGTCAGGGGTGCCCAGGCGCCCCCCGGCGCGGCCAGGGGGGGGGGCGTGGGCAGGCCGCCTGGAGCCCCTGTGGGTCCCCTCCGGCCCTACTTTGGCCGCATGGAAGCTTCCGGAACGCTGATTTTTTATATAATTTTTCTGGATTTTTTCTGGCAGTTCTCGTAATGTGAAAACTTGAAATACAAAAACAGCCGAAAACAGAAACTGGCACTAGGGTGCACTGAGTTAATAGGTTAGTCCAAATATGATCAAAAGTGTATGGAAGTGTATAAATAACATAGCAATATCACCCAAAAGAGGCATGGAGCAAGCAGAAATTATAGATACGTTTTGGACGTATCAGGTGATCCCGTCACCGGGTTCCCACGGGTCGGCGACGAGGCAACTGAGGAGCATGACAAAAGACGAAACGGGCACGGAGCACACAAGTGGAGCATCTCATACAACACAACAAGCATTCATCCACGAGTCATCGTCTCGGGGTTATACCTTCGGAACAATCGTTTCGGGGCGGCTCGAGATGTCGAGGGACGTAGTGGAAGTAGTGGAAGTAGACGTTCTCGAGGCGGTCGGGGTACACGTTCGTAGAGGGAAGTAGTTGCTCCGTTCATAGTCGTTCATGTTTCCGGAGAGGTACTTGTCGCGGCATCGGACGTCTTCGGGGCGACGGTAGTGGTACTCGGTTCGTCGGCGATGGTCGTCGTACACGTTCCGTAGAGGTACTTGAGGGTCTTCGCACTTGCCGGTCTCAGTTCTTGCGACGTAGTGGAACTTGGTTCGTAGGCGTTCAGGTATCCGTAGATGTACTTGAGGGGTCGTCGATGTCGTGGTACTTGGCGTCCATGTGGTCTCCGATAAACTTGACGGACCGGTTGCTCCGAGGTCGACGGTAGTGGTACTTGTCGCATCGCCGAGCGTAGTGGTACTCGTTTTATGTAGTGGTACTTGGTGCGTCTCCGAGTAGCCGAACTTGACGAATCCGGAAGGGGAACTCGGCGCCCACGGTGTACTTGGCGAAATCACCAGAGACGGTGCTTGACAGTCCGGGTGCGGGGTGTTGGCGTCTCGGACTCGCTGATCCAAAACAAAACAAGACGAAGCAGCAAGGCAGGGCAGCACGGCGCTGGAGTCGCGCGGAGGCGGGGCGGCCTTGGCGACGGAGTGGCTGCAGGCCTCGGGTGGCGCTCCATGGCGCGGGAGGCGCGCAGGGCGGCGGCCATAGCTGGCTGGACGCGGGGAAGGGCGTAGCGGCCAAGGAACGGCGCTGCTCGGCCTGGCGATGGAGGCGGAGGGCACACGCGGGCTGGAGAGGAGGCGCTGAGGACCTCGCTGGCGGGAGACAGGGGCGCTCGGGGCCGCGGCCCTGGATGGTCGCCGACGATGCCGACGGGGAGGCCCGGCGTGGAGCAGGTAACAGAGGCGGGCGCCGATGGCTGGCGCTCGGGAGCTCCGAGGACTCGGGCACGGGGTCGATGCGAGGTGGAGGCTGATGGCGGCCGGAGGAGAGATCGATGGGGAGGGCGCGCTGGCGCGGAGGAGGCGGCTGCCCAGCGAGGAGGAGAGGGACCGAGCGAGAGAGCTGGCGGCGGGGTGCGGGAAGAGATCGAGAGGATGGAACGAGGTGCGGTCGGGCTAGGGTTAGGAGATGGGGACTGGGCCTCGGGCCAGAAGGAGGAGTTGGGCCGGCTGGGAGGGGAGGCTTGCGTGAGGCTGGCTGGAAGGCCCAAAGGTCGGGGCTGGGAAGCCCTTTTCTTTTTTTCTGACATTAGAATCTCCATCTTTGCAAAGGAAGACGTCAGGGAGTTTTGGAAGAAAAAAGGAAGGAGCAAGAATATCCCTGGACTTCTGGATAGATGGACTATTTTACAAAATTGGTTTGGCAATTTTAGGGACTGAAAATTTATACAAGTTTGAAATTAAGTCAAACTTGAATAAATATAAAATCCAACCAAATCACATCTAAAAGATCTATCAAAATTGAGGAGTGAGTCTTGGCATGGCTTAGGGAAATTAGAAATATAGTGAACATTTTTCTGAAGTAGAAAAATGCAACTTGAATTTGGAATAGAAATAAAGTAGGAAAGAACTCTGCCTTGGCAAATTGATACTTGGCGAAACATAAAGCAGAAAATACATGGGGTATATATACAAGTGTGTGTTGGTGATTCCAAACAATTGGAATAATTATTATAATATAGCTCCCTAAATATTGGGAGGATATGTTATAAAGAGAAGACATCCTTCCCTCGATTTAAATAGACCGAAGGTCCACACGATTTATTTAAGTTGAGATGCAAAATTAAAGACATGATGGCATGATGACATGATGCAATGCAAAAATAAATAAGACAAGCACAAATGAAACACACGGGAGAACCCGGAACATGTGGAATCTTCTGGAATCTTCTGGGACGTCGGTCTTCGGGCGTCACAACTCTCCCACACTAACAGAGGATCTCGACCCGAGATCCTAGAGATAGCACCGGGTAAAAAAAAATGGAAGAGGAAGAGGTAAAACAAAGTTGCTTCTTGGACAAACGAGTGAAACCAAAGAACCTTGAGAGGTTGAACAATCTTGACAGAAAGAATACAATGGAGATGAACGAAGATGAAAACACTCCGCTAGAAAAGAGGAACAAGGGGCATTACGAGAACCTTGTAGGTTGAAAGACATGAAACAAGAGCTTGCGAACCAAAAGAATATGAAACTGCAACGGTACAGCCAAGGAATAAGAATGACAGAATTTGGACAGCACTCCATCTGAAAATGGAAGAAATTAACAAGAGTTTGAGGAGATGATATGATACTTGATGAAATCAGCAACACATTGCCTCCGAAGCAATTAAAAGAATGGCACAAGGGGGGTAAGAAGGATTCAGACAGCACTCCGGTTGAAAGAGAGGCAAAACATGAAAAAATGAGAGAACTAGAATGTAGGTGACAACATTCCAGTTAAGAAGACAATCAAGGGAAAATATGATCTTGATAACAACGAGATGATGGTCAAAGAGAGCAAATCACAAAGCCTCTGGAATGAAAGAATAGCATATAAATCCATGAAAGAATTGAACGGAGAAGAAAAAGACAACTTCTCCCACGAATGAGTTAGGAAATCCTCCTTACAAAGAAGGGTTGAATGGGGTTGATGGAAAAATCAACAACGAAACGAATAAGCTCGTTGTGGGCTTATGGAAAACATCTCAAAATTATGAGGTGACAACCAGCCGCTAACAGAAACGAATTGCTTGGATTGAGATCAACAAGGAGAAGAAAAACTTATTTCACCGGAATGATAAATGAAGAACTTGGGTCATTTATAAGCACCATAAATAGCAACAATCCTTAGGGAAAGCTTTTAGATGAGATACAACCCAAGATTACTCCAACAGATAATTGAATGGTTGGAAAGATCTCCTGAACAAAGAAAATGATGGTTTTAAATATCTCGTTCCTGGCAACTTGTGAATCATGAAACGTGAAGGAATTGTCAAGAATGACATAACACCATCTGAAAAGATAAAGAATTGCAAATGGAGAGCATGATGAAGAATCCTTGAGCTTCAACAAGAATCTTGATGAAGACTTCGAGGATGAATTAAAACATGATGAACCACCAAGAGAACTCCGGTAATGAAAGCATGAGAAGCGAAAGATGAAAGAATAAGATTCAAGACCTACGATGAATTAGATGGAGCTTTGAAATGATAATAATTGAAATAACTTGGAGCTCCGGAAAAACCAGATGAACAACTTAGAACCGAGAATATGATATGATGAACGAGCTCCAGACAAAAGAATTAAATCACCTTGAAGGAATAAAAATAAGAATTATGTCATGCATCTCCTTCACCAATTTAAATTGATGACAACCAAAGGATTTGGCATACTACTTATTCTCGTTGGAAAGAATTAAGAGAGATCTCGCACAAGCTTGGATAATTATTCAATGAACCACCGGTAGAATTATGAAAAGAACAAATGAATTAAAACGATAACAAGGAAGAGTAATCTTGAATGAACCACCGTAAGAATTGAGACCGGGTGAAGAAAGAGAATAATCCATCGGGAAGAATAAGGACTTGAGGAAAAATTTACAAGAGAACGAAGAGATCGCGAACCGATTAAAGAATACTTGACAAAGCACCGCTAGAATATGGAGACGAACGAAGAGGCATCAATGAAGAATAGTTGGAGGACGAAGTTGAAAACTGAGAACAAAGAAATATTCTGACATGATGGCCTTCGGAGGATCACAATGGAAAGAATTCATGAAATGCTTCGGATGGTATAAAAGAATGCCTCACAAACGGAACAATAATAAGGATGGCATGAAGCTAGAACCATGAATCTTGAAGAGAACGGGCCAAGATTCAAGAGGAACTCATCTTCGAGTCTTCAAAAACTGAGAAGACGATGAGATACACCACCATGAATTGTATAGGCACTCCGTAATGAAGAATTAAAAGGTTGAAACGATGATGAAAAAGAATTTGAAAGCGATCTTGGAGAAGGCATGTGACTGATGGAATCATTCTTATGTCACACCTTGAAAAGGATTTGAGTATAACTCCAGAAAAATAGAAGAGTCAGGTAAGATCCTGGAAAAGACCTGTGGGTTAGGGCCCACTCAAAGAAATCACCATTGAAAAAGATTGCTTAGGAGATATTACACCGGTTGAATTAAAAGGCTTGAATAAAATAACAATCCTCAAAAATAATTTGAACGGATTAAGAATGGAATTATGAATCTTCAGCACTCCGGATATGAATAACTAGAGGAGAATGATTAATTGGAGCACTGGAATAAGAAAGCATTGTGAAATGAGGAAAAGGATAAGATCAACACCGAAATCTTGAATTACATCCACCGGCAGAATTTGAGAACAAAAGAATGATGAACTTGAAGCTCTTGAGCATCTTCACGATAAATGATCGGATAAGAACATTGATGGAAAAGAATGAAGAAACATCACATGAATAAAGTGGATATTTCATTTGAGAATTTCTGGCTCCATAAAGAAAAGGGTGGGAGGGTGGGGAAACAAAGAGAACTTGAGATGATTGAAACAGAAAAATTGTCAGATTTCTCAACGGCGTCCGTATGGAATAACTTGAAGAGAAGCCACACCGGTTGAAAAAGGACTAACATGAAAATCTCGATGGTCAAGAAGAATTAGCACTCCCATAGAAATATGAGAATACCGATTAGGAAGGTATGGAATCAACATTTGACATCGAAGCAACTCGAATACCAGAATCAAAACAAGAACAAAGGATAGATATGTTGCAACATAATCTTCACAATATCATCCGAACAGAGGATTGAACAAATGAATTCCGTAGGTACATCAGCTTGACGAGATGCCACTTGGGAGAACAAAAGATAAATAAAAGCAACAAGGAGCAGATAGAACAAACACAAGATAGAAGTTTCGTTCGACATCTTCGTGCTGAAAGCTTATGGAATGTGTTACAAAAGGGTTTTGCAATCCCCGGATCAGCATAGCCAAGGACCCTTTAAGATGCAACTCCCGATCGGAACAAGCCCATAAAACCACTTCACTCAATGTAGAACCCCGAACTTCATATCATGCACTCGTTGGAAGATTGCCTAGAACTACTAGATGAACCCACCTATTAATTTCTGAAAGTTTCCAGTTATGCAATCAGGTGTTGGGGATACAGGGGAAGCACCGCGCAATCAACTCTAATCCTACATCCAGCTGTATCCATCCTTCAACACATAACCAGTTGTTTCCGGAAACCGTTTACCTCGGACCTTCGAAACGCATCTACTATACAAGCTATGGCAATACTCCCGAACTACCTCCCCAGTACTGGGTGATGTCGGGGTTATCTTGCCACTAACCGCATAGAAGATTTTTCGATGTCGGCCGTCTTAAGTATTCTAGTACTGCCGCGATGGATTTGTGACGACAACACCTCGGAGCTCAACTCCCCGGGACACTGCCACAACCCCTAAATGACAGGAGCCATCGAGAACAATGTTCTCGTTACAAAGACATCGGAACAATCCAAACAATACTCGCGAGATCCTAAAAAAAAATTTGGTGAAAATTTTGAAAGTAGAAGGGGCAAGAGTAGTCGTCAGGGGTCCTCACAAGAGTGAAAAGAGATGAGGAGCAAAAGAAATCCTACTCTCCGATATATATATAGGACTCAAAACATTTTCAAGTGTGTGCCTAGACTCAACCGTCAACGATTCGTTCAATCAGTGCGGGCTTCTAGGTCGGAGAAGGCTCTGAATACCAACTTGTAATGCCCAGGATGGGACTATACCTCCTACGTGTCGAGGCACGACTTAAAGGTATAAGCCCATTCTGGAATGATCTCAAGTTTGGTATCTTTGCACGACTCATGTAAAAGAGGGATTAAATTGCAAAAAGAAGATAGTTGGCTTACACTCGCCACTTCACACAATACATTACATAAGCAAAACATCATCCAAAACATCACAACCCGACTACGAGCGAAGGTCCAAAAGAAAGATACCAAAACAACATAAAGCCACAGGTCCGAATCGCCCCTAGTAGAAACCACTACTGATCGTCGAACACGTCACAAGCATACGGCCACTCTCTTCATCGAGCTTCCAGTGAAGTACTTGAACCAGCTCCTGCATCATTCTCGGGTGAACCTGCATCTGGTGTTGTAGTAACTGTGAGCCATGAGGACTCAGCAATCCCATAACCATGGGTATCAAGACTAGCAAAGCTTTATGGGTAGGAAGAGGCAAAGGGGTGAGGTTGCAGCAGCGGCTAAGCATAATATGGTGGCTAGCTTACGAGTACAAGAATAAGATGAGCATCTACGCAAACGGTCGCAACTAGTAGTGATCGCTAAAGATCCTGAACTACATACGAATCAAACATAACCCCACCATATTCTCTTCTCAAAGTGAAAAGAGACAGTCACGGTTACTCACACAGTTGTGTGTTTTACTTCGGATCCTCTGTCAAGTTTTCTACAACCGGACATTAACAAATTCCAATCTGCCACATAACTGCGGGCACGGCTTTCGAAAGATCATAACCCTGCAGGGGTGTTCCAACTTAGCCCATCACAAGCTCTCACGATTAGCTGAAGTGATAAATATAATATCATCACTCCTTATCTTAGGGAAAACCGATCAGGCTCGGCATCCCGGTGCACAAGACATTTCGACAATGGTAAAACAAGTCCAGCAAGACCTCCCGGTGTGTCGACACCCTGATAGTAGCCGCGCGTATCTCGTCTCAGGCCACGACCGGATGGGTGAAGCTACGGGAGCCAAACCTCGAGTTTCCCTGTGGTGGCCCCGCAGGCTCCCCGTTTGGGACCAACACCATCAGCACTGGCCCCCCCTGCTATGTAGAATTAAGAACCCGGGGACGCGACCCCCTATGCAAATTTAATTAATTAATTAAGTTGTTATTATGAGGCAAATTAAAACCAATGTTGGGCCTTGCTGGAGGAGTTTTATTCAAAGTCGATTTGTCAAGGGTTCCCCATCCACCCATCGTGTAAGGAACGTAAAATCAAGAAACATAATGCCGGTTTATCGACGCCTAAGGTGGCATGAGTGGAACAAAACACCGAGCAAAAGGCCAAGCCTTCCACCCATGCCCAGTATATAGGTGTGTTAATGATAATTATAGATATTGTGATATTCCAACAACAAGTTCCCACCTGGAACGAACTTCATCTTCACCTGCAACTAACAACCCTATAAGAGGGGCTGAGCAAGCGGGTAACATAGCCAAACAGTGGTTTTGCTAGGAAGGTGTCAAAGGTTAGAGTTTTCATGGCAACAAGGAGAGGCTGACATAAAAGATGGGTAGCGCGACATGTAACGATAGCATCGAGACAACTAAGCATGGCAATGGTAGTAAAGGTATCCAAGGGTATGATCATCTTGCCTGGGATTCCACAAGGGAGAAGAACGGATCCATGAAGTAGACGGAGCAACATAGTCGAGCGAATCCTCACAACTCCGGAACGAAACCGAAGCTAACAAGAGAAGCAACCGGAAAGAAGAAAACAACACGGTAAACACACAAGTATAAACATGGCATATGATGCACATCCAAGTATGATGCATGTCCGGTTTAAATATGCATGGCATGGCAAAGTGCACAAACAAAACTACAAGTTAAGTGGAGCTCAATATGCAACGAGTTGCATATTGATGAAACACCACATTTTATTTATTTAGTGTACTCTCGTTTATTTACAAGACAAGGTTAAATGTTTGTTAACATGGCAAGAGGTGAAACAAAAGTAAACTACCTATTAAGACATTTTAAATGAGGCCGGAAAAACAACAACAATTCCGAGAAAATCCCCATATGCATGTTTAGCAATTATTAAGCAAACAACAATTCACACGTTTTAAATGTTGTTAACATGATGCGGATGACATGATCAAGTTTATGCAATTTTTATTTAAAGGTTGACACGAAGAGAGATATGAAGTATTTGTCACCGTGGTGGAAGAAAGGGTGCCACGGCAACGATCCGAAAATGATGCAACGGCAACATCTCGATTCCGGTAGCTCATTGAGAGACCGGAGCAAAAGAAAGATGGTGTGAGCGAGTCAAACAAGATGAAAGGTGGGGTGATCCCGTCACCGGGTTCCCACGGGTCGGCGACGAGGCAACCGAGGAGCATGACAAAAGATGAAACGGGCACGAAGCACACAAGTGGAGCATCTCATACAACACAACAAGCATTCATCCACGGGTCATCGTCTCGGGGTTATACCTTCGGAACAATCGTTTCGGGGCGGCTCGAGACGTCGAGGGACGTAGTGGAAGTAGTGGAAGTAGACGTTCTCGAGGCGGTCGGGGTACACGTTCGTAGAGGGAAGTAGTTGTTCCGTTCATAGTCGTTCACGTTTCCGAAGAGGTACTTGTCGCGGCATCGGACATCTTCGGGGCGACGGTAGTGGTACTCTGTTCGTCGGCGACGGTCGTCGTACACGTTCCGTAGAGGTACTTGAGGGTCTTCGCACTTGTCGGTCTCGGTTCTTGCGACGTAGTGGAACTTGGTTCGTAGGCGTTCGGGTATCCGTAGATGTACTTGAGGGGTCGTCGATGTCGTGGTACTTGGCGTCCATGTGGTCTTCGATAAACTTGACGGACCGGTTGCTCCGAGGTCGACGGTAGTGGTACTTGTCGCATCGCCGAGCGTAGTGGTACTCGTTTTATGTAGTGGTACTTGGTGCGTCTCTGAGTAGCCGAACTTGACGAATCCGGAAGGGGAACTCGGTGCCCACGATGTACTTGGCGAAATCACCGGAGACGGTGCTTGACGGTCCGGGTGCGGGGTGTTGGCGTCTCGGACTCGCCGATCCAAAACAAAACAAGACGAAGCAGCAAGGCAGGGCAGCACGGCGCTGGAGTCGCGCGGAGGCGGGGCGGCCTTGGCGACGGAGTGGCTGCAGGCCTCGGGCGGCGCTCCATGGCGCGGGAGGCGCGCAGGGCGGCGGCCATAGCTGGCTGGACGCGGGGAAGGGCGCAGCGGCCAAGGAGCGGCGCTGCTCGGCCTGGCGACGGAGGCGGAGGGCACGCGCGGGCTGGAGAGGAGGCGCTGAGGACCTCGCTGGCGGGAGACAGGGGCGCTCGGGGCCGCGGCCCTGGCTGGTCGCCGACAATGCCGACGGGGAGGCCCGGCGTGGAGCAGGCAACAGAGGCGGGCGCCGATGGCTGGCGCTAGGGAGCTCCGAGGACTCGGGCACGGGGTCGATCCGAGGTGGAGGCTGACAGCGGCCGGAGGAGAGATCGATGGGGAGGGCGCTCTGGCGAGGAGGAGTGCGGCTGCCCAGCGAGGAGGAGAGGGACCGAGCGAGAGAGCTGGCGGCGGGGTGCGGGAAGAGATCGAGAGGATGGAACGAGGTGCGGTCGGGCTAGGGTTAGGAGATGGGGACTGGGCCTCGGGCCAGAAGGAGGAGTTGGGCCGGCTGGGAGGGGAGGCTTGCGTGAGGCTGGCTGGAAGGCCCAAAGGTCGGGGCTGGGAAGCCCTTTTTTTTTCCTGACATTAGAATCTCCATCTTTGCAAAGGAAAAGGTCAGGGAGTTTTGGAAGAAAAAAGGAAGGAGCAAGAATATCCCTGGACTTCTGGATAGATGGACTATTTTACAAAATTGGTTTGGCAATTTTAGGGACTGAAAATTTATACAAGTTTGAAATTAAGTCAAACTTGAATAAATATAAAATGCAACCAAATCACATCCAAAAGATCTGTCAAAATTGAGGAGTGAGTCTTGGCATGGCTTAGGGAAATTAGAAATATAGTGAAGATTTTTCTGAAGTAGAAAAATGCAACTTGAATTTGGAATAGAAATAAAGTAGGAAATAACTCTGCCTTGGCAAATTGATATTTGGCGAAACATGAAGCAGAAAATACATGGGGTATATATGCAAGTGTGTGTTGGTGATTCCAAACAATTGGAATAATTATTATAATATAGCTCCCTAAATATTGGGAGGATATGTTATAAAGAGAAGACATCCTTCCCTCGATTTAAATAGACCGAAGGTCCACACGATTTATTTAAGTTGACATGCAAAATTAAAGACATGATGGCATGATGACATGATGCAATGCAAAAATATATAACACAAGCACAAATGAAACACACGGGAGAACCCAAAACATCTGGAATCTTCTAGAATCTTTTGGGACGTCGGTCTTCGGGCGTCACACTGGCACCGGCGGCGGAAATCAGACCGGCCCCGCGGCAAGGCGAGCGGGTCGTCTTTCGCTCGCACTTTCCGTGCGGGTTCGACCTGCCTGCGAGCGGCTTCTTCCGCTCGTTCCTCGACTTCTTCCACATCCAGCCGCACCACCTCACGCCGAACACGATAACCACCATTTCTTCCTTCGTCGTCCTCTGCGAGGCCTATTTTGGCATCCTCCCCACCGTCGAGCTCTGGACGGAGCTCTTCTACGTGAAGTTGGGCACTGCCGTCCAGAGCGTGGCTGCTCAGTGTGGAGGATGCATCGCCTTGAAGCGCACCGGGGCGAGAAACTTCTTTCCGCCGCCGAAGCTCGTTGGATCGGTGAAGCAGTGGCAGAAGACGTCTTTTTACGTCTCCAACGTCGACCCCGAGGAGGATCTCATCTGCCTGCCGGAGTGGGTGCCGGGGCCGCCTGCTGAGCCTCAGGACTCTTGGAAGACCCGGCCTGTCGGCCTGACTGAGGGCGCCTCCGTCGCCGTGCGCCGTCTCTGGGAGCTGAGAGATGACGGAGGCCTGGAATTTGCGGATCTGCTCCTGACGTTCGCCGAGTGCCGGGTGCTGCCGCTGCAGCGCCGGCCCCACCTCATCTATGATATGAGCGGGCGCCGGGACCCCAGCCGGACCTGCACCAAGCCCCTGACACACAGGATAGTGGCCCGGCTGGTGAACCACATCTCCAGCTGCCAGGTCCCCGACTTCGGCTGGGCCTTCAGCATGGCTCCGTACAGCCGCGACAACCAGCCGCCCGCAGTAAGTTTTCGTCCTTCTATTTTCTTTCTTCTTTGTCCGGCTGCTGTAGCCGTCTGGTGCTGACACCCGGCTCAGATCTTCCCAGGCCAGCCGGTGCCGGGCTCCGACCAACTGGGCCGCCCCCTCGAGCAGGATCGCTCCCAGAGCGATACGAGCGACCCCGAACTTGGGGCCGCCGCCGCCATGGAGGAGGAGGAGGTGACCGGCGGCGGAGGCTAGCCAGAAGGCAGCCTCGAGAACTGGCCGGACGACGACGAGGAGACGGAGGAGGCACCCCTCCGCGCCAGCCAGCAGGCGGGGCCGTCTGGCACAGTCAGCGGCGGGAAACGGCGGTCCACGTCAGGGCCGACTGGCGCTCCTTCCAAGAAGCTTCAGCTGTCGACTGCTGCCACGAGGCGTCAGGAGGCAGCCGCCAGGGCCAACATGCCGAAGAAGCCCATGGCTAGGCCAGTCGTGTCTAGGTAAGTATTCTTCTTTCTTTCTTTGCGTCTTGCTCTTCTTTCACGACTGATTCTTTCTTGATTCTTTGTTTTCTCTGGTCGTCCGCACAGCGCGCCGCTCTCCCTCTCGCGGGTGCCAGCGGGCTCTGTGGTAGGAGGCCCAGATGCCCCTCCTGTGCCTCCCCGCGTGGATCCTGCCGCCGCGCTCCGGGAGGCGACAGAGAGGAACGCCCGCGAGGCACGTGCAGAGCGCGAGGCCGCGGAGCGTGAGCGGGTGGCAACCGATGCCGCCGCCCAGGCGGAGGCCGAAGCCGCAAGAAGGCCGAGGCAGACGCCGCCCGTGCCCGAGGGCGGGGGAAGGGCCCCCAGCAGCCGGCAGGCCACGTCGACCGCCCGGCGCGAAGGTCCCAGGGGCCGTCCGCCCAGACGCCGGCTGCTGACGAGCAGCCGGCTCCGGGCGACGGAGGCAACGAGTGCGTCATCTTGGAGACGCCGCCACCACCCCCACCGTCGCCTGCTGGGGAGCCGGGCAGCCGGCCGGTGGGGACGGAGGTGCCGCCGATTGGGGGCACGCTGGTGGTTGGCCCGCAGCCGGCCCCCCGAGGCCCAACCTGCCGGCACCTTGCGAGGGCGGTCTCCATGCCCCAACAAGTGGAGGTCGGCGGGACCAGCTCATCCGCGCCGCCGAACGATGTGACCAGCGCGGCGCCATCAAGCTGGAGATCCGGAGGAGGCGGCACGTGGCTCGTTGCGTCGCGGGACGTCTTGGACCGCATGAACTCTCTGGGCAGCGTCGTGCAGACGGCGATGCAGGAGTTCATTGCGACGCGGTCCTCCGTTCGGGTAAGTGTGTTATTACTTTCTGCTTTTATTCCTTCAATATTTTCCGCGGGGGCGCGTCAGCGCTCCCACTTGGTTTAGTCCTCGAGTTCCAAGCCGGCTGCTGAGCAGGCGGCTTGGAACTCCAAAGTGTTCACCCGGATATGATCTTGCTTTTTGTTGCAGGAGTACCACAACCTCCGTGTGGCCTCGTACAACGCGCATCGCCAGGAGCTGGCGCAGCTGCAGACTGCCCTGGCAGACAGCCGAGGTGAGCGTCTCTTCTTCTCCTTGCGGGGGCGCGTCAGCGCACCCGCTGGGTGTAGTCCCCGAGTTCCGAGCCGGGTGCTGAGCAGGCGGCTTGGAACTCCAAGGTTATGTCTTCTTCCACTGACCATTGTTCTTTTTCTTTCTCTCCTGCCAGCGGCCGCAGCCAGCTTCCGCAGCCAGCTGGGCGAGGCCCAGACGGAGCTGGCCGCAAAGGAGCAGGAGCGTGTCCTCGCCGCCCAAGACCGTGATCGCCTGGCCAAGGAGCTGGCGGACCAGGCGGCGGCCCATAAGGACGAGCTCGGAAAGATGTCTGACGCCGAGTCCCTTCTGCGGGCCGAATTCGAGACTGAGCGCTCGAATTGGGCCGAGAAGGAGGCGGCTCTCCAAGAAGGCTATATCGCCATTGGAGACATGGTTGATGGTGAGTCATCTACCCTCTTTTGTTTCCGCCGTTTGCAGCAACCATTTTGCTTCTCTTCTGATCCTTGTTCTAGTCTTTTCAGAGTTGTTCCCGGGTTACACTATGGCCGCCACCCAGGCCATCGAGGCCGAGCGTGCTGCGAAGCGCCAAGCGGGCCGGGAAATCACACCCAACGCGCCCAGGACCCCGGCCGAAGAGCTCCTTGCCATTCGGATGCATCTTGTACCGGTCCGTCGTCTTCTTCGCCCGCTGCAGCGAGCTGGCGCCCAGATCCTGGCCGCCCTCTGGCCACGTGTGCCAATGCCTCGCACCCCCAGCCGGACGGCCGTCTGGCTGGAGGCGGCTTGCCAGCGCTTCGAGGCCTGGAAAGGCTCCGCGGCAAGGGCCGACGCGCGGACTGCCCTGGAGTTTGCCAAGAGCTGGTATCCTGGCCTGACCCTGGAACAACTGGAGACATTCCGCGCGGAGGCCCAGCCGGAGTTGGCTGCCGAGCATAAGGAGCTCGTCCAGCGTGCCGCCGCCCTCGCCGAATACGCCGATACCTCCCTCTTCATCCCGAAGTTGGATGACAGGGGCCATGTGGTGCAGCCTGGCAACTTCGGGCTGGACTTGGCGGCGCCGGAGGACTCGGAGGAGGAGATCGCCTCCAGCGACGGTGATGAGGAAGGGGAAGGCGATGACGAGGAGACTAGCTCACAGGAGGCGGACCCAGCTAGCAGTCACCAGCCTGACGAGTCCTCAACAAGCGGGCCAGGAGTGACGGCCCCGCCTGCTGCAGGAGACGGCCAGACCAAGCCCCGCCAGGCGGCCTCCCCAGAAGCTGGCTTCGTCGTGCCGCCTGCCCAGCCTGCTGCTCCTTAGGATTTTCATTTGTATCGTCTATCTTTCTGTAAGACTCGCACGGTTAATTCGAACAATTCCACCCACTGGGTGTATTTAGTAAGTTATTGCTACAAGGCGGCTCTTAAGGCCTTTTGGATGTAAATATTCTTTTAATTCAGCATCGTTTTTATGCAATTGTGCCGAGTCCTAGTATTAGCCTTGCCTTAGTTCCTCGTGGCGATTTTCCTTGCCAACCCTTTGTACTGCCGTCCTGCCAGCCACACAGCCACTCTGTGGTTCTGTGGCTGGGCCAAGGACTTGGCTGTTTTCGGGGCGGGCAAGTATCTCGCCCTCTGGAAGATGGTCTGGCCAAGCCTAGAACCGGCTGGCCGGCTGCTCGGCAGCCGGCAGTTAATCTTAAGGGCCGGCTGGACCTATGTCTTTTTTCCTTAGCCATTTTTCATGTGGGCACCGCTTCTTGCCTTTGGCTCCTGCCAGCTGGACAGCCGCGTTCTGCGAGTCTGTGACTGGATGTAGGAGAGGGCTTGGGTGCCATCACATTATTTGTCCGACTTTTTAAGGAAAATCCTCTAGACATAGGGCCAGGCGGCCAGTCCTCGGGCCGTCTGGTAGGCTCCGGTGCCGGACAGAAGTGTGAAGAACAAAAATTCACAGGCATAATTCTTATCATATAGATAAAGGCTTGGGCAGTCCCCGAGAATCTCTCGGGGCTCCCACTGATTCTCAAAATAACTTAGATAGCATGACACATACTGTCTTTCAGCTATAAAAGCGACGAAGGAGGTTCGCGTTCCATGGGCGCTCCGACTCCTTGCCTGAGTCGTCTCTCTTGCGTGCCCTTGGCTTCTGGGCGTCGATGAGGTAGTAGGCGTCATTGCCTAGTACCTTGCTGACGATGAACGGTCCTTCCCAAGGAGCCGAGAGCTTGTGCTGGCCGGCTGATCGCTGGATCAGCCGGAGCACAAGGTCTCCCTCGCGGAAGGAGTGTGGCTTCTCTCGCCGGCTGTGATAGCGGCGGAGACCCTGCTGGTAGATGGCGGAGCGGCTGAGTGCTACCAGCCGGGCCACCTCCAGCAAGTCCACGCCATCTTCGCGTGCTTCTTTGGCTTCGGCTTCCGTGTACATGGTGACGCGAGGTGAGTCAAACTCAACGTCTATTGGGATGACTGCCTCGGCCCCATAGACGAGGAAGAAAGGTGTGAAGCCGGTGGATTTTTTCGGAGTGGTTCTGAGGCTCCATAAGACAGACGCCAGCTCTTCGATCCAGCAGCCGGCCGACCGCTCCAAAGGTTCGACCAGCCGGGGCTTGATGCCAGATAGGATGAGGCCGTTGGCGCGCTCGACTTGGCCGTTAGACTGTGGGTGGGCAACGGACGCTAGGTCCAGCCGGATGCCCTGAGTTACACAGAAACGGGCAAGTGCGCCTTTGGCAAAATTTGTGCCGTTGTCGGTGATGATGCTGCGCGGTATACCATGCCGGACTGTGATGTCTGCAATGAATGTCACAGCAGTTGGGCCATTGAGTTTCTTGATTGGCTTGGCTTCGATTCACTTGGTGAATTTATCTATTGCCACAAGTAAGTGTGTCAGGCCTCCTCTGGCAGTCTTGAAATGTCCTACCATATCCAGACCCCAGACGACAAATGGCCAAGTGATCGGAATAGTCTTGACTGCAGAAGCCGGCAAATGTTGCTTGGAGCTAAAGCGTTGGCAGCAGTTGCACTTCTTCACCAAATCTTTGGCATCGTCCAAAGTAGTCGGCCGGAAGAAACCGTGGCGGAAAGCTTTGGCTACGAGAGATCTTGAGGCCGTGTGGTGGCCGCACTCCCCATGGTGAATGTCCTTCAGGATGGCCAGCCCTTTTGTTGCTTCTACACAGCGCTGGAAGACGCCCGTGGCACTCCTTCTAACGAGCTCTTTGTTGACGATGGTGTAAGCTGAGGCTCGATGTTGAACTTGACGCGTCAAAGTTTCTTCCGCTGGCAGCTCTCCTTTGAGAAAGAATGTGAGGATTGGCTGTGCCCAAGACGGCGCTGAGACTCTAGTTGCATCGGCCAAAGAGACCAGTGTAATGCCCAGGATGGGACTATATCTCCTACGTGTCGAGGCACGACTTAGAGACATAACCCCATGCTGGAATGATCGCAAGTCTGGTATCTTTGCACAACTCATGTAAAAGATGGGGATGGAAAACATAAAATAGTTGGCTTACACTCGCCACGTCACACAAATACAATACATGTCCAAATCATCATTCAATAAAACATCATAGCCCTCTAAGGGTAAAAATCCAAATGACAAGATACCAAACATAATTTAAATCCACAGGTCGGATCGAATCCTAGTAGAAGTCTCCACTACTGATCATCAGGATAACGGACATAGTATCGACTACGCTCCTCGTCATACTCCCAGTCTAGCTCGGTGCCATCACCTAGATAGCTCACCATCGGACCTGCATCTGGTGTGGTGAAGTAACTGTGAGCCACAGAGGACTCAGCAATCCCGTTCCCGGGTAACATGACTATTTAAGCCTTGGGAGAGGATAAGGCTGAAGAAAAGAATAAGTGTCTGCAGCAGCAACTAGCACTAGCTTACGTGAAAGAGAGCGAGAAGAGAAGTGCCTCGGTCGAAAGATGATCACGAAGTGATCCTAGCTAAAGCTCAACAAACATAACCCCACCGTGTTCAACTCCCGAATCCCTATTCGGAAATTGACAGTCACGGTACACACGCTGGTAGTGTATTGGATCAATGTGCCAAGTTATCTACAACCGGATATTAACAAGCTCCCATCTGCCACATAACCGCGGGCACGGCTTTCGAAAGTTCATAACCCTGCAGGGGTGTTCCAACTTGGCCCATAACAAGCCCACGATCCGCGGAGTCGCAACTCCAAGGTGGGAAGACCCGAGTATTCTCGGAATCCCGTGCTCAAGATACTCCGAACTAAGGTAAGGCTAATCCAGCAAATCCTCCCGGCGTGCCGACACCCTGATAGTAGCCGCGCGTATCTCGTCTCAGGCCACGACCGGATGAGTCATCCTACAGGTGTATGCCAGATACCTCGGGTTTCCCCAAGGCGGCCCCGCAGTCTGCTTGTTTCGGACCAACACTCATGAGCAGCACTGGCCCGGGGTTGTTGATTAAGAAAGAGGGTTAATTACTCCCTATGCAAGTTTGTTTAGTTATTAGGCAAATAGTACCAATGTTGGGACTTGCTGGAAAAGACTTAGCACTTAGCGGTTTATCGAGGGGGTCCCATACACCCCAACCGTGTTAGGAACGCATAAACAAGGAACATAACACCGGTTTAAACGGTTCCTAACGGCATGAGTGGAACAAATCACCAAGCAAAAGGCTTAGCCTTCCACCCTTGCCAATATATAGATGATTTCATTTTAAGCATTTATATAGTGTGATATAACCCAACAAACTTCAACATGAAGCAAGCATCTTCAACTTCACCTGCAACTAGCAATGCTATAAGAGGGGCTGAGCGAAGCGTACTTAGCCATTCAACGGTTTGCATAGGTAAGGTGGTTAAACATGGTCATGGTTACAAGTAGGAGGCTGACAGGAAAGACATGGGCATCGAGGCAAAACTATAGAGCGGAACTACTAGCAATAGGCAAAGATAGTAATGTTATCGAGGTTCGGTCATCTTGCCTGAAGTGTAGTCGTTCGGATCGTAAGAAGGGTCCTCGTGCTCAACCTCGTTGGTAACCTCATGCTTGTACTCGTACTCGGTCTCAGCTTCCGGCTTTAAACAATACAATCACACAAGGCACGAATCAACAAGATGCAATGCGCACACCAAAATGATGGATGCATGGTGGATGCACTAAGGGAGCACACGGAGCACGGAAAATAGCACTCAATCCAAAAGCTTCAAAACATGATAACAATAGGAGATTATGAATCTACACGGAAAATCAATCAAGTTTCATATAAGACTCGCTGAAAACGGAGCTACGGGCTAAAAGTTATGCCCGAAACAAGAAATATGCACAAGCTGAAAATTACAGCAACATAGCAACTTCGGAGCACTAGAAAAATAAGCTACAGCACTCAAACACCATGGCAAAGAGCATGAACATAAACTAGACATATCCTACAGCAAATAATTCCAAAGGTGCACCCCCAAAGGAGCCACGGATCAATAGCAACAAGCTTGGACATATTGAACTTGACAACAAAATCCTGACAGCAGAATTTTATTGAAACTTTGGAGCGAAAGTTAAATATGCTAAAGCCACTTAAATAAGCATGTGAGAACATGAATGGATATCCAACAATATATACTACAAGGAACCATCAAGAGACACTCCAAAACTATCATGGTTTGTCCTAGAACAGCACGCAAACATGGCATCGAAACATTACAGATTCCAGACTTAGTGAAAATCCACTAAGTGTTAAAAACAGGAGTTTCATCATGGCATCTAAAAGAGAAAGTTTAAGTCACCTCAAAACTAAACATGGCAAGTGGTAAGCACCACATCAAAGTACACATGATGGTGATTCCGAAACATACAAGCATGCATCATGGAGATAAACACAACGATAGCAATGAGCTCAACAAGATGACATCTCATAACAAGTTAAACAACATCACAGCCACATGGCATTTTGCAACGGAGATAAACATGGCAAGAATAAATCTATCATGCAACCTAACACAAGCAACATGTAGAGCATGGCAAGACGAACACGTGGACATGTCATTTGCATCAATCGGATAAACGAGCTAAAAGATATCACTATGCAAAGGTGGCATAAAAACAACACATAGCAGCAGTTTATATCGGGATGCACTCTTGCAATAGAAAATTAAGCATCTAGATGATCTCAAACATGCATGGCACAATGAAAAGAAACGTAGTGCAAGTCACCACGAACGTCTGGACATGTCATTTGCGCAAAACGGAGCAACACACAAGAAGTTATCACAGTTCTAATATTGCATCAGACACAAACAAAAACTGGGGACTTAGTGAGAGAGAGAGCAACCTCTCAGATCTGAGAACAGGCTGGAGAAGTGGATCGGGCCGGCGGGGAGGCTTCGCCCCGCGCGAGAGGCTTCGGCCTGGAACGGTCTTGGCGGCTGGGCCTTCGCGCGGCGCAGGCCCGCGGCGATCTGGCGGCCCAGGAGGCGGGGCGGCCTCGTTGCGGCAGCCTGGAGGGAGGTGCGGCCCGGCCGGGGCGCTCGGGCCGGGTGGAGACTGGCGAGGCGAGCCGGCCCAGCGGGGCTGCTGGCGAAGCGGGCCTCGGTCGACTGAGGAGCGGCGCGCGGCGGCTCGGCGATGCGGGACGGAGGGGACCCGGCTGGATCGGGCCGCTGGAGCGGAGGCGGCCTGGCTGCGGGAGGAAGCCCGGCTTGCGCCGGATCGGGCGGAGGCCCGCGTCGGTGGCGACCTGGCGAAGGAGGCAATCGGGCTTCTGCGGGAGGTGGCTGGCGAAGGGTGGCCCAGGCGCGGTGAAGATGCGGGATCCTTCGGTCGAGGGAGGAGGACTGGCTGGCGGATCAAAGTCTAGGCGATCGGGAGGGTGTTGACCTGAACCAGATCGGGACTCCTCCCGATCCAGCGAAGAAAGCGGCGGCGGCTCGGCTTTCCTCGAAGGAAAAACGGCGGCGGGTCTGGCTTGCGAGGAGGGAACTCCAAGTGGCGAATTGGATCTGTCCAAGCACGGAAATTGAGGGGGAGGTAGGCTAGAGGTAGGTGGAGGGGGTTAGGCTGCCAAAAATGGCATGGGGGATGTTTATATAGGGTAGGTGCTAGGGTTTGAGGGATTTGGGGGGTTTTAGAGCCCTCTGATCGCGATCCGACGGATCCGATCGCGAGGGGAGTTAGGATGGGCCAAGAGGAGGGAAGTGGGCTGTTGGAGGGGTGTCTTGGGCGTCAAAGTGGAGGCACTTTAAGCCCACGAGAATAACTGTTGGGGTAGCAAACGGACTCGAAACGCGACGAGATTGAGAGGCGGGTTACACAAACCAAAACAACAACACACGACAAGACTCGCGCCAAACCGGTAACGTTACACGGCCAAACACCAAAGTAGGCCTACGGGACGCCACGGACACGTGAGGGAGCTCCGGAACGCGAAACGGACAACGGGAAGGAACGCTTAGGACCGGATGCAGACAACAACACAAATGCAATGCGATGCACATGACTACATGGTATGAATGAATGCCACACACGCACACGACAAAACGACGAAAACCCGAAAGACAAAGAACCCGAAATGGAATAGATGAAGCCGAAGATATATTATATGCCCAAAAGGGAAAGTATTACATCCGGGGCATTACAAACTCTCCTCTGCTACAAAAAGATCTCGTCCTGAGATCTAGGACTGGAAAAAGGAAGGGTACTCGGAACGAAGATGATCTTCTCGTTCCCACGTAGCTTCTCGGTCGGTGTGATGTGACCACTTGACTTTCAAGAATTTGATGGACTTGTTGCGGGTCTTGCGCTCGGTTTCTTCGAGAATAGCAACATGATGCTCTCGGTAAGACAGGTCTTGTTGAAGATCAATCTCTTCAAACAGAATCATGCGTTCAGGTGCCTTGAAGCATTTGCGGAGTTGAGACACATGAAACACATCATGAACATTGGCGAAGTTGGAAGGGAGCTCAAGTTGATAGGCTAGATCGCCTCTTTTGCCAAGGATCTTGAAAGGCCCGACGTATCTAGGAGCAAGCTTTCCTTTGATACCGAATCTTTGGGTGCCTTTCATCGGAGACACACGGAGATAAACGTGATCACCAATGTTGAAAGCCAAATCACGATGCTTGCCGTCATAGTAGCTCTTCTGACGCGACTGAGCGGCCTTGAGATTCTCACGTATGACTTTGCACATTTCTTCGGCTTCTGAGATCAATTCGTTGCCAAGAAGTTGACGTTCGCCTGTTTCAGACCAGTTGAGAGGGGTACGGCACTTTCTGCCATAGAGGATTTCAAACGGAGCTTTGCCGGCACTTGCTTGGTAGCTGTTGTTGTAAGAGAACTCGGCAAATGGAAGGCAATCTTCCCATTTCATGCCAAAAGATATGACACAGGCTCTGAGCATGTCTTCTAGAATCTGATTCACTCGCTCGACTTGACCACTAGTCTGAGGGTGAAAAGCAGTGCTGAACCTGATCTTAGTGCCCATGGCGGACTGAAAGGAGTCCCAGAACTTGGATGTGAACAAACTTCCATGGTCTGAGGATATAACTTGAGGAATGCCATGTAAGGACACAATTATGGAAGTGTACAACTCTGCCAATTGAGCTGCATTGATGGATTCTTTGACTGGAAGGAAGTGAGCGACTTTGGTAAGCTTGTCAATCACCACGAAGATAGAATCATTCCCTCTCTTGGACTTACGAAAACCAGTGACGAAGTCCATTTCAATGTGGTCGAACTTCCACTCGGGAATAGAAAGAGGTTGGAGAAGACCGGCTGGACGTTGATGTCCTGCCTTCACTCTTCTGCAAACATCACATTCGTTCACAAATTGGGCAATCTCCCTTTTCATGCGTGTCCACCAGTAAGATTGCTTGAGATCTTGGTACATCTTGGAACTGCCAGGATGAATGGAAAGGAGAGAATCATGTGCTTCTTCCATTATGAGCTTCCTGAGATCACCTTTGGGAACAACGAGTCTGTCCTCGAAGAACAAGGTATCTCTCTCATCAACACGAAAGCACTTGTATTTAGGAGTGCCCTTTGCAATACCATGTTTCACCTTCTGCACCATGGCATCACTGAGTTGGGCCTCACGGACCTGATCTTCCAAGGTAGGAGCAACTTGAAGATTTGCAAGAAAACCCTGCGGAACAACTTGGAGGTTGAGTTTCCTGAAAGCTTCACAAAGCTCAGGCTGGAACGTCTTGATAAGAAGGCTGTTGCAATATGCCTTTCTGCTCAAAGCATCTGCAATCACATTTGCCTTGCCAGGAGTGTATTCAATGCTGGGATCGTACTCATGGATCATTTCAACCCAACGAGTCTGGCGGAGGTTCATATTCGGCTGTGTGAAGATATACTTCAAGCTCTTGTGATCAGTGAAGATGTCGACTTTTCTGCCCAACAACAGATGTCTCCACGTAATCAAAGCATGTACCACAGCTGCTAGCTCGAGATCATGTGTGGGATAGTTCTTCTCACTTGGCTTGAGCTGACGAGAAGTGTATGGCACAATTCTCTTATCTTGCATAAGCACACCACCAAGTCCTTGAAGAGAAGCATCACAGAATACTTCATAGGGCTTGGACTCATCTGGAGGAGTAAGAACTGGAGCAGAGACGAGCTTTTCTTTGAGAGTTCTGAATGCCACTTCACACTCTGGAGACCAAAAGTATTTGACATTCTTCTGAAGCAAGTTGGAAAGAGGCTTGGCAATCTTGGAGAAGTTCTCAACGAACCTTCTGCAATAGCTGGCAAGACCCAGAAAACTTCGGAGTTGCTTGACGTTCTAAGGAGCTTCCCAGTTGACAATTGCTTCAACTTTCTCGGGATTTACCGCAATACCGTCAGCTGAGATGATATGGCCCAGGTACAAAACCTTATTAAGCCAAAATTCGTACTTGGAGAACTTGGCATAGAACTTATGCTCACGAACTTATTAAGCCAGACGTAAGTGCTTTTCGTGATCTTCTTCATTCTTGGAAAACACCAGAATATCATCCAGATACACAAGCACAAACTCGCCGGTATAGGGGTTGAAGATGTAGTGCATCATTCTCGAGAAGGTAGGAGGAGCATTGGCGAGACCAAAGGACATGACTGTATACTCGTATGAGCTGAAACTCATTCTGAATGCAGTCTTGGGAATGTCTTTCTCGCGAATGCGAATTTGGTGATAGCCCATTCGGAGATCGAGCTTAGAGAACACTTTAGCTCCCTTGAGCTGCTCGAACAGTTCATTGATGTTGGGGAGCGGATACTTGTTCTTTATTGTCTTCTTGTTCAATGGCCGGTAATCAACGCAGAGACGCTCCGTGCCATCCTTCTTCTTGACAAATAAGACACCACAGCCCCAAGGAGACGTACTAGGCCTGATGAGATCCATACGCTCCTGTTGATCAAGCTGCTTCTACAATTCCTTCAATTCTTTAGGAGAGAGCTTGTACGGACGCCGGCATGCTGGCTCAGTACCCAGCTCGAGTTCAATAACGAATTCCACCTGACGGTGTGGAGGCATGCCTGGAAGTTCTTCAGGAAAGACGTCTTGATATTCGTTTACCACCGGAATTTGAGAAATGGCATTAATCTCGCCTTTATCATTGAGAGAGAAAAGCCTGATAGTGTTATCCCTGGAGGCAAAGATAATCACATCTTCATCAGGATGAGTCATCTTGACTTCCTTCCGTGCACAATCAATGTGAGCATCATGCTGAGAAAGCCAATCCATCCCGAGGATGAGGTCGATGTCGGAATTGCCAAGAACCACCGGTTTAGCCAGAAATCGATAATCACCCATGCGAATAGACACATCCGGAGCAAAAATATTAGAAGTCATGGACTTGCCCGGAGAAATGACTTGCAACTTCTGAGGCAGACTTTGGATGTTAACATTATGCTTGGATGCGAATGGTTGAGACATGAAAGAGCATGAAGCACCCGAATCAAACAAAACATTAGCTGGAAAAGAGTTAACTGGAAGGTGACCCAAAATGACATCAGAAGAATTCTCCGCTTGCGCTGCATTCATCAGATTTACCCTTGCTGCCTTTGGATCATGCTTGACAATAGCCGAACTGACAGGTGGAGGAGGTGGAAGACGCTTTGGGTTGGGGCACTTGTTGACATAGTGACCCTTCTTGCCACACTTGTTGCACACACTTCTAAGAGAGGACGAAAATGAGAACCACTTGACTTGGAGCCTTGAGACTGAAACTGATTCCTCGACTGGTTGCTCGGGTTGGGTGGGTGGGAGAAACCACGTCCACTAGAGTTCTTGTTGCTGTTGGAGTTGTTGGAGTTGTTGTAGGGAGCTCCAATCACTGGAGGACGAGGAAGCCAAAATTTCTGTTGCTTCGAGACCATCTGAGACGATGAGGAGGAGTGAACGGCATCTCGAATCCTCTTTCTAGAAGCCTCCATCTTAAGCTGAGCTGCTTCTTGTTTCAAAGCCGTGTTATAGAATTTGTCGAATTCATCGGGCTCATACAAGGTGAGAGCAAGTTGAAGTTCATCTTTGAGACCTCCACGGAACTGGTAGATTTTGCTCTTGGCGTCAGGAATGTCTTGCTTAGCATAGCGGGCGAGGTTTTGGAACTTGAGATTATACTGGTAGACTGTCATAGAGCCCTGCTTCAAGTTGCGGAATTGCTCACGCATACCCTCGATTACACTTGTTGGAATGTGGTGAGAGCGAAAGTCCTTGCAGAAATCCTCCCAAGAGATCACACGACCTGGTCTGGAGTCTTTGTACTGCTGCCACCAGTCAGCTGCTTGGTCTTTGAGTTGGAAGGCTGCAAACTTCACATAATCCTCTTCTCTTACGTTACTGCACTCAAAATGCTTCTTTATGTCGGTTAACCAATCTTCAGCATCAAGAGGGTCGACACAGTAACTGAAAGCTTTTGGATTATTGGCCAAGAACTGGTTGAGAGTAGCATGGTGCTGGTGGTTGAAGAAGTTGCCTTGATTCCCTGGAACACCCTGATTAGCTTGATTAGCTTGCATCTGCTGCATCATTTGCATCAACATTTGGGTGTTCTGAGTTGTAGTCTGCATAATCGCTCTCCAAGCCTCAGACGGAGGAGGAGGGAAGGAGGACGATCTGGGGCCTCTACACCCTCTGGGTTAGCGTTGGGAACCCTTTTCGGAACCATCCTGAAAGAGATGACCACGAAATCAGCAATTGATTGACAGAAGGTATAAGCTGAATCAATGGAATGAATTGCAACAAGTCTTCACAATAATCATTCGAACAATAGGAACGAATGAAATTCTCAGTTAAATGATAACATCAATCTTCACGAGAAGCCACATAGGGGACAAAAGGTAAAATAAGAAAAACAACAAGGTACGGATGGAAACAAACACAAGATAGGAGCTTCGTTCTAACATCTTTGTGCTGAAAGCATATGAACGCGTTACGAAAGGGTTTTGCAATCCCCGGATCAGCATAGCCAAGGACCCTTTAAGATGCAACTCCCGATCGGAACATCGGTCATAATACCACTTCACTCAATATAGAACCCCGAACTCGCTAACTTGCATTCGTTGGAAGAATGCCTACGATCTACTGGATAAACCCACCTATGAATTTCCGAAACATTCCAGTTATGCAATCAGGTGTTGGGGATACAGGGGAAGCACCGCGCAATCAACTCTAAACCTACATCCAGTTGTATCCATCCTTCAACACATAACTAGTCTTTCTCGGAAACTGTTTACCTCGGACCTTCGAAAAGCATCCACTATAACAAGCTATGGCAATACTCCCGAACTACCTCCCCAGTACTGGGTGATGTTGGGGTTATCTTGCCACTAACCATATATGAGAGATTTTCGATGTCGGCCGTCTAAAGTATTTAGTACTACCACGATATGCTTGTGACGACAATAACACGAAGCTCAACTCCCCGGGACACTGCCACAACCCCTAATGTCAGGAGGCATCGAGAACAATATTCTCGTCACAAGAACATCGAAACAATCCAACAATACTCGCGAGATTCCTAAAAAAAATTTGGTGCAATTTTTGAAGATAGAAGAGACAAGAGTAGTCGTCAGGAGTCCTCACCAGAGAGAAAGGGGATGAGAAGCAAAGAAATCCTACTCTCCGATATAATATATAGGACTCAAAATGTTTTCAATGTGTGCCTAGACTCGACCGTCAACGATTCGATCAATCAGTGGGGGCTCCTAGGTCGGAGAAGGCTCTGAATACCAACTTGTAATGCCCAGGATGGGACTATATCTCCTACGTGTCGAGGCACGACTTAGAGACATAACCCCATGCTAGAATGATCGCAAGTCTGGTATCTTTGCACAACTCATGTAAAAGATGGGCATGGAAAACATAAAATAGTTGGCTTACACTCGCCACGTCACACAAATACAATACATGTCCAAATCATCATTCAATAAAACATCACAGCCCTCTAAGGGTAAAAATCCAAATGACAAGATACCAAACATAATTTAAATCCACAGGTCGGATCGAATCCTAGTAGAAGTCTCCACTACTGATCATCAGGATAACGGACATAGTATCGACTACGCTCCTCGTCATACTCCCAGTCTAGCTCGGTGCCATCACCTGGATAGCTCACCATCGGACCTGCATCTGGTGTGGTGAAGTAACTGTGAGCCACAGAGGACTCAGCAATCCCGTTCCCGGGTAACATGACTATTTAAGCCTTGGGAGAGGATAAGGCTGAAGAAAAGAATAAGTGTCTGCTGCAGCAACTAGCACTAGCTTACGTGAAAGAGTGCGAGAAGAGAAGTGCCTCGGTCGAAAGATGATCACGAAGTGATCCTAGCTAAAGCTCAACAAACATAACCCCACTGTGTTCAACTCCCGAATCCCTATTCGGAAATTGACAGTCACGGTACACACGCTAGTAGTGTATTGGATCAATGTGCCAAGTTATCTACAACCGGATATTAACAAGCTCCCATCTGCCACATAACCGCGGGCACGGATTTCGAAAGTTCATAACCCTGCAGGGGTGTTCCAACTTGGCCCATGACAAGCCCACGATCCGCGGAGTCGCAACTCCAAGGTGGGAAGACCCGAGTATTCTCGGAATCCCGTGCTCAAGTTACTCCGAACTAAGGTAAGGCTAATCCAGCAAATCCTCCCGGCGTGCCGACACCCTGATAGTAGCCGCGCGTATCTCATCTCAGGCCATGACCGGATGAGTCATCCTACAGGTGTATGCCAGATACCTCGGGTTTCCCCAAGGCGGCCCCGCAGTCTACTCGTTTCGGACCAACACTCATGAGGAGCACTGGCCCGGGGTTGTTGATTAAGAAAGAGGGTTAATTACTCCCTATGCAAGTTTGTTTAGTTATTAGGCAAATAGTACCAATGTTGGGACTTGCTGGAAAAGACTTAGCACTTAGCGGTTTATCGAGGGGGTCCCATACAACCCAACCGTGTTAGGAACGCATAAACAAGGAACATAACACCGGTTTAAACGGTTCCTAACGGCATGAGTGGAACAAATCACCAAGCAAAATGCTTAGCCTTCCACCCTTGCCAATATATAGATGATTTCATTTTAAGCATTTATATAGTGTGATATAACCCAACAAACTTCAACATGAAGCAAGCATCTTCAACTTCACCTACAACTAGCAATGCTATAAGAGGGGCTGAGCGAAGCGTACTTAGCCATTCAACGGTTTGCATAGGTAAGGTGGTTAAACATGGTCATGGTTACAAGTAGGAGGCTGACAGGAAAGACATGGGCATCGAGGCAAAACTATAGAGCGGAACTACTAGCAATAGGCAAATATAGTAATGTTATCGGGGTTCGGTCATCTTGCCTGAAGTGTAGTCGTTCGGATCGTAAGAAGGGTCCTCGTGCTCAACCTCGTTGGTAACCTCGTGCTCGTACTCGTACTCGGTCTCAGCTTCCGGCTCTAAACAATACAATCACACAAGGCACGAATCAACAAGATGCAATGCGCACACCAAAATGATGGATGCATGGTGGATGCACTAAGGGAGCACACGGAGCACGGAAAATAGCACTCAAGCCAAAAGCTTCAAAACATTATAACAATAGGAGATTATGAATCTACACGGAAAATCAATCAAGTTTCATATAAGACTCGCTGAAAACGGAGCTACGGGCTAAAAGTTATGCCCAAAACAAGAAATATGCACAAGCTGAAAATTACAGCAACATAGCAACTTCGGAGCACTAGAAAAATAAGCTACAGCACTCAAACACCATGGCAAAGAGCATGAACATAAACTAGACATATCCTACAGCAAATAAGTCCAAAGGTGCACCCCCAAAGGAGCCACGGATCAATAGCAACAAGCTTGGACATATTGAACTTGACAACAAAATCCTGACAGCAGAATTTTATTGAAACTTTGGAGCAAAGGTTAAATATGCTACAACCACTTAAATAAGCATGTGAGAACATGAATGGCTATCCAACAATATATACTACAAGGAACCATCAAGAGACACTCCAAAACTATCATGGTTTGTCCTAGAACAGCACGCAAACCTGGCATCGGAACATTACAGATTCCAGACTTAGTGAAAATCCACTAAGTGTTAAAAACAGCAGTTTCATCATGGCATCTAAAAGAGAAAGTTTAAGTCACCTCAAAACTAAACATGGCAAGTGGTAAGCACCACATCAAAGTACACATGATGGTGATTCCGAAACATACAAGCATGCATCATGGAGATAAACACAACGATAGCAATGAGCTCAACAAGATGACATCTCATAACAAGTTAAACAACATCACAGCCACATGGCATTTTGCAACGGAGATAAACATGGCAAGAATAAATCTATCATGCAACCTAACACAAGCAACATGTAGAGCATGGCAAGACGAACACGTGGACATGTCATTTGCATCAATCGGATAAACGAGCTAAAAGATATCACTATGCAAAGGTGGCATAAAAACAACACATAGCAGCAGTTTATATCGGGATGCACTCTTGCAACAGAAAAATAAGCATCTAGATGATCTCAAACATGCATGGCACAATGAAAATAAACGTAGTGCAAGTCACCACGAACGTCTGGACATGTCATTTGCGCAAAACGGAGCAACACACAAGAAGTTATCACAGTTCTAATATTGCATCAGACACAAACAAAAACTGGGGACTTAGTGAGAGAGAGAGCAACCTCTCAGATCTGAGAACAGGCTGGAGAAGTGGATCGGGCCGGCGGGGAGGCTTTGGCCCGCGCGAGAGGCTTCGGCCTGGAACGGTCTTGGCGGCTGGGCCTTCGCGCGGCGCAGGCCCGCGGCGATCTGGCGGCCCAGGAGGCGGGGCGGCCTCGTTCCGGCAGCCTGGAGGGAGGTGCGGCCCGGCCGGGGCGCTCGGGCCGGGTGGAGACTGGCGAGGTGAGCCGGCCCAGCGGGGCTGCTGGCGAAGCGGGCCTCGGTCGACTGAGGAGCGGCGCGCGGCGGCTCGGCGATGCGGGACGGAGGGGACCCGGCTGGATCGGGCCGCTGGAGCGGAGGTGGCCTGGCTGCGGGAGGAAGCCTGGCTTGCGCCGGATCGGGCGGAGGCCCGCGTCGGTGGCGACCTGGCGAAGGAGGCGATCGGGCTTCTGCGGGAGGTGGCTGGCGAAGGGTGGCCCAAGCGCGGCGAAGATGCGGGATCCGTCGGTCGAGGGAGGAGGACTGGCTGGCGGATCGAAGCCCAGGCGATCGGGAGGGCGTTGACCTGAACCAGATCGGGACTCCTCCCGATCCAGCGAAGAAAGCGGCGGCGGCTCGGCTTTCCTCGAAGGAAAAACGGCGGCGGGTCTGGCTTGCGAGGAGGGAACTCCAAGTGGCGAATTGGATCTGTCCAAGCACGGAAATTGAGGGGGAGGTAGGCTAGAGGTAGGTGGAGGGGGGTTAGGCTGCCAAAAATGGCATGGGGGATGTTTATATAGGGTAGGTGCTAGGGTTTGAGGGATTTGGGGGGTTTTAGAGCCCTCCGATCGCGATCCGACGGATCCGATCGCGAGGGGAGTTAGGATGGGCCAAGAGGAGGGAAGTGGGCTGTTGGAGGGGTGTCTTGGGCCTCAAAGTGGAGGCACTTTGAGCCCACGAGAATAACTGTTGGGGTAGCAAACGGACTCGTAACGCGACGACATTGACAAGCGGGTTACACAAACCAAAACAACAACACACGACAAGACTCACGCCAAACCCGGTAACGTTACACGGCCAAACACCAAAGTAGGCCTACGGGACGCCACAGACACGTGAGGGAGCTCCGGAACGCGAAACGGACAATGGGAAGGAACGCTTAGGACCGGATGCAAACAACAACACAAATGCAATGCGATGCACATGACTACATGATATGAATGAATGCCACACACGCACACGACAAAACGACGAAAACCCGAAAGACAAAGAACCCGAAATGGAACAGATGAAGCCGGAGATATATTATATGCCCAAAAGGGAAAGTATTACATTCGGGGCATTACAACCAGGGTGGTTGGGCTGGGAGGTGTAGGGCTCGGCTGAGCCGCCTGCTGTGTCTCCGAAGTTCCCCAGCCGTCTGCCGGAGCCGGCGCCTCCTGGCCGTCTGCTGGCGCAGTCCCCGGGCCAGGAGCTGGCGCGGCTGTAGGTGATCCGTCTATTGGAGTTGGAGTGTCGTGGCCGTCTGCTGGGGCAGTCTTTTGGCCAGCAGCAGAAACCGCAGGGCCGCCTGCCCCGGTGTCGGCTGGTACGAAGATTGACTCCGTCTCTGGTGAAAGCTTGATAGACGGTTTTCGCAGGCATTGGAGAGATACACCGGCTGGTATTGCTTGGCGGGTGGAACCGATTCGAGCCAAGGTGTCTGCTTGCATGTTATCAGCTCGTGGCACATGGAGGAACTCACAGCCATCAAAGTGTCCGCTGATCTGCTGGACAAGGAAGCGGTAGCTTGCCATATTTGCATCCTTGGCGTCCCAGTCCCCAGACGACTGCTGGACGACCAAGTCTGAGTCACCGTAGCACAGCACTCGGCGGATGCCAATCTCCTTGGCCATCCGGAGCCCGTGGATAAGTGCCTCGTATTCCGCCATGTTGTTGGAGGCGGCAAAGTGGATCTGTAGGGTGTACTTGAGCTTATCGCCTTTGGGGGAGGTGAGGACGACGCCGGCTCCCAGGCCGGTGCGCATCTTTGATCCGTCAAAGTGCATCCGCCAATGGGTTGAGTCTGGCAGAGGCGGCAGGTACTGGGTTTCGGCCCAATCGACGAGGAAGTCGGCCAATGCTTGCGACTTGATGGTGGTGCGTGGCTGGTAGAAGATGGTGAAGGGGGCCAGCTCGATGGCCCAATTGGCCATTCTTCCTTAGGCATCTCTGTTCCCCATGATTTTAGCAAGCGGGGCCGTGCATACGACCGTGACAGAATGCTCTTGGAAGTACTGCTTGAGTTTCTTGGCGGTGAAGTACACGCCGTAGCACATCTTATGGTAATGGGGGTAATTCTGCTTGGACGCTGATAGCACTTCGCTCAAGTAGTAGACGGGCCGCTGGACGGACAAGGCTCTGCCCTCTTCTAGGCGCTCGACCACAATGACAGTACTGACCACCCGGCTGGTGGCGGCTATGTAAAGGAACATGGGTTCCTTGTCTGCTGGCGCCGCCAGGACAGGAGGGGTGGACAACAATCTCTTGAGCTGCTGGAAGGCTTCATCCGCCTGGTCATTCCACTCGAAGCAAGTGGTTTTCTTCATCAATTGGTACAGGGGGAGTGCTTTTTCTCCCAGCCGGCTGATGAAGCGGCTGAGAGATGCCAGGCACCCCGTGAATCTCTGGACATCTCACACACGGGTCGGTCACTCCATCCTCTCGATGGCCTTGATCTTTGCAGGGTTGCACTCGATGCCGCGTTCGGACACCAGGAAGCCAAGGAGCTGGCCTGCTGGTACCCCGAAGACGCATTTCTCCGGGTTTAGCTTAATCCGAAAGCGGCGCAGATTCTCCAATGTTTCTTGGAGATCCTCCAAAAGGGTTCCTCTCTTCTCCGTCTTTACCACAATATCATCCACGTACACATGTGCATTCCTGCCAAGCTGCTTGAGGAGACACTTCTGCATGCAACGCTGAAAGGTGGCGCCGACAATTCTCAAGCCGAACGTCATGGTCAGGTAGCAGAAGGCCCCAAACGGCGTGAGGAAGGCAGTCTTCAGACGGTCGGCTGGATCGAGCTTGATGTGGTGGTACCCCGAATAGGCATCAAGGAAAGACAGCAGCTCGCATCCGGCTGTGGAGTCAATCACTTGATATATTCGAGGCAGAGCAAACGGATCTTTGGGGCAGACTTTGTTCAGGCTGGTGTAATTGATGCACATGCACCATTTGTTGTTCTTCTTCAGCACCAGGACTGGATTTGCCAGCCACTCAGGATAAAAAACTTCCATGATGAAGCCGGCTGCTAGCAGGCGGGCGACTTCCTCCCAAACGACTCTTCTCTTCTCTTCTGACAGGCGGCGCAGCGGCTGCCTGATAGGCTTTGCGTCTTCTCTCACGTGCAGCTTGTGCTCGGCGAATTCCGTTGGAACACCAGGCATGTCCTTGGGGGACCATGCAAAGATGTCCCGATTCTCACGGAGGAAATCGACGAGCTCGCTTTCCTATTTGCTATCTAGGCTTGACCCTATGACATCAAATCGCTCCGGGTGAGATGCGTCCAAGGCAATCTTCTTTGTGACCTTGGAGGGCTGGAACGAGCCTTGCGGCTCCGCCTCCTTGGGATCGGCTGGTATGGCCGGCTGCTCGCCAGCCATTGCCACCAGCCGCTCTAGACGGCGCTTTTCCTCAGCCACAACAAGGGTTTCTGCCAGGCGACTCCTGGCTGTTGCACATGCAATGGACTTCTCGTAGTCCCCGGTTATAGTGATTATTCCCTTGGGACCAGGCATCTTCATCTTGAGGTAGGCATACTGGGGGACTGCCATGAACTTTGCAAGAGCTGGCCGGCCCAAGATCACGTGATAGGGGCTTTCCAGATTTACCACTTCAAACCAGACCGGCTCCCTCCGGAAGTGCGTCTTGTCACTAAACAGGACATCAACCCTGGCCTTGCCGATTGGTGAACAAGAGAGGCCTGGCACAATGCCATGGAACACGGTCCTGGTGGGCTGAAGCTGCTTCTCTTTGATGCCCAACTTCTCCATGGTGTCTCGGTACATGATGTTGATGCTGCTGCCGCCGTCTACCAGGGCTCGGGAGAAATGGCAGGCCCGCCTGTCAGTGGAGAGAGTGGCATCCAGGACCAAGGCATAGGCCCCTGGAGATGGCATGACAGCCGGGTGATCCTTTCGGCTCCAGCTGACAGGCCTTTCAGACCAGTGCATGAACTCTGGGTTTTGGACGGCAACAGTGTTAACTTCTCTGCGCTGCTGGCGCCGGCTGTGCCTATCATCTGTCTGGCTGGTGAAGACAACATAGGCCCCATTTTCCTCTGGGAACTCATCCTGGACCTGGCCACCAGGACGAGCAGCCGGCGGATTAGGAGGCGGAGCCGGCGGTCCAGCAGGCGGCGCAGGCAGAGCTTCTCCCCTCGCAATCCTTGTGAGCCAGTGACACTTTCGTGTGGTGTGGTTGAAGGGCTTCACGCCGCTGTGGAACTTGCAGGGGGCATCCAAGGCATGATCAAAGGAGAAGGCCGGCTGCCACACCGGTTTGCCGCCCTTCTAGCGCTTGGGCCCTGCTTGAGCTTCTGGCTACTGTCCGTCGACCGCTGCCACCAGCCGGCTGTTGGCAGCCGGCGCCTGGGCCTTGCGCTTCTGGTCGTTGTTCTACTGGCGCCGGCTGGATTCTCCTGCCGGCGTCTTCGGAGGGGTCATCTTGCCGGAAGCATCCACTTGCAGCTCGGTCTTCATGGAGGAGTCAGCGGTGGCGTACTTGTCCGCTATGCTTGGTAGCTCATCCAACGTGGCCGGCTCGTCACACAGGAGCCGGTGTTTGAGCAAGGTGCCCTCTCTGCACCTGGCCGTGAAATACTCAATGGCTTGTACCTCGTGCACTCCCTCAGAGGAGTTTCGCAGCTCCGCCCAACGCATCAGATAGTCACGAGCCGACTCGTCCGGGCCTTGGACACACAGGGAGAGCTGACGCGGCTTGGGAGGGCACTTGTAGGTCCTGGTGAAGTTGCTCGTGAAGGCGTCGATGAAGTCTAGCCAGCCGTTGATGCTGGTGGGCTTGAGGCTGTTCAGCCATGTACGTGCCGTGCCCTGAAGCATGAGAGGCACGTACTTCACCGCAACACGCCTGTTGCCGGTGGCGATGCTGACAGCCGTGGAGTAGTCCACCAGCCAGTCCTCTGGTTTCACTGATCCGTTGTACTTGGGGGTGTCTCTGGGGAGCGAGAAGCCCTTGGGAAAAGGCTCGTTGCGGATGCGGGGGCCAAAGCAGGCCGGACCGAGGTCATCTTCTTCTTCAGCCGCCTGGGAGCGAACCAGACGGTCCAGGCGGTGGCGGGCGTCATTCTCCCCAACCCCCTCGTGGCGGCCCAAGCGGCCTGCCAGAGAGGGGTGGTCAACAGGCGGAGGAGACACGCGTCTCTCCCGACTAGGAGGAGGCGGCTGCTCCCCTCGTCGTTCTACGGCCCTCGGGCGGCCGTATTCGTCGTGTTCGATGGTGAAGCGCGTCTGCCGGCTGTGGCTGGCAGCGGTCTCTGAGTCTCGCCGGTTGGTGGCGCCGACTGTTGGAGAGTGGGACGTGGCTCCTTGCTCCCGCCAAAGAGGGCGGTTGTCGGCGTGCGCAGCCTCCTCGGATGCCCGGCGACGGGCCTCCTGCTGCGTAGCAGCAGCGTCGAGGAGCTGGCGAGGACGCTGGGTCATGCAACGGAGCTCGTCTCCCTCCAAGTGTCCCATCTCATCGATTGCTACCTAGGCAGCTCTTAGGTTCTCCGATGGAGTGCAGTACACAGGCCGCGGGCCCCCCAGCATGTCTGCTAGCCGTCCGCCACGATCATGAACGACGCCGGCTCGGCTAGGCTCGCTAGCAGCCGGCGTGCCACAGATGGCGCGGTCCATTTCGCGACGGTAGGCTTCAGTGAGGCGTCAGGAGGCGGCCAGTTTGTTGGCGCTATCGAGGAGCGAGACGCGGAGTGCCTCCAACTCCGCGCCGTATACCCCCGTCGCGACAGGGCCGGCGAGGTGCTGCAGAGCGGCCTCGAGCGGGTCTGGACCCGTTCGGCACGATAGTTCGCCGAGGTCGGTGACGAGCACCTGTGTGATGATGCCGATGGTGCCGCAGATTGGAAGAACGGGAAGAGGGTCGTTGACGATCTCCACGTGCTCGGGGAAAGAGTCGTCGGGGTCGATGATCATGCCGACTGGTGGGTCAGAAGAGCCCACTGACTCTATGTCAGAGGCGCGCTCGTCGAGGAGGTGGAGCTTGTCGAGGAGCTCGACGAGGAAGCTCTCCGGCGCCACTGGCTCGGCCGCCGGAGAAGGTTCGTCGTGGACGCGTGCGGCGCCGAGCAGATCGGCGAGCCCGCTCACGGCGCATGCAGCCTCGGCGATGCGAAGCATCTCGGTCTCCATGCCAGCGGGCGTGCCGGGCTGGCTACTCTCGCCAGGAAGGAACAAGGTTCCCATCCAGAACATGTCTCCGGACGACGGTGCACCTATCCCCACGGTGGGCGCCAAATGTCGGGGTTTTGGGACGACATATGCCAAGGGATGGCTTATCATGCATGGGGTCAAAAGAACGTCGCCGGGCTCGAGAAGCGGGATAAAGCGATACTTAGGACGCCTACGAATCTCACCCAGGTTCGGGGCTCTCCGAGGAGATAACACCCCTAGTCCTACTCCGCGGGGGCTCCGCGTCATCACTGATCCCACTAGAGTGGTTACAGGGTTGCTCCTTGAGCTGTGATGTATGAAGGAAGAAGATGAACAAGGCTAGCTCACCTCCTCTCTCTCTCCTATATAGGGCTCTTGTCTTGTAAACTTCTAATAGCCAACTCTCCAGCCCTCAACATGGAGGACCCTGGGGGGTTTATATAGGCCTACCCCCAGGGGTACAACGGTAACCTCGACGGCGCGGCCCCAGCCGTCAGTGTCTTCTGGTGCCGTCCTCGCCGCCTGTCTACTGGGGCCCGCCACCTGCGGGCCCGTCGTGATTGCCTTTCACTATGGGGGTGCTTTTCCTGACGATAGCCTCGTCGGGGAGGAGATGGCTACAGTGCCACCGTCCCTTGCCGTACGCTGCCGCCTCGCCCCGTCCCGTCATCTTGATGGGGCTCGGACTTCTAGGGCGAGGCGTGCCGTCTGCTACCAGACGGCCGTCTCCCCCGGCCGCCTGCCACAGGCGGTTTGTTCTTGGGCTTGCTCGCTGACCGATGGGACCTGCCGCCTGCTGGCCCCGCCGGTTGCGGGTAGTGGGATCGTGGCCTCCTCTGACAGCTGCTTGGTCACGAGCCTCGCGGCTACACCGTTCCGCCGCTTAGGAGATATTCCCAAAGTACATGGTCACTGTAGCCACGTCCTTATAGATCTTCTAAGGACATGTTCTTCTGTAGCCATGCCCCCGCCACGCCGGGACTCGCCTCAATGTGTTCCCTGAGGGTGGAGCGCGAGGCTGCCTGCTGGCTAGTGGTGCTTGGTGTGGCCGCCTGTTGGGCCCCTGCCGCCTGCTGGCAGCCGGCTCCTAGGGCAGGCTACCCTAGGAGGCGGCTTGAGGAGCAGGCGGCCACGGTGGACCGAGCGGCTGCTATTTGTCTTAAAATATCAAGGGTGGGTGCTGAGGGTACCCGTGGTCCATATCTCCGACAGTAGTCCCCGAAGCTGGTGGAACTCCGATGCGGACGCTGGAGATGCTGAGGGGTTCCAGCAGCTTCTCCCTCAGGCTTGCTCATTGTCTGACTCCTGTCTGCTTTAGGAGTCCGGCTGCCGCCATCCGGCTCTGCGCTGCAGGAGCCGGCCTCTGGCAACCGTATCACCGTCTCGGAATCTTC
The DNA here is from genome assembly GCA_902687465.1 of Secale cereale. NCBI lineage: Eukaryota > Viridiplantae > Streptophyta > Magnoliopsida > Poales > Poaceae > Secale > Secale cereale. The sequence goes on from LR738711.1 coordinate 861,856,805, forward strand.
GGAGAGAAAGCGCTGCCTGGTCAGCGGGCAGTCGAATGGACCCGCGGACCGTTGGTAGCGCCCACGCGTCACCACCCTGTCGCGTCGGCCTGTCAGCCCAGGCGCGTGACAAGACATAATAGTGGGCCGGGGCCCGCCACTAAGGGCCTCGGACCCCACGCGGATCCACAATGGCAGAGGTAATCGATTACCCTCCCACACGCATTTAATGCGCGCGGATTAGGCACAAGAAAATCGAGGGTCGTGCGGGACGTGGGGTGGTTAAGCCCACGGCCGCCCCCTCGCCTTCGTCGCCGGGGCCTATGTATAGGCTGGGGGAGAGGGCCGGCGCTGCTCTCGCGCTCACTCTCCCCTGTCCTTCATCTTCTTCCTCGCTTCTCCCTGCCGCAGTCACAGCGAAAAACCATCCGAGCCATGGAGATTGTCGGAGAGGTATCTCTGGGCCCTCTCGGTAATGCACATCACTTAAGACTTGCAAGCATTGCAACTAATGAGTTAGTTGCGGGATGATGTATTACGGAACGAGTAAAGAGACTTGCCGGTAACGAGATTGAACTAGGTATTGAGATACCGACGATCGAATCTCGGGCAAGTAACATACCGATGACAAAGGGAACAACATATGTTGTTATGCGATTTGACCGATAAAGATCTTCGTAGAATATGTGGGAGCCAATATGAGCAGCCAGGTTCCGCTATTGGTTATTGACCGGAGACGTGTCTCGGTCATGTCTACATTGTTCTCGAACCCGTAGGGTCCGCACGCTTAACGTTTCGATGACAGTTATATTATGAGTTTATGAGTTTTGATGTATCGAAGGAGTTCGGAGTCCCGGATGAGACCGGGGAAATGACGAGGAGTCTCGAAATGGTTGAGACAAAGATCCATATATAGGACTCCCCACACTTGGCGCGCCCCCTCTAGGGCCGGCCTATCCCTTGCTCCTTTATATACGGGGGCAGGGGGGCACCCTAGAACAGACAAGTTGAAATGTTTTAGCCGTGTGCGGTGCCCCCTCCACAGAAACACACCTCGGTCATACCGTCGCAGTGCTTAGGCGAAGCCCTGCGCCGGTAGATACATCATATCCATCACCACGCCGTCGTGCTGACGGAACTCTCCCGTGAAGCTCAACTGGATGAAGAGCTCATGGGACGTCATCAAGCTGAACGTGTGCTGAACGCGGAGGTGCCGTACGTTCGGTGCTTGATCGGTTGGATCGCGAAGAAGTTCGACTACATCAACCGCGTCACTTGACGCTTCCGCTCCCGGTCTACGAGGGTACGTAGACACACTCTCCCTCTCGTTGCCATGAATCTGGTAGATAGATCTTGCGTGATCGTAGGAAAATTTTGAAAATACTACGTTCCCCAATAGACCCTAGATGAACCAGATAGTAGACAGATACTATTCGTTGCTGCCTCGATAAGCCCCCACATGCATTTTAAAACTCAAGCTTGAACATTAGTTTGAACCTGAATTAGAGTCTAAGAAGTGAACATGACGATAAAGTAGCAGGTAATAATAACCGATGTATAACGTAAGCAAACACAAAAGAGTGTGACCTCTCTTCCGGAACTGTGTAGTCCTCAGGTTCATCTGCTCAGTCGCTGATGGTAATGCAGTTGACGTGGATGCCGGCAACGGGGAAGATGATCTCAGACAGCGAAAGAAAGTCCACAGGGGGAATCTCTACTGCAGTGATTGCTTCCGTCGATGGTGCACCTCAGGTGGGGTGGATGACGGCACGGCAGGAGCAGGACATAACACACAAAGTTTTCTTTAACACCTATCTGAAAATGAAGTAAATCTGTACGGGCTCCTTAGAATTGGAGGATTCTATATACGTAGGGACAAGAAAAACACAGGAATAGGATAGGAATGCACGTGCATAACAGAGCATTTGCAAACACATGATTTCTATCAACGTGGGTGTTTGGTTCAAATGAATTGGAAGAACACATGAATGGAGAAACATGGTCAAATTAAAGTCAAACCACATGAAAATGTAAAATAAGAATCTTATTAAGCAAGTAAGGAAATTAGTCCTATTCTTCATGCATATTAATTTGAAAAGGAAGTTCAATTAGATATTAAAATTCCTAAGTTTTTTCATCGAAAGAGACACCAAAGGAAATAAACTTCCAGTTTTGCTTTGCTCCATTCCTTCTAACCAAATGCACGAATAGTAGTACCATAGTAAAGTTTCAAATTCCTATGTTTTCCTTCACTTTTTCTTTGAACCAGTGGCGATTCTAGTAGGCAGTCTTTGACAGGCTGAAGCCTGCCCTCGAAATATTTTGTGAGCTTAGATTTGGTCCACATGAGTAGCATATAATGGCTATCTGCACCTTGATATGCAGTAGTTGATTCGATACCGTAGAAGTAGTAATATCATTGTTCGACTTCTCGAAGAGGTAAAGAGCCAAGGGCAACCCGAACGTGGCAGTTGTGTAGGGGTGGGGCGTGGTGAGCCAGTTTTGTGGACATTCTTTTCTACTGTTGTTTGCATCCAATAGGTTCCACCGTTGGATGCAGACCTTACGGTTATTGTGGCGATTGCTAGTAATAGACATATTACGAAAATCAAATAATCCCAAAACAAACCCGACCACATTTCTTGTTTCTAGACATGAATTGGAATCAATCGATGAGAGACGTGGGATGTAGTACCTAGCACGACATGCAGCGGTCAGTTCAGAGCAAGTACAATAGTGGGCTTATAGCCTGATTACATGGCAACTTTGCCTATGAGTGAATCTACATCGTAAATAAATACATATTAAGTTCTCTCATTTTCCACCCCGCCTTGGTTGCAATGCACAATATTGAGTATATTACTACTAACTAGTCTCTTTTTGACACACATTTACGTTCATACGGCTTGAATGCCAAGGAGGAGAGGGTAGCGGTTCTCGAAATGTTGAACGGTTAATGATGCCTCCGCATTCAATTAGCATGCAGAGGAAAGTGACTGGAGAAGCAGAATGGAGCCAGCACGATGTGAATGCAACGCAGTTTGGACTCTAATGTAAAGGCGCCCCGGCACTCCAATCCAGCTACTCCTAGTCTCTGCGCAACACTGCCTACTCCAATCCAAGACCAAGACCAAGTGACCAGAACCCACAAGCACACATGGCGTCGATGGACGCGAGCGGTAGTCGGCTATGCCAGATCATCCAAGACGCCGGCCTCCGACCCTGCACCGTGCAGTGTTTCCAGACAGTGGCGGTGACCGCCGGAGTCATATCCCTCATCGACGCCGGCTTTGCCTCTCGCATGTACGAGATGATGGTCGGCTCCATCCGCAAGTTCACTGCCGTCAAGAAGTGCGCAGACGACATTGCCGTACTGCCCCCATCCCGTGCACCCAGGCTCCTTGTGGCCTACCACCCTCATCGGCCTCTGATACGTCTCCGTTGTATCTATAATTTTTTATATACTTTTGGCAACTTTTTATACTATTTTTGGGACTAACATATTGATCCTGTGCCCAGTGCCAGTTCCTGTTTGTTGCATGTTTTTTGTTTCGCAGGATATCCATATCAAAGGGATTCCAAATGGGTTAAAAATGGACGGAGAGTTTTTTGGAATATATGTGAATTTTGGGAAGTGAAATCAACGTGAGACGATGCCCGAGTGGCCCACGAGGGTGAGGGGCGCGCCCAGGGGGGCAGGCGCTCCCTGGGCCCTCGTGACCACTCTGTAAGGCTGTTGGTGCCCTTCTTTCGCCGCAAGAAAGCTAATAAACGGATAAAAATCGTGTCCAAAATTCAGCCCAATCAGAGTTACGGATCTTCGGGAATTTAAGAAATGGTGAAAGGCCACAATCTGGGAACACACAAACAGAGAGAGACAGAGAGACATATCCAAACTCGAAGGGGTTCTCGCCCCTCCATCGCCATGGAGGACATGGACCAGAGGGAAACCCTTCTCCCATCTAGGGAGAAGGTCAAGGAAGAAGAAGGAGGACGGGGGCTCTCTCCCCCACTCTCTTGGTGGCGCCGGAACGCCGCCGGGGCCATCATCGTGTGACGGCGATATACACCAACACCTCCGTCATCTTCACCAACATCTTTATCACCTCCCCCCATATATCTACAACGGTCCACTCTCCCGCAACCCGCTGTACCCTCTACTTGAACATGGTGGTTTATGCTTCATATTATTATCCAATGATGTGTTGCCATCCTATGATCTCTGAGTAGATTATCGTTGTCCTATCGGTGATTGTTGAATTTCTATGATTGATTTAATTTGCTTGTGGTTATGTTTCTGTCCTTTGGTGCCCATCATATGAGAGCGCGCGTGGATCACACCATAGGGTTAGTTGTATGTTGATAGGACTACGTATTGGAGTGCAAGAGTGACAGAAGCTTCAACCTAGCGTAGAAATTGATGCATACGGGATTGAAGGGGGACCAATATATCGTAATGCTATGGTTGGGTCTTACCTTAATGAATGTTAGTAGTCGCAGATGCTTGCTAATAGTTCCAATCACAAGTCCATAGAATTCCAACTCAGGGATGACATGCTAGCAATGGACTCTCCCACATAAAACTTGCTATCGGTCTAGTAACATAGTCAGTTGCTTAGGGACAATTTCGCAACTCCTACCACCATTTTTCCACACTAGCTATACTAACTTTATTGCTTCTTTACCTAAACAGCCCCTATTTTATATTTACGTGCTCTTTATATTCTTGCAAACCTATCTCGTTAGACCTACAAAGTACTTCTAGTTTTATACTTGTTCTAGGTAAAGTAAACGTCAAGTGTGCGTAGAGTTGTATCAGTGGTCGATAGAACTTGAGGGGATATTTTTTCTACCTTTAGCTCCTTGTTGGGTTCGACACTCTTACTTTTCGAAAGAGGCTACAACTGATCCCCTACACTTGTGGGTTATCAAGACCTTTTTCTGGCGCCGTTGCCGGGGAGTTATAGCGTGGGGTGAATATTCTCGTGTGTGCTTGTTTGGTTTTTCACTAAGTAGATTTTATTTGCGGTTCTAAGTTGTTCTCTATCTTTAGTTATGGATATGGAACACAAAATACCAAAAAAAATTAGGTGTACTTGCTACTCATGGAGATGGGGAACCTCCTAAATCCCTCGATGCTCAGTATGTGAAAAATATTATGTACTACTTTGATAATCCTGATAAAACCCCATTCAACTATATAATGGGAGTAAAGTTGGATCAATGTGAATACTTTAGGGATTATCGCTTGACACAAAAAGGGAAACTACTATGGGATCAAATTTATATGTTGTATTGGTATGCTCGGCAACTATGCTTGAGATATCATTATACTTGTTGCTCTAGGGTGAAGGCTCCACACCTTCCCTTTTCATGCAAATTTAATGATAATGAAACCTTAGCATCTTATGCTAATGCTATATATGATTACTATGATGTTAAACAAATAGAAGAATTTCTTGCTTTTATGGATGCTTATGAAATTGAATCCGTGTTTAAAAAGTATGATGCTTTTGATGATGATGTTTATAGGCCTGAAAATCTTGCTATATTGAAATATTGCTATTTGAATTATGAATATAACTCCAATATTGATGCGTTTATTGAGAAAGTCTCCGCTGTCCAAGAAGAGACTAATATTTTTCAGGAAACTATGGAAGAATAAATTGATGACACTTTGAGCTTACTAGATGAAAAAGATGAGGAGGAGAGCGAAGAACAAAAGGAGGAAGAGCGGATTGATCAACCGTGCCCACCTTCTAATGAGAGTAACTCTTTATCCCATACATTGGTTAATTTCCCTTCGTGCTTACCGAAGGATGAATGCTATGATGATTGTTATGATCCCATTGATTCTTTTGAAATATCCCTTTTTGATGATGCTTGCTATGCTTGTGGCCAAGATGCCAATATGAATTATGCCTATGGAGATGAACTTGATATAGTTCCTTATGTTAAACATGAGATAGTTGCTATTGCACCCACACATGATAGTCCTATTATCTTTTTGAATTCTCCAAACTACACTATATCAGAGAAGTTTGCACTTATTAATGATTATATTGATGGGTTGCCTTTTTCCGTTGCACATGATGTTTTTGATGAATATAATATGCATGTGCTTGCTGCTCCTACTTGCAATTATTATGAAAGAGGAACTACATCTCCGCCTCTCTATGTTTCCAACACGATAAAATTGCAAGAAACTGTTTATACTATGCATTGGCCTTTACTATGTGTGCATGAATTGTTCTTTTATGACATGCCGATGCATAGGAAGAGAGTTAGACTTTGTTGTTGCATGATATATGTTACTTTGTGCTCACTACTAAATCACAAATCATTGCTATTTAAAATTGTATTTGATATACCTTGGGATCCGGGTGGATCCATTACTTGAGCACTATATGCCTAGCTTAATGGCTTTAAAGAAAGCGCTGCCAGGGAGACAACCCGGAAGTTTTAGAGAGTCATTTATTTCTATTGTGTGTTTTTATAAAGTTTAAAAACAGAAAAAATAAAGAGGGGAACCTAAATTTTTTCAAAAAGAAAAGTGAAAGTAAGAAGGACGAGCACTGCTGAAATTGGGGAGCTCCTTGAACTTTGTTCATGCCCATGGAAACTTTGCAAATCTTGAACTACAGAAACTTTTCAACAAAAATAATTATCCCCTTGTACAATTCCATTGCATTATAAAAATAACGTGCCAAGAGTTTCCTTTAGGATGATTAAACTGCTTGTTGGTTTGTGCGGTGCAAAAAAAGAAACTTGGCTGTAGTGCGCGATTTTACATTTTTTTTACTGGAACGTCGAAAGGATCTGAAACTTTTTGCAAAGTCTTGCTATAAAAATTGTTGATTTTTGCTAATTTTGCTAGAATTTTTAGAGTTACAGAAGTATGGTTAATGTTCAGATTACTACAGACTATCCTGTTTTCACAGAATGCTGTTATAGCTTCATTATTTGCATATGCTTGAATTCTTGTTGAAGCCTCCTTGACTTGGGGCCATAGAATTGTGATAGCATACAGTAGGTAATGTTTGTTTATTATTATACAATAATGTTAGAGCAGTACATGATGGGATTTCATAGATCATATGCACTAACCCCGCCACTAAAAGTTTGGTTAAGTTTTGTGTGGATGAAGTGTTCGAAGATCGAGGAGGTCTCGATGTGAGAAGAAGGAGGAGAGGCAAGAGCTCAAGCTTGGGCATGCCCAAGGCACCTGTCGGGGAAACTGACCTCCCACGAACACCTATGGGACTGGAGCCCCTTCTACGATACGGCAAGGGAGCGGAGGGAGCACGAAGAGCGGATCGAGGGGCACACGCGGACAGTTTACCCAGGTTCGGGCCGCGCGGACGCGTAAAACCCTACTCCTGCTTTGGTTGTATTGAGTTCTCGGGCTCGGGAGCTTGAAGATCTACAGTGCTAGCTACACCGAGCGTAGGAGTGATCGAGTTTCTGGGATCCAACCCCCTCTACGTTGTGCATGGGCCTCCTTTTATAGCTCAAAGGGGTCACCGACAGTTGCCAACGTAGAGGAGGGTAAAAATGTAAAACTGGTGGTGGTTGTAACAGTGCATGAACAGTGTATGAACAATGGTCTTCACCTAACTCTGACGGTGGGGGACAAGGGCATTGAATGCCCGTCGCCGTCGCCCCAAAAGCGCCCGTCCATGCGTCTCCGTTCGCCACGGCGATAGTCTCGTCACCGCTGCTTGCCACCGTGTACCCCAGGCTGCACAGCCATCTGCCACGTGATCCTGGAAGGGCCCCAGGGCGACGCGTGGCCAAATGAGCTGGAGCGCAGGCACACAGTGTAGGCTTCCCCCGGCAAGCACCTTGCCGGGGTCGCAACCTTGCCGGGCCCGGAAGTTTGTCGCTCTCCGGGTCCTGCCGGGGCGCATGATGCACCGCGATATCCCAATCTTGATGTGCCGTTCTTTGGCCTTCCTGGCAAACTCCTCTTGCCAGGGTCTTGTGCTGGAACGATAACTTTGAGCCTGGTGCGGCCTTCCCGGCAAGCTCCTCTTGCCGGGGTCTTGTCTCTTAACTTGAATACTTTGTTCTTGAATGGCTTAAAGGGGCCTAGAGTGGGCTTTGGCGGGCGCGTGGTGAGCCAGACCATGGGACGCTGCTACTGCCCGTGCACAAGTCGGGATACTAAGGTACCCCTACTTTAGTACACCGACAGGAGCCCCCGGGCCTGGGTCACACACGGTGCCGAGCGCTGTTGGGCCAGGCCCAAAACAGTGCACGGGCACACGCGGCCCACGGCGCGCCGTTTCCCACTCCAGATTCATCGCATCCCTCCCTAACGGCACGCGTCGATTGCGGCGTCGTGGGAGAGATCGTGGCCTGTTTCTTTAATGGAAAAATGCGGAACGTCCCCCACTTCCCCCTTAAAAGCATAGGAAGCAGGGGCAGTTTCCCCCATTGCTTTCATTGTGCCTTGAATCTCCAGAAACCCCCGCCACTCCCTGCTTCTGTCCTTCCTCCGCCGTCTTCCCTACCCGCAGCGCCGTCGTCCTCCCTCGCCGTCCCCGCCATGGCCCCGAAGAGCGACCAGGCGAAGAGCGACAAGGCGAAGAGCGATAAGGCGAAGAAGGAGAAGTCCGACAAGGCGGCGAAGCTAGCAGCCATGCGGAGAAGGATGGTGGTCTTCCCGCCGAGGCTCGGCGCGAGGGAGCTACGGGACAAGTACTACTTGTTCTGGGCGAGGGAGACGAAGGCTCACCCTCGCACCAGAGTCCTCCCCGCCGTGGCCGTCGACATGTTCCTGGGAGGTTACTACTACTTCGCCTCATTCTTACATTGCGGTCTCTGTCCTCCGTATTCGGAGTTCTTCTGTGATGTGATGAACACGTACGGACTCCACCTCTTAGATTTCACCCCGAATGCTGTCCTCACTTTGGCCGTTTTCGCACATCTGTGCGAAAACTACGTCGGGGTCCACCCAAATGTAGCTCTTTTCCGCCATTTCTTCACGCCTAGAGTAGAGTCCGGGTCCCCACTCTCCGGCGGCATCTCCTGGATCTTTAGGCTGAACAAGAAGGAGGCGTACTTGATTGGGGAGCTACGCGGCAAGTGGGAAGAGTGGAGAGCTGATTGGTGCTGGGTTCTGGAAGATGCGCCCGAGCAGTTTACCTCGCCGCGCCAGACTGCAATAGTGCGCGGCAAGGATTGGAGCGACTTGGCCCCGGAGGATGACAAGCTGCAGATTGCCCTTACTAGGATCCTTCGCCTCCGGGCTGCCAACCTGACTGTGGGTGAAGTTGGGGCTGACTTCCTCCGCCGCCGCATTGCCCCTCTGCAGGAAAGGAAGAGACCCGCTTGGGAGTTCGGCAACGCGGCAGACCGCATGAGGCTGCGCCCCGGGCTGAACTATAACTTCACCGTCTTGGAACTGAAGGGGATGGTCCAGGAGCTGTTCAAACATGACCCCAGGCACAAGGAGTGGTTCACCCCGTCCCGGGGAGTAGTTCCATTGTGCAACAATACTGCCCTTAGCGCCATCCGAGCGGTGATGCCTGAGTGTGATTCCCACGGGGTTGTTCCCACTTGGCTGATGCCTCCAGAGGAGACCGTGCAGGCCTTCTTCGACAGCCTGATTGAACGGCCACGCAACCCCGAGGAGAAAAAGGGCCTCACCCGGGAGACCACCGAACGGGATGTGGCCTACATAGCCAACAGGATGGAAGAGGCCGCCGCGGCTGCGGCCGCAGGTGAATTTGGGTACACTGTGGATGAAGCAGAGGCAGCGGACGCAGTGAGCCAGGCCGAGGAGGAGGAAATCCTCAAGCTGCTGAAGATTGCGCCCGAGGAGTTTGCCGGGGAGCCCGCCGGGGAGCCTGCCGGGATGAGCGAGGCTGCCGGGCAAGGCCCCGAGTCCAGTGAGCCCACCGAGGAGGACGCCGAATCGGGCGATTCCGACGAAGACTCGGGCGGGTCACTGAACCTGGACGATGACGCCTCCTCGTCCTCAGAGAATTCTCCGTCACCACCAAGTCCTCCGCCACAACAGAAGAAACGCCTCCGCAAGGCCGCAGAGACGGTGAGGCCACAGGCGCCCCGACAGCAGCCGAAGCGCCGGGCGACGCGCGCCACTACGACGAGCAAGGTCGTCAAGGAGGCGCCCCGTGCCCGAGCGACAAGCGGAGGGGGATCTTCCCGGAGTGGCTCTGGGGTTCCTTCCGCCCCTCGGTCTTCAGCGACGACCGGCGCGGGGTCTTCACAACCCACAGCTCCGGAGCCCGCCAAACGCCCGATGGAGCCTTCTCCTCCAGCTCCTCGCGCTGGAGCACATGAGGCGCAGTTTGACTTCTCCGCTCTCAGCTCCGATGAAGAGGAGGAAGAGTAAGTACTTGCGATTTTAATTTCCTTGATTTTCGTTGCTTTCGACTTGATTTCCTTTCCGCCTAACTCTGATCTTGTTTGGCTTCCAGGACCTTGACCCAGAGGACGGCGAAGAGGGCCAAGATCCCTGTGGTCGACCTTGATGACGACAAGCCTGCCGCAGCGACGGGGGACGTGCCAGCGACAAACTTGACGGACCAGCCTGCTGCTCCGGAGAGCAGCCCCCAGCGCAGCCCCCAGCGTAAGTCCCTTGTTCACTTTTCTGTTTGTAGGGCGCGCTTGAGGTAGTTATCCTTGCTAATGTTTTGTTGTCTTGCGCAGAAGTGGAGCCACAGCCGCAGGAGCACCAAGAGGTCGCCCCCGACGAACCGCTTGTTCCACCTTCCCCGCCAAGGATGAGCTCCCCGGCAAGGGACAGTGCTCCGCCAAGGATGGGTACTCCGCCAAGGGCGAACACCCCGCCAAGGGCGAGCACCCCGACAAGGGTGGACTCCCCGCCAAGGGAAGGCGCCAGCGGCCCTCCGCCGGCGGGGGCTTCTTCTACGCCGCCAAGGGAGAAATCCCTGGCGAGGGACCCCGTTGTTGAAGAGGCCCGCGAAGGTAACTCTTGTAATTTCTTCTTCTTGGATTCGTCTTTTTTGGATATTTGCTTGATGATTTTCCTTTTCTTTTCCTTCTGTCGTCAGATCCGCCCGCCCCGGAGCTGATGGAGACGGAAACTATCGCCGAGGAGGAGGTGCGTGGCAACGCTGGCGATGCCACCGCCGCAGAGGGAACGGCCGGCGCCGATGAGCCAGCCGCCGAGGAGACCGCCCCGACCGCTGACGCGGCAGCTGGGGAAGGGACCGGCGACCGCACTGCTGGCCCGGAGGCCGCAGGAGCACCGGACGCTGCATCGGCCGCCGATCCTTCCGCCTCTGCGGCTGGGTCGGACGTCTATCTGGAGGCCGCCAACGGGGTCTTTATCCAAGTCCCGTGGGCGTCCTCATCAAGGGCACCCGCGGAGGGGGAGACGTTTGACGGAGAAGTTCTTGCCTCCGCCGGGTTGAAGGTTGTCGACGCGCCCGGCAGCAGCGACGAGCCCGAAGAGGAGCAACTCCTACGTCGACTCCTAGGTTTGTACCGGGCCAGGCAAGCCAAGCTGGAGTCCCGAGAGGCTCTGGCTGCCAAGGCTAGTGCTGATCTGGAGAAGCGTGCCGCGGAGCTCCGTGCCGCCAACCAGGCGGCCCTCCGAAACTTGGCGGAGGAGCACGAAGAGCTTGCCGGAGCACACCAGGCGTTCCTCCTCGAGAAGGCCGAGGTGGAGGAGCAGCAGCGTCTGGCCGCCGAGGAGCTGTCTCGGCGGGAGGGAGAGCTCAACCAGCGGAAGGTCGACCTCGACAGCCACGAGGACGACCTCACCGCTCGTGAGCAGGCCATCGGCGGGGCTCTGCAGGAGGCGAGGGATGCCGCCGCTGCCGCAGAGACCGCCAAGAGGGATCTGGAGGCCAGGGTGGCGCAGATGGAGTCGAACCTGAAGGCGAGCGAGGACAGGGTCATCGCGCTCAACGTGGCGCGGGAGAAGGACGCCCATACCAACTCGGAGCTGCAAGTCCGCCTCTCCGAGAAAGGTAAAGAGCTCACCGACGCCAGGGACTCCATCGCTGACTTGGAGCTGAAGGTTTCTACCCTCACCGACTCGCTTGACGCCGCCCGGGACCGCGAGATGAAGCTGAAGGACGATCTCCGTACTGAGAGGGCCTTGCTGGAAAGCGCCGCCGTCTCGCAAAACCACTTCCAGCGGACGGTGGAGCAGTGGACCGAGGAGCTCGTCGCCTCCGCCGCCAACATCGACAGGGAGATGGTGGCGTTGAGGGCGGAGCACCTCGCGTACTCCCCCGATGAGAGCCTCCCCCACAGCGCCAAACTGAGCCTGTTCTTCAGAGGGGTGGCGCCGGCGCTTGCGCAGCTACGGGAGAAGATCCCCGCGCAGCTGGCTGACGAGGCACGCCGGCTTTGCATGGGTACTATGGAGCGGGTGTTGTCGAAGATCGTCTACCGAAACCCCGGGATCAACCTTGTCAACGTCCTCCGGACCCTGCCGCCCGAAGCCGACCAGGAGGCGTTGAAGGCACAAGTCGCCCATATCGTAGCCAAGGCGGGCAAGATCCAGAGGGTCGATGGAGACCGTAGAGACTAGGCTTCCTTTTTCCCGTTTTCCTTGTCGCTGTCGATTAAGTCATGGGTAGTAGTTGGTTAGAACAGCGTCAAGCTATCTCTGTAATATATACTTTTATTTTTGGGTAATCAATGTAGTGTTATCTCCCTTGCTTTTAGCCCTTTCACTTTGTATGCTTTTCACCCTACGCTTTTTAGGGAACTTGCCGGCAAAGGAGCCCTTGCCGCGAGCGCTGAGTGCGGGACTCTTAGCAGCCTGCTAGCAATGCCCTTGCCGGCAAGAAACCTTGCCGCAGCTAGTCGCAACACACTTAGATTGTTGAGCGTACTCGAAAACGAAGTAAGGGCGCGACACTTGTCGCAGCGCACTTAAGCCGTTGAGTGTGCTCGAAACAAAGTAAGGGTGCGGCTAGCCTCGGGTAGGTTCCTCCGCGCACAGGTTTTCCATACAAAGTGTGGTTGTTCAAGGAAGACAACTAATAATTTGAAATTTTTTAAATTGCTCAAACTTTGGCAACTTATCTTTTGTGTTCTGTCTGCTTCTCGGCAAAGGCTTTCCTTCCTTGAACAGCACTTGGTCCATACCACTATCTCCTTCCCCCCCGGCAAACTTGTGCGCGAGGAACACTTCTTCTGTTTAAGAGAGAAAGGAAAGGAGGAGAAAACACAAGTATGGAGCCTTGCGGCTTGTTGCTGCTTACCGGGGATGTGTGCTGCACAAAATGTTAGATGATACATGAAAGTAAAAATAAAAGCATGAAATGAGAAATGGTGCGAAGCACAAAAGTTTTACTGATGCACGGGGTCTGCGCCCGGCTTTGTACAAAGGTTTACATGCAACAATGGCAAGACTTGTACAAAAGGTGGTTGCCGGAGCGGATCACGGCAACCGCGCCTTATGGGTGAAACTTGCGAAGATGCTTGATGTTCCAGGAGTTGCTCACCGGTAAGCCTTCTTCGGTCTCAAGGCGGACAGCGCCGGGCCTTGTGACTTGTCTCACCCGATAAGGGCCTTCCCACTTCGGCGTCAACTTGTTGGAGTTCTTGGCGGACTGAACGCGCCGAAGAACAAGGTCGCCTTCCTCGAGACTCCTGGCCTTGACCTTGCGGCTATGATAGCGACGCAAGGCTTGCTGGTATCGAGCAGCTCGTACAGCAGCCTGGAGACGGTCCTCCTCGAGGAGCAATGCATCATCTCGCCGATGTTGCTCTTGCTCGAGCTCGTCGTAGGCGAGCACTCGAGGAGACCCGTACACGAGTTCCGTGGGGAGAACTGCCTCTGCTCCATAGACAAGAGCAAAGGGTGTCTGTCCGGTGGCTCGATTTGGTGTCGTCCTGATTGACCAAAGAGCCGCCGGCAACTCCTCTATCCAGTTTCTTCCGCACCTATGCAGCCTGTCGAAGGTTCTTGTCTTGAGCCCGCGCAGCACTTCAGCATTGGCCCTCTCCGCTTGACCGTTACTCCTCGGGTGAGCAACGGAAGCAAAGCAGACCTTAGCGCCAAGGTCTTGGACGTACTGCATGAAGGTGCGACTTGTGAACTATGTGCCGTTATCGGTGATGATCCTGTTAGGAATTCCGAAACGGCAAACGATTGACCTGAAGAACTTCACTGCTGACTGTGCTGTCACCTTTCTCACTGGTTCCAATTCTGGCCACTTTGTGAACTTGTCGATTGCAACGTACAAGTACTCAAAGCCCCCGACTGCGCGGGGAAAGGGGCCGAGGATGTCGAGCCCCCAGACCGAGAAGGGCCAGGACAAAGGGATCGTCTGGAGAGCTTGAGCTGGTTGGTGAATCTGCTTGGCATGGAACTGGCACGCTTCACACTTGGTTACTTGTGCAGTTGCATCTTGGAGGGCTTCTGGCCAAAAGAAACCTTGCCGGAACGCCTTCCCGGCAAGTCCTCTTGCGCCAATGTGGTGGCCACATATGCCTCCGTGTATCTTTGCCAACAGCTTCTGTCCATCTTCCCGGGAAATGCACTTCAATCTGACACCATTGAGTCTTCTTCTGTACAGTTCATTGCCGACGAACTGGTACATACTTGACTGCCTGGTAATCCTCTCTATCTCTTCTGGTTCTTCGGGAAGTTCTCCGGTTTGAAGAAAACGGACAATTTGCTGCGCCCATGCTGGAGCCTGAGGCTCAACAACAAGGACTAAAGGCATCAGGGCTGCTGCGGGAACCTCAGCTTCTACGACAAGAACCTGTGGCTCTGCCGGAGCTGAGTGTTCCCCGGCAAGCCTGCCGGGGCAAGACTTGTCGGGAACGCCTGCTTCAATTGTACGAACCCTGGGGTCCGCAGGAGCAGACCGTTCCTCAGCAACTTGGTCGTTGATCTTGGGGACCTTGGCGGCGGCTTCAGGAAGATCCGCCGGCAAGTAGTCGCCGGAGACCAACTTCCTCTTCTTGCTTTGCCCGACTGACGGTGTAACGGATGGTTGAGTTAGCTTGAGCATGAAGGTCCCTGGTTCCACAGGTAACTTCATCGCAGCACACTTTGAGAGGCCATCTGCGATATCATTTTGAGCTCTTGGAACGTGCTCCATTTGTAGGCCTTCAAAGTGTTCTTCAAGCTTCCTCACTTCATCGACATAAGCTTCCATCAAAGGGCTCTGGTAACTCTTGTTTACTTGTCGGACTACTAATTGCGAATCTCCCCGCACAATCAGCTTCTTGATCCCAAGTTCGGCCGCGATTCTGAGACCGGCAAGCAAACCTTCATACTTAGCAGTATTGTTTGTTGCTTGCTCCTTGGGAAAGTGCATTTGAACAACGTACTTGAGGTGCTCTCCGGTGGGCGCTATGAGTAACACGCCGGCGCCGGCGCCTTGCAGCGAGAAGGCACCATCAAAGTACATTATCCACTCTTTGTTCGCTTCTTGGACGGGGATGCTTGTCTCTGGAACTTCTTCATCTGGTGTTGGAGTCCATTCTGCTATGAATTCTGCCAAAGCTCTGCTCTGGATAGTTGAGGTACTCTCAAACTTGAGACCAAAGCTTGACAGCTCTAGTGCCCACTCGACGATCCTGCCTGTTGCTTCTGGATTTTGCAGTATCCTCTTTAACGGAAAGCGAGTGACCACTGTTATCTCGTGCGCTTGGAAGTAATGGCGCAGCTTCCTTGAGGCCATGAGGAGGCCGAAAAGCAACTTCTGCACCCCAGAGTATCTTGACCTAGCCCCCTGCAAGAGGGAGCTTACAAAATACACTGGGCGCTGTACCATCTTCTTCCGCACTTCTCCTTGTTCCTGCGCAGGCTTGTCCTTGTCGGGGCCAGAGCTTGTTGGGGAAGCCCCCTGCTTGTCGCTGGATGTGCTTGCCGGGGGTGTGGTTTCCTCACCTGCCTCCCTCTCCGCTACTAACGCAGCACTAACCACTTGATTGGTTGCCGCTAGGTACAGCAGCAACTTCTCTTGTGGCCTGGGTGCGACAAGTATCGGAGTGGAGGATAGGTACCCTTTCAAGTCACGCAGCGCTGCCTCCGCTTCCGGAGTCCATTTTATAGGACCTGCCTTTTTCAAGATTTTGAAGAAAGGCAGGGCGCGTTCTGCAGACTTTGAAATGAACCTGCTGAGGGCCGCCACACAACCAGCAAGTCTCCTTACGTCCTTGACGCGCTTCGGGGCTTCAATCTGCTCGATGGCTTTTATCTTGTCGGGATTGGCTTCAATCCCCCTCTGGGACACAAAGAACCCGAGAAGCTTGCCGGAAGGGACTCCAAAGACGCACTTCTCGGGGTTCAACTTGAGCTGTATCTTGCGCAGATTCTCAAAGGTTTCTTCTAGATCTTGAACCAGGGTATCCTTGCTCTTGCTCTTGACCACTATATCATCCATGTAGGCTTCTACATTCCTGTGTATCTATGGTTCAAAAGCAGTGTGGACCACCCTTGCAAATGTTGAGCCCGCATTCTTCAATCCAAAGGGCATGCGTATAAAGCAATATGTGCCACATGGAGTAATGAACCCGGTCTTCTCTTCATCTTCCTCAGCCATGAATATGTGGTGGTAACCTGAGTATGCATCGAGAAATGAAAGCAACTCACATCCGGCGGTGGAGTCGACAATCTGGTCAATGCGCGGCAAGGGAAATGGATCCTTAGGACAAGCTTTATTCACATCAGTGAAGTCTATACAAAGTCTCCACTTCCCATTAGCCTTGCGCACGACAACTGGATTGGCCAACCACGTGGGATGTAGTACACCTCTAACAAGGCCTGCTGCTTCCAACTTCTTAATTTCTTCGGCGATGAACTCTTGGCGCTCCACCGCTTGCTTCCTGACCTTCTGCTTGACGGGCCGCGCATGAGGACAAACAGCAAGCTTGTGCTCAATTACCTTCCTGGGAACGCCGGGGATGTCAGACGGTTGCCACGCAAACACGTCCACATTCGCCCGCAGGAAGGCAATGAGAGCGCTTTCCTATTTGGGGTCGAGTGTAGCACTGATGGTGAAGGTACCACCAGTGCCGTCCTCCTTGGCGGACACCTTCTTGGTTGCCGGTGGAGCTGCCATTCCCTTCTTGCACTTGCCGGTGGAGCTCGATGGCGCGTCCTCGACGGCAGCGCAGCACTCCGAAGAGGTGCGTTTGCCGGAGTGGGCCCCAGAGCTCTTGCCGGACTTGGTCTTGGTCTTCCCCCCGGGAGCTTCAGCGGCAAGTGTTTTGCTGTCTGCCACGGCTGCTGCGTCCCGGTAGATCTTGTCGGCGCATATGAGCGCGTCCTTCTTGTCGCCGGGGACAGAGATGACGCTGATTGGCCCCGGCATCTTGAGCATGTTGTATGCATAGTGGGAGGCTGCCATGAACTTGGCGAGCGCAGGACGGCCAAGTATCCCATTATATGGTAATGGGATATCGGCAATGTCGAACGTGATCCTTTCCGTCCTGAAGTTAAGCTCTCCGCCAAAGGTCACCGGCAGCGTGATCTTCCCCTTCGGCTTGTTCCTTCCTGGGTTGATTCCTTGGAACGTCCCGGTTTCCTCGAGCTCGCTGTCGGGGATCTGCAGTTTCTTGATCACAGCGGAGGAGATCAAGTTGAGGCCGGCCCCGCCGTCAACCAACATCTTGGTGACCTTGAGGTTGCGGATAGTTGGTGAAACCAACATCGGCAAACACCCGACCGCAGTTGTGCGGTCAGGGTGGTCCTCAAGGTCGAAGATGATGGGCGTGCCAGACCATTTCAGCAGCCTGCGCGACTCGACGGGTGGCTCAGCTGCATTCACTTCCCGCACCCATTGCTTGAGTTGACGGTGGGAAGTGTGCAGAGAGGCACCTCCATCGACGCACAGAACTTTTGTGGCCTTCTGGAACTCCTGCTCGCTGTTATCTCCGTCATCCATATCCTCGTCATCGTCTTCGTCTTCATCCTTGTCGCAGCCCCGGGGAGGTCTGTCTCCTTGCCGCTGCTTGGCCTTGCCGCGGCGTCCTCCCCGGCCATTGAACGGCCGCTTCTTTCTGGGCTCTCCCCCGCCTCCTTGGGCCTTCTCCTTGTTGCGACGCTCGTATTCAGCCTTCTGCTGTTCTACGAGGTATTCTACTCTCTTGCAGTTCTGGAGATCGTGGCCCTTAGTGCGGTGGATCTTGCAGTACTGCTTGTCGGAGCCGTCCTGCTTGTCGGCTGCCGCTACAGGGTCGGCCTCCTTGCCGGAGCCACCAGCCTGTGTCTTCTTGGCGGCAGCCTCCTTGCCGGACTGCTCGACAACCAGTACCTCCTTGTTCTTCTTCTTCCTGTTATTCCGCCACCGGCTTTTCCTTGCCGGGGCGGCATCCTCGCTGTCACTTCCTCCTGCACCGGTATCCTCTCCGGGGAGCCTCCTCCCTTCTTCAGCACGAGCACATTTGTCAGCCAGAGCATAAAGCTCGCTGACGTCCCGGATCTTGGTCATCGCCATCTCCTCCCTCATCCGGCGGTTGCGCACGTTCTGGTGGAACGCGCTGATAACCGCGGCAGGGTGGACATCCGGGATGTTGTGCTGAACGCGGCTGAACCTTTGGATGTACTTGCGCAGGGACTCCCCCTCCTTCTGGGCAAGAATGTGGAGATCGCTCTCCTGGCCGTGGGGTTTGTGGCCGCCTGTGAAGGCGCCGACAAACTGGTGGCACAAATCCGCCCATGAAGAGATGGAGTTTTCCGGCAAGTGCATAAGCCAAGACCAGACGTTTGGCTTAAGCACGAGCGGGAAGTAGTTGGCTAGAATCTTCTCGTCACGTCCCCCGGCAGCCTGCACCGCAATGGTGTAGATGCTGAGGAACTCCGAGGGGTGTGTCTTGCCGTCGTACTTCTCGGGTACGTCGGGCTTAAAGTTCTTCATGCTGGGCCACTGGACTTGCCGCAGCTCTCGGGTGAACGCAGGGCAGCCTGCCGCGTACGGCAAGTCACCTGGTTCACCAGGCGCGTGCATGTCGACAACGGTCCCAACGCGCTGATCAGACTGTCTTCGGGCTTCTCGTCGACGCTCGATACGAGTTCGAGCATCCTCTTGTCGCCTGTCGTCTAGGACTTGGCGCTGATCGCGGCGAGCCCGCGGATCCGATGACGCTGTGGAGTCGTCGTCGACGTTGATCCGACGGGGCGACGATTTCTGCTTCCGCGGCGGGGAGTGCATGGTAGTTGCGCCCCCGGCGGTCTTGTCTCCATCGGCCTTCGCCTGGTCGACTTGCCGCGGCCGCGATGTTGCCGGCTGCTGCGGCGTGTCGTTGTTTGGCGAAGGCGATGAGGCTCTGGATCGTAGCCCTCCAGTCTTCGGCCTTGTCCGCCGCTGGAGGGAAATCGAGGAGCAGCTGAGCCCTGGCTAAGGCCTCTGCTGGAGAGGAGGGAAACGGTGGCGAACGGTGCGAGGAGCGAGATACACTCGGACTTCTAACTGCGTTAGAAGGAGCATGTTCCCGCCCCGGCGACCGCGCCTTGCTCGTGCCCGGACGTTGGCCTTGAGCGTCCCGCGACCCGCCGGCCTGGCCACGTCCCAGCAAGCGTATGGTACCTCCGGTACCACATCGCTGCTGGTCTGGTACCTCCTGAGAGGGACGTGGTGCGTGCACGGACACCGAGGCTATGGAGTTCGCCCGGTCGTCCGTCTTGTCCTTGGACTTGGTGGCGCCGTGAGTTTCCCCACCGGCGTCCACCCTTCCGCCAGCGTCTCCTCCACCAACCGTCGGTTCTGGAGGTGGCGGGATTGACGCAGACGGGCCTCCGACCTCCGAAGCCTTCTTCTTCGGAGGCATGTTGACGTAGCCGATGAAGTTGACGAAGCTGGAGAGGTTGATGAAGACTGCGCCCGCGTGAGCACCGGATCAGGTTCGCACAACCTCGACGCCCCCTACCTGGCGCGCCAAAGATGTCGGGGAAACTGACCTCCCACGAACACCTATGGGACCGGAGCCCCTTCTACGGTACGGCAAGGGAGCGGAGGGAGCACGAAGAGCGGATCGAGGGGCACACGCGGACAGTTTACCCAGGTTCGGGCCGCGCGGACGCGTAAAACCCTACTCCTGCTTTGGTTGTATTGAGTTCTCGGGCTCGGGAGCTTGAAGATCTACAGTGCTAGCTACACCGAGCGTAGGAGTGATCGAGTTTCTGGGATCCAACCCCCTCTACGTTGTGCATGGGCCTCCTTTTATAGCTCAAAGGGGTCACCGACAGTTGCCAACGTAGAGGTGGGTAAAATGTAAAACTGGTGGTGGTTGTAACAGTGCATGAACAGTGTATGAACAGTGGTCTTCACCTAACTCTGACGGTGGGGGACAAGGGCATTGAATGCCCGTCGCCGTCGCCCCAAAAGCGCCCGTCCATGCGTCTCCGTTCGCCACGGCGATAGTCTCGTCACCGCGGCTTGCCACCGTGTACCCCAGGCTGCACAGCCATCTGCCACATGCCCCTGGAAGGGCCCCAGGGCGACGCGTGGCCAAATGAGCTGGAGCGCAGGCACACAGTGTAGGCTTCCCCCGGCAAGCACCTTGCCGGGGTCGCAACCTTGCCGGGCCCGGAAGTTTGTCGCTCTCCGGGTCCTGCCGGGGCGCATGATGCACCGCGATATCCCAATCTTGATGTGCCGTTCTTTGGCCTTCCTGGCAAACTCCTCTTGCCAGGGTCTTGTGCTGGAACGATAACTTTGAGCCTGGTGCGGCCTTCCCGGCAAGCTCCTCTTGCCGGGGTCTTGTCTCTTAACTTGAATACTTTGTTCTTGAATGGCTTAAAGGGGCCTAGAGTGGGCTTTGGCGGGCGCGTGGTGAGCCAGACCATGGGACGCTGCTACTGCCCGTGCACAAGTCGGGATACTAAGGTACCCCTACTTTAGTACACCGACAGCACCCCAAGTAAATATTCAAGGAGACTCAAGCATCTAAGCTTGGGGATGCCCCGGAAGGCATCCCATCTTTCTTCAACAAGTATTGGTATGTTTTCGGATTCATTTCATTCACATGATATGTGTAAACTCTTGGAGCATCGTGTGCTTTTTATTTTCTTTTAATAAATGCACCATGCTGGTATGAGATAGTCCTTGGTTGATTTATAGAATGCTCTTTGCACTTCACTTATATCTTTTGAGTATGGCTTTATAAAATGCTTCATGTGCTTCACTTATATCATTTGAAGTTTGGATTGCCTGTTTCTCCTGACATAGAAAACCGTCATTTGTAGAATGCTCTTTTGCTTCACTTATATTTGTTAGAGCGAGGGCATATCTTTTGTAGAAAGAATTAAGACTCTCTTCCTTCACTTATATCTATTTAGAGAGTTGATAAGAGTTGGTCATTCACGTGGTTAGACATAGAATCCTACATAAACTTGTGGATCGCTGAATATGATATGTTTGATTCCTTGGAATAGTTTTGTGATATAGAGATGCTAATATGTGGGAGGTACTAGTGAATGATTGTGGTTTATTAAAAATATTGATGTTAAGCTTTGTGATTCCTGAAGCATGCACGTATGGTCTCCTAACTATGTAACCAAGTTGGCGCTCATTGTATTTTGATTGTTTATCTTTGCGTGAAAGTCGGGGGCGTGCGATGGTTAACTCTTACCAACCTCCCCCCTAGGAGCATGCGTCATAGTATTTTGCTTCGAGGGCTAATAGATTTTTGGCAAAAGTATGTGAGTTCTTTATGACTAATGTTGAGTCCATGGATTATACGCACTCTCACCCTTCCACCTTGCTAGCCACTCTAGTACTGTGCAATTTTCGCCGGTGCATCAAACCAGCTTATACCCTTCCTCAAAAACAGCCACCATACCTACCTATTATGGCATTTCCATATCCATTCCGAGATATATTGCCATGTGACTCCACAGTTCCGTTTGCTATGACTCGCACCATCATTATCATATTGCTTTGCATGATCGCAAGACAGCTAGCATGATGTTTTCATGGCTTGTCCGTTTTTTGATGTCATTGCTATGCTAGATCGTTGCACATCCCGGTACACCGCCGGAGGCATTCATATAGAGTCATATTTTTGTTCTACCATCGAGTTGTAATATCGAGTTGTAAGTAAATAGAAATGTGATGATCATCATTATTAGAGTATTGTCCCGAAAAAAAAGGAAAAAAGAAAGGCCAAATAAAAAAAAGGAAGAAAGGCCAAATAAAAAAAGAAAGGCCAAATAATGGCAATCCCTACTCACTCACATTGATATCAATTGATGGACATCTCCATAGTCCATTGATTTGCCTAGTCGATGTGAGACTTTCTGCCTACTTTTGTCTATAACCACCTTCTATTCCACCCATAGGGCTATGTCCATGGCTCACGCTCATGTATTGCGTAAAGAGTTGAAAAGGATCAAAAAAGTAAAGTATGAAAACAATTGCTTGGCTGACACCGGGATGGGCATGAGGGGTACCTTGTAAGACTATGATTTTGTAGGGATAACGTTCTTTAGCATTTATATTTTGAAAGACTTGATTGTTTGTTGGGATGCCCGAGTATTAAATTCTTTTATGTCAAATGATAGACTATTGCTTTGAATCACTCATGTCTTAATATTCAGGCCATGATTAGATTACATGATCAAGATTATGTTGGGGAATGTAGCAGAATTTTAAAATTTTCTACGCATCACCAAGATCAATCTATGGAGTCATCTAGCAACGAGGGAGAGGGGAGTGCATCTACATACCCTTGTAGATCGCGCGCGGAAGCGTTCAAGAGATTTGATGGAGTCGTACTCGTCGTGATCCAAATCACCGATGACCTAGCGCCGAACGGATGGCACCTCCGCGTTCAACACACGTACGGAGCAGGGACGTCTCCTCCTTCTTGATCCAGCAAGGGGGAGGAGAGGTTGATGGAGATCCAGTAGCACAACGGCGTGGTGGGGGAAGCAGCAGGATTCCAGCAGGGCTTCGCCAAGCACAACTTGAGGAGGAAGAGGTGTCATGGGAGGGAGAGGGAGGCGCCAGGGCTTAGGGTGCGGCTGCCCTCCCTCCCCCCTTTATATAGGGGCCCTAGGGGGGCGCCGACCCCCTAGAGATCCAATCTCAAGGGGGGGGCAGGGGGGGACTTGCCCCCCAAGTCAGGTGGGGCGCCCCCACCCCTTGGGTTTCCAACCCTAGGCGCAGGGGGAGGCCCAAGGGGGACGCACCATCCCACCAGGGGCTGGTTCCATTCCCTCTTCAGCCCATGGGTCCCTCCGGGATAGGTGGCCCCACCCAGTGGACCCTCGGGACCCTTCCGGTGGTCCCGGTACAATACCGGTGACCCCCGAAACTTTCCCAAGGGACGAAACTGGACTTCCTATATACAAATCTTTACCTCCGGACCATTCTGGAACTCCTCGTGACGTCTGGGATCTCATCCGGGACTCCGAACAACTTTTGGGTTACCGCATACTTATATATCTACAACCCTAGTGTCACCGAACCTTAAGTGTGTAGACCCTACGGGTTCGGGAGACAGGCAGACATGACTGAGACGACTCGCCGGTCAATAACCAATAGCGGGATCAGGATACCCATGTTGGCTCCGACATGCTCCTCGATGATCTCATCGGATGAACCACGATGTCGAGGATGCAATCAATCCCGTATACGATTCCCTTTGTCTATCGGTATAGCACTTGCCCGAGATTCGATCGTCGGTATAACGATACCTTGTTCAATCTCGTTATGGCAAGTCTCTTTACTCATTCCGTAACACATCATCCCATGACCAACCCCTTAGTCACATTAAGATCATTATGATGATGTCTTACTGAGTGGGCCCAGAGATACCTCTCCGTCATACGGAGTGACAAATCCCAGTCTCGGTTCGTGCCAACCCAACAGATGCTTTCAGAGATACCTGTAGTGTACCTTTATAGCCACCCAGTTACGTTGTGACGTTTGGCACACCCAAAGTATTCCTACGGTATCCGGGAGTTGCACAACCTCATGGTCTAAGGAAAGGATACTTGACATTGGAAAAGATTTAGCATACGAACTACACGATCTTGTGCTAGGCTTAGGATTGGGTCTTGTCCATCACATCATTCTCCTAATGATGTGATCCCGTTATCAATGACATCCAATGTCCATGGTCTGGAAACCGTAACCATCTATTGATCAACGAGCTAGTCAACTAGAGGCTTACTAGGGACATGTTGCGGTCTATGTATTCACACATGTATCACTGTTTCCAGATAATACAATTCAAGCATGAACAATAGACAATTATCATGAACAAGGAAATATAATAATAACCATTTTATTATTGCCTCTAGGGCATATTTCCAACAGTCTCCCACTTGCACTAGAGTCAATAATCTAGTTACATTGTGATGAATCGAACACCCATAGAGTTCTGGTGTTGATCATGTTTTGCTCGTGGAAGAGGTTTAGTCAACGGATCTGTGATATTTCGATCTGTATGCACTTTACAAATATCTATGTCTCCATCTTGAATATAATTCCGGATGGAGTTGAAACGACGCTTGATGTGCTTGGTCTTCTTGTGAAACCCGGGCTCCTTGGCAATGGCAATAGCTCCAGTGTTGTCACAGAAGAGAGTCATCGGGCTCGACGCGCTTGGAATAACTCCTAGGTCGGTGATGAACTCCTTCATCCAGACTCCTTCATGTGCTGCTTCGGAAGCAGCTATGTACTCCGCTTCACATGTAGATGCCGCCATGATGCTTTGCTTGCAACTGCACCAGTTGACTGCCCCTCCATTCAAAATATACACATATCCGGTTTGTGACTTGGAGTCATCCAGATCTGTGTAACCCTTTACGACGAGCTCTTCGTCACCTCCATAAACGAGAAACATATCCTTAGTCCTTTTCAGGTACTTCAGGATGTTTTTGACCGCTGTCCAGTGTTCCATACCGGGATCACTTTGGTACCTCCCGACCAAACTTATGGCAAGGCTCACATCACGTCTGGTACACAGCATGGCATACATAATAGAACCTATGGCTGAGACAGAGGGGATGACACTCATCTTTTCTCTATCTTCTGTCGTGGTCGGGCATTGAGCCGTGCTCAATCTCATACCTTGCAATACAGGCAAGAACCCTTTCTTGGACTGATCCATATTGAACTTCTTCAATATCTTGTCAAGGTATGTGCTTTGTGAATGACCAATGAGGCGTCTCGATCTATCTCTATAGATCTTGATGCTTAATATGTAAGCAGCTTCTCCAAGGTCCTTCATTGAAAAACACTTATTCAAGTAGGCCTTTATGCTCTCCAAGAGTTCTACATCATTTCCCATCAGCAATATATCATCCACATACAATATGAGAAATGCTACGGAGCTCCCACTCACTTTCTTGTAAATACAGGCTTCTCCCCAAGTCTGTATAAACCCAAACGCTTTGATCACCTCATCAAAGCGAATGTTCCAACTCCGAGATGCTTGCACCAGTCCATAGATTGAGCGTTGGAGCTTGCAAACCATGTTAGCATTCTCAGGATCGACAAAACCTTCCGGCTGCATCATATACAGTTCTTCCTTGAGGAAGCCATTAAGGAATGCTGTTTTGACGTACATTTGCCATATCTCATAATCATAGAATGCGGCAATTGCTAACATGATTCGGACAGACTTCAGCATCGCTACGGGAGAGAAAGTATCGTCGTAGTCAATTCCTTGAACTTGTCGATAACCTTTAGCGACAAGTCGAGCCTTATAGATGGTCACATTACCATCCGCGTCAGTCTTCTTCTTAAAGATCCATTTATTTTCTATGGCGTGCCGATCATCGGGCAAGCCCACCAAAGTCCATACTTTGTTATCATACATGGATCCTATCTCGGATTTCATGGCTTCAAGCCATTTGTTGGAATCCGGGCCCGCCATCGCTTCTTCATAGTTAGAAGGTTCACCGTTTTCTAACAACACGATTTCCAGGACAGGGTTGTCATACCACTCTGGTGTGGAACGTGTCCTTGTGGACCTACGAAGTTCAGCAGTAACATGATCTGAAGCTTCATGATCATTATCATTAACTTCCTCCCTAGTCGGTGCAGGCACCACAAGAACATCTTCCTGCGCTGCGCTACTTTCCGGTTCGGAAGGGGTGACTGTCTCCTCATCAAGTTCCACTTTCCTCCCACTCACTTCTTTTGAGAGAAACTCTTTCTCCAGAAAGGATCCATTCTTGGCAACGAAGATCTTGCCTTCGGGTCTGAGGTATAAGGTGTACCCAATTGTTTCCTTAGGGTATCCTATGAAGGCGCATTATTCCGATTTGGGTTCGAGCTTTTCAGGTTGAAGTTTCTTGACATAAGCATCGCATCCCCAAACTTTTAGAAATGACAACTTAGGTTTCTTGCCAAACCAAAGTTCATACGGTGTCTTCTCAACGGATTTAGACGGTGCCCTATTTAAAGTGAATGCGGCAGTCTCTAAAGCATAACCCCAAAATGATAGCGGTAAGTCGGTAAGAGACATCATAGATCGCACCATGTACAACAAAGTACGATTACGACGTTCGGACACACCATTACGCTGAGGTGTTCCAGGCGGCGTCAACTGTGAAACAATTCCACTGTTCCTTAGGTGCGTGCCAAACTCGTGACTTAAATATTCTCCTCCACGATCCGATCGTAAGAACTTTATTTTTCATTCACGTTGATTCACAACCTCATTACGAAATTCCTTGAACTTTTAAAAGGTCTCAGACTTGTGTTTCATCAAGTAAACATACCCATATCTACTTAAGTCATCTGTGAGGGTGAGAACATAGCGATAGCCACCGCGAGCTTCAACACTCATTGGACCGCACACATCGGTATGTATGATTCCCAATAAGTTGGTTGCTCGCTCCATTGTTCCGGAGAACGGAGTCTTGGTCATCTTGCCCAAGAGGCATGGTCGCACGTGTCAAATGATTCATAATCAAGAGACTCCAAAAGTCCATCTGCATGGAGCTTCTTCATACGTTTGACACCAATATGACCAAGGCGGCAGTGCCACAAGTATGTGGGACTATCATTATTAACCTTACATCTTTTGGCATTCACACTATGAATATGTGTAACATCACGTTCGAGATTCATTAAGAATAAACCATTGACCAGCGGGGCATGACCATAAAACATTTCTCTCATATAAATAGAACAACCATTATTCTCGGATTTAAATGAGTAGCCATCTCGCATTAAACGAGATCCAGATACAATGTTCATGCTCAAAGCTGGTACTAAATAACAATTATTGATGTTTAAAAGTAATCCCGAAGGTAGATGCAGAGGTAGCGTGCCGACGGCGATCACATCGACCTTGGAACCATTCCCGACGCGCATCGTCACCTCGTCCTTCGCCAGTCTCCGCTTATTCCGCAGCTCCTGCTTTGAGTTACAAATGTGAGCAACTGCGCCAGTATTGAATACTTAGGAGCTACTACGAGCGCTGGTAAGGTACACATCAATAACATGTATATCACATATACCTTTGACGTTGCCGGCCTTCTCATCTGCTAAGTATTTGGGGCAGTTCCGCTTCTAGTGACCTGTTCCCTTGCAATAAAAGCACTCAGTCTCAGGCTTGGGTCCATCCTTTGGCTTCTTCCCGGCAAATGGCTTACCAGGCGCGGTAATTCCTTTGCCATCCTTCTTGAAGTTCTTCTTGCCCTTGCATTTCTTGAACTTAGTGGTTTTATTCACCATCAACACTTGATGTTCTTTCTTGATCTCCACCTTCGCTGATTTCAGCATTGAATACACCTCGGGAATGGACTTCTCCATCCCTCGCATATTGAAGTTCATCACGAAGCTCTTGTAGCTAGGTGGGAGCGACTGAAGGATTCTGTCAACGACTGCTTCATCTGGGAGATTAATTCCCAAGTGAGACAAGCGATTGTGCAACCCAGACAATTTGAGTATATGCTCGCTGACAGAACTATTCTCCTCCATCTTACAACTGTAGAATGCGTCGGAGACATCATATCTCTCGACTCGGGCATGAGCTTGGAAAACCATTTTCAGTTCTTGGAACATCTCATATGCTCCGTGGTGCTCAAAACGCTTTTTGAGCCCCGATTCTAAGCTCTAAAGCATGCCCCACTGAACCAGGGAGTAATCATCACAACGCGACTGCCAGGCGTTCATAACGTCTTGGTTCGCTGGGGCGGATGCGTCACCTAGCGGTGCTTCAAGGACATATGTTTTCTTGGCAGCTATGAGGATGATCCTCAAGTTACGGACCCAATCCGTATAGTTGCTACCATCATCTTTCAGCTTGGTTTTCTCTAGGAACGCATTGAAGTTGAGGGCAACATTAGCGTGGGCCATTGGATCTACAAGACACATTGTAAAGATTTTAGACTAAGTTCATGACAATTTAGTTCATCTAAACAAATTTAATGAACTCCCACTCAGATAGACATCTCTCTAGTCATCTAAGTGATACATGATCCGAATCTACTAGGCCGTGTTCGATCATCACGTGAGACGGACTAGTCATCAACGATGAACATCTTTATGTTGATCGTATCTTCTATACGACTCATGTTCGACCTTTCGATCTTCCGTGTTCCGAGGCCATGTCTGTACATGCTAGGCTCGTCAAGTGAACCCTAAGTGTATTGCGTGTGTAAATCTGGCTTACACCCGTTGTATGCGAACGTTAGAGCCTAGCATGGGATGAGTTTGATAATTCAAATTTTGGTGGAAATTTCCCCGTGTACGTCATTGCATAATTTAACATCGCTTCCTAATTCGGGCACACAAATGAGCATACAGCAGAAAGACCACACTAAATGAATTGAGCAATTTTAGTAATTAAACAGAGCCAGTTGACCTAAACATTGCTCTAACAAAAGACCAGCATTAAAAACAAAGCCTAAGTACGCATAATTTTAACAAATCCACTGCCGCGCCGGCCTATGCATCACCGGTGTGAGATGAGAAGTCGATGACTTGTCTTGGCGACATGCCACCATTGGTGGACTCCGCGCCCCCTGCTGAAGTCAACCGCGTCCTCGTCCTCGTCCTCATCGCCGCCCTCAAGGTTGTAGTACTCGTAGTAGTGCCTACGCCAGAGCTCGCGTTTGTACTCCACCACCATTTTTCGACGGACAGACTCTTCTCTACCTTGACCTCGGCCACGCGCAACTCCTCGACCCGACGCTCCTCGATCTCCGCCGCCTCCCGCATCTCCAGCTTCCGCTCGGCAACCTCATGAGGAAGCAGGTGCTCCACAACCACCGCCGCCATTTCAGACATGGGTTGCATGCTGGATTCCGAGGTGGCCTGGAATATCTTGGCGTGTGCATCCTCAATCTTGGCGAGGATGGCCTCGACCCGGGCCAGGGCGACATCGGCATCACGGACGATAGCTTGAGCACTCTCGGTGTTTGCAGCCGCCGCCGTCACAGGGTATTAGCTGTGAAAGACGATTTTGGAGTAAAGTAGAAACGGATGGTGTTTGAAATGTACGAGAAAATTTGTAGTACTAATACAACTGTCATGTCAAATATTGGAAAATTTCAGGGGTCATTTGGCCTTTTAAGACATTTAAGTGATTTTCTAGCCATTAAATGGTCGTAATTGAAATTTGAACTACATGTACATGCAACATCTAACCATAACGGTTTGAAAAGTAATATTTTGTGTACTTGTGTCCGATTTAATTCCATTTGCAGTTAATTGGAAGGAATTTTCAAACATATTGGTCTAACGGCTATGACACAATTAAGCATGGAGTGCCATGGCATTTAAATTCCAAAAAAAAATAAAAAAAAATCAGAAACACATGAAACCTTGGTTGATGTAATGTCGTGCCACCAAGATGATGTGGTAAAATTTTTGGCATGTGTGACGAAAGTTTGGACGCTCACCCCTCACAAACCGGAGCAACTCACTAAAATGCTCATGGTTCTGAAAGGGAACAATGCATGTTTGATGACGAACGGGAGATAGCTTCCTCTTACGGCCTTCAAGTTTTTTCTACGTGTAACATGAATCATGTGAAAATTTTGAAAATTTCAGGGGTCATTTGGCCTTTTGAAGACATTTAAGTGATTTTATAGCCATTTAATGACTGTAATTCAAATTTGAACTACATCTACATGCAACGGCTAACCATAACAGTTTGAAAAATCATATTTGTGTACTAGTGTGCAAGTTAATTCCTTGTGCAGTAAATTAGAAGGAATTTTCAAACATATTAGTCTCATGACATGGACACATGCATATGTATGCATGGAGTGCCATGGCATTTTAATTCCAAAAAATTAAAACATTATCAGAAAAACATGAAACCTTGCTTTATGTAATGTCATGCCGTCAAGATGATGTGGTAAAAAATTTGGCCTGTTTCACGAAAGTTTGGACACACACCCCTCACAAACCGGAGCAACTCACTAGAAGGCTCGTGGTTCCGAGAGGGAACAATGCATGTTTGATGACGAACGGGAGATAGCTTCCTCTTATGGCCTTTAATTTTTTTCTACGTGTAACATGCACTAATACAACAGTCAAGTGAAAATTTGGAAAATTCTAGGGGTCATTTGACCATTTGAAGATATTTAAGTGATTTTCTAGCCATTTAATGACTGTAATTCAAATTTGAACTACATCTGCATGCAACGGCTAACCATAACGGTTTGAAAAATCATATTTGTGTACTTGTTTGCGAGTTAATTCCATGTGCAGCAAATTAGGAGGAATATTCAAACATATTGGTCTCACGGCATGGACACACATGCATGGAGTGCCATGGCATTTTAATTCCAAAAAATTTAAAAATGATCAGAAAACATGAAACCTTGCTTAATGTAATGTCATGCCACCATGATGATGTGGTAAAAAAATTGGCATGTTTGACAAAAGTTTGGACACCCCTCCTCAGAAACCGGAGCAACTCACTAGAAGGCTCGTGGTTCCGAGAGGGAATAATGCATGTTTGATGACGAACATGAGATAGCTTCCTCTTACGACCTTCAAACATTTTCTGTCATGTGAAAATTTGGAAAATTTCATGGGTCATTTGATCTTTTAAAGACATATAAGTGATTTTCTAGCCATTTAATGACCTTAATTCAAATTTGAACTACGTCTACATGCAACGGCTAAACATAACGGTATGAAAAATCATATTTTTGTGTACTTGTGTGCGAGTTAAGAAAATCTTCAGACGATGTAAATATCTGGTGTTCAAATAAGAAAAATGTAAAGATCTGGCAAGACAACAGCCCCCCACACGATTGGCACTCTATTTCGCACCTCGAGGTTTGGAAGGTGAATAGCGGGGGTTATTAATCAGACACGGTTTTGTATTGGAAACCGTCAGCTATTATGCTGACACCCGGATTCTAATGCGGGAATCATGTGTAATTCAAACTATAGTGCTTGTAAATTCTGGCGACCGGCGTGTCGATCTAGATTCCGACCGCCAATAGATACTACCTTGCTGACGTCGTCCCGCCTACGTTCTCAACTACATCCTCCCCTCGCTCGCCCCCTCTCTTTCTCTCTCTCTCTCTCTCTCTCTCTCTCTCTCTCTCTCTCTCTCTCAAAGCTCTGCCATGGCGCCGTCGATCTTCCCACGCGCCGACGAGGAGTCACCGCTCCCTGTGGACGCTCAGTCAAAGAGCAACGACGAGGAGGACCCCTACGCGCCGTCGGACGAGGTTGCGACGGCCCCCCTACTTTCGATTGGTTTTGGGGCCAGTACAATCTTGGTCTGTGGAAGTCACTACCGCCGGCTGAGAAAGCCAGGCAAGTGGCGTTCAAGAAGGAGATGGCGGAGGAGGAAACCAGGTACCAGGCGGTCTGTGAAGCCCGTGATACCGCGTGCAAAAAGGAGAAGGTGGAGTTTTGGGGGCGGGCGCGTCGTCGTGCGGAGGAGGTGTACGAAGACGGGTACTTTGCAAGGAAGGCCAAAGGCGCTAGGCGCCTCATAGCCGATGGAGGTGGGCCGATAATCTCCAGCGTGCCACTGACGAGGAGCTCCTGTGGGCACCCAACGAAATGGCAAGATCGTCCGCGCTCGTATGCTAGCAAGAGGCATATCGGTATGTCAAGCGCCGCGAGGGAGAGGAGGCGGAGTATTGCCTCCGCGCTGGGATGACGCCGCGCATCCGGAGTGATTATTAGTTTTAGTATTATTCGTTTTCAATTTTATGCATTGTACCTAGTAGTTAAGTATCATCACGTATATGTGATCATATTACATATATTCTGTGATGAACTAATGAACAATATATATTATGAATTCCATTTTCTATCTGTTTTTGTATACTAATTTGAATCTAGCTATTATCATCCACACATACAGAATGGAAAGCGTATATACACACACATTGAAACAGAACATATAGGAACGGAAAACAGAGTACACACATTGAAACAAGTCAATTAACAGAGCAATACTATGATTGTTGTTAATACATAGCTATCCACGTCGAAATGACTCAATAAAATAAAACGCGTCCATGAGACCATGACCAGCAGCCCTTGCCTACGGTAGCTCTTGGCTCTTCCTGAACTCGTGCAGGCGTTCATCCAAGCGGTTGGCATGCTCGCGGTACATCTGGAGCGCAATCTCGAGCTCCAAGTTGGCTATTTCGTCGAAGATCACCAGCTCAAGGATGCGACAGCCATGTTCCTCTAGTACGCCTAGGTGGACACCTGGGCCAAGGAGGCGGTCGAGCCTACCGACCAGCGCATTGGCATCGAGCGGGCCGTGGACAAGGCGAATGGCGCGGCGAGCGTACGGTGCAAGTACGATGCGGCCGGCCTCTGGTGCAAGTACGACGCAGAGGGCCTCTGCCCACTCCTAGCAAGGAATGGGGGTACTGATGAGACGTGTACCCAGCTGCGACGCCGTGTCGACAGCACGCAAGCGCCCATGGATCCGCTGTTGCCGTGTGGCACGCCGCGCCTCTCGCTTTGCGGCGCTCCAACGCTCTCACCGTGCGGTGATCCGCACCCTAGCTTGCTCTGCGGCGCGCCATCGATCATGTTGTGCGGCGAGCTGCATCCTCTCTGCGCTCACATGCCTATCTTGATCTGCGGCGCTCAAGCGCAAAGCGCCAAGGGTCTGCTCAACCCTGGCGATGACGCACATCATGGCGTCGTCCATCGCATTGTCAGGGAGCGCCTCAACCTCGACGGGCCATGGCGCCTGCTCGGTTTCCTCGTTGACGTGGTTGATGACAGAGGCGGCAATATGGTGGGGTGGCATGCTTGGGGAAAGGTGGATGTGCTACAGGCTGCGCTTGTTGCCTCTGTGCGTCACACGCCGACTAGGTTTATGCGCAATATTGCTTGGTTGCGGGAAACGTTGGCGTGTTTATAAAATGTTGTCGGTGTACAAAAAGAGGGGTACACTTTTTGTACCCCTATGACTGTGCACGGACAGTCTGAGCCACAGTGCCACCACACCAAGCATGGCGAGTGAGGCGAGCTGTGGCAAGACCGAAGCTTGATGAAGACTGGAACGACGCCAAGAACAAGACCGCAAAGAGCAAAGGGACGAAGCGGCTCTCCCCGGCAAGATCCTTGCCGGGGCCAGCACTGGCAGCCCCGACAAGACCCTTGCCACGGCAGCTCGCCTCGCACCTACGGAGCGAATCACCCTTGAGTCCACCGCCCCCATGGGGCAAGGATTCGGGAGATATCCCCGTGGTGGCATGCAGATCTTTGTGAAGACATTCAAGATCAGATGCAAGTTAAGAAGACGACGACCCTTGGTGAGATTCCAGCCAAGGAGAACCACAAGGCCCCCGGCAAGCACCTTGTCGAGGATGACTGCAGGCACCACGGCAGGACCCTTGCGGGAGGCCCGGCAAGGCCCTTGCCAAGGACACCCGCGGGACCACCGTCAGGCCCGCACCAACTGGGTTTCCACCGACCCACGCAGCTGTCGACCCAACCAGCTGGACAGGCTCCTGCGTGGCAACCCATAGATCTTCGTGGAGACCCGCCGTTGCGCCACCGCAGCTGCCTGTCTGCCTACATGGCACCTCAGGCACCGCTGGCCAGGGCGCATTTCAACACGAGGAGGGGCGGCGACGGACAAGACAGACGTCTCCCCCCGTCCCCGATAAAGCAAGGACACCTAAGCTGGCGCATTAAATGCACATTGTCCTGTAATGCGAGGGATAACCTCACGTCACTGTACCCTTTCCACCTCTTGTGTGCCACTGTGGCAGCCCCTTTTTCCTATAAAAGGAGGCCCGAGGCGACCAGGAGGAGGATTCGGCTTTTTAGAACTCCTCACGACTCTCTTGGAGCTCCTCACTAGCTGAAGAACACCAACACTTAATCCACCAAAGCAGGAGTAGGGTTTTATGCATCTTTGCGGCCCAAACCTGGGTAAAGGAACCGTGTCCTGACTGTTAGATCCGCTCTTCTCTCAACCCCGCGCCCCGCAACCGTAGCAGGGATTCTTGTGATCCCATAGGTGTCGATCCAAATACACCGACATCTTTGGCGCGCCAGGTAGGGGGTGCGGTTGTGAGAATCGGCTTTAGTGGTTAGCTCGGCGTTCCTGCGTCGTCATGGTGCCCCAGAAGAAGAAGACTGGCGAGACCTCGGGCGCCCACTCCGGCAAGCGCACCTCTTTGGAGTGCTGTGCTCCCGTCGAGGACGTGCCTGAGAGATCAACCGGAAAGAAGAAGACCGGCAAGACCTCAGACACCCACTCCGGCAAGCGCACCTCTTCGGAGTGTCGCGCTCCCGTCGAGGACGTGCCAGAGA
The DNA here is from genome assembly GCA_902687465.1 of Secale cereale. Taxonomy (NCBI): domain Eukaryota; kingdom Viridiplantae; phylum Streptophyta; class Magnoliopsida; order Poales; family Poaceae; genus Secale; species Secale cereale. The sequence goes on from LR738711.1 coordinate 861,891,436, forward strand.
GCTCCACCGGCAGAAACAAGAGATCAAGGGCTACGCCGCCAGGAACGAAGAAGGTTTCTGTCAAGGAGGACGGCACGGGAGGGGCTTTTACCATAAGCTCCGCCCTTGACAAAAAATAGGAAGACGCGCTCGTCACCTTCCTGCGGGCGAATGTCGACGTGTTTGCCTGGCAATCATCCGACATCCCCGGCGTTCCCAGGGAGGTGATTGAGCACCACCTTGCTGTCTGCCCTCATGCGCGGCCCGTCAAGCAGAAGGTCAGGAAGCAAGCTTTGGAACGGCAAGGGTTCATCACCGAGGAGATCCGGAAACAGGAAGCTGCGGGTTTGGTGAGAGGAGTGCTCCACCCAACGTGGTTGGCCAATCCAGTGGTAGTGCGCAAGGCAAATGGGAAGTGGAGGCTGTGTATTGATTACACGGATATCAATAAAGCTTGTCCCAAGGACCCCTTCCCGTTGCCGCGCATAGACCACGGCACGGTGTGACCTGCTATCATTCCTCGATGCCTACTCCGGCTACCACCAGATCTTCATGGCGAGAGAAGATGAAGAGAAGACATCATTCATCACCCCATGTGGCACGTACTTTTTCGTACGAATGCCTTTCGGGTTGAAGAGTGCTGGCTTGATGTTTGCAAGGGCAGTCCAGATTGGTTTTGAACCCCAGCTCCATAGAAATATGGAGGCTTATATGGATGATATAGTGGTCAAACCCAAGAACAGGGCAACCCTTGTACCGGATTTGCAAGAAACATTTGTGAACCTGCGCAAGATCAACCTCAAGTTGAACCCTGAGAAGTGCGTCTTCGGCGTTCCGTCTGGCAAGCTTCTCGGGTTCTTTGTGTCGCAGCGTGGGATAGAAGCCAATCCGGACAAGATCAAAGCTATAGAGCAGATTGAAGCACCCAAACGGGTCAAGGATGTGCGTCGGCTTGCTGGCTGCGTTGCCGCCATGAGCAGATTCATTTCCAAGTCTGCCGAGCGCGCCCTCCCCTTTTTCAAGGTCTTGAAAAATGCGGGCCCAATGGAGTGGACACCGGAGGCCGAGGCAGCATTACAAGATCTGAAGAGGTATCTTTCCTCCACGCCAATACTGGTTGCGCCTAGACCACGAGAACCGTTCCTGCTATACTTAGCGGCAACAAACCAGGTGGTCAGCGCCGCGCTAGTGGCGCAGAGAGAAATTGATGATGAGGTGATAGCAGCAACAGAGCCTGGTGCCACTGGTGCAGAAGCGGCACAGTCGGTTGGAGTGCAGCCGAAAAAGAAGATAATGCAGCACCCGGTCTACTTTGTTAGCTCCCTCTTGCAGGGGGCTAGATCAAGGTACTCCGGTGTGCAGAAATTGCTCTTCGGCCTTCTTATGGCCTCGAGGAAGCAGCGTCACTACTTCCAGGCGCGCGAGATCACTGTCGTCACTCACCTCCCTCTGCAACAGATATTGCATAATCCAGACGCGACGGGAAGGATTGTAGAGTGGGCGCTGGAGCTGTCCAGCTTTGGCCTCGAGTTTGAAAGTACCTCGACAATTCAGAGCCGAGTCCTGGCAGAGTTCGTCGCAGAATGGACCACAACGCCTGATGAAGAATTCCAGGAAACTGCTCTCCCTGGCAAAGAGGTGAGTTGCAATTGGATCATGTACTTTGATGGGGCTTTCTCCTTACATGGAGCCGGGGCTGGCGTACTGCTGGTCGCGCCCACTGGAGAGCACCTCAAGTACGTGGTCCATATGCACTTCCCTAGGGAGGTATCAACGAATAACACTGCCGAGTACGAGGGGCTGCTTGCTGGTCTTAGGATCGCGGCGGACCTCGGAATCAAGAAGCTCATTGTCAGGGGCGACTCGCAGCTTGTCGTCAAACAAGTCAACAAGGATTACCAGAGCCCGTTGATGAAGCCCTATGTCGATGAAGTGAGAAAGTTGGAAGAGCGCTTTGACGATATACAGGCAGAGCACATTCCCCGAGCGGACAACGACATCGCCGATTACCTGTCAAAGCGCGCTGCCCTCAAGCTACCTGTGGAACCAGGTACCTTTGTGCTTCAGCTTTCTCAGCCATCCGTTGATCCACCAACAGAGCAGAACAAGAGGAGGAAGTCAGGGCCCGACAAGTACTTTCCCGCCGAGCTCCCCGGAGCCGCCGGCGAGGGTGTTGCCGGGAACACTGAGCCCGCCACCGGAGGGCTAACTCCGGCAGAGCGTCAAGCTTTTGCCGTCGAGATAGCCACTCCTTGGCGGAGGAAATGCCTTTAGTCCTCGCCGTAGAGCCCCAGGCTCCAGCGTGGGCGCATCATACCATCTGATTCCTTCAGACTGGAGAACTTCCTGAGGAGCAGGAAGATGCGGAGAAAGTAGCCCGTCGGTCTGCCATGTACCAGTTCGTCGATGACGTCCTGTACAGAAGGAGACCGAACGGTGTGAAATTGAAGTGCATCCCTCGAGAGGAAGGACTGGAGCTGTTGGCGGAGATACATGGAGGCATATGTGGATCCCACAGAGGGTCGAGGGCCCTTGCTGGCAAGGCATTCTGGCAAGGCTTCTTCTGGCCCACTGCCCTCCAGCATGCGGCAGCACTGGTCACCAGGTGTGAAGCATGCTAATTCCATTCAAAGAAACTTCATCAACCAACTCAAGCCCTTCAAACCATTCCTCTCTCCTGGCCCTTCTCGGTCTGGGGGCTCGACATACTGGGCCCTTTCCCCCGCGTCGTCGGGGGCTTTGAGTACTTATACGTTGCAATCGACAAGTTCACAAAGTGGCCAGAGGTGGAGGCAGTAAGGAAGGTCACAACTCAGTCAGCCGTCAAGTTCTTCAAGGGACTAGTGTGCTGTTTTGGTGTACCTAACAGGATTATCACCGACAACGGCACGCAGTTTACAAGCCGCACCTTCATGCAATATACCCAAGACCTCGGCAGCAAGGTCTGTTTCGCTTCCGTTGCTCACCCCCGAAGCAATGGTCAAGCTAAGAGGGCAAATGCTGAAGTGCTGCGAGGATTAAGGACAAAGACCTTTGACAGGCTGCACAAGAGCGGGAGGCGCTGGATTGATGAATTGCCGGCTGTTCTTTGGTTGATCAGGACGACGCCGAATCGAGCCACCGGCCAGACGCTCTTTGCCCTGATATACGGGGCAGAAGCAGTTCTCCCCACGGAACTCATATACGGGTCGCCTCGAGTGCTCGCTTATGACGAGCTTGAGCAAGAGCAATTGCGACAAGACGATGCAATGCTCCTTGAGGAAGATCGTCTTCGGGCGGCTGTGAGAGCAGCGCGCTACCAGCAAGCCTTGTGCCGCTACCACAGCCGCAAGGTTCATGCCCGAAGCTTTGAGAAAGGCGACCTTGTTCTCCGGCGCGTTCAATCGGCCAGGAATACGAACAAGTTGACACCAAAGTGGGAAGGCCCTTATCGGGTAATACGAGTCACCAGGCCTGGCGCTGTCTGCCTGGAGACCGAGGATGCCGTTCCGGTGAGTAATTCCTGGAACATCGAGCATCTTCGCAAGTTTTACCCATAAGGTGCGGCTTGCCGGGCCTCCCAGCAAGCCACCCTTTTGTATGAGCCTTGCCGGCAAGGCATGTAACCCTTTGTACAAAGCCAGGCGCAGACCCTGAGCATAAATAAATGAAGCGCTGGCGCCCTAAGTTATAGCATGCATGCTGAGTCGAGTCTCGTCGTTGGTTAGGGTTGATAGTGCTTAGCAGCGGCTAACCCCTAGCTTAGAGGTCGAGTCTTTGTCTTTCCTCTGTCTTTCTTGGTTCACAGGACGTGCAGGCATCCTTGCCGAAGCCACTTGGAGGAAGGAAAGAAGAACAGACTAGTGCCTAGGCCCCGGCAAGCCAGTGTTGCTGGGGGCTACAAGGGCAAGAATTCGCCCACGGCAGACTAGGGTTGCCGGGGGCTGCAGCCTCAGATAAGTCCTTTATCCCTTATCATGCATTCCATTATGGACTGAGGTATGTGAAACCTCGTTCTTTTCCTTAAGCTACCGTGCTCCCATAACTCTAGGCCCTAAGGCTCGTTCCTGGGACTAGGTTTGGTCGTAGTCGCGGCAGCAGAATGATAAAACGAGGAGCCTGAGCCCGCTTCATCCCTGCCTCCGCCAAGGGCGTGAGAAAGGTTGAGCGAAGTAGGGAAACGGCAGGGCCTGTTGTCGGGCGAGAAAATGTTTATCTTTAGGATATCAGGGATTTATTCCCTGTTGTGGGTTTTTACCTATGAACAAATGGCCCGACAAACATTCCTTTTTCATTAAAAACTTTCCATTCAGGTACAGTCCATAGGGAATGAAAAACATGAACAAGGGGATTACGAGTTCTAAGCTTAACAGATGCCCGAAGGCTTACAGACTAAAAAGAGGTAAGATGCCCGTAATCCTTTCTTGTCCCTCTCCTCAGGAGGTAGGTCAAGGAGGCGAGGAGGGCAAAAGGGGGCCTAGGCGAGCTACGGGTGGTAGAAGATACCGAGAAGGCATCTCGGCGGCCTCCCCAGGACTGGACGGTGATGACGGCGCCGGAGGCAGAGCTTGAAGACGAGGCGGTAGGACGTTAGTAGGAGACGAAGGCATCGGTGCCCGCGTACTCCGACATGACGACCTTGCCGCTCGCCTTCTTCCTCTTCCTCTTCCGCAGCCTCCCTACGCCAGCCGCCAAGGAGACGGCCCCGAGAAGTTCAAGGAGCCGGCGACGCGGATGATGGGGTCGCTGGTGCCACCAGGAGCGGCGCCCGACACCTAGTCGGACCCGTCATCCTGCCATCCACCGCCCTCGTCGTCGCTGTCGCTGTCCTCCTCGTCACCCTTGTTCGAGGAGGAGTCTTCTTCATCAGACGAGCTCTCCATGCAGCACCTCGCGCGAGTCCCAAGGTGCCCGAAGACCTTGACAGAGAGGTGGCCATCCCCCATCAACTTGAAGTGGAGGGTGAGCCCATCCATCAGGCTGTGGACGCAAGTGAACCTCTTCCATCCTTGGCGAACATACATCACGTGAGGGGCAGGGAAGTCGACGCGGGCCCGCGTACCACTGATCCCACAACCCCTCATGTGCAACCGCAGTGACTCCGGCGGGTTTGCCTCCATCTCCCGCGCAAACGGAGTTGGGAGACGAAGGCGACGGCGCGGCGACCCCCGCATCCTAATGAAGAACTCACAGGGGTCATCTCCAACGTGACCTTCCACTGGAGGAGGAGCTGCTGGGGGGGGCGAGGCCGGCGGGCCGCCCCGTCCTCCTCTTCCCCGAGCACCCCGTCCTCGCCCACGGCCCCGCCCCCTCCCTCTTCCCCTCGTGGCCGGTTCGGCCACCGCGGGTGTAGGAGAAGGGGGGACACGTTGTCGAGCAGCGACCCTCGCCGCCACCGTTGAGGAGCCGAGGTTTTCCCTCTTCATGGCGGACAGAAGAGAGGAGCAGAAGTTGAAGGAGAAAGAAGATGGAGGAGTGCGGGGCGCCGTCCCCTCCCTCCACCCGTTATAAAAGGGCGGGGCTGGAACTCGACCGCCCCGCTCGGCCAATCAAGACGCAGAAGGCGAGGGGGGCCGGGACCGACCCGTCGCCCCAACCAGCGGCGGATCGGTTTCCCACCTCCACCGCTCGCTACCTCGAACGCATGGGAGGCACGTGGCGAACGTGCAGGACCGAAAGGACGGGTGAGGCAACCTCTCCCCACCCCGTGATCGTGGGGAGTGGACGCCTAGACGACCGTGCCTCCACGCTTCCCCCGTTTACGGGGAAAACGCGGGCTCCCTCCTTTCGCATTTACTGCGACGTGACGCATGCCTGCGGAAACCGCCCCACGCATGCCGCCCACGTCACGCACGCCCCTCCACCCCGCACCACGCGCGCGGGACGTTGGAGGCGCAGCGCACGGAAATTTTACCACGGTGAAAACCACCCCACCTGCCCGCGCACCATTCTGGGCCTGCCCAACAACGTGTCGCGCTTATGTGTGGCCCAGGCTCGGGGGCTCCTGTCGGTGTACAAAAAGAGGGGTACACTTTTTGTACCCCTATGACTGTGCACGGGTAGTCTGAGCCATGGTGCCACGACGCCAGGCATGGCGAGGGAGGCGAGCCGGGGCAAGACCGAAGCTTGATGAAGACTGGAGCGATGCCAAGAACAAGACCGCAAAGAGCAAAGGGACGAAGCGGCTCTCTCCGGCAAGATCCTTGCCGGGGCCAGCACTGGCAGCCCCGGCAAGACCCTTGCCGCGGCAGCTCGTCCCGCGCCTAAGGAGCGAATCACCCTTGAGTCCACCGCCCCCGTGGGGCAAGGATTCGGGAGATATCCCCGTGGTGGCATGCAGATCTTTGTGAAGACATTCAAGATCAGATGCAAGTTAAGAAGACGACGACCCTTGGCGGCATTCCAGCCAAGGAGAACCACAAAGCCCCCGGCAAGCACCTTGTCGGAGATGACTGCAGGCGCCACGGCAGGACCCTTGCCGGAGCCCCGGCAAGGCCCTTGCCAAGGACACCCACGGGACCACCGTCAGACCCACACCAACTGGGTTTCCACCGACCCACGCAGCTGCCGACCCAACCAGCTGGACAGGCTCCTGCGTGGCAACCCACATATCTTCGTGGAGACCCGCCATTGCGCCACCTCAGCTGCCTGTTTGCCTACATGGCACCTCAGGCACCGCTGGCCAGGGCGCGTGTCAACACGAGGAGGGGCGGCGACGGACAAGACGGACGTCTCCCCCCGTCCCCGATAAAGCAAGGACACCTAAGCTGGCGCATTAAATGCACCTTGTCCTATAATGCGAGGGATAACCTCGCGTCACTGTACCCTTTCCACCTCCTGTGTGCCACTGTGGCATCCCCTTTTTCCTATAAAAGGAGGCCCGAGGCGACCAGGAGGAGGATTCGGCTTTTTAGAACTCCTCACGACTCTCTTGGAGCTCCTCACTAGCTGAAGAACACCAACATATAATCCACCAAAGCAGGAGTAGGGTTTTACGCATCTTTGCGGCTCGAACCTGGGTAAAGGAACCGTGTCCTGACTGTTAGATCCGCTCTTCTCTCAACCCCGCGCCCCGCAACCGTAGTAGGGATTCTTGTGATCCCATAGGTGTCGATCCAAATACACCGACAAATGCCTTTAATCAATAGATGTTGTGTAGACAGAGCATATCACATACGTCTTATTAGAAGCAATCGTCTATGTTATTATCGGTCTTCGCACACATATCTGTTTACAAACCTGTTTGTCGCGTATCACACACATCTTGTTATATTGAACCGTTTATGTTCTCTTGTCTCAACGCAAACAGTTCATCCGAGTGAACCGCATGCCATATATCGCACACACCTTGATCTGGCTTACCGTTTCTTTTGTGTTTCCTAATCACAAACAGTTCATCTGAGTCAACAGTATGCCATATATTACACACACCTTCATCTGTCTTCCTGTTTCTTTTGTTCCTCCTCATCGCAAACAGTTAACTGAACTGAACCATATGGCCCGCATCGCACACGTAACTAAACTCTGAACCATGTTTGATGCATCCGTAATCGCAAACGTTTTGCACCTTTTTTGATGGGTTTTTTACACCACCGTTTGCGATTATTGCATCGCACACAGTTTTGTTGAAGGGTCTTTGATCGTGGTGTCGCGTTAGGAGCATCCTACAGTAGTGTGTGTTCGATATTTCGATGATATGTATAATGTGATTCCGTTTGTGGTGTCATGTGAAAGTCGACTACATGACACTTCAGCATAATTGGTCCTAAGGGAATGCATTGTGGAGTAGTTGTTAGATGATGGGTTGCTAGAGTGATCGTAAGGGACCGATTTGGAACCAAATGTTTAGTGTTATGGTTATATTTTATCTTAACACTTTTCTCGTAGTTTCTTGCGAGGGGGTTAATCATAAGTAGGAGGTTTGTTCAAGTAAGAACAGCATCTAAGCACTGGTCCACCTACATATCAAATTATCGAAGTAACGAACACAAGTCAAACCAATACAGTGAAAGTGACTAGATGAAATTCCCGTGTGCCCTCAAGAACACTTTGCTTATTATAAGAAAAAGTTTTGGCCTATCCTTTGCCACAAAAGGATTGGGCTACCTTGCTACATACTATTTACCGTTACCGTTACCCGCTCGTTACAAATTATCTTGCTATCAAACTATCTATTACCAACAATTTCAGTGCTTGCAAACAATACCTTGCTGAAAAACACTTGTCATTTCCTACTGCTCCTTGTTGGGTTTGACACTCTTAATTATCAAAAGGACTACCATTGATCCCCTATACTTGTGGGTCATCAATACTCTTTTCTGGCGCGATTCCCGGGGAGTGAAGCGCTCTTGGTAAGTGGAAATTGGTAAGGAAAAATTATTACTACGTCGAGAAATTTATTGTCACTAGTTACTATGTAGAACAATCCTTTGACGGGTTTGTCCGGGGTATCTTCACCCTGAGCGGAAGCACAATTAGTTGCCCCTCAACCTGCTGCACCTACTAAAAATTCTGAATATGAAATTCCTTCGGGTATGATAGAACAACTGCTAGCTAATCCTGAGATGGAACCGAACATCCTGATATGCATTTGGTATATGTGGATGAAATTTGTGGATTATTTAAGCTTGTGGGTTTACCTGGAGATGAAGCTAACAAGAAGGTTTTCCCTTTCTCTTTGAAGGGAAGGGCATTGGCATGGTATATGCTATGTGATGATATTGGATCTTGGAATTGGAAACGCTTGAAATTGGAATTCCACCAAAAATATTATCCTATGCATGTAGTTCATCGTGTTCGAAATTATATATATAATTTTAGGCCTTGTGAAGGAGAAAGTATCGCTCTAGCTTGGGGGAGGCTTAAGTCAATGTTATATTCATGCCCAAATCACGAGCTCTTGAGAGAAATTATTATTCAGAACTTCTATGCTCGGCTTTCTAATAATGATTGATCCATGCTTGATACTTGTTGTGCCGGTTCTTTTATGAAGAAGACTATTGAATTCAGGTGGGATCTCTTAGAAAGAATTAAACACAACTCTGAAGATTGGGAACTCGACGAAGGTAAGGAGTCAGGTATTAAGCTTAAGTTTGATTGTGTTAAATCTTTTATGAATACCGATGCTTTTCAAAAGTTTAGCACTAAATATGGACTTGATTCTAAGATAGTAGCCTCTTTTGTGAATCTTTTGCTACTCATGTTTCTCCCTGAGGAAATCAAAGTAGAACCTAGTGTTGCTATGATTAAGGATCTCTTGGTCGATAATGTTCATGGGCATGTTATTTACCTCATCGGTGAAGCAGCAAGAATTGCTTAACCTAATATAAAAGACAAACATAGACCTATTGTAGGCATGAATGTTGTCCCTATTAAAATAGGAGATCATTGTTACCATGAATTATGTGATATAGGTGCCAGCGTAAGTGCTATTCCTTTTACTCTATATCAAGAAATTATGAATGACATAGCACCCGCTGAAATAGAAGACATATATGTTACTATTAAACTTTCCAATAGAGACGCCATCACACCACTTAGGATTGTTAGAGTTGTTGAGGTCTTGTGTGGGAAAAAAATATCCTTCGGATTTTCTAGTCCTTGGTTCCCCACAAGATGACTTTTGTCCCATAATATTTGGTAGACCTTTCTTGAGCACTGTCAATGCTACTATAGACTGTACTAAACAAACTGCTGGTGTTAGCTTTGGTGATGAGTCTCATGAGTTTAATTTTTATAAGTTTAGTAGAAAACCTCATAAAAAAGAGTTGCCTAGTAAAGATGAAATAATTGGTCTTGCTTCTATTGTTGTACCACCTACTGATCCTTTAGAGCAATATTTGCTAGACCATGAAAATGACTTGCATATGCATGAGAGAAATGAAATAGATATAATTTTATTTGAACAACAACCTCTGCTTAAGCACAACTTACCTATTGAAACTCTAGGAGGTCCTCCTCCACCTAAAGGTGATCCTATGTTTGAATTAACGCAACTGCCTGACACTTTGAAATATGCTTATCTTGATGAGAAAAAGATATATCCTAATATTATTAGTGCTAACCTTTCAGAACATGAAGAAGAAAGATTATTGAAAATTATGAGGAAGCACCGAGCTGTTATTGGATATACTCTTGATGATCTTAAGGGCATTAGTCCCACTCTATGCCAGCATAATATTAATATGGAACCTGATGCTAAACCCATTGTTGATCACCAACGTCGGTTAAATCCGAAGATGAAAGAAGTGGTAAGAACGGAAATATTGAAACTTCTGGAAGTAGGTATAATTTTTCCATAGCTTATAGTAGATGGGTAAGTCGTGTTCATTGTGTCCCTAAGAAGGGAGGTATTACTGTTGTTCCTAATGATAAAATGAACTTATTCCACAAAGAATTGTTAAAGGCTGTAGAATGGTAATTGATTCCAGAAAATTAAACAAAGCAACTAGAAAAGATCATTACCCTCTGCCCTTCATTGATAAAATGTTAGAAAGATTATCTAAGAACACATAGTTTTGCTTTCTTGATGGATATTCTGGTTTCTCTCAAATACCTGTCTCACAACCTGATCAAGAAAAAACCACTTTTACTTGTCCTTTTGGAACCTATGCTTACAGATGTATGTCTTTTGGTTTATGCAATGCACGTGCTACATTTCAAAGATGTATAACTGCTATATTATCTGATTTTTGTAAAAAGATTGTTCGGGTTTTCATGGATGACTTTTCTGTTTATGGGAAGTCCTTTAATGATTGTTTAAGTAATCTTGATCGAGTTTGGGAGATATGTGAGCACACTAATATTGTCTTGAATTGGGAGAAGTGCCACTTTATGGTTAACGAAGGTATCTTGGGCCATAATTTTTTTGAAAGAGGTATTGAGGTGGACCAAGCTAAGGTTGATGCAATTGAGAAAATGCCATGTCCTAAAGATATTAAAGGTATTTGTAGTTTCCTTGGTCATGTTGGTTTCTGTAGGAGATTTATCAAAGACTTTTCTAAAATCTCTAGGCCTCTTACAAATATTTAGCAAAATGATGTTCCTTTTGTTTTCAATGTTGATTGTGTAGAAGTCTTTGAAACACTCAATAAAGCCTTAATTTCTGCACCAATTGTTCAACCACCTAAATGGAACTTGCCTTTTTAAATTATGTGTGATGCTAGTGATTATGTTGTTTGTGCTGTTTTAGGACAAAGAGTTGATAAGAAACTGAATGTTATTCACTATGCAAGTAAAACTCTAGACAATGGACAAAGAAACTATGGTAGTACTGAAAAAGAATTTTTAGCAGTTGTGTTTCCTTGTGATAAATTTGGATCCTATATTGTGGACTCAAAAGTAATTTTTCACACTGATCATGCTGCTATAAAATATCTTATGGAAAAGAAAGATGCTAAACCAAGACTTATTAGGTGGGTTCTCTTGCTACAAGAATTTGATTTACACATTACTGATATGAAGAGAGCTGAGAACCCCGTAGCAGATAACTTGTCTAGGTTAGAAAATATTCTTGATGACCTACTACCTATGGATGATAGTTTTCCTGATGAGCAATTGGCTGCAATAAATGTTTCTAATAGCACACCTTGGTATGCTGACTATGCTAATTATATTGTTGCTAAATACATACCTCCTAGTTTCGCACAAAAGAAAAAACAACTTCTATGATTTAAGACATTACTTTTGGGATGACCCGCATCTTTATAAAGGAGTAGTTTTGGTATTATTAGACGTTGTGTACCTGAGCATGAACATGAAAAAATCTTGCGGAAATGTCACTCCGAAGCTTATGGAGGACATCATGCGGGAGACAGAACTACTCACAAGGTATTACAATCTGGTTTCAATTGGCATACTCTTTTCAAGGATGCTCGTAAGCTTGTCTTATCTTGTGATGAATGCCAAATAATAGGTAATATCGGTAAGCATCAAGAAATGCCTATGAATTATCCACTTGCTGTTGAACCATTTGATGTTTGGGGATTTGATTACATGGGACATTTTCCTTCGTCTAATGGGTATACTCATATTTTGGTTGCTGTTGATTATGTTACCAAGTGGGTAGAAGCTATTCCAACTAGTAGTGCTGATCACAACACCTCTATTAAAATGCTTAAGGAAGTTATTTTCCCAAGGTTTGGAGTCCCTAGACATTTAATGACTGATGGTGGTTCACACTTTATTCATGGAGCTTTCCGTAAAATGCTTGCCAAGTATGATTTTAACCATAGAATTGCATCCCCTTATCATCCTCAGTCTAGTGGTCAAGTTGAACTTAGCAATAGAGAAATAAAATTAATACTGCAAAAGACTATCAATAGGTCTCGAAAAAATTGGTCCAAGAAATTGGATGATGCACTTTGGGCCTATAGAACAACTTATAAAAATCCTATGGGTATGTCTCCTTATAAAATGGTTTATGGAAAGCCTTGTCATTTACCTCTTGAGTTATAACATAAAGCATATTGGGCTATTAAATAACTCAACTATGATTTCAAACGTCCTGGTGAAAAGAGGTTATTTGATATTACCTCTTTAGAGGAATGGAGAACCCAAGCTTATGAAAATGCCAAGCTTTTCAAAGAGAAATTTAAAAGGTGGCATCATAAAATAATCCAAAAGCAGGAATTCAAAGTGGTGAATATGTTTTATTGTACAACTCTCGTTTTAAATTCTTTGCAGGAAAACTTCTCTCTAAATGGGAAGGACCTTATGTTATAGAAGAAGTTTATCGTTCTGGGGCCATCAAAATAAATAATGTCGAAGGTACAAACCCGAAGGTGGTCAATGGTCAAAGAATCAAACACTATATCTCAGGTACGCCTATTAATATTGAAAGCAATATTATTCAAACCATGACACCAGCGGAGCATATAAAAGAAATGTTCTTGAACACTCCAGAATCGTGAAATAAGGGAGGTACGTGATACGGTAAGTAAACGGACTCCGGAAAATCCGTAATTTTTTTGTCAGTTTTAGAATATTAGAAAAAATAAGAAAATAAGAAGCAACCAGGAAGGCACCCCTGGTCGGCACAGGACACCAGGGCGCCCATGTGGGTTTTCCCAACCTCGGGTGCCTTCCGGACTTCGTTTTTCTCCCGTTTGCTTGTTTCCCATGATAGATAAAAATCTATATATACTTCCCAAACCTATTGACCTCCGTATCGTGGAGAAATCCTCTGTGCTTCTTTCTTGCTGTTTTCTAACAGATCTAAATCGCCATGGCCACTCTGAGCTCCTCCAGGGACAAGTTCTTCGAGAGGGTAATCAACCCCTACTTGTCAAAGACACGGGAGGGGGTGCTCCACATCCGAGACGCCCAAGGACCCAAGGGGAAGTGAACCATGGAGGCGAGGCTTCAAGCTATGGAGCAAGAAGTCTTCAAGTGCAAGGGGATGGTGGAGCGTGGGCTTGATGCCAATCACCATATGATTGCGTACTTTACCCGTGATCACAAGGTGGATGGCTAGTCCATGAAGGATGTCGTCTTCGCCCTGACCGAGCGGATCAACTTTCAAGAAAGCCAAATCTATGATCTCCAAAACCAAGTCTTTGAATATGAGGCAAGGTTTAAAGGTATGCATTTGGCCGCCAGTTGTAGGACTCGTGAGACTCTTGCCTCGTCTTATGATGGTGAGCCACTACCATGGAAGCCGGTGGACAAGCTCGCTACTACCTCATCACCACCACCAGCACCTGCGAGGTAGCGCTTAATCTTCTCAACTTGAGATTCATATTTCTGCAGCCTCTTGATGTTGTCCACGAGATCTGGGTCGACTGCCAGGGTATTCAGGCGAATCCTGGGAAACAACACGGAGGTTCATCTTGCGAAACTCTGGAGGAGGGGGTACGAGTGCACCAGGAGGAACAATATGGAGGTTCAGCTTCCTGAATTCTTCAACAAGTGAGGGCTGAAATTTTCGAACATGGAGGTGGTTACAATATGACTTGTGGCTCAAGGCATCAACCATCACATTAGCCTTGCGTGGGGTATAGGAAATACGCAAGTCAAAATCTGCTACGGTCTCCATCCATCTCTGCTGACGGAGGTTCAGGTCTGGCTGAGTAAACATATACTTTAGACTTTGGTGGTCGGTGAAGATCTCACAACGATTACCGAGAAGGTAACGTTGCCATTATTTCAGTGCATATATGACTATAGCAAGCTCGAGGTCATGAAATGGATAGTTTTCTCCATGAGGGCGCAATTGACGAGAGCCATAAGCAATCACCCTGCGCTCTTGCATTAGAACACAGCCTAATCCTTGACGTGAAGCATCACAGTAAATGGTGAAATCCTTTTTAGTATCTGGAGGAGCAAGCACCGGGGTAGAAGTCAGCTTGTCTTTAAGTGCCTGGAAACTTTCCTGGCACTTTTTTGTCCATTCGAACTTGACGCCTTTGTGAAGCAGACCAGTCAGGGGCTTGGCAATCTTGGGGAAGTTCTCGACAAATCGACGGCAATAGCTGGCGAGTGCGACAAAACTTCTAACTTGTTAGACATTCTTTGGAAGAGTCCAATCGAGAATAGCCTGAACTCGCTCGGGGTTGACGACAATACCATCCTTGGAGATGACATGTCCAAGGTAGGTTACTTCGGGAAGCCAGAATTCACACTTGGAATACTTAGCATATGGTTGATGCTCTCGAAGCTTTTCCGGAACATGTCGAAGGTGTTCAACATGTTTTTCTTTGTTCTTGGAATGCACAAGGATTTCATCCAGATAAACCACAATGAACTTGTCGAGGTATTCCATGAATATATAGTTCATCAACCGAGAGAACATTGCTAGAGCATTGGTTAGGCTGAAAGACATGACGGTGTACTTGTATGGACCATAGCGAGTCACGAATGCGGTCTTGGGATCATCCTCTTCACGAACCCGAATATATTGGTAACCCAACCTCAAATCAAGTTTAGAGAATACTGAGAAACCAGCAAGTTGATCATACAGATCACTGATTCTGGGAAGCGGATACTTGTTCTGAATTGTTGCCTGGTTGATAGGTCAGTAATCTTGGACCAAACGATTTGTTCCATCCTTCTTCTTGACAAAGAGAGAAGGTGCTCCCCAAGAAGAGGAACTTGGACGTATAAAACCCAGACGAAGTGAAGTGTCGATTTCCTCCTTAAGAGCAAGGAGTTCATGCGGCAGCATCTTGTAGGGGCGCTTGGCTATTGGACTAGTGCCCGGCTTCAAGTCTATGATGAATTCAACAGCTCTAGCAGGGGGTATTCCTGGAAGTTCTTTTGGAAAGACATCTTCAAAATCACGAATGACTGGAATGTTCTCTATTCCTTCCAGAGGTTAAGAATTCAATGCATTCAGAACATATATCTGATTCTCGGCATCTTGAGCTGCTTGGGTTGAGTATTGGACTATTTGGCCAGAAGGGTAAGTGAGCTGGACGGTGCTGGTAGCACAGTCAATCAAAGTATTATGGGTGGTCAACCATTCCATACCAAGAAGATGTCTATGTTGGAAGGACCGAGTACAAAGAGAGAAACCGGAAATAGTAGACCTCCAATCTCGATTTGGTTGCGAGGGCATAACATTGTGGTTTGCCACTTGGATCCCGGAGATTGAATTGCTAAAGGAGTGGGTAAATTTCCCATATCTAACCCACGCAGCCGAGCAAATTGTTGGGACCCGAAAGCATGTGATGCTCCTCAACCAAAGCGAACAGAAGCTGGCACTGAATTAACGCGAAGGGTGCCCATCACAATTTTAGGGGACTCATGAGCTTCTTCAATCTTGACATGGGTGATTTGACCACAACTCATTGTAGGCGTCCTGGCACTGCCACTTCTGGAATGACGGTTTCGTCTTCTCTTCTTACAACCAACAGGAGGACACGATGCATTCTGTGGTTGACCCTGGTGACAATCGGCAGTAAGGTGTCCTGAATGTCCACACTTGCGGCATAAACCCTCATTATTGGGAGGAGCCAGAACATTGGATTGTCCACCTTGAATCGTTAGGCGTCTCGGCGGCGGAGGCAGACGAGGTGCAACATAAGACGGCCTTGGTGTTGGAGCGGGTCGGTGATGAACATTGTGTGGAATCCAGACTCGACGTTTCTGAGAAGGCTGGCCCGAGGATCGGCCAACATCTCTGGTACGCTTGAGTGACTCCTGGTACTCAGTAAGACTAGTTTCAATTCTGAATGCTTGGCTGACAAGCGTAGCAAAGTCTATCCAATCATGAGCAACAAGTGCGAGCTTTATATCGGGACAAAGTCCTTCACGAAATTTCTCCTGCTTGCGAGCGTCAGTGCAGACGTCATCCTCAGCATAGCGGGATAATTCAAGGAATTTCCTTTGATATTCATCCACAGTCATTGTGCCCTGTGAAAGTTTGCGGAACTCCTTCTTCTTCTAGTCTATCGGACCTTGAGGAATGTGCTGTGCAAGGAAGTCTAACTAAAATTCCTTCCAAGTGGTTGCAGTTTCTGCAGGCAGCATACCCCTGTGGTTTTCCCACCATTGAGCAGCCGGACCTTTCAAGTGAAATGTCACAAAGGTGACGTAATAGTAAGATGCTACATTAGCTGACTCCATCTCAAACAAGATGTCACGAAGGCAATCATCAGCATCCATAGGATTGGTGGAATTGCAGAAAATGGACGGGTTGAGGCGCACGAATTCTGGCAGTGTTATTGGGGCAGGCTGTTGATGATTATTCTGATTTGGAAACTGAGCCATTACTCGAGTCATGAACTGATGATTCAGCTCAAACTGCTGCATCATTGCGGCAATATAGGTTGGAGGTGGAGGATCGTCAGCCATCCTACTAAAATGTAACAGGGGGTAGTTTAGCATTGAGCAATTGCTAAGACTATGGACCGTCCATGACAAAACTTGCATGGTGAAAGAAACACTATGAATGTATCGTAGTAGTCAAGATGACATAGTGTGTACTATTCAAAACTACTATTCTAAGGAGAAAATATGGCTTTATCCAACTTCGGGGTGAATGTGGTAACGGGATCCTAATGTTAGAGTTAGTAAAAAATTTAACCCGAGTAGAAGAGAGATCAGAATCCCAGAGTATAGACGGGGAGTAAAATATCCTAATATCACCCAATGGCGACACGGGCCCGTAAGCCACACATCCATGTCAGAAAAACCATTTTTCAAAGACTAGACTCAACTTCGGCCAAGGAGTTGGAAAGGGGGTTCCTACATGTAGTCGGCTCTGATACCAACTTGTAATGCCCCCGATTTGTTTGTACAGTAATCATGCACGCAAATGTGTACGACCAAGATCAGGGACTCACGGGATGATATCACAACACAACTCTAGTCACAAATAAAATAATACAAGCTTCATACTACAAGCCAGGGGCCTCGAGGGCTCGAATACAGAAGCTCGAACATACAGGAGTCAGCGAAAGCAACAATATCTGAGTATAGACATAAGTTAAACAAGTTTTGCCTTAAAAAGGCTAGCACAAACATCAATGATCAAAGAGGCAAGGCCTCCCGCCTAGGACCTCCTAACTACTCCTGGTCATCGGCAGTCTCCACGTAGTAGTAGTAGTCAAATGGGGTGGCATCTGGCTCCTGGGATCCGCCATCTGGTTGCAACAACCAGAAAGAAGATGGGGGAAATGGGGGAGCAAAGCAACCGTGATGAATACTTTAGATCTGATGCTTTACCCTCGATGACCATGACCGAATAGCTACACTACAGAGTCATCATTAGGAGTGCGTTACGAGGTATCACCCTCAACACTCGATAGTAGTTCTGCAGAGTCGAGCAACAAATGGGGTGTGATGTGATGTGAGGTGTTGGGCTCTGGTAGTCGATCACGTTGATCGAGTCGTCGATGATGAAGCAGGGGCAACGAGGACAATGTGGGGGTCACTGATGGATCACTAACCAACCTATACTAAGCAATTTAGGATAAGCAGGTAAGGTACACCAGTAGGTACAAAAGCAGGCTATGCATCAGGATAGGAGCAAACAATAACAGTAGCAAAATCTAATGCAAGCATGACAGAGAATAGAATGGGCGATATCGGGATGATCAAGGGGGGGGGGCTTGCCTAGAAGCTCTACTAAAGGGGAAGAAGAGTCGTCGTCGATGTAGTCGATCACAGGGGCGGCATTAGTCACGAGGTCTATCAGAGAGAAGAGGGGAAAGAAACAGTAAATACAAAGCAAACAAATGCATGACAGGCAATAAGCAGCGCTAGGGGTGTTCTAACGTAGGGCTACACGATACCGGCGAAGGGGAAAAACATCCGGGAAACTTTTCCCAAAGTTTGGCATTTTCGAACAAATGGAACGGAAGGGACAGTTGCATGTTCACTATGCTAGGGGCATGTGGCGGACGAACGGATCGCGTATTCTGTTTCATCTCATCTCTCTGAACAACTTCCATGTATAAATTTTTTTCATTCGAGTTACACATTATTTTATATGAATTATTAAAGTTTTAGCAATTTCTGAAATTATTAATAAATCTAATTGGAGTTATTGCATCAGCATGATGTCAGCGGTCAACATTGACCATTGACTGGTCAAATTGACAGGTGGGTCCACTCTGTCGTAGACTAGCCATCCTAATATCATATTAAGTTGTTTAATTAGTTAATTAGGTTAACAAAGTTTAATTAGTTTATTTTACCAGAATTAATTAAATTAATTAATTAATTATTTGATTTTTTATCATTTTTTAATAAAAGCGATGTGGGGCCCCTTGGCTGTGGCCCATCAGGCCACTGGATCGGGCGCCGGGTACTAAGCCACGGTTAATGGGCGCCGCCGCACACGCAGGCGGGCACGGAAGGATAAGGGGCGGCCAACGACATCGAGCGGGGCGGGTAGCGCGTGGTCACAGCAGCGATGGTGGTGGCCGCGAGAGGGCGGAGCAGGGGAGGCGAGCCACGGGTGCGGGCGGTGCGGCAGGTGAGCGGTCAGGCGAGGCGGGCATGGAGCCGGGGAGGGGAGAGAGAGGAGGGTGGACGGGGCTCACCCCCGTTGTAGTCGAACGGGGCCAGCTAGGTTCGATGGAGCCGTAGAGGGAGAGTTGAGGAGGCGAGGCGACGGTGGCGGGGCAGCGCCGGGGATGAGCGTCGACGTCGGGGATCAGCGGCGGGGTCGTGGAGAAGCCGGCGGGAAGGAGGACGGGGACATGGCGCGGCGACAGGGCAGCTCGAGGGACGTGTCGAGCGGCGGGATCAGCGACGGGGTCGGGGCGCCGGTGTCCCGATCCAGAATGTGGGGAAGGGTGGAGCGAGAGAGGGGATCGTGGGAGAGTGCGGGGTCTGGGCTAGGTCACGGGAGAGTGGGGGGAGTTAGTAGGTAGGGGGTGGGCCTAGGAACGGGAGGCTTCTCTCCTTTTCTTACTTTTTTATTCTTAAACCTTTTTTGTTTTCCTTTTCCCTTTTATAATAAAACTAGTTTTATAAACTAAAGACTTGCACCTAAAATATTACTATAATTTAGGCTACTGCCACATTAAATAAAGTAGTTTGGATTTGTTTATTATTTTAAAAGCATTTAAATATTAGTTTTAGCCACTATTTTGATTATTTAAGGGCATTTAAAAACTTTATAAAAGGATGGTTCCACCACCAAAATTAGTTAGGGATTATTTGCCACATGATGAACATTTTAGTTTTGACATTTGACAACTTTTATAGTTTGACTTGATTTTAAAATTGAATTTGAATGGGTTTGAATCAACATGATTTCTATCAACAGTAAAAGCGATGACCCGGCATCGTTAACAGGGGATTACTGTAGCTTAATTATCAGGGCGTTACACAGCTTCTCCTAGGTCCTCCATTGAAAAACTCTTGTTCAAATATTCCAAATGCTCTATATTGTTTCCAATCAGCAATATGTCATCCACATATAATATTAGAAATGCTATAGAGCTCCCACTCTCTTTCTTGTAAATACAAGCTTCTTCGAAAACTTGTATAAACCCAAACGCTTTGATCACTTCATCAAAGCGAATATTCCAACTCCGAGATGCTTGCACCAGTCCATAAATGGATCGATGGAGTTTGCATACTTTGTCAGCATTCTCTGGATCGACAAAACCTTCTGTTTGCATCATATACAACTCTTCCTTAAGGAACACTATTTTGATATCCATCTGCCATATTTCATAATCGAAAAATGCAGCTATTGCCAACATGATTCTGACGGAATTAAGCATCGCTACGGGTGAGAAAGTCTCATCGTAGTCAACTCCTTGAACTTGTGAAAACCCCCTTGCCACAAGTCGAGCTTTATGGATGGTGCATTACCGTCCACGTCCGTCTTCTTCTTGAAGATCAATTTATTTTGAATGGCCTTTCGCCCTTCAGGTAATACTTCCAAAGTCCACACTTTGTTTTCATACATGGACCCCATCTCGGATTTCATGGCCTCTAACCATTTGTCGGAATCCGGGCCCACCATCGCTTCTCCATAGCTCGTAGGTTCATCGTTGTCCAACAATATGACCTCTAAGACAGGGTTACCATACCACTCAGGAGCAATATGTATCCTTGTCGACCTACGAGGTTCGATAGTAACTTGATCTGAAATCTCATGATCACCATCATTAGTTTCCTCTTCAACTGACGTAGGTGCCATAGAAACTTCTTTCTACACTACGCTACTCTCTGGTTGAAGTGAAGGTTCAACAAACTCATCAAGTTCTATCTTCCTCCCACTCAATTCTTTCGAGTGAAACTCTTTGTCGAGAAAGGACCCATTCTTAGTGACAAACACTTTTCCCTCGGATCTAAGATAGAAGGTATACCCAACCGTCTCCTTTGGGTATCCTATGAAGATACATTTGTCCGCTTTGGGTTCGAGCTTATCTGGCTGCAGCCTTTTGACATAAGCATCGCAACCCCAAACTTTAAGAAACGACAACTTAAGTTTCTTGCCAAACCATAGTTCATACAGTGTCGTGTTTATGGACTTAGATGGTTCCCTATTTAAAGTGAATTCGGCTGTCTCTAACTCATAACCCGAAAACAATAATGGCAGATCTGCAAGAGACATCATAGAACACACCATATCCAATAAGGTACGATTGTGACGTTCGGACACAGCATTACGCTGTGGTGTTCCAGGTGGCATCAACTGTGAAACAATTCCACATTGTCTTAAGTGATTGCCAAAGATCGTAGGAATTTAATCTTCTTATTACAATGATTCTCGACTTCACTCTAAAATTGTTTGAACTTTTCAAACATTTCAGACTTATACTTCATTAAGTAAATATACCCATATCTAGTCAAATCATCAATGAAGGTGAGGAAATAACGATATCCACTACGTGCATCAATACTCATCAGACCGCACACATTAGCGTGTATGATTTCCAACAAGTCACATGCCCGTTCCATTGTTCCGAAAAACAGGGTTTTGTTCATCTTGCCCATAAGGCGTGGTTCGCATGTGCCAAGTGATTCAAAATCAAGAGACTCCAAAAGTCCAGCAACATGGAGTTTCTTCATGTGCATTACACCAATATGACCTAAGTGGTAGTGCCATAAGAAAGAGGTACTATCATTATCAATTCTACATCTTTTGGCATCAATGTTATGAACATGTGTATGATCACTATCTAGATTCAATAAGAATAAACCCCTCATAAAGGGTGCATGACCATAAAATATATTACCCATATAAATAGAACAACCATTATTCTATGATTTAAATGAGTAACCGTCTCGCATTAAATAAGATCCAGATATAATGTTCATGCTCAATGCAGACACTAAATAATAATTATTCAGGTCTATCACTAATCCCGATGGTAATCGAAGAGCGAGCGTGCCGACGGCGATCACTTCAACCTTGGAACCATTTCACACGCGCATCGTCACTTCGTCCTTCGCCAGCCTCCGTCTATTCCGTAGTTCCTGTTTAGTGTTGCAAATGTGAGCAACCGCGCCGGTATCAAATACCCAGGCACTATAGCAAGAGCTGGTCAGGTACACATCAATAACATGTATATCATATATACCTTTGTTGGCCCCCTTCTTGTGAGCCAGATACTTGGGGCAATTCCGCTTCCAGTGGTTAGTTCCCTTGCCATAGAAGCACTCAGTTTCTGGCTTGGGTCCAGCCTTGGGTTTCTTCATGGGAGGAGCAACTGCTTTGCCACCTTTCTTGAAGTTTCCCTTCTTTCCCTTGCTCTTCTTGAAACTAGTGGTTTTATTGACCGTCAACACTTGATGCTCCTTCTAGATGTCTGATTCAGCGACTTTCAGCATCGCGAACAGCTCGGAGACTGACCTATTCATCCCTCGCATGTTATAGTTCAACACAAAGCTCTTATAGCTAGGTGGTAGCGATTGAAGAACTCTGTCAGCGATCGCCTCGGGTGGGAGCTCAACTCCCAACTCATCCAGACATTTGTAGTACCCAGACATTCTGAGTATGTGCTCACTGACAGAATTGTTCTCCTCGATTTTGCAGGTATAGAACTTATCGGAGGTCTCATACCTCTCGATCCGGGCATTTTTCACAAAAATAAACTTCAACTCCTGGAACATTTCATATGCTCCATGACGTTCAAAACGTCTTTGAAGTCCCGGTTCTAAGCCATACAACATGGTGCACTAAACTATTGAGTAGTCATCAACACGCGACTCCCAGACGTTGATAACTTCCATAGACGTGGGAGCGGGTGGCGCAACAAGCGGTGCATCAAGGACATAAACCTTTTGGGTAGCCATGAGCATAATCCTCAGTTTGTGGGACAAGTCGACAAAGTTACTTTCATCATCTTTCAGCTTAGCTTTTTCTAGGAATGCATTGAAATTCAGGGGAGCTACTACGCGAGTCATTGATCTACAACATAATTTGCAAAGACAACTTAGACTATTGTTCATGATAATGAGTTCAGTTAATCATATTACTTTAGGACTCCCACTCAAATCGACATCCCTCCATTTGTCCGAGTGTAACATCATCCAAATTCACCAACCCAAGTCCGTTCATCATGTGAGATGAGGTGGTCTCAATGGTGAACATCTCCATGTTGATCATATATACTATATGACTCATGCTCGACCTTTTGGTCTCTTGTTTTCTGAGGCTATGTCTGTACATGCTAAGCTCGTCAAGTTTAACCCAAGTTTTCCGCATGTGCAAAACTGGCTTGCACCCGTTGTATGTGAATGTAGAGTCTATCAAACCCGATCAGCACGTGGTGTGATACGTCCATTTTGCATCATGCTTTTGTGTTGATATTTATTGCACTATGGGCTGTTATTACACATTATGTCACAATACTTATGCCTTTTCTCTCTTATTTTACAAGGTTTACATGAAGAGGGAGAATGCCGGCAGCTGGAATTCTGGGCTGGAAAAGGAGCAAACATTGGAGACCTATTCCACACAACTCAAAAAGCTCCCAAACTCCACGAAACACCATTTTAGGAAATATAAAAAATATCTGGCGAAAGAGATCTGTCAGGGGGTCCACCACCTGTCCACGAGGTTGGGGGGCGCCCCCCTCTGGGCGCGCCCCCTGCCTCGTGGGCCAGCCGGTGACCCCCTGATGCCCATCTTCTCCTATATGAGGTGTTTTGACCTGGAAAAAATCAGAAGGAGGCTTTCGGGACCAGATGCCGCTGTCTCGAGGCGGAACCTTGGTGGAACTAATCTAGGGCTCCGGCAGAGCTGTTATGCCTGGGAAACTTCCCTCCGGGAGGGGGAAATCATCACCGCCGTCATCACCAACAAGTCTCCCATCTTGGGGAGGGTTATCTTCATCAAAATCTTCACCAGCACCATCTCCTCTCAAACCCTAGTTCATCTCTTGTAACCAATCTTTGTACCAAAACCTCAGATTGGTACCTGTAGGTTGCTAGTAGTGTTGATTACTCCTTGTAGTTGATGCTAGTTGGTTTACTTGGTGGAAGATCATATGTTCAGATCCATTATGCATATTAATACCCCTCTGATCATGAACAATATTATGTCTTGTAAGTAGTTACTTTTGTTCCTGAGGACATGGGAGAAGTCTTGCTATAAGTAGTCATGTGAATTTGGTATTCGTTCGATATTTTGATGGGATGTATGTTGTCTCTCCTCTAGTGGTGTCTTGTGAACGTCGACTACATGACACTTCACCAGTTTTTGGGCCTAGGGGAAGGCATTGGGAAGTAATAAGTAGATGATGGGTTGCTAGAGTAACAGAAGCTTAAACCCTAGTTTATGCGTTGCTTCGTAAGGGGCTGATTTGGACCCATATGTTTCATGCTATGGTTAGGTTTACCATAATACTTCTTTTGTAGTTGCAGATGCTTGCAATAGAGGTTAATCATAAGTGGGATGCTTGTCCAAGTAAGGGCAACACCCAAGCACCGGTCCACCCACATACCAAATTATCAAAGTAACGAACGCGAATCAAATGAACATGATGAAAACTAGCTTGACGATAATTCCCATGTGTCCTCGGGAGCGCTTTCCTTCATATAAGAGTTTGTCTAGGCTTGTTCTTTTCTACAAAAAGGAATGGGCCATCTTGCGGCACCTTATTTACTTTTACTATTTGTCACTTGCTACCAATTATCTTATCACAAAAATATCTATTACCGATACTTTCAGTGCTTGCAGAAAATACCTCACTGAAAACTGCCTATCATTTCCTTCTGCTCCTCGTTGGGTTCGACACTCTTACTTATCGAAAGGACTACAATAGATCCCCTACACTTGTGGGTCATCAAGAATTTTTTCTGGCGCCGTTGCCGGGACTGAAGCTCCTTTGGTAAGTGGAATTTCGTAAGGAAAAATTTATATAGTCTGCTGAAATTTACTGTCACTTGTTACTATGGCTCATAATCCTTTGAGGGGCTTGTTTGGGGTATCTTCACCCCGACCAGAAGAGCAAAGAGTTTCTCCTCAACCTACCAAACCTACTGAAAATGTTTGCTTTGAAATTCCTTCGGGTATGATAGAGAAACTACTAGATAATCCCTTTATAGGAGATGGAACATTGCATCTCGATTTGCACCTAATCTATGTGGATGAAGTTTGTGGATTATTTAAGCTTGTAGGTATGCCCGAGGATGTTATCAAGAAGAAGGTATTCCCTTTATATTTGAAGGGAGATGCATTGACATGGTTTAGGCCATGCGATGATATTGGATCATGGAACTACAATCGATTGAAGTTGGAATTTCATCAGAAGTTTTACCCTATGCATCAGGTTCATCGTGATCGTAATTATATATATAATTTTTTGCCTCGCGAAGGATAAAGTATCGCTCAAGCTTGGGGGAGGCTTAAGTCATTGTTATATTCATGCCCCAATCATGAGCTCTCAAGAGAGATGATCATTCAAAAAATTTATGCTCGGCTTTCTCTCAATAATCGCTCCATGCTCGATAATTCTTGTACTGGTTCTTTTATGATGAAGACTATTGAATTCAAATGGGATTTATTGGAAAGAATTAAATGCAACTCTAAAGATTGGGACCTCGACGAAGGTAAGGAGTCAGGTATGACCCCTAAGTTTGATTGTGTTAAAGCTTTATGGATACCGATGTTTTTCGTGAATTTAGCACTAAATGTGGACTTAACTCTGAGATAGTAGCTTCTTTCTGTGAATCATTTGCTACTCATGTTGATCTCCCTAAGGAGAAGTGGTTTAAATACCATCCTCCCATTGAAGTAAAAGTAGTTGAACCTGTTAAAGTTGAAGAAAAGACTACCACTTATAATGTTGATCCTATTGTTCCTACTACTTATATTGAGAAACCGCCTTTCCCTGTTAGAATAAAGGATCATGCTAAAGCTTCAACTGTGGTTTGTTAGAGTAATACTAGAACACCTACACCCTCTGAGCAAATTAAAGTTGAACCTAGTGTTGCTATGGTTAAAGATCTCTTGGTTGAAAATTTAGATGGACATGTTATTTACCTCCAAGAGGAAGCTGCTAGAATAGCCAAACCCGATACTAGGAATAAACATAGACCTGTTGTAGGCATGCCTGTTATTTCTGTTAAAATAGGAGAACATTGCTATCATGGTTTATGTGACGTAGGTGCTAGTGCGAGTGTAATACCTCATTCCTTATATAAAGAAATTATGCACGATATTGCACCCACTGAGTTAGAAGGGATTGATGTTACTATTAAACTTGCCAATAGAGACACTATTTCACCAATGGGGATTGTTAGAGATGTTGAAGTCTTGTGTGGGAAAGTTAAATACCCTGCTGATTTTCTTGTTCTTGGTTCCCCACAAGATAATTTTTGTCCCATTATATTTGGTAGACCCTTCTTGAATACTGTTAATGCTAAGATAGACTGCGTAAAAGATATTGTTACTATTGGATTGGGGTATATGTCTCATGATTTTAACTTTGCTAAATTTCGTAGACAGCCCCACGATAAAGAATTGCCCAGTAAGGATGAAATTATTGGTCTTGCTTCTATTACTGTGCCTCCTAACGATCCTTTAGAACAATATCTGCTAGACTATGAAAATGATATGTATATGAATGAGAGAGGGAAATAGATGAAATATTCTTTAAGGAGGGACCCGTATTGAAAAACAAATTGCCTGTTGAAATTCTAGGGGATCCTCCTCCACCCAAGGGTGATCCCGTGTTTAAACTTAAACCATTACCTGATAATCTTAAGTATGATTATCTGGATGAAAAGAACATATATCATGTTATTATTAGTGCTAACCTTTCAGGACAGGGAGAAGAAAAAATATTGAAAACTCTGACGAAGCACCGGGCTGCTATTGGATATACTCTGGATGATCTTAAGGGCATTAGTCCCACTTTATGCCAGCACAAGGTAAAGTTGGAAGAGGACGCGGAACCGGTTATCGATCATCAACGATGGTTAAATCCTAAGATGAAAGAAGTGGTAAGGAAGGAAATACTAAAGCTTCTAGAGGCAGGTATAATCTATCCAGTTGCTGATAGCCACTAGGTAAGTCCTGTCCATTGTGTCCCTAAGAAGGGAGGTATGACTGTTGTTCCTAATGATAAAGATGAATTGATCCCGCATAGAATTTTTATATGTTATAGGATGGTAGTTGATTTCCGCAAATTAAATAAAGCTACTAAGAAAAATCATTACCCTTTGCCTTTTATTGATCAAATGCTAGAAAGGTTATCCAAACATACTCATTTTTGCTTTCTAGATGGTTATTCTGGTTTCTCTTAAATACCTGCGTCAAAGGGGGATCAAGAAAAGACCACTTTTACTTGTCCTTTCGGTACCTTTGCTTATAGATGTATACCTTTTGGTTTATGTAATGCACCTGCTACCTTTCAAAGATGCATCATGGCTATATTCTCTGATTTTTGTGAAAAGATTGTTGAGGTTTTCATGGATGATTTTTCCGTTTACGGAACTTCTTTTGATGATTGCTTGAGCAAGCTTGATCGAGTTTTGCAGAGATGTGAAGACACTAATCTTGTCTTAAATTGGCAGAAGTGCACTTTATGGTTAATGAAGGCATTGTCTTGGGACATAAAATTTCTGAAAGAGGTATTGAAGTTGACAAGGCTAAGCTTGATGCTATTGAAAAGATGTCGTGTCCCACGGACATCAAAGGTATACGAAGTTTCCTTCGTCATGCCGGGTTTTATAGGAGGTTCGTTAAGGACTTCTCCAAAATCTCCAGGCCTCTAACTAATCTCTTACAAAAAGATGTACCTTTTGTCTTTGATGATGATTGTTTAGAAGCATTTGAAATACTTACGAAATCATTGATCTCTGCACATATTGTCCAGCCTCCTGACTGGAATTTACCCTTTGAGATTATGTGCGATGGTAGTGATTATGCTGTAGGTACTGTTCTAGGACAAAGAGTTGATAAAAAATTGAATGTTACCCAATATGCTACTAAAACTTTAGACAGTGCCCAAAGAAATTATGCTAGTACTGAGAAGGAGTTTTTAGCAGTTGTATTTGCATGTGATAAGTTTAGGCCTTATATTCTTGATTCTAAAGTAACTATTCACACTGATCATGCTGCTATCAAATACCTTATGGAAAAGAAAGATGCTAAACCTAGACTTATTAGATAAGTTCTCCTGCTGCAAGAATTTGATTTGCATATTATTGATAGAAAGGGAGCGGAGAACCCCGTTGCAGACAACTTGTCTAGGCTAAAGAATATTCTTGATGACCCACAACCTATTGATGATAGCTTTCCTGATGAACAATTAGCTGTCATAAATACTTCTCATACTGCTCCATGGTATGCTGATTATGCTAATTATATTGTTGCTAAGTTTATACCACCTAGTTTCACATACCAGCAAAAGAAAAAGTTCTTCTATGATTTGAGACATTACTTCTGGGATGAACCACACCTTTATAAATAAGGAGTAGATGGTATTATTAGACGTTGTGTACCTGAGCATGAACATGAACAGATCCTATGCAAGTGCCACTCCGAAGCTTATGGAGACACCATGCTGGAGACAGAACTGCACATAATGTATTGCAATCTGGTTTTTATTAGCCTACTCTCTTCAAGGATGCTTGTAAGTTTGTCTTATCTTGTGATGAATGTCAAAGAATTGGTAATATCAGTAGACGTCAAGAAATGCCTATGAATTATTCACTTCTTATTGAATCATTTGATGTCTAGGGCTTTGATTATATGGGACCGTTTCCTTCCTCCAATGGGTATACACATATTTTAGTTCTTGTTGATTACATTACTAAGTGGGTAGAAGCTATTCCAACTAGTAGTGCTGATCACAACACCTCTATTAAGATGCTTAATGACTGATGGTTTGGAGTCCCTAGATACTTAATGACTGATGGTGGTTCATACTTTAATCATGGTGCTTTCCGTAAAATGCTTGCTAAGTATGATGTTAATCATAGAATTGCACCCCCTTACCACCCACAGTCTAGTGGTCAAGTAGAACTAAGTAACAGAGAGATGAAATGAATTTTGCAAAAGGCTGTTAATAGATCTAGAAAGAATTGGTCCAAGAAACTTGGTGATGCATTATGGGCTTATAGAACTGCATACAAAAATCCTATGGGTATGTCTCCATATAAAATGTTTTTTTGGAAAAGCATGTCACTGACCTCTTGAGCTAGAACATAATGCATATTGGGCTATTAAAGAGCTTAATTATGATTTCAAACTTGCCGATGAGAAGAGGTAATTTGACATTAGCTCGCTTGATGAATGGAGAACCCAAGCTTATGAGAATGCCAAGCTATTTAAGGAAAAGGTTAAAAGATGGCATGACAAAAGGATACAAAAGCGTGAGTTTAACATAGGTGATTATGTCTTGCTATACAACTCTCGTTTAAGATTTTTTGTAGGAAAACTTCTCTCTAAATGGGAAGGTCCTTACGTTATCGAAGAGGCCTATCGTTCCGGTGCCATAAAAATCAACAACTTCGAAGGCACGAATCCGAAGGTGGTGAACGGTCAAAGAATCAAACATTATATCTCAGGTAACCCTATAAATGTTGAAAACAATGTTATTGAAACCGTAACCCCGGAGGAATACATAATGGACACTTTCCAGAATGATTCAGATCCCAAAAAGGAAGAGGTATGTGGTACGGTAAGTAAACCGACTCCAAAGAAGTTCTAATGGCAATTTTCACCGTTTTGGAATATTTAGAAAAATAGAAAAATAAGAGGCAGTCCGGAAGAGACACGAGGCGTCCATGAGGGTGGAGGGCGCGCCCTACCCCCTGGGCACACCCCCTGCCTCGTGGGCACCTCGTGTGCCTCCCGAACTCCGATTTCTTTCACGTTATTTCTTTTGGTCAGTAAAAGTTCACTATATATTCTCCCTAAGGTTTTGACAACCGCATCACGCAAAAATCCTCTGTTCTTGTTTCGAGCTATTTTCCTCTCGGGTTAACAAGGCCAGGCATCATGTCGTCCTCCTCCTCCTCCAACAATGAGGGCAACGATGCCTGGCTAATGAAGATAGAGCTGAAGAGGGAAGAACCTGAGGATATCAACAAGGAGAATAGGATCAAGCAGGCGGTGGAAGATCAGGCTCCGGCAACAGGAGAAGAAGACACCCTTCAACCCCTTCCAAACCTTTTTACTTCAAGTGAGATTGAAGCTTTCAAGATGATTGAGTTAGCTCAAATACAAAACAAGTATCTCACAGACGAAAATATTTTGCTGAAGGAGCATATCGCCGCACTCAAAGGTATTATCTGCAAGTTGGAGGATCTCCTACGCTCGATATATGATGATGCGGCATCACTACTTTCAACTCCATCATCACCAACTTTGAAGAAGGAGACATAATCATATGGGTATAGGCACTCCCCTTGGCAACTGCCAAGCTTGGGGGAGGTGCCCTGGTATCGTATCACCATCACACTCCTATCTTTACCGTTTTTCTTAGTTCGATCCTTTTGGTAATATCTTGATCTAGTAGAATAAATTTGAGCATGATCTAGTTGTGAGCTTTTGCTTTATGATCTTTACCTTTGTAATCGAGTCCGTGAGCTATATAATAAAGATTAGTGTTGAGTCAAGGGCTTGATTTCCTTGCTATGGTCATGAGAGAATAAAAGAAAATTTAAAAATTATCAAAGAGATCATATTGATCTTATGGGAAGTAATGACGTCACATATAAAGAGTATGATGAATAAAAATTGTTGGGAGTTGACAAACATAGTTTTGGTCATCGTTGCAATTAATAGGAAGTAATAAAGAAAGAGAGGTTTTCACATATAAATATACTATCTTGGACATCTTTTATGATTGTGAGCACTCATTAAAATATGACATGCTAAAGAGTTGACGTTGGACAAGGAAGACAACATAATGGGTTATGTTTTATTATATCCAAAATAAAGTATATTGTCATGGATCATCCAACATGTTGAGCTTGCTTTTCCCTCTCATGCTAGCCAGAACTACTTGCACCAAGTAGAGATACTACTTGTGCTTCCATACATCCTTAAACCCAGTTTAGCCATGAGAGTCCACCATACCTACCTATGGATTGAGTAAGATCCTTTAAGTAAGTTGTCATGGTTGCAAACTCTCTAAAATATGTATGATTTATTAGTGTGGAGGAAATAAGCTTAATACGATCTTGTGATATGGAAGTAATAAAAGCGATGGACTGCAAAATAAAGGTCCCTATCACAAGTGGCAATATAAAGTGACATTCTTTTACGCTAAGACTTTGTGCATCCAACCATAAAAGCACATGACAACCTCTGCTTCCCTCTCCGAAGGGCCTATCTATTATTCTTGCCTTATAAGAGTCAAGGTGAAAATCACCTTTCCTT
This sequence comes from Secale cereale, assembly GCA_902687465.1. Taxonomy (NCBI): domain Eukaryota; kingdom Viridiplantae; phylum Streptophyta; class Magnoliopsida; order Poales; family Poaceae; genus Secale; species Secale cereale. The sequence goes on from LR738711.1 coordinate 861,922,646, forward strand.
TTTACATTTTATCCTTTGGCAAGCACATTGTGTTGGAAAGATCCTGACATATATACCCAATTGGATGTGAGTTATCATGGTCAATTACTGTTGACATTACCCTTGAGGTAAATGGTTGGGAGGCAATACCATAAGCCCCTATCTTTCTCTGTGTCCGATTAAAACTCCATACCCATAAGTATTGCGTGAGTGTGAGCAATTGTGAAAGACTAGATGATAGTTGAGTATGTGGACTTGCTACAAAGCTCTTATATTGACTCTTTCCTATGTTACGATAAATTGCAATTGCTTCAATGACCGAGATCATAGTTTCTTGGTTTTCGATGAAGTTTCTGATTCATAATTGACCTTGTGAATAGATTGTTACTTGTAGCGACCAGACCTCAAACAGTCTGATCTCCATGCATCAGTGTCATCCCTGGATCAGTAATGCTGACACGCATGGTACTCGAAGGATTTATAACAGAGTAGCAATCACACACTTATTACATCGATAGTCCAACGATGAATTTATTACAAATAATATGGCTGAAGGCCATCTAACACGATAACAGCGGAAGGCTTGGAAGATAAGTGAGTCCATCAACTCCAGCAACATCACTGAGTATAGAACCACGACCTAAAAGGGCATCTTACTCGTCGTCTGAAAAGTCTGCAACATGAAACGTTGCAGCCCGAAAAACGGGTCAGCACATGGAATATGCTGGCTAAGTAACACAAGAGATGCAATGAAAGTAAGGCTATACTATATGCAATATGGCTGGTGGAAAGCTCTATGGTTAAGTTTTTGTGTAAAGCCAATTTTTCCCTACTTCAAAGGAATGTATTTTAATTAACTATCATGGTAGTTGAAACATCGTTGAGAAGATAGACATCCTCTCAACCCCAATTAAAAGTAATCATTAAACCCAACAAAATTAAATTAGAGTAACATGTTGAGATGCACATGATAATCCAAGTACCAGATACTCAAGATGTCCATAACCGGGGACACGGCTAATCATGATCAGTTTGTACACTCTGCAGAGGTTTGTGCACTTTCCCCACAAGACTCGATCGCCTCCGTTTGGTTTCTCGCACTGCATGGTGTTTGAGAAACGGATGACCGAGACACAGTCTTTCCGAAGAGGTCCCCTTAACCAGATAGATAGGCCGGTACACCTACAAAACCCAACTACATCTGCTAGCCCATCATGGAAAGGTTTCCCACAACTTACTCAAGTATGCCAGAGCCCATATTGGCATGTGGCTGCACACAGAAGTTTCTAGTATGAAAAATCTCATGATCCCTTTGAGCCTGGGTGGCGGTCCAAAATAAAAACAGGCAATCCTGGAATACCCAGATGCCTCAATCCACCCATATGTGTATTAAAGTTGCCACCTTAAGTTGAACCATTAATTAACAACTCACATCTGTCATGGATTTCACTCAAACCCAAACCACGTCTACGAGCATAGCATGTCCTAACAGCAAACGTAGAGGTAACTCCCAAGGCTTTGAATGTAATGCAGGTAATAGGTACTACCTCAAACTACTTCCCAATCCCACAAGTTAATTGATCCTACTCATGCAATGTGTGAGGGTTTGACTAATGCAATGAAAACTGGGTAATTGGAAAGCATGATCAAAGTGTTACTTGCCTTGCTGATGATCCGCAAAACCTAGAGACTAAAAGTAGCAAGCGGCGCACTCCGGGTACTCTCTCGCAATCAAACAACAAGCATACAATAAGTACTTAACTAATGCACAGGTAAAACTCAAATAAGAGATCTAACCAGAAAGTTCAACTTAAGAACTCCGGTTTGCAAAAAGAATCAACTCGAAAGAAGCAACGAAACTCAAACTGCAAAAGAAACGAGCTCCGAATTACTAGTTGGCCTAAAGTCAAATTTTACAGTAGCCAAAACTTTGTTCAAGTTGGTTAAACGTAAAGAGGGCTTCGAGACGAAGATCTGGGATTTTGAATCACCTGATTCCGACTCTCGAGTGAAAAGATAAACAAAAAACAAGATCAGGGCAGAAATCGCGATCGGAAAAATCGCGGTTAAATACCCCGAAAAAGAAAAACGACGAACAGGCTAAAGAACGAACGTTCACTGTCTGCGGTTAACTAACAAAAACCGTTCGTTAAAGCGAACGTATGGACAAACGTCCGCTGTTTAACTAAACCGTCGAAAAACCGATCTAAACCAAAAAAACAGATCTAGGGTTTCTTTTAAAAAAAAACCGATCTGATCTTGTAATGCCCAGGATGGGACTATACCTCCTATGTGTCGAGGCACGACTTAAAGGTATAAGCCCATTCTGGAATGATCTCAAGTTTGGTATCTTTGCACGACTCATGTAAAAGAGGGATTAAATTGCAAAAGGAGATAGTTGGCTTACACTCGCCACGTCACACAATACATTACATAAGCAAAACATCATTCAAAACATCACAACCCGACTACGGGCGAAGATCCAAAAGAAGATACCAAAACAACATAAAGCCACAGGTCTGAATCGCCCCTAGTAGAAACCACTACTGATCATCGAAAACGCCACAAGCATACTGCCACTCTCTTCATCGAGCTCCCAGAAGTACTGATCCATCTCCTGCATCATTCTCGGCTGAACCTGCATCTGGTGTTGTAGTATCTGTGAGCCACGAGGACTCAGCAATCCCATAACCATGGGTATCAAGACTAGAAAAGCTTTATGGGTAGGGAGAGGTAAAGTGGAGAGGTTGCAGCAGCGGCTAAGCAAAATATGGTGGCTAGCTTACGAGTACAAGAGTAAGATGAGCATCTACGCAAACGGTCGCAACTAGTAGTGATCGCTAAAGATCCTGAGCTACATACGAATCAAACATAACCCCACCGTGTTCTCTTCTCAAAGTGAAAAGAGACAGTCACGGTTACTCACACGGTTGTGTGTTTTACTTCGGATCCTCTGTCAAGTTTTCTACAACCGGACATTAACAAATTCCAATCTGCCACATAACCGAGGGCACGGCTTTCGAAAGATCATACCCTGCAGGGATGTCCCAACTTAGCCCATCACAAGCTCTCACGATTAGCTGAAGTGATAAATATAATATCATCACCCCTTATCTTAGGGAAATCCGATCAGGCTCGGTATCCCGGTGCACAAGACATTTCGACAATGGTAAAACAAGTCCAGCAAGACCTCCCGGTGTGTCGACACCCTGATAGTAGCCGCGCGTATCTCGTCTCAGGCCACGACCGGATGGGCGATGCTACAGGTAAAACCAAACCTCGAGTTTCCCCGTGGTGGCCCTGCAGGACCCCCGTTTGGGACCAACACCATCAGCACTGGCCCCCCTGCTATGTAGAAAGAATCCTCGGGTAGCGCTAACTCCCTATGCAATTTAATTAATTAATTAAGTTGTTATTATGAGCAAATTAAAACCAATGTTGGGCCTTGCTGGAGGAGTTTTATTCAAAGTGGAACTGTCAAGGGGTCCCCATCCACCCATCGTGTAAGGAACGCAAAATCAAGGAACATAATGCCGGTTTATCGGTGCCTAAGGTGGCATGAGTGGAACAAAACACCGAGCAAAAGGCCAAGCCTTCCACCCATGCCCAGTATATAGGTGTGTTAATAACATATATAACATATTGTGATATAACAACAACAAGTTCCCTCCTGGAACGATCTTCATCTTCACCTGCAACTAACAACGCTATAAGAGGGGCTGAGCAAGCGGGTAACATAGCCAAACAGTGGTTTTGCTAGGAAGGTTTCAAAGGTTAGAGGTTTCATGGCAACAAGGAGAGGCTGACATAAAAGATGGGTAGCGCGACATGTAACGATAGCATCGAGACAACTAAACATGGCAATGGTAGTAAGGGTATCCAAGGGTATGATCATCTTGCCTGGGATTCCGCAAGGAAGAAGAACAAGTCCATGAAGTAGACGGAGCAACATAGTCGAGCGAATCCTCACAACTCCGGAACGAAACCGAAGCTAACAAGAGAAGCAACCGGAAAGAAACAAACAACACGGTAAACACACAAGCATAAACATGGCATACGATGCACATCCAAGTATGATGCATGTCCGGTTTAATTATGCATGGAATGGCAAAGTGCACAAACAAGTACTACAAGTTAAGTGGGGCTCAATATGCAACGAGTTGCATATTGACGAAACACCACATTCTAATTATTTAGTTGACTTTCGTTTATTTACAAGACAAGATTAAATGTTTGTAACATGGCAAGAGGTGAAGCATAAAAAAACTACACTATTTAGGCAATTTAAATGAGGCCGGAAATAACAACAACAAGTTCCGGAAAATCCCCATGAGCATGTTTAGTAATTTTAAGGAAACAACATTCACACATATAATGTTGTTAACATGATGCGGATGACATGATCAAGTTTTATGCAAGTTTTTATTAAAAGTTGACATGAAGAGAAAAGGAGTATATGTCACCGTGGTGAAAGGAAAGGGTGCCACGGCAACGATCCGAAAGTGATGCAACGGCAACATCTCGGTTCCGGTAACTCGTTGAGAGTCCGGAGCAAAAGCAAAGGTGGAGTGAGCGAGCGGAACAAGATGAAAGGTGGGGTGATCCCGTCACCGGGTTCCCACAGGTCGGTGACAAGGCAACCGAGGAGCACGACAAAAGATGAAACGGGCACGGTGCACACAAGGGACACATCTCATACAACCACAACAATCATTCGACGGGTCATCGTCTCGGGTTATACCTTCGGAACATCTGTTTCGGAGGGGTTCGAGATCGTAGAGGAAGTAGATGTTCTCGCGAGTCGTGGTACATGTTCGTAGAGGGAAGTAGTCGAAGTAGACGTTCCGTAGAGGTACTCGTTATGAAGCTGTTCTCGCGATTCGTAGAGGAAGTAGTGGTACACAATCATCGGTAGGGGTACTTGTCGCGGCATCGGACGTAGTGGTACTTGACGTATCGCCGTGTAGTTGTTCCCGTTCGTAGTCGTTCACGTCTCCGAAGAGGTACTTGGCGGGTCGTCGTGGTACTTGCCGGTCTTGGTCTCGGCCACGTAGTTGTACACGGGGTCGTCGGTAGTGGAACTCGACGGATCCGAGCTCTCCGGGCGTCGTGGTACTTAGCGTCTCCCAAGTGGCACAGGCGAGAAGCACAGTCAAGTAGTCTTCAGACTTGGCTCCAGGAACATGATTTGACGGATGCATTGGTCTCGGTGGAAGCCATGGAACAGTGGCTCCGTGGTGGTCTTGCTGCAGCAGCAAGGGCATCGGGGAGGTGATGGATGGGGCGATGATGTCGTTCTGGTGGCATCCAGCGGCTGGAGGAGCTCGGTGAGGCGGCCGTGCGGTTGGTGACGCCATGGCGCGGCGAGGAGGAGAGGGTCGGGCGCGGCCCTGCTGGCTACGGTTGATACGTCCAAAATGCATCACTATTTTGTATTATAATTTATCCTTATTCATTGATATATTCCACGTTATGATGATGTTCTTATGTTGTTTTGGTCTATTTTACACAGTTTGCAACTTTCCGATGCCGAAACAGCAGACGCAGGATTCAGCAGGAAAAAGTGGATACTGAGTTGCTGAAGAAGAACACCTCCAAATTACCTGAAAATTGACGGGACGTGTTTTTCAGAAGAATAACGAAGACACGCAAAAGGGGAGTCAGAGGGGGGCCACAGGGTGCCCAGGCGGCCTGGGGGCGTCCCCCCTGGCCGCGCCGGGGGGGCGCCTGGAGCCCCTGGCCCACCTCTGGCCGCCCCCTGTTGCATATATGCTCTCCGTCTCCCGAAAACCCTAGGCACGGGACTTTTTACGGAGTTCCGCCGCCGCTTCGAGGCGGAAACCTACAGAGAAGAAAAGGGCATCTCCGGTGGGCAGATTCCGCCGGGGAGATCACCTCCCGGAAGGGGAGATCGTCGCCATCGTCATCACCATCATCACGGGCATCATCGAGATCATCATCAACATCATCCCCAACACCAGCACCATCTCCATCTTCATCCAAATCTCATCTTTCCATCGCAACTCGTGTTGTAACTTGTACTACCTATCCCCTCTACTCCATCGGTGTTGATTACTCCTTTGTGGTGAATGCTATTGAGTTTTGTTGGAGAAATATTATTATGTCCAGATTGTTTATCACATATTTATCGTCTCTGATCATGATCTCTTTTATGTCTTGTGAGTAGTTACTTTAGTTCTTGAGGACATGGGGAAAGTCTTGTTGTTAGTAGTCATATGCTGTTGAAGTAATATGTGTTGTTTGATACTTAAGTTGTGTTGTCATTCAACTAGTGGTGTTGTGTGAGTCGAACACCCAACACTTCGCCTTATTAAGGACCTAGGGGAATACATTGTGCATAAAGAATGCTTATGGTGGGTTGCCGGAGTGACAGAAACCTGAACCCCAGTTTGCACGCTTTTGCATAAGGGAATAATGGATCCTCGATCGTATTGCTATGGTTAGGCTTTTGCCTTAAATTCTATCTTGTATTTGCGGATGCTTGCAAGGTGTTTAATCATAAGAGTGCATTCATCTTAGTCTAGAGAGTGCACTAGCATAGATCCACCCACCAACACTTATCAACACATAACATAGTATCGATACGGAATATGACGAAAGCACATGACTACCTCTCCCGCGTGTCCTCAAGAACGCTTTAGTCTTTATAACTTCAGTTGCTAGGCCTCTCCTTTGCTAAGAAAGGATTGGGCCACTTGTTACTTTCAGTACCTTTTACATTACTTGCCATTACATTCCTTTTGCTTATATCGAGAAAACCCCTAAAAGTTATCTTTCAGTGCTTGCAGTAATTTCTTGCTCAGAATCGCTTATCAATACCTTCTGCTCCTCGTTGGGTTCGACACTCTTACTTATCGAAAACGCTGCAACAGATCCCTTACGGTTGAGGGTCATCAAGTACCGTTTTCTGGCGCCGTTGCCGGGGAGCGTAGCGCTATTGGTAAAGTGAAACTGGTAAGAAAGTCTTTTTATAATTCTGTTTTTATTCTTACTATTGTTGCTCTTTGTCCTTATGGATAACCCTATTATTGGAGCATTGCTTGCGGGAAGACACCCCACACCTATGGTGGTTGATGCTCCCCCTACTGAAATTGTGCCTTATAAAATACCAGCTGGCATTATCGATTATGTTTTGACTAATCGTTATGCAGGAGACAGACATCCCGGTGAACACTTGCTGTATTTGTCACGACTATGTTCATTATTTAAGCTTGCAGGTGTATGGAGGGAGTTTGTCATGAGGAAATTGTTTGTCGTATCCCTTACAGATAAAGCTTCAGATTGGTATAGGCTTCTCGATAACCCACACTTGCTGGACTGGCAGGAGCTTATGTCTCTCTTTTATACTAAATTTTATCCTCTTCATGAAATTCATCGAGACAGGAATTATATCTATAACTTTAGGTCTCATGACGGAGAAAGCATTGCTCAAGCTTGGGGGAGATTGAAGTCCCTAATGCTCAAATGCCCTATTCATAAGCTTCCCAAAGAAATTATACTTACAATTTTTTATGCCAGGCTTTCTCATCAGGATAAGGAGATGTTGGATGCCTCCTCTAGTGGGGTATTTCAGAAGAAGAGTGTTGAAGAAAGGTGGGATCTCCTTGAAAGAATCCAGAGGAATATCGAAGATTGGGAAATTGATAAAGGTATTGAACCCGCTATAAATTATGAACATGATTATATTGAGAGCTATGTAGAAACTGATTACTTCAATACTTTTTGCTCTAAGATTGGTCTTGATTCCCATCTAGTGATTGATTTATGTAAGAACTTTGCCTCTCATATTGATTCTTTTAAAAAGAATAGAGACCAGCACCATGCACCTTTTAAAGAAAAACCTATTGATATTTATGTTGCTGAGCATATTTTGCCTGCAGTTATATATGAACAGCCTCCTTTTCCCACGAGGATAAAGGAGCACTCTCTTGTGACAGGCATAATAAATAAAAGTGAGAGAAAAGTTGATGAACCTGAGGACCAGATCAGGGTCGATCCTCGAGTTGCATTGATTAAAGACCTTGTTACTGATGATGTTTTGGATTCCAATATAACTTTTTGTGCTGTTTCCACTAACCTTGTCACAGCCAAGAACAAAGGCCCAATTTCAGGTACTCCGGTGGTATCTGTTAAAATAGGAGATCACAATTATTATGGGCTATGCGATTTGGGATCGAGTGCAAGTGCTATTCCTTATTCACTTTATGAAGAAATCATCGGTGAGATTTCCCCTTGTGAACTTGAAGAAGTTGATGTTACTATTCATCTTGCAAATAGATCAACTATCTCTCCTATCGGAATTGTGAGGGACGTTGAAGTCCTATGTGGAAAGGTAAAATACCCTACCGACTTTTTGGTACTTGGTTCAGCCAGGGACGATTTTTATCCAATCATTTTTGGTAGACCTTTTCTTAGAACTTGTGGAGCTATAATAGATTGAAAGAAAGGTAAAGTTTCTGTTGAATTCAATGGTGAGCCATAAGAATTTAATATTTCTAAGTTCTCTAAGCAGCCTCGTGGTACTAATTTACCTAGTGATGATAAAATCACTGTTCAAGATATCTTCCGATATGCCGATAAATCGGCCGATTTATCGCTTACCACTGTCTGACCGATAAGATAAATCGGCTGAAAAATCAGCCGATATGGCGATAAATTGGCCGATATGCCGATAAAATGGCCGATTTACCCCTTATCATGGGTCGACCGATAAGTTCCCGATAAGCGATATCCCCAACATTGGATAAAATTATTGAAAGTATTGCCTCTATTGCTATTCCTCTTGATGATCCTTTGCAGCAATACATGGAGGACCACGAGAATGATTTACATATGCAGGAAAGAAATGAACTAGATGAAGTATTCTTGAGGCAGCCTGCTATCCTGAAGCACAACCTTCCGGTTGAACCTTTGGGAATTTAATCAAAACCAAAAGAAGACCCGGTGTTCGATCTTAAACCTCTTCCCGATACGCTCAAGTATGCTTATTTAGATGAAAAGAAAGTATATCCCGTTATTATCAATTCTAACCTTTCAGGATATGAAGAAGAGCGATTATTGGAAGTACTTCATAAACACCGAGGCGCAATTGGCTATACCCTTGATGACCTTAAGGGGATTAGTCCATCTATCTGTCAACATACTATCAACCTTGAGCCTGATGCTAAACCAGTTGTTGATCATCAACGACGGTTGAACCCGAAGATGATGGATGTCGTGAGAACTGAGATTCTCAAGCTTCTAGCCGCAGGTATTATCTACCCTATAGCTGATAGTAAGTGGGTAAGTCCGGTACACTGTGTTCCTAAGAAAGGAGGTACAACTGTGGTTCCTAATGATAAAAATGAACTAATACCTCAGAGGATTATTATTGGATATAGAATGTGTATTGATTACAGGAAGTTGAACAAAGCAACCAGGAAGGATCACTACCCGTTGCCGTTCATCGACCAAATGCTTGAAAGGTTATCCAAAAACACCCACTTTTGTTATCTCGATGGTTATTCTGGCTTCTCTCAAATTCATGTTAACACTGTCGATCAAGAGAAGACCACTTTTACTTGTCCTTTTGGTACTTATGCTTACAGACGTATGCCTTTTGGTTTATGTAATGCCCCTGCTACTTTTCAAAGGTGTATGTCTGCTATCTTTCATGGTTTCTGCGGGGATATTATGGAAGTCTTCATGGACGATTTCTCCGTCTATGGAACCTCATTTGACCATTGTCTTCACAACCTTAATAAAGTTTTGCAGAGATGCGAGGAGACAAATTTGGTACTCAACTGGGAGAAGTGCCACTTTATGGTTAATGAAGGAATTGTTCTTGGTCACAAGATTTCCGAAAGGGGAATTGAAGTGGACAAAGCCAAGATCGAAGCTATTGAAAGGATGCCCTATCCAAGGGACATCAAAGGTATTCGCAGTTTTCTCGGTCATGCAGGTTTTTATAGAAGATTTATTAAAGACTTTTATAAAACCTCGAGACCCCTCACTAATCTTCTCCAGAAGGATGTTCCTTTTGCGTTTGATGAAAATTGTAAGGAAGCTTTTGAAATCCTTAAGAAAGCTTTAATAACTGCTCCTATAGTACAACCACCTGACTGGAACTTACCTTTTGAAATTATGTGTGATGCAAGTGATTTTGCTGTTGGAGCTGTCTTAGGACAAAGGGTTGATAAGAAATTGAATGTTATACATTATGCTAGTAAGACCCTTGATAGTGCTCAAAGAAATTATGCTACTACTGAGAAGGAATTCTTAGCTGTAGTTTTTGCTTGTGATAAGTTTAGGCAGTATATTGTTGATTCCAAAGTTATTATTTATACTGATCATGCTGCCATTAAATATCTTATGACAAAAAAGGATGCCAAGCCAAGGCTTATCAGATGGGTACTCCTTCTCCAAGAATTTGATTTGCAGATTGTTGATAGAAAAGGGGAAGAAAATCCGGTAGCGGACAATCTTTCAAGAATGGAAGATATACCGCATGACCCCATCCCAGTTAACGATAGTTTTCCAGACGAGCAACTTGCCGTTGTAAAAGTACAACCTCTCTCCGATCCTTGGTATGCAGATTATGCTAATTTTATTGTTGCAAAGTATTTGCCTCCGGGTCTAACATTTCAGCAAAGGAAGAAGTTATTTCATGATTTGAGGCACTACTTTTGGGATGACCCACATCTTTTCAAAGAAGGTCCCGACGGGATCGTGAGAAGATGCATTCCGGAACATGAGCAGAAGGACGTTCTCCGACGGTGTCATGATAGTCCCTATGGAGGACATCATGCCGGTGAGAGGACTGCACATAAGGTTCCTCAATCAGGTTTTTATTGGCCTACTCTCTTTAAAGATGCTAGAAATTATGTTTTAGCTTGTGATAAATGTCAGAGAGTTGGTAACATTAGTAGGAGGAATGAGATGCCTATGAATTACTCACTAGTGATTGAACCTTTCGATTGTTGGGGTTTCGATTTTATGGGTCCTTTTCCTTCTTCGCACAAGTACACTCACATTTTAGTAGCTGTTGATTATGTGACCAAGTGGGTTGAAGCAATCCCCACTGAAAGTGCTGACCACAAAACATCCCTGAAAATGCTTAAAGATGTAATATTTCCTAGGTTTGGTGTACCAAGGTACCTCATGACCGATGGAGGATCACACTTCACGCACGGAGCTTTTAGAAAAGCTTTGGCTAAATACGATGTTAATCATAGAATTGCTTCACCTTATCATCCTCAAACTAGTGGGCAAGTTGAACTCACCAATAGAGAGATTAAGTTGATCTTGCAGAAAACAGTAAATAGAAATAGGAAGGATTGGTCAAATAAATTGGGAGATGCTTTGTGGGCATATAGAACTGCTTACAAAAACCCCATGGGTATGTCCCCATATAAGATGGTATATGGCAAGGCTTGCCATCTGCCATTAGAACTAGAGCACAAAGCTTTCTGGGCTGTCAGAGAGCTTAACGCTGACCCAAAACTAGCTGGTGAGAAGCATCTCATGAACTTGACTTCTCTAGATGAATGGAGAAGTGAAGCTTACAAGAGCGCTAAAATGTTCAAAGAAAAGGTAAAAAGGTGGCATGATAGGAAGATTCTGAAACGTGAATTTAACGTTGGTGATAAAGTTTTGTTGTTTAGATCCCGTTTCAGGTTTTCTCCAGGTAAACTACTTTCCAGGTGGGAAGGACCATTTCATATAGAAGAAGTTTATCGGTCTGGTGCAATTAAGATTAATAATTTTGAAGGCACCAAACCTCAAGTTGTGAATGGGCAAAGACTTAAGCATTACATAGCAGGAGACCCTGTCGATGTTGATGTGAATATAATATACACAACAACCCACGAAGAACATGTTGCAGCCCTGTTTCAGACGCCAGCAGAAGCAGAATAAAGAAAAGGTATGTAGTACGGTAAGAAAACACCGCAAAACATCATAAAAGTTCTGTATTACGTGTTTTTGAAAAAATAGTAAAATTCCGAGTCGAAGTGGAGCCGGAGACGACCACCAGGGAGTCCAGGCGCCCCCCCCCTGGGCCGCGCCGGTAGGCCGCCTGGACACCCTGGTGCCCGTCTCCGACCCCGCTTTGATCCGTTACCTTCCTTTCTGTGCATAAATTTTTCCTATATATTTGCCCGGGTTGTTCCGGCAACGTATCTTGCGATTTCGCGTGTTTTCTCTTCGATCTGTTTCTGCCAGAAAATCTTTCAGCTAAATTTAGGTGCCATGGCTTCTCCAAGTTCCCCCAAGGACACGTTCGTCGTCAACGTCATCAACCCTTACCTCGCTGAGGTGAAGAAGCACCCTCAGGTGGTTCCGATGAAGGAGGGCGTCTTTCATCAAGAAGATCTGAAGGGACCTATCAAGGAGGGGAGCGTCCAAGCCAGGCTGGAAGAAGTGGAGCGGGAAGTCTTCAAGTACAAGAAGATGACCGAGCGTGGTGTCGAAGCTAACTTTGACATCACCAACGAGCTGAAGAACTATTTCCTGAAGGAGATGAAGGAGATGTGGGAAAGAATCGCCGCGTCTGAAGATAGAATTATAGAACTCCAAGGGCAAATTAACGATCTACATAACCAGAACTGTGAGTATGAACTAAGGTTTCTACGCATGGGTTTGGGTGCTGAATGCAGGATCCAGGAGACGAGCTTCTCCTATGAGACTGGAGAACCCCTTCCATGGAAGAGTTTCGCCAAGAACTACTTGATCAACGCTAACAAAGATGATGAGTGAAACCTCCGTGGTAATGGCATTCCCTTGGCTTGTTCCAAGCTTGGGGGAGTGCCCGGTATCTTTATCTTTTACCTTGTGTCTTGCAGGAGTCAAGTAGAGTCGTATCATGTCTAGGGAAGTTATTATATGAGATAGGTGTGTGCATTGAGGTCTATCGCCCCCTTGGTGAAGAATTGTATCCGTGTGTGTGGAGTCGTCTATGATGGAATATTAATGAGAAGTTTATCGGTTCCTTTTTGCTGCACTCGGTATTCTCTTCATGCAATCGACCTTATATGATGATTCTTATGGGGAGTATAGACCTTATGTCAGGTATGGCTATGAAACTTTGTTTAATCTTGGCAAACATAGCTTTGGTCATAACAACAAACATGATTCTCTTAGAGTATCAACATAGCCAAAACCTTTATGTTATTATACTTGAAGTGTTATGTTGACAAGGAAGACAACTTGATGTGTTATGCTTATTTCAATGTTCATGCTTTATATTGCTTTGCATCTTAGTCATCATCGATTGTCTGCTCTCTCAAAACCTTTGCTAGCCTAACTCTGTACTAAGCGGAATTCTGCTTGTGCATCCATACCCTTAAGCCAATACCTTCCATATGAGTCCACCATACCTACCTACTCGTGGTACTACACTACCACCTCCTAAAAGTATATAATTTATGTGTTATCCTTAAATGTTCAAAATCTTTTATTTTGTGCCTCTGCTTTAGCTCATGAGGAAGTAGTAGCTAATTCATGACCTTTTTGAGTTGGACAAGCTTCACCCCGGGATTGCATGTATAATGTGCAAACCCATAATACGAACAGGAACTGGCATTGAGTGCGCCCGGCTTAAAAATAATATAACAAACAAACCCTCCTTCACGCTTTGTTCATGAGAAATCAGAAAACTTTGGCAGTGATAAACAAAGGAGAATAAGAGGATGTTATCGTCCTCATACGGGAGCCGTTCCTCAAAACTTGTCCAGTTCAAGAAGCAATTGAGTTATCTATTAGCATTCGTTGACAAATCATGCACCTCTCAAAAATTTGTTTTCATTCTATTTGATTTGAGGATAGCACATGAATTTTCCCTACTACCCTAGAGCAGGGCCTATCTTTTAATTTTAAGTTGAGTCAGTTATTCCTACTTCCTTCTATTTCTCAAAGAGAGCAAACGTTTGATGTTGATAAGGATTCATGCATATAAAGCTGCATTAAGATTTGTCATATCATATCCTTGTTGACATTATCATTTGATAAGTAAGTTGTTTGTCATGCCCAGCTAAGACAAATATCTTCCTTTGTGTTAACACTTTCACTTCTTGCTTATTAACTTGTTATTTCAAAAAGCTTCAATTTAATCCCATTAAAAGCAAAAGTTAAAATTATTTGTTGTTCCTTGACCAAAGGACATGTTTGCCATGATATAATGAGTTTCTATTGGTCCTACTTTCGAAGATAAGTGTTGACACTCTTTCATAAAAGCCTTATGAGTTGAAGATTGTTGCTGAGGATATTTGAGTTGGTGAAGAGACTATGATGCTTCTTGTCCGTATTCTATTTATCGACACCTCACTCTCTAAACTTGTGGACAGGTTTATCGAGTTCATTTTCGCTTGGGGACAAGCGAGGTCTAAGCTTGGGGGTGTTGATACTTCCAAAATGCATCACTATTTTGTATTATAATTTATCCTTATTCATTGATATATTCCACGTTATGATGATGTTCTTATGTTGTTTTGGTCTATTTTACACAGTTTGCAACTTTCCGATGCCGAAACAGCAGACGCAGGATTCAGCAGGAAAAAGTGGATACTGAGTTGCTGAAGAAGAACACCTCCAAATTACCTGAAAATTGACGGGACGTGTTTTTCAGAAGAATAACGAAGACACGCAAAAGGGGAGTCAGAGGGGGGCCACAGGGTGCCCAGGCGGCCTGGGTGCGCGCCCCCCTGGCCGCGCCGGGGGGGCGCCTGGAGCCCCTGGCCCACCTCTGGCCGCCCCCTTTTGCATATATGCTGTCCGTCTCCCGAAAACCCTAGGCACGGGACTTTTTACGGAGTTCCGCCGCCGCTTCGAGGCGGAAACCTACAGAGAAGAAAAGGGCATCTCCGGTGGGCAGATTCCGCCGGAGAGATCACCTCCCGGAAGGGGAGATCGTCGCCATCGTCATCACCATCATCACGGGCATCATCGAGATCATCATCAACATCATCCCCAACACCAGCACCATCTCCATCTTCATCCAAATCTCATCTTTCCATCGCAACTCATGTTGTAACTTGTACTACCTATCCCCTCTACTCCATCGGTGTTGATTACTACTTTGTGGTGAATGCTATTGAGTTTTGTTGGAGAAATATTATTATGTCCAGATTGTTTATCACATATTTATCCTCTCTGATCATGATCTCTTTTATGTCTTGTGAGTAGTTACTTTAGTTCTTGAGGACATGGGGAAAATCTTGTTGTTAGTAGTCATATGCTGTTGAAGTAATATGTGTTGTTTGATACTTAAGTTGTGTTGTCATTCAACTAGTGGTGTTGTGTGAGTCGAACACCCAACACTTCGCCTTATTAAGGACCTAGGGGAATACATTGTGCATAAAGAATGCTTATGGTGGGTTGCCGGAGTGACAGAAACCTGAACCCTAGTTTGCACGCTTTTGCATAAGGGAATAATGGATCCTCGATCGTTGCTATGGTTAGGCTTTTGCCTTAAATTCTATCTTGTATTTGCGGATGCTTGCAAGGTGTTTAATCATAAGAGTGCATTCATCTTAGTCTAGAGAGTGCACTAGCATAGATCCACCCACCAACACTTATCAACACATAACATAGTATCGATACGGAATATGACAAAAGCACATGACTACCTCTCCCGTGTGTCCTCAAGAACGCTTTAGTCTTTATAAGTTCAGTTGCTAGGCCTCTCCTTTGCTAAGAAAGGATTGGGCCACTTGTTACTTTCAGTACCTTTTACATTACTTGCCATTACATTCCTGTTGCTTATATCGAGAAAACCCCTAAAAGTTATCTTTCAGTGCTTGCAATAATTTCTTTCTCAGAATCGCTTATCAATACCTTCTGCTCCTCGTTGGGTTCGACACTCTTACTTATCGAAAATGCTTCAACAGATCCCTTACGGTTGAGGGTCATCAACGGTCGTCAGCAAAAAGGTGGCGAGGTCTCGCGGGCGCGGAGGAGGCCGGACAGAGCAGGAGACGAGGCGGCATCAGGCGGCACGACGAGGATGGGAAGAGGCGGCCGGAGGGGATCCCCCGCGCGGCGGCCGGCGGCGACTGGCGAAGGGGCCTGCGCGGCGGTTGGCGGCGGTGGTGAGGGGTGGCGCGGGGCGAGCTGGAGGACGGAGTGTGGCCGGCGCGTGCTGGAGACGTGGCTCCGCCCCGTCCATGGCGGCTGGACGGCCGGGCGCTGTCGGGCTGGAGAAGGAGGAACGAGGAGGCGCACAGGGATGGGAGGAGCTCGGGGGAATGAGGAGGCCCTCGAGGAGGGAGAGATGGGATCGAGGGACTAGAGGGGATCGGGGGAGATGGGGCTGCGAGAGGAAAAGTTGCGGCAGCTGAGGGGAAAGAGGGACGAGAGGGATGAGGGTTGCGGTCGGGCTAGGGTTAGGATAGAGGTGGGCTGGAGGCTGATGGTCCTTGAGGCCTGGGCCTGGGAAGGCAGGTGCGGCTGGGCCCCCTTCCTCCTCTTGTTTTCTCACATATAGAAAATGACAAAGAAGAAAAGGAGGAGAAAGGAAGGTTATGGGTAGAATTTGGGCAAGAGGCTATTTTTCCCGGACTCGTGAAAATGTCCACGGTCCAGGAAAAATAGAAGAGACAAGAATGCAAGAGATAAATTCGAACACATTTGAATTTAATTCAAATGGTTTGAATTAGGACAAGGTTTTGAGGCAAGGAATAGCGAAAGAGGAGGCATGGGGAAAATATGCAAGTGTGTTAGGTTAATTCCAAACAAACAGAATATTTATTATATAGCTCCCTAATAATATTGAGAGGCTTTATATGTTATAAAGAGAAGTCATCCTTCCCTCGATTTAAATGGACCGAAGGTCCACACGATTTATTTAGGTTGAGATGCAAATATTAATGACATGATGGCATGATGACATGATGCAATGCAAAATAAATAAAGCAAGCACAACTGAAACACACGGGAGAACCCGGAACATCTGGAATCTTCTGAAATCTTCTGGGACGTCGGTCTTCGGGCGTCACAACTCTCCCACACTAACAGAGGATCTCGACCCGAGATCCTAGAGATAGCACCGGATAAAAACGGAAGAGGAAGAGGTAAAACAAAGTTGCTTCTTTGATAGTCGAGTGAAACCAAAGAACCTTAAGAGGTTGAACAATCTTGAAAGAAAGAATGCAACGGAGATGAACGAAGATAAGAGCACTTCGGTAAAAAGGAGGAATAAGGAACATTATGAGAACCTTGTAGGTTGAAAGACATGAAACAAGAGGTTACGAACCAAAAGAATAAGAAACCACAATTGTCGGGGAAACTAATCGCCCACGAACACCTATGGGACCGGAGCCCCTTTTCGGTACGGCAAGAGGGCGGAGGATGCACAAAGAGCGGATCGAGGCGTGCACACGAGCAGTTTACCCAGGTTTGGGCCGCGCGGAGGCGTAAAACCCTACTCCTGCCTTGGTTTGTATTGTGTTCTTGGCTCGGGAGCGTGAAGAACTACAGTGTTGATCGCTAGCAGCACCGAGCGTGAGAGTGATCAATGATCGGAACCCCTTCTACGTTGCGCATGTGCCTCCTTTTATAGGTCAAAGGGGTCACCGACAGGTGGCAATGCAGTTGAGGGTAGAAATGTAAAAATGGTGGTAGTTGGAACAGTGTATGCATAGTGCTCTATACCTAACCCTGACGGCAGCGGACAAGGGCATTAAATGCCCGTCGTCGTCGCCCCAAACAGTGCAAAAAACGTCCGTCAGGGCGTCTCCGTCCGCCACGACGGTAGCCTCGTCATCGCATCTTGCCACCGTGTACCCCCGGCTGCACAGCCTTCCGCCACGTGCGCCTAGAAGGGCCCCAGGGCGACGCGTGGGCGGATGCGCTGGAGCGCGGGTACTTAGTGGAAGTCTGCCGCCATCTTGCGGCGCCCGTGAGCTTGTCGCTCTCCGGGCCTTGCCGGGGCGCGCGGCGCGTCACGGCAAGTTTAATGAAATGCCACGTTTGGCCTTCCCGGCAAGCTCCTCTTGCCAGGGTCTTGTGCAAAAGAAGTGGTCTTGAGCCTGGGGCGGCCTACCCGGCAAGCTCCTCTTGCCGGGGCTTTGTCTCTTTAACTTGAATACTTTGTTCTTGAATGGCTCTAAAGGAAACACAGTGGGCCTTGGCGGACGCGCGGCAAGCCCGGCCACGGGACGCTGCGACTGCCCGTGCACAAGTTCGGGATACTAAGGTACCCCTACTTTAGTACACCGACAGGAGCCCCCGGGCTTGGGCCACACACGGTGCCGAGTGCTGTTGGGCCAGGACCAAAACAGTGCACGGGCACACGCGGCCCACGGCGCGCCGTATCCCACTCCGTATCCACCGCGCCCCTCCTCAATGGCACACGTCAATCGCGGCGTCGTGGGAGAGATCGTGGCTTGTTTCTTTAATGGGGAAAATGCGGAACGTCCCCTCCTCCCCCTTAAAAGCAGGGGAAGCAGGGGCAGTTCTTTCCATTCGCCCGTTGCTTCTTCAACCTCCGGAAACCCCCGCCGCTCCCTTCCTCCCGAAGATCGAAAGAGAGCAGCGCTCCGCCCCCGTCCGCCGCCGCCAGCACCTCCAGCGCCATCGACTTCCCTCGCCGCCCCTGCCATGGCCCCGAAGAGCGACAAGGCGATGGCCGCGAAGACTGCCAAGGCGCTGCGGCTAGCGTCAATGCGAAAGAAGATGGCGGTCTTTCCGCCACAGCTAAGCGCGGAGGAGCTGAAGGAAAACTTTTATCTCTTCTGGTCGAGGGAGACCAAAGCGCATCCACGCACCAAGGTACTCTCAGCCGTGGCCTGCGACATGTTCCCGGGCGGATATGCCTTTTTTGCTCTGTTCTTCTATTGCGTACTCTGCCCGCCATATTCCGAATTCTTCTGCGATATCATGAATACCTACGGGTTTCATCTTCTTGACTTCACCCCAAACGTTGTCTTGACCATGGCCGTTTTCGCACATCTGTGCGAAAATTTCGTCGGAGTTTACCCCAATGTAGCCCTCTTCCGCCATTACTTCATTCCTCGAGTCGAGTCTGGGTCTCCTCTGTCCGGCGGGATCTCTTGGATCTTTAGGCTTCATAAGAAAGAGGCTTACTTGACGGTGGAGCTCCGCGGCAAGTGGGATGAGTGGAGAGCCAACTGGTGCTGGATCATGGAGGACGACCCACAGCAGTTCACTTCCCGGCGCCAAGTTGCAGTAGTGCGCGGCAATGACTGGAGTGACCTGGCTCCTGAGGACGACAAGCTGAAGATAGCCACCACTAGGATTCTTCGCCTCCAGCAAGCCAAGCTCACTGTAGGTGCCGTCGGGGCAGACTTTCTTCGCCGCCGCATCGCTCCCTTGCAGGAGAGGAAAAGGCCTGCTTGGGAGTTTTATAACGCGGCAGACATCATGAGGTTGCGCCCGGGCCTCAACTATAATTTCACTGTCATGGAACTCAACGGGATGCTCCGACCGCTATTCAAGTATGACTCCGCCCATCTAGAGTGGTTTGCGCTGCCGCGGGGCGTAGTTCCGCTATGCAACAATTCGTCGCTCAGCGCTATCCGCGCGGCAATGCCGTGGTGTGAATCCCATGGGATTGACCCCACTTGGCGGGAGCCTTCTGACGAAGCCGTGCAAACGTTCTTCGACAACTTGGTGGAGCAGCCAGTCAAGTCCGATGAGAAGAGAGGCCTCACCCGCCACACCACCGACCAGGAGATGGCGTATATTGCCACCAGGTTGGAGGAGGCAGCTGCAGCCAGGGCCGCGGGCGAATTTTGATATACTTTGGAGGAGGCGGATGCAGCGGAGGCGGTAAGTCTGGCCGAGGAGGAAGAGTTCCTCAAAGTGGTAAAGCTTGCCGGGCAACCTGCTGGGACAAGCGAGGCCGCCGAGAAAGGCACAGAGTCGAGCGGGCCCGCCGAGCAAGGCGTCGGATCAAGCGATCCTGCCGAAGACTCAGGCGGGTCGCTGAATCTCGACTCCTCTTCTTCGTCCTCGGGTAGTTCACCGCCACCGGCAAGTCCTCCGGCTCAGACGAGGAGGCGCCTTCGCAAGGCCACTGACGCGGCGGGGCGGCAGGCGGGCCAGTAGCCGCAGCGCCGCCCGACACGCGCCACCGCGGCGAGCAAGGCCGCCAAGGGAGTGCCTCGCACTTCAGCAGCGGCTGGAGGAGGGTCTTCCCGGGCTGGGGCCAACGCTCCTGCTGCCCCTCGGGCCTCGGCGACAACCAGAGCGGGGTCTTCTCAGACCACCGTCCCTGCTCCCGCCAAGCGGCCGAGGGAGGCTACTCCTCCAGCTCCTCGCGCCGGGATGCGTGAGGCGGACTTTGATTTCTCCGTGCTCAGTTCTGACGAGGAGGAGGAAGAGTAAGTACTGGCAACTCTTGTTTCCTTTGATTTTTGTTGCTCTTGTTTTGAATTTCCTTTGCCCGATTCTGATTTTGTCTGTCCTCCAGGACCCTGGCCCAGAGGGCGGCGAAGAGGGCCAAGATCCCGGTGGTCGATCTTGAGGACGAGCCCGTCGCAGCAGCAGGGGATGCGCCTGCGACAAGCTTGCCGGACCAGGCAACTGCTCCTCAGAGCAGCCCCTAGCGCAGCCCCCAGCGTGAGTCTTCTGTCTATTCTCCGCTTCGTCGGGCGCGCGCGGGCTTCCCGTCCTTGTTGACGTTTCGTTTGTTTTGTTGACTTGCACAGAAGCAGAGCAGCAGCCCCAGGAGCGCCAAAAGATTGCTCCCGACGAGCCGCACGTCTCGACCTCTCCGCCAAGGAGGAGCTCCCCGGCGAGGGAGGATACTCTGCCAAGGGCGAGTACTCCGCCAAGGGCGAGCACCCCGCCAAGGGCGAGCACTCCGCCAAGGGAAGGCACCCCGCCAAGGGAAGGCGCCAGCGGCCCACCGCCGGCGGAAGCTACCACCACGCCGCCGAGGGAGAACTCCCCGGCAAGGAACCCAATCGAAGAGGAGGTCCGCGCAGGTAAAATCCTTGGACTTTTCTTTTTCTGAATTTATCTTTTTGGATATTTGCTTGACTATTTTCTTTCTTCTTTTTCTTCTGTCAGATCCGTCCGTCGCAGAGCCGATGGAGACAGAGGCCACCACCGAGGAGGGCGCGCACGACAACACCGGCGACGTCGCAGCCGATGAAGGGGCGGCCGGTGCTAACGAGCCTGCCACCGACGAGACCACCGAGGCTGCTGGCGTGGCAGCTGAGGGGGAATCCGGCAGTCGCACTGACGGCCCTGAGGCCGAAGGAGCGTCAGACGCTGCGCCGGCTGCCGACCCCTCTGCTGCCGCGGATGAGCCCGGTGTCTATCTGGAGGCCGGCAATGGAGTCTTCATCCAGCTCCCGAGGGCGTCCACGTCAAGGGCGCCCGCGGAGGGAGAGGTCTTCGACGGGGAAGTCCTCGCCTCCGCCGGGCTGAAGTTCGTCGACGCGCCCGGCAGCAGTAGCGAGCCCGAGGAGGAGCGGCTTCTGCGGAGGCTTCTGGCCCTGTACCGCGCCAGGCAGGCCAAGTTGGAGTCCCGAGAGGCTCTGGCCGCCAAGGCGGGCACTGACTTGGAGAAGCGCGCTGAAGAGCTCCGGGCCGCCAACCAGGCGGCTCTCCGATCTTTGGCGGAGGAGCGGGAGCAGCTAGCCGAGGCGCATCAGGCGTTTATTCTTGAGAAGGCCGAAGCAGAGGAGTAGCAACGGCTCGCCGCCGAGGAGTTGTCCCGGCGAGAAGGCGAACTAACGCAGCGGAAGGTCGACCTCGACAGCCATGAGGACGACCTTGCCGCGCGCGAACAGTCTCTCGGCGGGAATCTGCAGGAGGCGAAGGACGCTGCTGCAGCTGCTGAGACCGCCAAGAGAGACTTGGAGGAGAGGGTGGCGCAACTGGAGGTCCACTTGACGACGAGCGAAGAGAAGGTTGCCGCACTTGCATCGGAGAGGGAGAAGAACGCCCACAGTCACTCCGAGCTGCAGGTCCGCCTCTCCGACAAGGGCAAGGAGCTTGCTGTCACAAAGGACTCCATTGCCGATCTGGAATTGAAACTTTCCACCCTCACCGCATCGCTCGACGGCGCCAGAGAGCGGGAGGCGAAGCTGAAGGAGGATCTCAGGGGCGAGAGGGCACTGTTGGAGAGTGCCGCTATCTCCCAAAACAACTTCAGGCTGACGGTGGAGCACTGGACCGAAGGGCTTGTTGCCGCCGCTGCCGATATTGACCAGGAGTTGGCGGGGCTGGGGACGGAGCACCTCGGGTACTCCACCGACGAGAATCTCCCTCACAGCGCCAAGCTGAGCTTGTTCTTCAGGGGAGTGGCGCCGGCCCTCCAGCAGCTCCAGGAAAGGATCCCCACGCAGCTGGCGAACGAGGCGCGCAGGCTCTGCACGGGCGTCTTGGAGAAGGTGCTGATGAAGATAGTCTTCCGCAACCCGGGACTCAACCTCAACAACGTCCTCAGGACCTTGCCGCCCGACGCCGACCAGGAGACGCTCAAGGCCCTTGTCGCACCTATCGTGGCCAAGGTGGGCAAGATCAAGAGAGTCGAGGGCGACCGTGCAGATTAGGCTGTCTATCCTTCTGCTTCCTTTGTCGCTGCCAACCGTGCTATGAACAAAAATCTATTAGAACAGCGACAAGTCATTTTGTAACATAACTTTGTTTTGGGTAGTTAATGCAATGTTATTTCCTTTACTTGACTTCTTCGCTTTGTATGCTTTTACCCTACGCTTTTAGGGAACTTGCCGGCAAAGGGACCCTTGTCGCGAGCGCTGAGTGCGGAACTTCAGCAGCCTGCTGGCAGTGCCGTTGCCGACAAGAAACCTTGTCACAGCTAGTCGCAGCACACTTATATTGTTGAGCGAACTCGAAAACGAAGTAAGGACGCGACATTTGTCGCAGCACGCTTAAGCCGTTGAGCGTGCTCGAAACAAAGTAAGGGCGCGGCTAGCCACGAGTTGGTTCATCCGCGCACATGTTTTCCATACAAAGCGCGGTCGTTCGAGGAAGATAACTTTAAAATTTAAAAAATTTGATCACTCAAACTTTGGCAACTTAGCTTTTGTGTCGTTTGCTTCCCGGCAAGGCGAGGCTTTCTTGAACGGCACTTGGTCCATACCACTGTCTCCTTCCCCCCGGCAAACTTGTGCGCGAGGAAGACTTCTTCTATTTGAGAGAAAAGAAAAGGGAGGAAACATAGACATGGAGCCTTGCGGCTCGTTATTGCTTACCGGGGATGCGTGCTGCACAAGGTGTCATATAGTATATGCAAGAAAAATGAAAAGGCATGAAATGACTAGTCGTGCGAGGCACATAAGTTTTACTGATGCACGGGGTCTGCGCCCGGCTTTGTACAAAGGTTTACATGCAACAGCGGCAAGACTTGTACAAAAAGTGGTTGCCGGAGCGGATCGCGGCAACCGTGCCTTATGGGTAAAACTTGCGAAGGTGCTCAATGTTCCAGGAGTTGCTCACCGGTAAGCCCTCTTCGGTCTCAAGGTGGACAGCACCAGGCCTTGTGACTTGTCTCACCCGATAAGGGCCTTCCCACTTCGGCGTCAACTTGTTGGAATTCTTGGCGGACTGAACATGCCAAAGAACAAGGTCGCCTTCCTCGAGACTTCTGTCTTTAACTTTGCGGCTATGGTAGCGGCGCAAAGCTTGCTGGTATCGAGTAGCTCGTACAACAGCCTGAAGACGGTCCTCCTCAAGGAGCAGTGCGTCATCTTGCCGCAGCTGCTCTTGCTCGAGCTCATCGTAAGCGAGCACTCGAGGCGACCCGTATACGAGTTCCGTGGGGAGAACTGCCTCTGCTCCATAGACAAGAGCAAAGGGTGTTTGTCCAGTGGCTCGATTAGGTGTCGTCCTGATTGACCAAAGATCCGCCGGCAACTCTTCAATCCAGTTTCTTGCGCACTTGTGCAGCCTGTCGAAAGTCCTTGTCTTGAGCCCGCGCAACACTTCAGCGGTTTCCCTCTCCGCTTGACCGTTGCTTCTTGGGTGAGCAACAGAAGCGAAGCAGACCTTGGCGCCAAGGTCTTGGACATATTGCATGAAGGTGCGACTTGTGAATTGTGTGCCACTGTCGGTGATGATCCTGTTAGGGATTCCGAAACGGCAAACAATCGACCTGAAGAACTTGACTGCTGATTGTGCGGTCACCTTTCTCACTGGTTCCACTTCCGGCCATTTTTTGAACTTGTCGATGGCGACGTACAAGTACTCAATGCCCCCGGCTGCGCGGGGAAAGGGGCCGAGGATGTCGAGCCCCCAGACCGAAAATGGCCAGGACAAAGGGATCGTCTAGAGAGCTTGAGCTGGCTGATGTATCTGCTTGGCGTGGAACTGGCACGCTTCACACTTGGTTACTTGTGCAGTTGCATCCTGGAGGGCTTCTGGCCAAAAGAAACCTTGCCGGAACGCCTTGCCGGCAAGTGCTCTTGCGCCAATGTGGTGACCACATATGCCTCCATGTATCTCTGCCAACAGCTTTTGCCCATCTTCCCGGGGAATGCACTTCAATTTGACACCGTTGAGTCTTCTTCTGTATAGTTCATCGCCGACAAACTGATACATACTTGACTGTCGGGTTATTCTCTCTGCTTCTTCTGGCTCTTCGGGAAGTTCTCCTGTTTGAAGGAAGCGGACAATCTGTTGTGCCCATGCTGGAGCCTGTGGCTCAACATCAAGGATTAAAGGCATTAGTGCTGTTGCGGGAATGTTAGCTTCTACGGCCAGAACTTGTGGCTCGGCCGGAGCTTGACGTTCCCCGGCAAGCTTGCCGGGGCAAATCTTGTCGGGAATGCCTGCTTCAACTGTACAAACCCTAGGGTCTGCAGGAGCAGACTGTTCCTCAGCAACTTTATCGTTGATCTTGGGGACCTTGTTGGCGGCGGCTTCAGGAAGTTCTGCCGGCAAATAGTCACCGGAAATCAACTTTCTCTTCTTACTTTGTCCAGCCGATGGTGTAACGGATGGTTGAGTTAACTTGAGCACAAAGACCCCTGGTTCCACAGGTAGATTTAGTGCGGCACACTTTGACAGGCAGTCTGCGATGTCGTTTTGAGCTCTTGGAACGTGCTCCATCTGTAGGCCTTCAAAGTGCTCTTCAAGCTTTCTCACTTCGTCGACGTAAGCTTCCATCAACGGACTCTGGTAGCTCTTGTTTACTTGGCGGACGACCAACTGCGAATCACCCCGCACAATCAGCTTCTTGATCCCAAGCTCTGCTGCGATTCTGAGGCAGGCAAGCAAACCTTCATACTCTGCAGTATTGTTTGTTGCTTGCTCCTTGGGAAAGTGCATCTGGACGACGTACTTGAGGTGCTCGCCGGTGGGTGCGACAAGCAGCACGCCAGCGCCGGCGCCTTGCAGCGAGAAGGCACCATCAAAGTACATTATCCATTCTTTGCTTGCTTCTTTGACGGGGATGCTTGTCTCTAGAATTTCTTCGTCTGGCGTTGGTGTCCACTCTGCTATAAACTCTGCCAATGCTCTGCTCTGAATAGTTGAAGTACTTTCAAACTTGAGGCCAAAGCTTGACAGCTCCAGTGCCCACTCGACAATCCTGCCTGTTGCTTCTGGATTTTGCAGTATCCTTTTCAGCGGAAAACGAGTGACCACTATTATCTCATGTGCTTGGAAGTAATGGCGCAGATTTCTCGAGGCCATGAGGAGGCCGAAAAGCAGCTTCTGCACCCCAGAGTATCTTGATCTAGCCCCTTGCAATAGGGAACTGACAAAATAAACTAGGCGCTGCACCATCTTCTTTCGCATCTCTTCTTGCATCTGCGCAGATCTATCCTTGTCGTGACCAGAGCTTGTCGGGGAAGCCCCCTGCTTGTCGCTGGATGTGCTTGCCGGGGCTGTGGGTTCCTCATCTGCCTCCCTTTCCGCTACCAACGCAGCACTAACCACTTGATTGGTTGCTGCTAAGTACAGCAGCAACTTCTCTTGCGGCTTAGGTGCGACAAGTATTGGAGTGGAGGACAGGTACCTTTTCAAATCTTGCAGCGCTGCCTCCGCTTCCGGAGTCCATTTCATTGGACCTGCCTTTTTCAGAATTTTCAAAAATGGCAGGGCGCGTTCTGCGGACTTTGAAATGAACCTGCTGAGAGCAGCCACGCAGCCGGCAAGCCTTCGCACATCCTTGACGCGCTTCAGAGCTTCAATCAGCTCGATGGCTTTGATCTTGTCGGGATTGGCTTCAATCCCCCTCTGGGACACAAAGAACCCGAGAAGCTTGCCGGAGGGGACTCCGAACACGCACTTCTCGGGGTTAAGCTTGAGTTGTATCTTGCGCAGATTCGCAAAGGTTTCATCTAGATCTTGAATCAGAGTATCCTTGTCCTTGCTCTTGACCACTATATCATCCATGTAAGCTTCTACATTCCTGTGTATCTGTGGCTCAAAAGCAGTGTGGACTACCCTCACAAACGTTGAACCGGCATTCTTCAATCCAAAGGGCATGCGGATGAAGCAGTAAGTGCCACATGGAGTAATGAACGCTGTCTTCTCTTCATCTTCTTCAGCCATAAATATCTGGTGGTATCCTGAATAGGCATCAAGAAATGAAAGCAACTCACATCCAGCCGTGGAGTCAACGATCTAGTCAATGCGCGGTAAGGGAAATGGATCTTTGGGACAAGCTTTATTCACATCAGTGAAGTCTATACAAAGCCTCCACTTCCCATTTGCTTTGCGCACGACAACAGGGTTGGCCAGCCACGTGGGATGGAGTACACCTCTGACAAGGCCTGCCGCTTCCAGCTTCTTTATTTCTTCAGCGATAAACTCCTGGCGCTCCACCGCTTGCTTTCTGACCTTCTGCTTGACGGGCCGCGCGTGAGGATAAACGGCAAGCTTGTGCTCAATCACTTTCCTGGGAACACCGAGGATGTCGGACGGTTGCCATGCAAACACGTCGACATTCGCCCGTAGGAAAGCAACGAGCGCGCTTTCCTATTTAGGATCAAGCGTAGCACTGATGGTGAAAGTACCACCAGTGTTGTCCTCCTTGGCGGACACCTTCTTGGTTGTGGGTGGAGCTGCCATTGCCTTCTTGCACTTGCCGGTGGAGCTCGATGGTGCGTCCTCGACGGCAGTGCAGCACTCCGAGGAGGTGCGTTTGCCGGAGTGGGCCCCAGAGCTCTTGCCGGACTTGGTCTTGTTCTTCCCCTCGGGAGCTTCAGCGGCAAGTGTCTTGCTATCTGTTGCGGCTGCTGCGTCCCGGTAAATCCTGTCGGCAGAGATAAGCGCGTCCTTCTTGTCGCCGGGGACAGAGATGATGCTTATCGGGCCCGGCATCTTGAGCATATTGTAGGCATAATGAGAGGCTGCCATGAACTTGGCGAGCGCTGGACGGCCAAGTATCCCATTGTAAGGCAATGTGATATCGACAACGTCAAAGGTGATCCTCTCAGTCCTGAAGTTCAGCTCTCCGCCAAAAGTCACTGGCAGTGTGATTTTCCCCTTCGGCTTGCTCCTTCCCGGGTTGATCCCTTGGAATGTGCCGGTTTCCTCGAGCTCGCTGTCGGGGATCTGTAGTTTCCGGACCACAGCAGAGGAGATCAGGTTCAGGCCGGCCCCGCCGTCCACCAGCATCTTGGTGACCTTGAGGTTGCGGATGGTTGGTGAAACCAACATCGGCAAACACCCGACCGCAGTTGTGCGGTCAGGGTGATCCTCAATGTCTAAGATGATGGGCGTGCTGGACCACTTCAGGAGTTTGCGCGACTCGACGGGTGGCTCTGCTGCATTAACTTCCCGCACCCATTGTTTGAGTTGGCGGTGGGAAGTATGCAGAGAGGCACCTCCATCGACGCACAAAACTTTTGTGGCCTTCTGGAACTCCTGCTCGCTGTTGTCCCCGTCGTCCATGTCTTCGTCGTCGTCCTTGTCGCGGCCGCGGGGAGGTCTGTCTCCTTGCCGCTGCTTGGCCTTGCCGCGGCGTCCTCCCCGGCCATTGAATGGCCGCTTCTTGCCGGACTCTCCACCACCTCCCTGGGCCTTCTCCTTGTCGCGTCGCTCGTACTCAGCTTTTTGTTGCTCGACGAGGTACTCGACCCTTTTGCAGTTCTGGAGGTCATGGCCATTGGTGCCGTGGATCTTACAGTACTGCTTGTCGGAGCCGTCCTGCTTGTCAGCGGCCGCCACAGCGGCAGCTTCCTTGCCGGAGCCACCAGCCTGGGCTTTCTTGGCGCCAGCCTCCTTGCCGGACTGCTCGACGACCAGTACTTCTTTGCTCTTCTTTTTCCTGTTGTTCCATCGCCGGTTCTTCCTTGCCGGGGCGGCATCCTCACTATCTGTTCCCCCTGCTCCAGTATCCTCTCCGGGGAGTCTCCTCCCCTCTTCAGCGCGTGCGCACTTGTCGGCCAGGGCATAAAGCTCACTGACGTCTCGGATCTTGCACATCGCCATTTCCTCCCTCATCCTGCGGTTACGCACGTTCTGGTGGAACGCGCTGATAACCGCGGCAGGGTGGACGTCTGGGATGTTGTGCTGGACGCGACTGAATCTTTGGATGTATTTTCGCAGGGACTCTCCTTCCTTCTGGGCGAGTATATGAAGGTCGCTCTCCTGGCCATGAGGCTTGTGGCCACCTGTGAAGGCGCCGACAAACTGATGGCACAGGTCGGCCCAAGTAGAAATGGAGTTCTCCGGCAAGTACATGAGCCAAGACCTGACGTTTGGCTTGAGCACGAGCGGGAAGTAGTTTGCGAGTATCTTCTCGTCTCGTCCCCCGGCAGCATGCACCGCGATGGTGTAAATGCTGAGGAACTCCGACGGATGAGTCTTGCGGTCGTACTTCTCGGGTACGTCGGGCTTGAAGTTTTTCATGCTGGGCCACTGGACTTGCCGCAGCTCACGGGTGAACGCAGGACAACCCGCCGCGTACGACAAGTCGCCTGGTTCTCCGGGCGCGTGCATATCGACAGCGGGCCCAGCGCGTTGGTCGGATTGTCGTCGCGCTTCTCTTTGACGCTCGATGCGAGTTCGAGCATCTTCTTGTCGTCTGTCGTCAAGGACTTGGCGTTGATCACGGCGAGCTCGTGGATCCGATGACGCCGTGGAGTCGTCGTCGATGTTGATCCGGTGAGTCGGCGATTTCGGCCTTCGGGGCGGGGAGTGCACGGTAGTTGCACCCCCGATGGTCTTGTCGCCATCAGCCCGCGCCTGGCTAACTTGCCGCGGCCGCGACGTCGTCAGCTGCTGCAGAGTGTCGTTATTGGCGAAGGAGATGAGGCTTTGGATGGTGGCCCTCCAGTCGTCGGCCTTGTCTGCCGCTGGAGGGAAGTCGAGGAGCAGCTGAGCTTGGGCTAGAGCTTCTACTGGAGTGGAGGGGAGCGGTGGCGAGCGGTGCGAGGAGCGAGATATGCTCGGACTTCTAACTGCGTTAGAAGGAGCATGGTCTCGTCCCGGCGACCGCGCCTTGCTCGTGCCAGCACGTTGGCCTTGAGCGTCCCGCGACCCGCCAATTTGACCTTGTCCCAACAAGCGTATGGTACCTTGTGTACCACGTCGCTGCCGGTCCGGCACCTCCTGAGAGGGGCGTGGTGCGTGCACGGACGCCGAGGTCTTGGAGTGCGCCCGGTCGTCCGTCTTGTCCTTGGACTTGGCGGCGCCGTGAGTTTCATCGCCGGCGTCCGCCCTTCCACCAGCGTCTACCCCACCGACCGTTTTCGCCCGCGCGAACGCCAGATCAGGTTTACACAACCTCGACGCCCCCTACCTGGCGCGCCAAAGATGTCGGGGAAACTGATCGCCCATGAACACCTATGGGACCGGAGCCCCTTTTCGGTACGGCAAGGGGGCGGAGGATGCACAAAGAGTGGATCGAGGCGTGCACGCGAGCAGTTTACCCAGGTTCGGGCCGCGCGGAGGTGTAAAACCCTACTCCTGCCTTGGTTTGTATTGTGTTCTTGGCTCGGGAGCGAGAAGAACTACAGTGTTGATCGCTAGCAGCACCGAGCGTGAGAGTGATCAATGATCGGAACCCCTTCTACGTTGTGCATGGGCCTCCTTTTATAGGTCAAAGGGGTCACCGACAGGTGGCAACGCAGTTGAGGGTAGAAATGTAAAAATGGTGGTAGTTGGAACAGTGTATGCATAGTGCTCTATACCTAACCCTGACGGCAGGGGACAAGGGCATTAAATGCCCGTCGTCGTCGCCCCAAACAGTGCAAAAAGCGTCCGTCAGGGCGTCTCCGTCGGCCACGACGGTAGCCTCGTCATCGCATCTTGCCACCGTGTACCCCAGGCTGCACAGCCTTCCGCCACGTGCGCCTGGAAGGGCCCCAGGGCGACGCGTGGGCGGATGCGCTGGAGCGCGGGTACTTAGTGGAAGTCTGCCGCGGCAAACACCTTGCCGCGGCCGCCATCTTGCGGCGCGCGTGATCTTGTCGCTCTCCGAGCCTTGCCGGGGCGCGCGGCGCGTCACGGCAAGTTTCATGAAATGCCACGTTTGGCCTTCCCGACAAGCTCCTCTTGCCAGGGTCTTGTGCAAAAGAAGTGGTCTTGAGCCTGGGGCGGCCTACCGGCAAGCTCCTCTTGCCGGGGCCTTGTCTCTTTAACTTGAATACTTTGTTCTTGAATGGCTCTAAAGGAAACACAGTGGGCCTTGGAGGACGCGCGGCAAGCCCGGCCACGGGACGCTGCGACTGCCCGTGCACAAGTTCGGGATACTAAGGTACCCCTACTTTAGTACACCGACAACAATGGTATAGCCAAGGAATAAGAATGACAGAATTCGGACAGCACTCCGTCTGAAAATGGAAGGAATTAACATGAGCTTGAGGAGATGGAATAATACTTGATGAAAACAACAACATATTGCCTCCGAAACAATTCAAAGAATGGCACAAGGGGTAAGAAAGATTCAGACAGCACTCCGGTTGAAAAGAGAGGCAAACTTGATAAGATGAGAGAACTAGAATGGAGAATACAACGCTCCGGATAAATAGATAAACAAGGAAAGAACATGATCTCGATAAAACGAGATGATGGTTTGGAGAGAGCAATATCACAAATCCTCCGGAACGAATAATGGAGTGAAAAGATCGAAGAAGAATAACATCTTCAACTAGAAATGATTTTTGAAGGCATCCTTACGAAGAAGGGTTGAACGGAGTAGTTGGAAAATCAATCAACAAAAGAATAAGCTTGATGTGGGCTTATGGAAAACATCTCAAAATTAAGAGGTGACAACCAGCCACTGACGAAAAACATTTGAGTGGATTGAGATCAACAAGGAGACGAAAAGCTTATTTCACCAGAATGATAAATGAAGAACTTGGGTCATTTATAAGCACCATAATAGCAACAATTCTCAGGGAAAGCTTTTAGGTGAAATACAACCCAAGATTACTCCAACGAATAAATTGAATGGTTTGAAAGATCTCCTGAACAAGGAAAAATGATGGTTTTAAATATCTCATTCTTGATAACTCGTGAATCATGAAACATGAAGGAATTGTCAAGAATGACATAACACCATCTCAAACAATAAGGTAGAAAGAATTGTACTTGGAAAGCATGATGAAGAATGCTTGAGCTTCAACAAGAATCTTGATGAAGACTTCGAGGATGAATTAAAACTTGATGAACCACCATGAGAACTCCGGTAATGAAAGCAAGAGAAGTGAAAGATGAAAAGAATAAGATTCAAGGCCTGCGATGAATTAGATGGAGCTTTGAAATGATAATTGAAATAACTTGGAGCTCCGGAAAACAAGATGAATAGCTTAGAACCAAGGATATGATATGATGAACAAGCTCTGGAAAAAGAATTAAATCACCTCGGGGAAATAAGAATAAGAATTATGTCATGCATATCCTTCACAAATTTAAATTGATGACAACCAAAGGATTTGGCATACTACTTATTCTCGTTGCAAAGAATTAAGGAGAGATCTCGCACAAACTTGGGTAAATCCTCACAAATGAATTAGTATGATAACAAGGAAGAGTAATCTTGAAAGAACCACCGTAAAAATATGGAGCCGAACGAAGAGACATCAATTAAGAATAGTTGGAGGACGAAGTTGAAAACTGAGAATGAAGAAATATTCTGAAATGATGGCCTTCGGAGGATCACAATGGAAAGAATTCATGAAAAGCTTCGGATGGGTATGAAAAGAAATCCTCACAAACGGAACACTTATGAGGATGGTATGAAGCTAGAACCACGAATCTTCAAGAGAACGGCCAATGATTTAAGAGAAACACTTCTCCAGTCTCCAAATGCTGAGAATGAAGAGGAGAAAAGCCATAAGAATTGTTGAGCACTCCGGAATGAAGAATTAAAAAGGTTGAAACAACGATGAAAAGAATTTGAAAGCAATCTTGGAGAAGTCATATGACTGATGGAATCCATACTTACGTCACAATTTGAAAAATTTGAGTATAACTCCAGAAAAAATAGAAGAGTCAGGTAAGATCCTGGAAAAAAGACCTGTGGGTTAGGGCCCACTCAAAGAAATCATCGTTAAAAAAAAGGTTGCTTAAGAGATATTGCACCGGTTGAATTAAATGGCTTGAATAAGGTAACAATCCTCAAAAATAATTTGAACGGATTAAGAATGGAATTATGAATCTTCAGCACTCCGGATATGAACATAGAGGTAGAATGATTAATTGGTGCACCAGAATAAGAAAGCGTTGTGAAATGAGTAAAAGGATAAGATCAACACCAAAATTTTGAATTACATCCACCGGCAGAATTTGAGAACAAAAGAATGATGAACTTGAAGCTCTTGAGCATCTTCACGATAAAGCACCGGATAAGAACATTGAAGGAAAAGAATGAAGAAACATCACATGAATAAAATCGATATTTCATCTGAGAATTTCTGGCTCCAAGAAGAAGAAGGGTGGGAGGGCGGGGAAAACAAAGACAACTTGGGATGACTGAAACATACAGATCGTCAGATTTCTCAACGGCGTCCGTATGGAATAACTTGAAGAGAAGGCACACCGGTTGAAAAGGATTAACATGAAGATCTCGATGGTCAAGAAGAATTAGCATTCCCATAGGAATATGAGAATACCGATTAGGAAGGTATGGAATCAACATTTGACATCGAAGCAACTCGAATACCAGAATCAAAACAAAACAAAGGATAGATATGTTACAGCATAATCTTCACAATATCATCCGAATGGAGAATTGAACGAATGAATTCCGCAGGTACATCAACTTGACGAGAAGAGACTTGGAAGAACAAAAGAAATAAAACAAACAAGGAGCAGATAGAACAAATACAAGATAGAAGCTTCGTTCGACATATTCGTGCTGAAAGCTCATGGAACGTGTTAACAAAGGGTTTTGCAATCCCCGGATCAGCATAGCCAAGGACCCTTTAAGATGCAACTCCCGATCGGAACAAGCCCATAAAACCACTTCACTCAATGTAGAACCCCGAACTTCATATCATGTACTCGTTGGAAGAATGCCTAGAACTACTAGATGAACCCACCTATTAATTTCCGAAAGTTTCCAGTTATGCAATCAGGTGTTGGGGATACAGGGGAAGCACCGCGCACTCAACTCTAATCCTACATCCAGCTGTATCCATCCTTCAACACATAACCAGTTATTTCCGGAAACCGTTTACCTCGGACCTTCGAAACGCATCTACTATACAAGCTATGGCAATACTCCCGAACTACCTCCCTAGTACTGGGTGATGTCGGGGTTATCTTGCCACTAACCGCATAGGAGAGTTTTCGATGTCGGCCATCTTAAGTATTCTAGTACTGATGCGATATATTTGTGACGACAACACCTCGAAGCTCAACTCCCCGGGACACTGCCACAACCCCTAATGACAGGAGGCATCGAGAACAATGTTCTCGTCACAAAGACATCGGAACAATCCAAACAATACTCGCGAGATCCTAAAAAAAATTTGGTGCATTTTTTTGAGAGTAGAAGAGGTAAGAGTAATCGTCAGGAGTCCTCACCAGAGTGAAAAGAGCTGAGGAGCAAAAGAAATCCTACTCTCCGATATATATATAGGACTCAAAACATTTTCAAGTGTGTGCCTAGACTCAACCGTCAACGATTCGATCAATCAATGGGGGCTCCTAGGTCGGAGAAAGCTCTGAATACCAACTTGTAATGCCCAGGATGGGACTATACCTCCTACGTGTCGAGGCACGACTTAAAGGTATAAGCCCATTCTGGAATGATCTCAAGTTTGGTATCTTTGCACGACTCATGTAAAAGAGGGATTAAATTGCAAAAGGAGATAGTTGGCTTACACTCGCCACGTCACACAATACATTACATAAGCAAAACATCATTCAAAACATCACAACCCGACTACGGGCGAAGATCCAAAAGAAGATACCAAAACAACATAAAGCCACAGGTCTGAATCGCCCCTAGTAGAAACCACTACTGATCATCGAAAACGTCACAAGCATACGGCCACTCTCTTCATCGAGCTCCCAGAAGTACTGATCCATCTCCTGCATCATTCTCGGCTGAACCTGCATCTGGTGTGTAGTATCTGTGAGGCACGAGGACTCAGCAATCCCATAACCATGGGTATCAAGACTAGCAAAGCTTTATGGGTAGGGAGAGGTAAAGTGGTGAGGTTGCAGCAGCGGCTAAGCAAAATATGGTGGCTAGCTTACGAGTACAAGAGTAAGATGAGCATCTACGCAAACGGTCGCAACTAGTAGTGATCGCTAAAGATCCTGAGCTACATATGAATCAAACATAACCCCACCGTGTTCTCTTCTCAAAGTGAAAAGAGACAGTCACGGTTACTCACACGGTTGTGTTTTACTTCGGATCCTCTGTCAAGTTTTCTACAACCGGACATTAACAAATTCCAATCTGCCACATAACCACGGGCACGGCTTTCGAAAGATCATACCCTGCAGGGGTGTCCCAACTTAGCCCTTCACAAGCTCTCACGATTAGCTGAAGTGATAAATATAATATCATCACCCCTTATCTTAGGGAAATCCGATCAGGCTCGGTATCCCGGTGCACAAGACATTTCGACAATGGTAAAACAAGTCCAGCAAGACCTCCCGGTGTGTCGACACCCTGATAGTAGCCGCGCGTATCTCGTCTCAGGCCACGACCGGATGGGCGATGCTACAGGTAAAACCAAACCTCGAGTTTCCCCGTGGTGGCCCTGCAGGACCCCCGTTTGGGACCAACACCATCAGCACTGGCCCCCCCTGCTATGTAGAAAGAATCCTCGGGTAGCGCTAACTCCCTATGCAATTTAATTAATTAATTAAGTTGTTATTATGAGCAAATTAAAACCAATGTTGGGCCTTGCTGGAGGAGTTTTATTCAAAGTCGAACTGTCAAGGGGTCCCCATCCACCCATCGTGTAAGGAACGCAAAATCAAGGAACATAATGCCGGTTTATCGGCGCCTAAGGTGGCATGAGTGGAACAAAACACCGAGCAAAAGGCCAAGCCTTCCACCCATGCCCAGTATATAGGTGTGTTAATAATATATATAACATATTGTGATATAACAACAACAAGTTCCCTCCTAGAACGATCTTCATCTTCACCTGCAACTAACAACGCTATAAGAGGGGCTGAGCAAGCGGGTAACATAGCCAAACAGTGGTTTTGCTAGGAAGGTTTCAAAGGTTAGAGGTTTCATGGCAACAAGGAGAGGCTGACATAAAAGATGGGTAGCGCGACATGTAACGATAGCATCGAGAAAACTAAGCATGGCAATGGTAGTAAGGGTATCCAAGGGTATGATCATCTTGCCTGGGATTCCACAAGGAAGAAGAACAAGTCCATGAAGTAGACGCAGCAACATAGTCGAGCGAATCCTCACAACTCCGGAACGAAACCGAAGCTAACAAGAGAAGCAACCGGAAAGAAACAAA
Organism: Secale cereale; assembly: GCA_902687465.1. Lineage (NCBI taxonomy): Eukaryota > Viridiplantae > Streptophyta > Magnoliopsida > Poales > Poaceae > Secale > Secale cereale. The sequence goes on from LR738711.1 coordinate 861,958,456, forward strand.
CAACACGGTAAACACACAAGCATAAACATGGCATACGATGCACATCCAAGTATGATGCATGTCCGGTTTAATTATGCATGGCATGGCAAAGTGCACAAACAAGTACTACAAGTTAAGTGGAGCTCAATATGCAACGAGTTGCATATTGACGAAACACCACATTTTAATTATTTAGTTGACTCTCGTTTATTTACAAGACAAGATTAAATGTTTGTAACATGGCAAGAGGTGAAGCATAAAAAAAACTACACTATTTAGGCAATTTAAATGAGGCCGGAAATAACAACAACAAGTTCCGGAAAATCCCCATTAGCATGTTTAGTAATTTTAAGCAAACAACATTCACACATATAATGTTGTTAACATGATGCGGATGACATGATCAAGTTTTATGCAAGTTTTTATTAAAAGTTGACATGAAGAGAAAAGGAGTATATGTCACCGTGGTGAAAGGAAAGGGTGCCACGGCAACGATCCGAAAGTGATGCAACGGCAACATCTCGGTTCCGGTAACTCGTTGACAGTCCGGAGCAAAAGCAAAGGTGGAGTGAGCGAGCGGAACAAGATGAAAGGTGGGGTGATCCCGTCACCAGGTTCACACGGGTCGGTGACGAGGCAACCGAGGAGCACGACAAAAGATGAAACGGGCACGGTGCACACAAGGGACACATCTCATACAACCACAACAAGCATTCGACGGGTCATCATCTCGGGTTATACCTTCAGAACATCTGTTTCGGAGGGGTTCAAGATCGTAGAGGAAGTAGATGTTCTCGCGAGTCGTGGTACACGTTCGTAGAGGGAAGTAGTCGAAGTAGACGTTCCGTAGAGGTACTCGTTATGAAGCCGTTCTCGCGATTCGTAGAGGAAGTAGTGGTACACAATCATCGGTAGTGGTACTTGTCGTGGCATCAGACGTAGTGGTACTTGACGTATCGCCGTGTAGTTGTTCCCGTTCGTAGTCGTTCACGTCTCCGAAGAGGTACTTGGCGGGTCGTCGTGGTACTTGCCGGTCTTGGTCTCGGCCACATAGTTGTACACGGGGTCGTCGGTAGTGGAACTCGACGGATCCGAGCTCTCCGGGCGTCGTGGAACTTGGCGTCTCCAAAGTGGCACAGGCGAGAAGCATAGTCAAGTAGTCTTCAGACTTGGCTCCAGGAACATGATTTGACGGATGCATGGGTGTCGGTGGAAGCCATGGAACAGTGGCTCCGTGGTGGTCTTGCTGCAGCAGCAAGGGCATCGGGGAGGTGATGGATGGGGCGATGATGTCATTCTGGTGGCATCCAGCGGCTGGAGGAGCTCGGTGAGGCGGCCGTGCGGTTGGTGGCGCCATGGCGCGGCGAGGAGGAGAGGGTCGGGCGCGGCCCTGCTGGCTACGGTCGTCGGCAAAAAGGTGGCGAGGTCTCGCGGGCGCGGAGGAGGCCGGACAGAGCAGGAGACGAGGCGGCATCAGGCGGCGCGACGAGGACGGGAAGAGGCGGCCGGAGGGGATCCCCCGCGGCGGCCGGCGGCAACTAGCGAAGGGGCCTGCGCAGCGGTTGGCGGCGGTGGTGAGGGGTGGCGCGGGGCGAGCCGGAGGACGGAGTGTGGCCGGCGCGTGCTGGAGACGCGGCTCCGCCACGTCCATGGCGACTGGACGGCCGGGCGCTGTCGGGCTGGAGAAGGAGGAACGAGGAGGCGCGCGGGGATGGGAGGAGCTCGGGGGAATGAGGAGGCGCTCGAGGAGGGAGAGATGGGATCGAGGGACCAGAGGGGATCGGGGGAGATGGGGCTGCGAGAGGAAAAGTTGCGGCGGCTGAGGGGAAAGTGGGACGAGAGGGATGAGGGTTGCGGTCGGGCTAGGGTTAGGATAGAGGTGTGCTGGAGGCTGATGGGCCTTGAGGCCTGGGCCTGGGAAGATAGGTGCGGCTGGGCCCCCTTCCTCCTCTTGTTTTCTCACATATAGAAAATGACAAAGAAGAAAAGGAGGAGAAAGGAAGGTTATGGGTAGAATTTGGGCAAGAGGCTATTTTTCCCGGACTCGCGAAAATGTCCACGGTCCACGAAAAATAGAAGAGACAAGAATGCAAGAGATAAATTCGAACACATTTGAATTTAATTCAAATGGTTTGAATTAGGACAAGGTTTTGAAGCAAGGAATAGCGAAAGAGGAGGCATGGGGAAAATATGCAAGTGTGTTAGGTTAATTCCAAACAAACGGAATATTTATTATATAGCTCCCTAATAATATTGAGAGGCTTTATATGTTATAAAGAGAAGTCATCCTTCCCTCGATTTAAATGGACCGAAGGTCCACACGATTTATTTAGGTTGAGATGCAAAGATTAATGACATGATGGCATGATGACATGATGCAATGCAAAATAAATAAAGCAAGCACAACTAAAACACACGGGAGAACCCGGAACATCTGGAATCTTCTGAAATCTTCTGGGACGTCGGTCTTCGGGCGTCACAGATCTTTTCTAAATATAT